>CAMRHE010000028.1:5055000-5655000 GCA_947044405.1 Leptodactylus fallax | reverse complement strand
GTAAAATTAGAAAAAAAATGCCGAAAATGTGCTATTTTGTTATGGATTTTATTTTTATGGTATTTAATGTGCAGTCAAAATGGCATGGCATGTTACCTGTATTCTGCAGGTTGGTACAATGATGGCAATGCCAAATTTTGAAAAATAAGAAAAATTCTTTAAGTAGCCATTATTTTTAATATTTCCATGTATGGAGATGTTTAAGGCGTCTTCTTTGGTAGAAGTTGTAGTTTTTATTGATATCTTCTAAAGATGAAACTAAGATTAACCTGTACCAGAATAATGGGAAGAAGAAAGTATGGAGAAGGCTTGGAATGGTTCATGATCCAAAGCACATCCTCTGTAAAACATGGTGGAGGCCGTGTGATGGCTTGGGCATGCATGGCTTACAATGGCCCTGGGTCACTAGTGTTTATTGATGATGTGACAGAATATAGAAGTGTACAGGGATAGATCTGCTTCACAGTACAGATGGACAATGACCCAAAATATACAATGAAAGCAACCCCGGAGTCTTTTATGGCAAACAAGTTGAATATTCTGCAGTGACCAAATCAATCACCAGATCCCAACCCGATTGAGCATGGATTTCACTTGCTTAAGACAATACTTAAGGCAGAAAAACCCAAAACCAAGCAACAACTGAAGACACTGCAGAAAAGGCCTGGTTAAAGCATCACAAAGGAAGAAACCCAGCATTTGGTGATGTCCATGGGATCCAGACTTCAGGCAGTCATTGCCTGCAAAGGATTCTCTACAAAGAATTAAAAATTAACATTTTATTTTTAATAATGTTAATTTGCCCAATTACTTTTGAGCCCATGAAATGTGGAGGCTTTGTAGAAAAAAGGTTGCAATTCTGAAACATTTCACTGAATATTTTTGGTCAACCCCTAGCATTGAACCTGAAGATCTACACTTCAATTGTATCTCAGTTGTGACGTTTCAAATCCAATGTGGTGACATGTAGAGCCCAAATTATGAAGATTGTCTCACTGGAAAAAATATTTCTATGCCTGTGTATTTTTTTTTTAATTTTTATACTTTTTCAAATTTTTTGATCATTATTAATATTTTTAGACCATTCGAGGGACTTGAACCCTAGAGGGTCTAATCACAGATACAATATACTGCAACACAACTGTATTGCAGTATATTGTAGAGTCCATTCACTTCTATTACAGGCTACCTGTCACCAGGTTTTCGGCTTCTAAAGCAGCAGCACACCCTCATACTGTGGGGATGTAGGGCCGCAAACCTGGTGATACCAGTCCCATTCGTGGCTCAATACCAACACCAGAAGTATACAAACTGCAGAAGTATAAGGCCAATCTGCTGGTTTACGGGCCACAAACCTGGTGAAAGTTTTCTTTTAAGTAGATGCCATAGAACTCCTATGGAATGAATAAGAGCAGGTTTATTGTGAATACTCAGAGCTGGAATGGCCCACCAGAGTACAAGAGGACCTCCAGTGGACCAAGATTTTGACAAACTAATGAACCCCAAAGGTCCAGCAGAAGAATGTGTTGTTCATATGTGACCTGTATATTGGTAAAGAATCATTTGGGATGTTATTAAAAGCATATTTTCTGTACACATTAATGGTAGGCCCAAGGCACGCCAGTCCAATGCCACCGGCACTTATACTCTGGAGCTTATTAAAGCCCATTTTTCGGCACAGTCCTGATTTGTTCAGGTCCATTACTCTTAAGAGCACTCACAAACCCCTCGAACATGCCAGAGCTCCCTCTCAGTATGTACAGTACATAGGACATAACATTATTTCTTGTTCCTACATATTTCCCCATCGTCTTGCATGATTACTGATACCAAGTAGGTGGGACCTAGATAAGCCTGTGTAACCTGAGGGTCGTCTGTTCTGTAACTACATGTGCTTAGCAGTGGACAATTTTAGAGACACTAAAGCTGGCCGTACTGTACAAATCAGCTGAACCCTCCAATACTGGCCACCATGTAATGTGTACCAGACGTTCAGACAACATTTCTTGTGCAGGTTTTGCAGGGTAAAAGGATCAGGCTACAAGAAGAGGAACAAATCCTGAAAAGGTATAAATAATTCACGATAATCTATTTTCAGAAAATTTATAAATTCAGTACATTGTATTTATTACCTTGTTCTGATCCTGCGTTACTCTGTATCATAGTCCAGAACTGCACCAGTGGTTGCCACAGGAAACAGACAGCAAAATTGTTGTCAGGCACACCCCCAACCAGGAGCATGAGTAAAGTCTCATAGGCCCTGGTGCAAAAGTTCAGTGCAACTTCTCCACATGGCCACCACCACCTCATTTTCTCCTTTCTGACAGTGGAATGCTGTGTATCATAAATCTTCTCACCCTAGTGCACCAGAGGGCAGGGGGTATACTAGCACGTTGAAAGTGACTCCCCCCATAGTTTTAGGAGGTTTGTAGCTATAGCACAATAAGCAGTTAGCTTTCCCACCATCTGGATCCATAAGACACCTGGTGTGAAGATGACGAGTTCCAGAATGTAAATCGATACAAAAACACTATGCAACAGGGAATACTGGAAGATTGTAGCCCAGAAGCATGCAGAATTGTGAATGAAGCTCTGGAGTATAAATAGTCTGTACAAGCTAAGTAATGTAAGGTATATACAAAATTGCTCAACTTAATATGTGCTGTGGATTAATTCTATATACGGTAGAGACCGTGAGCTAGTGCCAAAACATGAACATCTCTCCAAAACCCATAAAAAACCCCATTTAGCTTTTTCTCATGTTTACTTTCTCTACAAGCTTATTTTTTCCTATTTGCTTGAAGTTTTTTGTCCTATTTAGCCCAAACAGAGAACAAAACCGGAAAGAATGTCAAATCCCAACCAGCATGATAAATCAATAGACCTCGGCAACACAGCACATCAATTAATAGGATTCTTTATTCTTCCTACAAGCGGCTGAGAGTTCCCCGGAATTTGAGAACAGAGCTTGTGAACTGACAGCCCCCTTCACTTAAGGTACCTTTCAGATCTGAGACATTTTTGGACTGTCTTGGCATTTTAAGGAACAACAATAAAGCCCTTGCCATTAAAAGATTTACATCCCCAACAACGCGGAGACTTCTAAGAGCATTGCAAATGGAAATGTGATTTTCTCGTTGGCATTCTCATATTAAAGAAGTCGCTCTTAGGAACACTTGGCAGCTGAAGTGCCATATAATGGCCGAAATAACAATAGGAATTGTTCTCCGCCTTTTGCGATCCTTGCGCCAGACTTCAGTAGCTTCACCTGAAGAACAGTAATATTCAGCGTTTCTGTTAATTGACTCAGCTAATGCTGATAAGACGCCGTAAAATGAATTCATTGCGAGTTCAGACAACAGCAGTTTCCTGAGATCAAAGATGGACATTAAATCACTTTAAGTTTCATGAGGTTTGTCATCTGTTCAGGGGGCATGATGAATGAGGAGACGCTTTTTTGTCATGTAAATGCAACGTGAGTGCAAGTTAATTACACAAGAAAACTCGACTGGTGAAGTCGCCATCACGCCAAAGCCGCGTATAATGGGCAAGTGAAAGCCATAGATATACACAAAATTTACCTGAAGGGACTTTTTTTTATATTTCCCTATATTTCTGGCGTTAGATGTATTTTTTATTTATACCATTTAATCTTTTGACATTTTTTTGTGGAGGCAAAATGGCGAAAAATGTCGATTTTTTTACTGTTATGGCGTTCACCATATGGGAAAACAATTTCTATATCTTTATAGTTCAGGCATTTTTGGATGCAGGGATGCAGAATTTGTGTATTTTTGTGTTTTTATTTGGGATCTAGGAAAAGTGAGGGGGGGATTTGTACTTTTATATATATTTTTTTTTATTAAAAACATGAAATCGAAATAAAGCATATCCTAGCTGAATGGATCATGTCCTCCACGATCCTCTTTCCCTTGGTGCGGTTACTCAATCCAGAGAAAAAATTTTTCCTATTAGTCCCCATGAATGCCTTCACGAGAACTCTTCTATGGTTGTAACATTATTTGTGGCCATTGATTTTTATATCTGAGCAGCTAAAAATTTCAGACAATGAGTTATTAATAAATATGCATCAGAGTAGAAAATTGTGATTACACAGTACATAGAAAGGTGCCAAAATAACCCAGAGTACAGTCATAGATACAGTTTTACTGTGTGATGGGGTCAGATAAAAACTAGACCTGACATTTTTGTTATGTTGAAATTATTTTGCTGCAATAAATATCTCATTCAAAAGGTCACCAGGGAAGAAAAGATAATTCATAGGGCAGTAAAAAGATTTCATGTATCTAAACATATAAACTTCTAAAACTGGTCATATACCTCCAATAGCTGCTGGCAGAATGCTCGTTCAGCTGACAGCTATTCATCTTGACTGGTGACGGGCGAATCTTTGTTTTGTAAATATTTGCAAGGTTTGGACAAAACTTGCTCGTTCCAAGTTTATCAGGAGAGACACTACATGTATGAGAAGATACCCGGACCACAATAAGGACATCATGGCTGGTTATCAGGAGGGACACTACATGTATGAGAAGATAACCCAACCACAATAAGGACATCATGGCTGGTTATCAGGAGGGACACTACATGTATGAGAAGATAACCTGACCACAATAAGGACATCATGGCTGGTTATCAGGAAGACACTACATGTATGAGAAGATACCCGGACCACAATAAGGACATCATGGCTGGTTATCAGGAGGACACTACATGTATGAGAAGATAATCTGACCACAATAAGGACATCATGGCTGGTTATCAGGAGGGACACTACATGTATGAGAAGATACCCGGACCACAATAAGGACATCATGGATGGTTATCAGGAAGACACTACATGTATGAGAAGATACCCGGACCACAATAAGGACATCATGGCTGGTTATCAGGAGGACACTACATGTATGAGAAGATAACCTGACCACAATAAGGAGATCATGGCTGGTTATCAGGAGGACACTACATGTATGAGAAGATAACCTGACCACAATAAGGACATCATGGCTGGTTATCAGGAGGACACTACATGTATGAAAAGATAACCTGACCACAATAAGGACATCATGGCTGGTTATCAGGAGGGACACTACATGTATGAGAAGATAACCCGACCACAATAAGGACATCATGGCTGGTTATCAGGAGGACACTACATGTATGAGAAGATAACCCGACCACAATAAGGACATCATGGCTGGTTATCAGGAGGACACTACATGTATGAGAAGATAACCTGACCACAATAAGGACATCATGGCTGGTTATCAGGAGGACACTACATGTATGGGAAGATAACCTGACCACAATAAGGACATCATGGCTGGTTATCAGGAGGACACTACATGTATGAGAAGATAACCTGACCACAATAAGGACATCATGGCTGGTTATCAGGAGGGACACTACATGTATGAGAAGATAACCCGACCACAATAAGGACATCATGGCTGGTTATCAGGAGGGACACTACATGTATGAGAAGATAACCTGATCACAATAAGAACAACATGGCTGGGTTTCCTCCATTTATGGTAATATCAATTGGCAACTCATCAAAACAACAGATGTCACCACTAAGATGCTTAGAGAAAAACTTTAAAACTCAAACTTCTCATGTATTTATATTTCCAAAAATGTTTAACTTTTGATTCTTTACAAATTTAAATATAATTCTAACTTATGTTTATGGGAAAAACCTTTAAGCAACTTTTTTAAAAACAACATCATTTCTTGATCCTGTAAGTTGCCACAAAGTAATACTAACTATTTTATTCATGTCTATGTGTGGCCAGTCGATAGCACAGAATGTATGAACTGCAGCCTTTCAGGACTTTTGTTAGCATTTCATGATATTGTGTCAAATTGATTTAATTAGAAATTGGAATCCTTAACCAAATTAGAGATCAGTTAAATATGGACACATCTCGATATCTAGCTATAATATGTGGAAGGATTTCTCATGATCTTGCTATTATTCTTCATTTATATCTAGAACAATGCTGTCAACCTATTTTTTTTTCTTTTTCCTTAACAATTTATCCAAAAATTGTGGACATCCAAGATTTATTACAGACAAATTATAAAACCATGATGAATCATAATGATGATAAATGATGTGTTTCTATAGCTCAGAATACTGATGTGAGCACATTAGCAGCGTTTAACCTGCGCCGTTCAATGAGGATCATCAGAATAACCTACACAGGCTCTTCAGCTTCAAAGAAGATGATTGAGGACTTGGTCTATCTCTCTTTGGAGGACCCAGATTATGTAAACATTGCACAGACAGCCTATAGACTTCAACAAAGACCTCGTAATGCTCAATTTTTCCTGTGGTGGTGCTACAGAACACAACACATCTTGTTAGGTTCCACCTACAGATTACAGATATTTACTAGAGATCTCATCATCAGGCCCTACTAAAATCAGCTTATTTTTAGGAGGTTCTTCTAACCAAACAGACTGTTCAAAGTGGACATCACCTTTAACCCTTTCCCATCGCAGGCATTTTTCGATATTTGTTTTTGACTCCCCACCCTCCAAACCCCAACTTTTTTTATTTTTTAGTGCACAGGACCATATGAGAGCTTAATGTTTGCGGGACACATTGTACTTGGTAATGGTACCATTCAATATTCTGTATAATGTACTGGGAAGCTAGAAAAAAAAATTCAGAGTGGGGTAGAATTGGAGAAAAACTGAGTTTGTACAACTTTCTTACGGGCTTAGTTTTTACAGTATTCACTGTGCAACCAAAATAACAGGTCACCTGTATTCTATGGGTTGGTACAATTCCAGGGATACCAAATTTCTATAGTTGTATTTATGTTTTAACCCCTTACAAGAATTCCAAAACTCTCCATTTTTCTAGAGTCTACTTATTTTGACACCCGTAATTTTTTTTATATTTCTGTATATGGGGGATACATAAGTCGTCTTTTTTGTCTGGGGCCAGATATTCTCTGTTAGTTATACCATTTTGGGGAATGTCTATTGCCTTGTTCGATTTTTATTCAAATTTTTATGAGAGGCAAAATAGCAATAAAATGGAGGTTCGGCTCTTTCAATTTTTTTCCCCAGTGTTTACCGTATGGGAAAAATATTTTTATATTGTAGACAGGACATTTTCGGACACAGGGAAACTAGATGTGTATGTGTTCACAGTATTTTCTTCACTTTTAAATGTGTTCTAGGGAAAGGCGGAGATTTGAATTTTTAAATCTGTTTTTTTATATGTTATATACTGTATATTTTTTTTACTTTTTGATTTTTGCTGTATTTATTAGACCCTCCTGAACCCTACGGGATTTGATCAGTAATGCAATACATTACAATGCTAATGCATTGCACTGCATTACAAATTACCGACATTTGTATTACAGGCTGCTCTATGCAAATACAAAGAAATGAGAGGAAAGCCTCGGAACCTTCAATAGGCTTCCAGCTGTCATAGTAACTGATCGGCGCCAGGGAGCTACAGAAAAATGGCGGCGCCCATGCACCTCCACAAAAATGACGGCTATGGCAGCCACTCAGCTCCTGAGCGGCCTCCATATTTAAATACCTGACAGCCAACATAATAGTATGACAGATGTCAGGAAGGGGTTAAAGGAAGTGACCTATTGTTTAAATCGCAATATCATATTAAACATATTTTCAAGAATTTTTATTGATATCTTCAAATGTCCATGTTATTATCTATATTTTAAAAAATCTTAAAAGTCTTGCAATTCCAACTCTTACTACTAAGCTTAAAATAGGCTGATGGCTCTTAGAGTTGGACTGTGGGTCATAGACACAATGCTGTGGAGCAGACCCTATTGACTTCTATGGGAGAGTTTTCTAGGCATGATCCTGTGACCTGTACAGAGAGGGGAGGAGATAAGATGTGACATCACTTATTGTGACTGGTGGATTCTGTGTCTTATCTACATATACAGTCATATGAAAAAGTTTGGGCACCCCTATTAATCTTAATCATTTTTAGTTCTAAATATTTGGGTGTTTGCAACAGCCATTTCAATTTGATATATCTAATAACTGATGGACACAGTAATATTTCAGGATTGAAATGAGGTTTATTGTACTAACAGAAAATGTGCAATATGCATTAAACCAAAATTTGACCGGTGCAAAAATTTGGGTACCCTTATCATTTTATTGATTTGAATACTACTAACTACTTTTTACTGACTTACTGAAGCACAAAATTGGTTTTGTAACCTCACTGAGCTTTGAACTTCATAACCAGGTGTATCCAATCATGAGAAAAGGTATTTAAAGTGGCCAATTTCAAGTTGTTCTCCTATTTGAATCTCCTCTGAAGAGTGGCATCATGGGCTCCTCAAAACAACTCTCAAATGATCTGAAAACAAAGATTGTTCAACATAGTTGTTCAGGGGAAGGATACAAAAAGTTGTCTCAGAGATTTAACCTGTCAGTTTCCACTGTGAGGAACATAGTAAGGAAATGGAAGACCACAGGGACAGTTCTTGTTAAACCCAGAAGTGGCAGGCCAAGAAAAATATCAGAAAGGCAGAGAAGAAGAATGGTGAAAACAGTCAAGGACAATCCACAGACCACCTCCAAAGAGCTGCAGCATCATCTTGCTGCAGATGGTGTCACTGTGCATCGGTCAACAATACAGCACACTTTGCACAAGGAGAAGCTGTATGGGAGAGTGATGCGAAAGAAGCCGTTTCTGAAAGCACGCCACAAACAGAGTCACCTGAGGTATGAAAAAGCACATTTGGACAAGCCAGCTTCATGTTGGAAGAAGGTCCTGTGGACTGATGAAACAAAGATTGAGTTGTTTGGTCATACAAAAAGGCGTTATGCATGGCGTCAAAAAAACACAGCATTCCAAGAAAAACACTTGCTACCCACTGTAAAATTTGGTGGAGGTTCCATCATGCTTTGGGGCTGTGTGGCCAATGCCGGCACCGGGAATCTTGTTAAAGTTGAGGGTCGCATGGATTCAACTCAGTATCAGCAGATTCTTGAGAATAATGTACAAGAATCAGTGACGAATTTGAAGTTACGCCGGGGATGGATATTTCAGCAAGACAATGATCCAAAACACAGCTCCAAATCTACTCAGGCATTCATGCAGAGGAACAATTACAATGTTCTGGAATGGCCATCCCAGTCCCCAGACCTGAATATCATTGAACATCTGTGGGATAATTTGAAGCGGGCTGTCCATGTTCGGCGACCATCAAACTTAACTGAACTGGAATTGTTTTGTAAAGAGGAATGGTCAAAAATACCTTCATCCAGGATCCAGGAACTGATTAAAAGCTACAGGAAGCGACTAGAGGCTGTTATTTTTGCAAAAGGAGGATCTACTAAATATTAATGTCACTTTTCTGTTGAGGTGCCCATACTTTTGCACCGGTCAAATTTTGGTTTAATGCATATTGCACATTTTCTGTTAGTACAATAAACCTCATTTCAATCCTGAAATATTACTGTGTCCATCAGTTATTAGATATATCAAATTGAAATGGCTGTTGCAAACACCCAAATATTTAGAACTAAAAATGATTAAGATTAATAGGGGTGCCCAAACTTTTTCATATGACTGTACATGATCGCTGTGATCTTCAGTGTGCTGTAAGTGAGGTGTCTGCTGCAAAGAAATCTCCTATAGAAAACAGGAAGTCTCAGCATGTTATTTGGCTTAATGGCCAGAGTCAGAACTCCAGGATTGTCAGGATTTTTTTTTTAAATATAGATAATAGCTTAAAATAAAAATAAAAAAAATCATCAAAAATTGTTAAACATATGTCTATCATGATTAAATGATTAAAACATAGGTCATTTTCTGGCACCCTTTAAGGAAACACAGGAAGTAGTAGCAATGATACAGTATACTGTAACAAGAAAATATCACCCTTGCCAAAAGTTTTAGGCTTTCAGAAACAGAAGGATTAATAGTTTATTTTTCCAATTAATAAAATAATTGAATGAAGAAGAGAGAAATGTAAATCCCATCAATATTTGGTGTGACTTTTGCCCTTTGGAGGAGGAGTCCTGGAAGTGATGATCCGGCCCCCACAGATATAGCCCTGATCTCAGCATCATCCAGTCTGTCTGGGATGACATGAAGAGACAGAAGGATTGGAGCAAGCAACATCCACAGAAGATCTGTGCTTAGTTCTCCAAGATGGCGGCGGGAACAACCTCCCTGCCCAGTTCTGCCAAATACTGTCTGTACCGTGAAGAACTTATGGAAGGCAAAGGGCAAAGGTCACACCAAATATTGATGGAATTTACATTTCTATTTCATTCATTCGCTTCCTAAAATAAACTATTAACCCTTCTATTTCTGAAAGCATTCTTACTGTGTAGCATTTTTTCACACAGAACTCTATGGGAGCCCTAAAAGGTATTAAGGTTAAAAAAAAAAGCCTGTCTGGTCATTTAGAACCCAAGCACTTGGTTGTATGAGATTAGAAAAACATGACTACTTTAACCATTGCTTGTGTGTGGTATTAAAAATCAACGTAGATGGGACTAAGCTGTAATACCACACACAGCCTGTAGACAATGGTGGAGCTGTTTCTTTCAGTTGCCAAGTTTTTGTAATGTCAACTCTTTTTATGCTCAGGGACTAGGAAATATTTTGCTCATGGTCCCTTTATCTATACACGAGGATGTGCGACAACTAACCATGGCAACACATGGCCAGGAGCGGGGAGATAAACACGAGAAAGATGCTGACAGCGGAAAGAAGGTAAATGGATGATATCCTGCCTTATAGGGATATGATATATTATATGTAACAATATGTAAATGTCTACTGGTGAGAGATCCATTAGTATAAGGATTTCCCCTCCAGATTTTTACAGGAGCTTGGTAATAATAGCACACGCTTAGCGCATGGAGCTCGATATCTCATGTATGTCAACCAGATTACGATAAACCTCGTGTTATCGACATATAAATATATACCCAGTAGGGATTTCCATAGACTCTCACAGACCTTCTAGAATACACTGTCTCAGCTATGGAACAATCTGACGGCAGATCGTAGAACAGAACTCATCAGTGATGCCAAAACCCAGAAGGGACCCTCGTGCCAGTATTGTATTTTCATGTCTGCAACACGACTCAGAAGTTTGGCAAGCTCTCATCATTATCCAGAAAACTCTGATCACGTTACTTGGACGACAAGTCCCATGAGTGGTCAGTGTATTTTTAGATCTCATTTTATTTGTCAGTCATTGTAATTAATAAGGTTATATAGTAGTCATTATACTAGCATTTCATTCTCATTATTTACAAAGAAATAGTTATTTCTAAAAATATTGACAATATGGGGCAGTTTTCTGGTGTACAAGGCATAAAAAGTTGCAATTTTTTGCACAAAAAATTGTAACTTTTTTACTTCTAGGCTACTTTGTCACTTCCCCAAAAGGGGGAGCATCGGCCCCCTAGATTTATTATCATTTATGCCAGAAATCTGGCAAAACTGATGTGGGAAATGTATGCTATCTATGAGCTGGTGTACATTTTTACTCCGGCGCAAGATTGGTGGAGGGTTCTCCTCAATTATAAGGAGGCGTGCACCCCTTGTGTTTGGGAGCTTTGAAGATGGCCATTAGTAACACTAGTCTTTATAATTCTTCGCCAATATTCCTGATTATACTGGACCCATGCTTAAAGGGGTGTTCCAAGCTATGGATGATCTATCTTAAGGATATGGATCAATGGAGATATCAATCAATCAATATCAGTTCAGAGGGCATCTGACACCCGACACCCCCTTGATAGGCTGTTTTCAACAACTGATATATAGGAGAATGGAGCAGGAAGCAGACAGCTCCGTTCTCTGTGTAGTGGCCAGAACAGGTTACTGCAGATCAGCTCCCATTTCATTGAATGGGACTGAAGCTGCAGTGACTAGATTCAGCTACTAAATAGAGAACGGAGCTGTCTGCTTCCTGTTCCATTCTCTGTGTATTAGTTGCTGTGAACAGCACTGCAATTTCGTTCAAACCTATACAGACTGAATGAAATGTATGGGGTTTTTGCTCATCTGGTCCTGTGGAAGACCCGGTTGGGTGGAAGAATCAGTAGAGGAGCATTTATTCACCGGACACCAGATGAATCGGTCAACTACAATAGTTTATGTGGATGGTTAATTGTACAAACATGTAATAACTCAATAAACCAAGTGATTTATATAGCGGACTTCTACTGTGGTCTGGACACCTGGTGGAAGACAAAGACTTCAATCAAGAGAATTTCAAATTGCAAGAAAGTAATGTTAATGTTGCCCACTGCGCAAGCATACAGGAATCTAGGAGGAAAATTTAGTTTCAGTTCCAGAGCTCTAATAGTTATTGAATTTAATCACAAAAAGTTACATTAGGTAAAGATGCAGAAAAATCAGAGCTTGACTGCTGGCAACCAGAGGCTGAGAATACGATACGCTTATTACATTATGACTTACAATGACTCACATTTCTCCAGATCCCGGTTACTCATCATGTTTATCATAGTTCTGTAACAAATTTTATTTAAGGCTTTGAACTTATTTAGTCCTCAGGAACTTAACCTTTTTTTTTTTTTTTTTCTCATTTTCTGGTAAATTTTTGTTAAGACAGTAATGGGAGATGTTGACTAAATATCTACCCCGTAGAAGGACAGGATTCATTAGTGGTAGATGGTCACTGCATGTTCAATAAAATAAATTTTATATAAATCCATAGTGCAGGTGGATTTGAGAAAGATTTTAATATATCTTATCAGAGAAAAATGCCTCTTTCTCCACATATCAGATTCTTTTCCTACTCCCTCTTTGCTAAATGGATCACTTGCTCAGCAACTATGGAGATTGTTAGCTCACTGGTATCAGATTATTGGAATCAGATTACAGGTAGACTATAGAAGTCTAAGTACATGTGCTGCATCTAATAGTAAGTTTTCCATCTCACCCTAAGTTCTTTCTTCACGTCATTACTTTTTAGGACTGTGTTATAATGCACGTTCAATAAACTTTGCATAAATCAGTAGTGCAGGTGGCCATAAGAAAGTTTTGTAATATATCTTATCAGAGAAAAATGCTTCTTTCTCCATATATCAGATTCTTCTCCAACTCCCTCACTGCTAAACTGATCATTTATTCAGAATTTACTGCTTAATCACTTTGAGAAGACTGCGATAGAAGTTTAAGTAGAAGGGAGGGGGATGAGGAGGAGCTGAGTGAGAGAGAAGCCACACCACACAGATGTTCTGTAACTAATAATAAGTTTTCTATCTCACCCTAAGTGATTAATTCACATCAATACTATTCAGTACTGCTCTATAATGTACTCCATGATGCCATGCAGTGAGTGATAGAGTGAGAGAGAGTGTTAGGGAGCAGAATCTCCTGTTTTCATCACATGCTGTCTAGAGGAACCATCATAGTGTATAATTTCCATCTACTTTTTGACAAACAGATTTGTAGATAGAGCCCACACAAACCATGCCAAGAACATGCCATGTTGTCATATGAAATCAGAGGCACAAGGAAATAAAGCACAGGTATGTAGATTTCCAAAGGTACCTTATTGAGTTACCAGCAACACCGATCCATAATATGTGTGGAAGAGTCTTAAAGGGAATCTGTGAGCAGCTCTGACATCTCAAAACTGCCGTCAGTGCTAGACAGGAAAGTGTAAAGCAATTAAAACATGTCTATGTGGATGGTCGCACTACTGGCGTAAGCTATAAAAAGAAGTTTTAATCTGTCTTGCCCCAGGATGCAAAAAGTCTACTGGGCTTTCTCTAAATGTGATGTGTCCTGTGCTGTCTGCTGTAATCTCGCCCCAATCATCCCTATTCAGGATAAGTAAGACAGCAAATGACTTAACTTAGTTGTGAACACTTAAAGGGGTTGTCCAGGCAAAAATGGACAAAAAAATTATTTTTTAAATCGGCCGGTGGCAGTGAAAAAAGTGTAAAAAAAAATCATACTCACCTTTCCCTGGTGCTCCAGTGCCTCCCAGTGCAGTCCAGTCCTTCTGGTCCGTTGTTGTCCCAGCCACACGTGACTGCTGAGGCCAATTAGCGGCTTCATTGGAAGGGATCCGGGACATCACATCACAGCCAGTTTCACTTTGAGAATAAGCCGATGCGACCGGATCGCGCTGGGAGGACACTGGAGCACCAGGGACAGGTGAGTATGATTTTTTTTTTAAAATTTTCACCTCCCACGGCCTATTTTAAAAATATTTTTTTTTGCCTGGACAACCTCTTTAAGATCTTATCCCAAGATAATTCTAGAGGGAATGTCAATCTAGTGGAATCCCTTTTTGTGTTTTTCAACTTGGACTTGATTCTTTGGTTGTTTCACAAATTTACATTCTGGTAGTTCCAAATGTGATAATCTATGAATCTATATGTGGAAAAGTTTAGCTATTGGATAGGTGTGAAAAAGTTTTATACTTATTGGTTTTTAAAGGAGTTAAATATCTGATAATGGTAGACATCAATGTGAACAGAGGTAGTTCTTTAACCGAAAATTGAGAAGTTGAGGTGGCCACAAGCTGCCACATTCAGGTGGAGAAAGGGAATTAAAGGGGGGTTTCAGGCTATCCTTAGGATAGGTCATCAAGTAAATATCAGCAGTAGTCTGACACCTAGGCCACTGGCGATCAGCTGCTGGAGAGGCTGCAGAGTTCAGGTGATCGCTGCAGCCTCTTCAGTACTTACCAAGCACAGCGCCATACATTGTATAGTGGCTAGGCTTGGCATTGCAGCTCAACCCTTTCCCTTGAATGGGATTAAGCTGTGATTAGGCCATGTGACTGTTGAACATGACATCACACGGTCTGAGAAGCAGAATCAGTGGTCAGGGAGCGCCACTTCCACTTCACACGGCGCTGAGCATCCCATTCGGCAGCAAGATTGCATATAAATGGTATAGAAGAAATTTTGGTGGTGGGGATAGTATAGGATTTAAAAAAAAAAATTATCTAAAGAAAGCTCCACACCTGTCAACAGGTTGTGTGTGGTATTACAATCTCAATGCCTTTTCACTTCAATAGAAAATAGCTGCAATAGCAGACACAGCTCACTGGTAGGAGCCATTCCAGGTTGGTTTTGTCCCCATTTTTTAAGTACCTGCATATCGTAGCAAGGTCCGCACCATCCGCCCACAAGGTCATGGAAATGTAGCATAAATACTGGACAACTCTGTTGTGGATGGTCGGAAATGTTGTGTCTCTAATTTTTCTCTTTGCTATAGGACCCCAAGGGTTTACATGTTTTTAATACATATGGTAGCTGAACAATAATCTTTTTTTTCTACATAGCCACATACTGTATACGCCATCACTGTATACTTCTCCAGCCATGATTTGATGGGTTATGGTTGCTATGGGCTACATATATCCCCCACACTATTACATAAACCTGCTATATTAGAATTGCTCGGTAAAACTCTGGAGATTGCTTTTCACCTTCCGCCACCTCATAAAATAACATAGTATAATTGCGTTCCGTCGATGCGCCACACTTCTTATTTTCTCTTACAAATAAAAGTTATAGAAACTCGGATTCTGTTCTGCTTCATATTCATTATTTTTTCAGATTTTCACAATACAAAAAAAGAAGCCTGAATGACAATTATTTCCAGATTTGTTTAGTTAAGTTAATAATTTATTTCACAAAGAATAAAAAAATCCCGAATTCACTTGAAACAGCAATTGTTCTGACGGAGAAGAATATATAACATGGGCTGGTGAATGCCGGAGACAATGTAACAGCTAGGAAAAATTTTATGTAAAAATAATCTGTCACTTCGGTAGATCCGGGTATAATTCAGGACCAGATTAACATTGAACTCAAAAAATCTTAATTTCCGTATGGTTGGAAATCTCAGTCCGACCTAAGTTGTAATGACCCCAACTCATAAATTTTCGAGTGGTCGAGGTTACAGTGAAGCGTAGGTCGTAGTGAGACTGCACGTTAGTGTCCATATTATGGCTGCAAATCCCAGTCCGACCATAAGGTTAGTGACCCAAATAGTTCTGTTCATTTGACCCACTGTCATGGCAGGATTGGTAGTCGCCTTGTGACCATCTGAAAAAGGTCTTAAAGGGGTTGTCTGGGATTAAAAATTTACCTGCAATCGGCAGGGGGCTATAAAATTAATGTGCATTTATAATTACCGGCTTCCTGCCCTCCGTTCCTGTGCTGGCCCAGGTGTTACCTCCGCTGCTCTGTTTGGGTACAGAGGCAGTGATGTGTAGTTCAGAGGGGTGTTTGGCTGCAGCAGTCCTGTTGATTGGGTGTCACTGCTACAGCTGCTCTGTATGCAAACAGAGTAGGAGACCTGAAGGCCAGACTGGCACAGGAATGGAATGGGAGTGAAGATGAAGGTAGGTATAAGTGCATATATACTGTAGTCCTCCCCTCCTGACTACGTCATCCTGATAACTCTTTTAAAGGGGTTGTCGAAGACTCCATGCTTTTGGAGGTTATCAGTAGAGATGAGTGAATTGGTTTGGATTGAACCAGATTTGACCGAAATATTCCAAAAGTTTTGGGCTGGACCCAAACAGGAAACTTTGGGGGTTCGTCACCCACAAACCTTGGGTCAAATTATTATACTCTGCGGTCTCTTCAGACCCCAGAGTATAATAGACAGAGGTCCAGGGGAGGTGCGGAAAAATACCAAACAGTTATACTCACCTTCCCTCAACTCTTCTGGGCATTCCTACAGAAACCGGCCCTTTTCTGGCTTCCTGGATGACATCATGTGCCCTGGACTAACCGCTGAGGATGTTTTTGTGTAACATTTGGCTCACCGATGTCATGATGCCCAATCACAGGCTTCAGCAGTGTCCCTGGAGCATATGACATCATCCAGGAGACAAGAAGAGGCTCCAGAGAGAGTACCGGATGCTGCAAGACCTCCCCTGTTCCTCCACCTATAATACTCTATGGATAGGTCACCAGTACTGAAAAACACATGGGGTCTTCGGTAACCCATTTAATGTGAGCAGGTTCTACTATCCCATTAGGTTTAATGTCTGAGCTGCAAAATACAATGAATACAAAGGTACAGTATGGTCAATATAACTCTATGGGTGCTCTATAACTTGTTGCTTGCACAGACCTGTAATAGACCCTTGGCCAATATTAAGTGTTTGTAGACGGGCCAGTCGGATGTGCTAAGTTAACAAGGTCTGTTGCATTTCTATCGTAGTATCCATCATTTTTCTAGAAAAATAGTGCTGCAGACTTTTTGTTTCCAAGCAAACATGATCTGTGATGCACATGTGAACTTAGTCTAACAATATTGGTGGCCTCAAAGCCATTGAAATCTTCTATGTATCTGATATGTGCACTCTCGTATAATTGTTGGGCTATCCTAAAGCATCAAGGCAGCCTTAACCTACCATGTACATTACGGATCTGTAAGAAAACAGCATGGACTGCACATGGATGGCATCCAACTATCCATTTGTCATCTGTGCCCTCCACTGGCCCATACATTTCAATGAATGAGCCTGGACTGCAAAATTGACCCATCCCCAACACAGATCAGTGATATCACTTTATAAGTTCAAGAATGCTAAAAAAAAAAAATGTTTTTTCGTTATATATATTTATAGAAATAAGTTATTATATCAGTATCCATCAGGAAGAGTATCGTGCCCCCATCTTGACTACTGGCCTTGCCCTTTAAGCCTTAAGCATGTAAGACAAGAGATAAAGGATAAGCCATCGAATACATTTCTACTGGTGAGCGATGTATGACTGGCAGAAAATTGTGGGATCCTTGTCGTATCTGATATCTGTAATCCTGTTCCTTCAACGCAAAAATTTGATAAAAACCCCTTTATCATATCATCATTGTCATAAAAGAAAAATCAATCGTCTTCTCTCATCTGACAGATATAACAATATGTTGTTGGATGGGTTATTTTATTCAGCCTGATTATTGGGCGTCTTTGTAAGGAATCAGCGAGGATGGAAGAGAAGGGCTGAATCATCCAGACACAGCCATGTTCCTTCCACAGTACTTGGATATTACCATATTCTAGCCCTGAAGATACTTGGCTAGCAGAAATTTATCTAAAATATACAGTGAAGACGTACACATACCGATGTATAACAAATAAGAAGCTGGGATCTTCACAGATGTCTCGAAAATGAAATTCTCAGCAATGTGATTCAGTTTATAAAGACTAGCCTTGTGAAAAACGTACGGAAAGGTCGGTGGGCTAAAATAGTAAAAAAATATATCCCGGTGATTGTTGGCCGATCACCGATCATTATGGTCATAGCTGGTCTGATATCGATGTCATGTGTAATATAGGGGAAAATAGCACAGCAAGGTGGGGATCATAAAATATGGTGAGTAAGCTGCTCATATGGTTGGGTTGTACAAGAATAGACACAAAACTAAAGCGAGCTGAGTGTATGGGAAGGTTGATGTGTCCTCCACTACCCAACTGTCCTGGGCAACTGGGTAGATCAAAGAAGTAGCCAAATAACTTGCACTACCAGCTAGTAGAAATTAAATTCCAGGTAGAACAGAACAAGATGCCTCCATTGGACAACATGTTTCGAGGGTGGTTTATCTCCTTCATCAGGTGCAGTCATAACCTCATACCAGTGACATCAGGGAGGGCGGTGCACATAAATATACATGTCTAGATAAATAAACAATACCCATAACATTAAGGCTAAGGTCCCACGTAGCGGGGCGCAACCAAAAAGCGGGAAAAAAACGCGGCAGAAATGCATCGCGGTTTTTCCTGCAGTGCTTTTCACAGAAAGTCCGCAGAGTCCTCTCCGGACTCTCTGTCCCTATTATACCTATAGGGAAAACACTGGCGTCTCCATGGGTATAATTGACATGTTGAAATTTACAAAAACGCAACAGTTTTTGAAATCGCAGTATGTCCGCTGCAGATTTTTATGCGTTGCAGCGTTTACACCCGGTGGGGCCCTGGCCTAAAGGGGTTGTCTCTTTAGGTAAATTGAAAAACCTGAGGGGGAGGGGGGTTCAGGGCTGGGATGCGTTAACAAGAAAAAAAAAAAAAAAAAAAAAAAAAAAAACTTCACACCCTTGGTCTTCTGTTTCATTTCATGCCAGTAATGAAGCGGCCCTGTTGACATCAGTGCAGATATGTCACTGGTACCCAACATGTGACCACCGAGGCTAGTGATTAATTAAATGTGGTAGCTGAGTATGGCTTATTATGCTTTTACTTTTACCCCCCTGCCGCCCATGTTTTCAGTTTATCTGGAAAAAACCCTTTAATACAATTGGGGGAATTTACTAAAATTTATTATATTGCACATTTAGCGCAAGGCCCTGGGTTGTGCCAGAATGTGCACCACATCTCCCGATCTGCGACTTGCTCAACACTCTACACTTTTTGCACTTCTGGTCTGAGTTATAGTAAGATTGTTGGGTCGAGGCATCCTGCTTCACCCACTTTGGTAAAAAGCGGTGCACCTTTGGCACAAAAAAGGCCTATTCGCCAAGGATGTGCCACAACTATTCTCCTCTATACCAGCTCTCTGATATAGGGGGAATAGTCAATTCTGTCCATATTTGTTATAACTGTGAAGGATCCCAACATGTCTGACCCTAAACTGAATAGACTGAGAGTCTATAGGAATATACTTTTTTTTTTTTAGGAATATACTTTTTTTTTTATCAAAATACAATCATATTTTTCCAAGGTCTACAATCCCGGTTTCCCTTCTTTTAGTCCATGCTAGCCGTCTCCCGATTTCTCCGCAGCAGATTCCTAAAATTGATTAATGTAAAGCGCCATGTTACTTCCTCTGGAGGATTTTGTCAGACGGCTGGTTACATTTCACTTCAGACCCAAAAGCAACAGCAAAAACTTGAGAGACCCTTTTAATATTTAATGTCATTGGCTTACCAGAGATATAGTGTTATTCTCAGACATGAGGATCCCGATAGGAGTGCGTGTGCTGAGAATCATAGAGAGGGTTTCTTTGGTGCTCATATATAATCTCCATATCATCCAAACAACACATTATGGAATGGTTACGTGACCGCTTGCATTTTCTTTTTCTGCTCAATCCTTCTTTTACTAACCGAAGAGGCAAAAAAATAAATAGTTTTCCATCCATTACTAAACCATCTCAACGATTTGCTGATTTTCCCTCAGGCCTCTTCAACAATATATATATAGACCACTGCTATAGGCATGTGCAGCGCAAAGCTGTAGGCTGTTATGTGCTGCCATATTAAGGAGATATTCTGCTTAATGTCTTATCTAATGGAGCTTGCCACAATGCTTTTCTGCATAAATCAGCAGTATATACCGTATATCTCCGTATGTACTGTAATCGGTGTAGCAGTTCCCTATGCACCTCTAGGAACACCATAATATGCTACGTACGGTGCAGATGTGAGAAGGTCATGTGCATAATTTTTCAAGAAGTCTAAAAAGACTTAAACATGTGCAAGACATTAAGACTCAACGTGAATGTGTCACCAGTTATTTAAGCAAGTTTTCAGAAAATATTTAAATAAATAAATAATAAATCCTGCAGTTCTGTCTCTGTCCACTAAGCCAAATAATATACTGCAACTTCCTGTTTTCTGTAGATTTCTTTTCAGCAGCCATTTTACTTACAGCACACTGATGATCACTGCGATCATGTGTATGGCTGTATTATATTCAGGCACTCACTGCTAATTACACCACTTGTGGATATTAACCCTTTAGATGCATCAGTCAATTGGGACAAGGCATCTAAACATCAGGGGCGTATGGGCACACGCATTTTGGTCCAGATCGCTGCCCACTGTGGCGTTATTGAATGGAAGCAATTGGTTTTTCTGACAGCCAGAGTCCTATTGAAGTTTCCCAGGCCTTTCATTACTGAGTCATAGGCAACGCGTAATATAAAAGAATGGAATTTACAATATACTGCAATACAGTTGTAATGAAGTCACTGGAATATCTATAGGGATTGCAATTGCATTAGGGCCCAGAAGCCAGGAGGGGCACCGGTCACCTTCACCACACTAGAGCTGGATAAACTTATTTGATCTCCTTTCTGATTCTCTTTGACGGCTAACAGTCTGTGCAGCCTAAATTTATTCCCCCTGCCCTCTGGTGCACTAGAGTGAGGAGATTTATGATACACAGCCATCTACTGTCAGAAAGGAGAACATTGACTATTTCACTGTAAAATTATCAGTTGATCGGCTGCATATAGTCAAGGAGGGATTCTGTGGGGGAGGATGTAGCACAAAAGGGGGCACAAATGCTATGTGGGGGGCACTGACAGGGTAATAATGAGATTTTTGTATGCACAGACATGTTGTGAACAAGTCATCATGGTGGTCTGGGCCAGATAGAGGAGGAAAGGGAAATGTAAATGCTGCTAAGATGTATGGATAGGACACAGGTGACCGGTGTGAAGTGAAGTTGTGCAGCCGGGACAAAGCTGAGCTTTTGGATCAGGGCCGGTGACCTGTTAGTTATGCCTCTGATTGCAGTATGTTGTAATTGCAGTATATTGTGAGTGATCAGATCCCTTAGTGTTCAAAACCCCTTAGAGGTGTAAAAATAAAAGTAAAAAAATAAATATATAAAAAAAAAATAAAAAAATATAAAAGTTTAAGCCACACCTCATCTCTTATGATTAGCATACAACATGTAAATGTCCACTGAAGTCCTCTGTAAATTTTACCGCAGTGATCATCTTGTATAGCGGTTATTTCTCTCTTACAAGCAGGTTAAATGGCTCCCTAGACCGTATGTTTCTGGTAAAGCTTCTCCGTAATTACCTGACCACATTGGAGCAATTGAAAGCAGCGATGAACAATTATCCGCGGGAGAAGCCGGAGCAGCCCCATCAATCACAGCAGTCTCATACAACAACCGTCCTTACAGTTACTAGCAAAGAGCGACAGTGCATGGCGTACGCGTCCATCTCCCTTACACTAACATTGTTTTCTCAAGCCTTACCAGTAACTGGCTATTTGCTGAGATGTAAGAAATGAACAAGGGTGAAATATATGGGCTCCGGATTGTAGTAGTACAGGCATTTACTGCCGCTGGTCAGCGACCAGTGGACTATTTACGGTATGTTGTATTGGGAAATATCCCGATGTTGGCAATGACAACCGATGATCCAGGATAAGTCTTAGGCTTCTTTATAATTGTTCTGCTGTTAGTGTGTTAAAGGGGTTTTATAGCCCCGAAAGGATTTTTCATACTAACCCCTTTCTTATCAAAAACGAGCCAATGAACACTCTTACAAATATTCGGGAGGTTAGTCCAGGAATTTCATTTCCCAGATCTGCTATTATTATACTCTGGGGTCTCTTTAGAAGTCACATGGGGCTCGCCTAAACAATATCAATGTCACGTGCCTCGCTGATGTCATGATGCTTAGATGAAACATCATGATGTCAACACTTAGATGCAATTGTCTTGACGTCAATGCACCCCACATGATCCTCCAGGGCTGCTGACCTCATTCAGGAGGCCGCAGAGACCTGAAGAGGACAAGGACCCGCTCCGGACACTATGGGTACACATCTTCTATGGGCCTCCTCTTATTATACTCTGGGGTTTGAAGAGTCCTCAGAATATTTTAGTGGTTTGTTTTGGAAAATTCATGAAAGTTATGAAAGTTATAAAGGAAATTGTTGAGATAACCCATTGGACAGACCATGGAGGACCACAATTCAGAGGCAAAGGGCCAAAACCAAAAAGACAATAGCTTAGGTGTGATGATTCCACCAGGCTTGGAGATCTACATGCCCCATTCACTCCTGTGTAAAGGACTGGAAGTGACAAAGACAGTCCTACACACGTGGACAAAATTGTTGGTACCCCTCGTTTAATGAAAGAAAAACCCACAATGGTCACAGAAATAACATGAATATGACAAAAGTAATTTGCCAAACTACATGTTGACAAGCCACAAAGCTTCTGGGAGAATGTCCTATGGACAGATGAGACAAAAATCGAAATTTTTGGCAAGGCACATCAGCTCTATGTTCACAGATGGAAAAATGAAGCATATCTTGAAAAGAACACTGTCCCTACTGTGACACATGGAGGAGGCTCTGTTATGTTCTGGGGCTGCTTTGCTGCATCTGGCACAGGGTATCTTGAATCTGTGCAGGGTACAATGAAATCTCAAGATTATCAAGGGATTCTAGAGAGAAATGTGCTGCCCAGTGTCAGAAAGCTTGGTCTCAGTCGCAGGTCATGGCTCTTGCAACAGGATAATGACCCAAAACACACAGCTAAAAACACCCAAGAATGGCTAAGAGGAAAACATTGGACTATTCTGAAGTGGCCTTCTATGAGCCCTGACCTAAATCCTATTGAGCATCTTTGGAAGGAGCTGAAACATGCCGTCTGGAAAAGGCACCCTTCACACCCGAGACAACTGGAGCAGTTTGCTCATGAGGAGTGGCCCAAAATACCTGCTGAGAGGTGCAGAAGTCTCATTGACAGTTACAGGAATCGTCTGATCACAGGGATTGCCTCAAAAGGTTGTGGAACAAAATATTAAGTTAAGGGAACCATCATTTCTGTCCAGGCCTGTTTAATGAGTTTTCTTTTTTTAAAAATTCTGTTGAAGCCTGGTTGGAAAGCAATGTCTGACTTTCATTTGTTCATTTTCATAGAATTTTTATATATTATTACTTTTGTCGGATTCAAGTTATTTCTGTGACCATTGTGGGTTTTTCTTTCATTAAATGAGGGGTACCAACAATTTTGTCCATGTGTGTATGTCTGACAAGGTGTGCTAAGTGTTAACCTTTTATCCTGCACAATTTGGTGAGCAAAAAGAAAAATCCTAAGACTCGTAGCTGTCAATCAAGTCTAACCTTCTAATTAGAAACCTGCGATCCCACTGCATACGACTGCTGACTTGGTTTAGTATCACTATGTGATGCGATGACAAGCACTAAGGGAGCTCAATCACCATCAGAGCTGACTTTGCTTGAGATAATGCTGGGACTTTCTGCTGGTATAGAGGGAAAGAGATCTGCACAATTCTCCAGATGGACATAGAGGTGCACAAATTTGTGCTACGTAGACTACAGACTGAAAAAATGAAACCTTTTGGTATTAAAGGTGAAGTGCTATAAGAAAATGACTTATTGTTTAAATCACATTTTTATATTAAACACATAATTTAAGGATTTTTGGTAATATTTTTAATTTTCCATGTTATCTACATTTAAAAAAAAAATCCTAAAAATCTTGAAAATACAACTTTTGTCACTAAGCCTAAAATAGTTTATGGTCTCCTGGAGATGGACCATGGGCCATAGACACAACAGTCTGGAGCAGACCCTATTGACTTCTATGGGAGAGTTTTCTAGACATGCTCTGTGACCTGTGCAGAGAGGGGAGTAGATAAGATGTGATTATTGTGACTGGTGGATTCTGTGTCTTATCTACATATACATGATCACTGTGATCATCAGTGTGCTGTAAGTTTGGTGACTGCTGTAAAGAAATCTCCTACAGAAAACAGGAAGTCTCAGTATGTTATTTCTCTTAGTGGCCAGAGTCAGAACTGCAGGATTTTAAAGATTTTTTTTTTTTTAAATATACATAATAACATAGAATAAAAAAAAAAATCTTTAAAAATATAGGACACTACACTTTGCCTTTAATGATAATGCTCACACACATTATACTGGTGAGAAAGTACCATAAAATGAAAGACCCCCATAATATAGACTTAGATGTCTTTATTCACAATTTCCCAGCTACACTGATAAATAAGTAGCTTTGTAAATACTGTATATTTGGATCACTGCTAATGGATATAGCCCACAGTTTGTCAGATTTCTATGGTCTTTTGTAAATCATGAAAATTTAGAAAACCCATTTTCAATAATCTATTAGAAAATTCTAAGTTCATAGAAGGCAGCCCCCATTAGTGATCCTCATTAAGTAGCTAAAGTGGAGAACATCTACAAAGAGCATCTGTCTCTGGAGGACTAGAAAGTCCATGCATTACATAGATAAATTCATTTGAGAGGGAGCTGTGTAATGCTTCATTTCTCCTGCGGGGGTGCTGCAGGGAAATTAAACACAGAGAGGAATTTTTTACTGCCACAGTTTTGTTTAAGAACAGAAATCTCTGCTTGGTTTATTTTGCCTCGTAGCTAGTGAAATGACACAGTACAATGCCTTACTGGTTTCAGCTAGATGGCTACTATGTTTAGAATTGACAAATTACACGAAAAACACAATTAGAATTACTCAGGAGAACACAGCGATATTTTAATGGCTGACAATCCTTTGTAACTGATAACCCCCCTGTCACAATACAATTCTCTGATTTCAGCAACCAAAACTGAACTCCGATGCAATTACAATAGAATTTTTAGCTTGACTCTCATTAACAATGCATTGGGCAGAGTGCCAGCGCAGACTGCTAAATTTGTCAAATCTGGATTATGTGGAGCTATGGAAAAAAAAGGGAAAAAAAAAAAAAAAAGACTATTGGCTCACGTCGTCATTTCAATAAAAACTAAGAACGTGCGGAAGAATGCCAAATTTCATACAGCTAGGCGTCTTTTCTCTAGTAACAGGATACCACTGTGTAGCACGGCATGCAGACCTATTGTATAGGATTGCTCATGGTGACAGTCAAGTACAGGGTAGATTACTATTGGCCGCAATCCCCATAGCCAGACTTCCCGATTAAAATATTATGAAAATCTGTTGCACAGGTTGCAAAAGTGGCAAAAGTCCAAATACCGTATTACTGAAGCCAAGTGAGCCAAAAACATACAGGATCACGTATGAAGACTTGGCTAACATGTTAAAGCAGTTGTCCGGGAGATTAGGTAATTATTCTAAGAGCAGGAAATGCTATAAAAATCAAAAGGAAATAAAATCAAAAAATCAAAAAAGAAAAGAAATATTATTTACTTGTTAAATCCCTCAAAACTTCGGTGCAGAAGCTCCAGTGGTCCCAATCTTTATTTTCATTCTGCTGTGATGTCACATACGACCATATGACCGCTCTTATATAACCAGTTCCAGACCAGCCAATGGCCAATTATAAGTCCACGAGGTAGGCTCTTAACTCAGCAAGGACTTGCAGAGTAAAGCAGTAATATTAAATTGCTTTCCAAAGGTCTATTATGACCTTATGGGGGCACAATGTGTAATAAATAAATAAGTAAATATGAAATTAAATTAAATTTAAAAAAATGTCACTACCATGCCCACATCACAGGTTCTCGGCTTGCCCCCAGTGATACAAAACTAAGTCACTTTTATACAAATTATCATAGAGA
The DNA here is from genome assembly GCA_947044405.1 of Leptodactylus fallax. Taxonomy (NCBI): domain Eukaryota; kingdom Metazoa; phylum Chordata; class Amphibia; order Anura; family Leptodactylidae; genus Leptodactylus; species Leptodactylus fallax. The sequence continues at coordinate 5,628,680 of CAMRHE010000028.1, read as the reverse complement.
AGAGGGAAAACTATTTTAGAAAAAATTTTCGGAGCACATTCCCCCTTCTTTTCTGTTTTGGTTTCTTTGGATATTAAAAAAAAAATCCATTAACAAATAAAATAAAGCCCTACGTATTAATTGAATAACCCGAATGAAAAAAAAGTGTAGAACCGCATATACAAAAAAAACCCAATGTGTGTCTGGTTATGAACCAGGAAAAATGGGTGTTTAATGTATGGCACCATACTGTATGAAAAAGTATTCCATTATTTCAACTCTATGACCATACATAAGGTATTGGGTAATGTAAAACGGCCAGGGCATCATCTACCATAAGGCCTTCCCTGCGTAATCTACTACCCCAATGACCATAGTCACATTCCTTCATGTGTCACTAATGTGGCTACATACTATAGATCTAAGGGGTAGGCTTCCCAAGTGAAAGGTTACAGAGAGTAACAGAGGAGGGTCAGAGACAGACTATCACAATGCTGCAGCCTAGAGTCTGAAAAATAATGGCGGTATAGAGAGACCTGGGAGGTTCTTTTCCTGTAGTCTGAGGAAATCAAGCAAGGGCCTCAGAGCGACAACCCTACCAAGGCCAAAGAACAGACAAGGCATCCTGGCGAACCCAACTTTGGATTTAGTTGAGAGATATAGTGAGAGACAAGGAGACTGGAACTTATTTAGAAGGAGAGACACAAGCACAGGTTGTTTTGAACTACCATCTGCTGTCTATGACTAACATCCCATCAGCAATAACACAAGCAGCTAGTCAGAAGTAGATAGTAGTAAAGTTATCCATTTCAAGTTAAATGATGTGTGATCTGTTTTTCTGCAACCTTGAGTCCCATTTGTGTGTCCCCATCATGGGCACCCCAACCCCTATCAGGCTCAGGAGGGATGAAGCCCATTAGGATGTGCCTCAGGTGAAAGTCTACCAGCACCTTCAGGTACACAGCAGGCCCCCTTAGCTCTGCACCAGTCCAAGAGGAGAACTGGAGAAATTTGGTTGAGACGAGTCCAGTTCCAAATACTATTATTATTATTATTATTATTATTATTATTATTGTTTATTTATATAGCACCATTAATTCCATGGTTCTGTATATTATTATATTAATTCCATGGTGCTTTACATTATTATATTAATTACATGGCGCTTTACATTTGAGGGTTTACATACAGTAAACAAAATATACAAGACAAATATAATACTAACAGTGACCAACTGGCACAGTGGGATAGAGGGCCCTGCCCGCAAGGGCTTACAATCTATGAGGGAAGAGGCATAGAGACAGAAGGTGGGGGTAGAGACTGTACAGGTGGTGGTGTGGTGACAGTAGTGTTATTGGAGGTTGTAGGCCTTCCTGAATAGGTGAGTCTTCAGGGCCTTCTTGAAGCTTGTGACTGTGGGGGACAGTCTTATACTGTATGTCTTGGTAATGAGTTCCAGAGTATGGGGGATGCACAGGAGAAGTCTTGGAGACTGTTGTGTGAAGAGCGGATAAGAGCAGAGCAGAGTAGGAGATCTTTGGAGGATCGGAGGTTACATGTGGACAGGTAGCAGGAGATTAGGTCAGAGATATATGGAGGGGACAGGCTGTGGATGGCTTTGTATGTCAGCGTTAGTAGTCTGAACTCTATTTGCTGGGCAATGGGTAGCGAGTTAAGGGATTGGCAGAGGGGAGCGGCCAATGAAGAACCGGGGGAGAGGTGCATTAAGTGAGCAGCACAGTTTAAGGTGGACTGGAGGGGGCGAGAGTATTTGCTGGGAGGCCATGGAGAAGAGTGTTACAGTAGTCTAGGCGGGAGATTATGAGGGCGTGGACTAGCATCTTTGTAGTTATAGGGGTGAGGAAGGAGCAGATTCGATGGATGTTCTTGAGTTGGAGGCGGCAGGAGATGAACTACTACTCAGCTGCACATGTGGCTGCTGTAAAGCAAATCTCTGCACTTCACATGAGCCCAGGCTATGGCCACCCCCATAACTAAATAGATATAAAGATATCTACACTCAGAAAATAAATGTAAAAAGATAAATGTAAAAATAGAATCTATATCAGTGTCTGGTTTTAAAAAGTTAAAAATAAAGCATTCCCTTTAATACAGCAATAACAGAGGCAGCACAAAGCAACATCATGTAATTTGAGCAATTTTTTTTTACAGGCATGACTGAGCATAGCCTAAGGGGTACGTGGTTAAAATTTCTGTGTCTAGGGGCTACATAGCTTGGAAACATCAAGAGAAAAATTGCCCTAGATATACAAATATTAAGGAAAAGAACACAAATATAGGATTATGTGATATATTTCCACACAGCATGTACTGTATAGCACAGTGTCGATGGATACATACTGTATGACAAACTTTTTGGGATAATGTGTTGCTCCACAGATTGTCTAATTGTAGCAGTTTTGCTCTTACAATCACAGTGGAGACCATCATTTCCAAAATATTTCTAGTGATTATGCAATTCCGTGTATACTGGGGAATCGCTGTTCTGTTTCATTAAAACAATGCACGCATTAGCGGTGTTATATATAGTTATGGTGTTGCTAAGCAACAGGAGCTGCATTTTTTATCACCATATTTTGTAGCTTATGATTTTGAAGACTAAAGCTGAAATGATAAGCACGGTTCTAGGCTAGTCTTCATGTGACAACAATAAGGTGATATTCCATCCAAACAGGACGCCTAGCTGAGATTTTAGACTGAATCAAAACATAACACTCAATTATCAGTTACAATATCGCATATGAATATTTTATAATTTTAGATACATTTAATCTATATATGAATTTTATTATCGTCAACTCTCACCAGTCCTTTGGGCTCCTAGGAATTTCACCAAACTTATGTTTTTCAATTTTCCCTGTATTGTACTATGTTACAGCTCTGTGTCCAGACAGTGAATAAATACGCTCTATCTCCACTTCTCTCAGCTGGAAATCCTAGCAAGACCTAAAGCTCTGATAAGCAACAACTTAAGCATAGCCAACCAGCAGCTTGTAAGAAATAGCCTTGATGTGTTAAAGGGGTCTTTGTGTTATAAAGTGATGGCATATTGCTAGGATATGTCATCACTTTATGATTAGTGGGGGTCAACTTCATGATCGGCGAGTGGTCTTAGAGGTCAGAGGTCCCAGATTAAGTGATGACTTATCTAGTGATAATCTATAACTTTATCAAATCAGAATTCTCCTTTATGTGGCGAAAGCAGTCAGTGTTGTTAAGGTACTAATAAAGCATAAAGGGGTATACGGGACCAACCAAAGGTTCTCACTTCATCATACAACAGTGCACACGCTCTACCACCACTCCATACAATTCCTCTTTAAGACTAAGGCCCCACGCAGCGTTTTTCACAGAAAGTCCGCAGCGTTTTCCTCTGCGGACTTTCAGCTTCTATTATACCTATACAGAAAACGCCAGCGTTTCCGTAGGTATAATTGACAGGCTGCAATTTACATTGCAACTTTTCCGCTGCAAATTTTATACTGCAATGTGTGGATGGGATTAGCCAGAATCTCATCCACTTTGCAGATAATGTAAAACGCAGAGTTTTTTGACGCAGCATTTCCACTGTGGCCACAATGCTGCATTTTCACAATGTGGAGCCCCAGCCTAAATGGTCAGTAACATTTCAGACAATTTAGTCTCATTTAGTCTCTATCAGATACACAATTGACTCGATTCCAAGCGTTCAAAATAGCCGCTGTGTTGGACACCGCCCCACACAGATTTGCACCCTTCACATTACAACACACCACACACAGGATGGCGTCCCCAACCACCATTTTCCTTAGATAGATAGATACATACATACCCTTTTGTAACGTACTGTATATTGCATTCTGCAGAATTGTGAAGGGTAAAGAAGTGCAAATGGTAAGACTGATGGATTTCTTTATATAATAATCACATTAAGCAATTCATTATCTATGGTGCAATCTCCAGATACAGTTCTGTAAAGCAGATGCTGGAGAGATGCTGCATTTCCTGCAGCTTTCCCTAGGCGTATATTTATACATGGCCATGCTTGCACAAGAGTCTATTATTAGACTTTGCCAGCTCCGTTCCAGTGTCGAGGAGCTGTCGGCACACATTACTTCATTAAGACTGCTAATTGTAATTTGTGTTGTGCGATACCTTCCCGTACCGCGGATTCCGCCTTACAATGGTGCATCCCCCCATCATGCCATGATTTACAGGAATAAATATAGATCATTACTACAGAATTCACTGGAAGGTCAGTCACGTTGTGTAGTAGTATTGCTTCCCTTGATGTGTTAGAGTAGGATATAGATAGCAGGGCCTTGTGGTTCTGTAGGTAGGTAGCGCAGAATTACCCTATATTGATCATATTACGGAGACATATACTGTAATTCACTTACACATGGCATACATTGTTCAGTTACAGATGATCTTCTAGTCTATGATTGCATCAATGTCAACCACGGTTTCCCTAAATACATTTATGCATGACAGAGTTGCTGCTGTACCTATCTTTCCATACTCTCCACCATTCCAGATTGTCAAAGGGGCCAGATACATATACTATACTCTATTCGCAACATGAGAACAGATCACAACATTGAGACATTCACATTTTTGTCCTACAAAACTACAAAGGGATCCCTAATATGGACAAATTGGCATCTGCCTCATAGTGGTTATTGTCTTCTTCGGGATCAACACGGTAGGATTATAGGCTGATATTGGTGGATTAATTCATTTCACGAGGTGCACACTCAAATTTCATTCCAAACCAAACTTGTTTGGCCAAAAAGGAAATTCTTTTATTATACTGTGGGGGTCACTTTAGAGCCCAGAGTACAATAATCAGAGGTCCAGGGGAGGTGCGGAAACATAATAAACAGCTCAAACTCACCTTTCCTCACCTCACTAGGGCTTGTGGTGGTGGTGTGGAGAATGTTGACATCATGACGCTAATGTCATGACATTGACATGCCCTACCTGTGATTGGGCCTCAACTGTGACCTGGGGCTTGTGGACTTCACAGTGGAGAGCCAAACAGCTAGGGACACAGTGGTAAGAACACCGGATACCACAAGGGAGTGCAGGAAAGGTGAGGGAAGGTGAGTATGAGTGTTTATTATTCTCCCGAACCTTCTCTGGTTCTCTTAGGGTATAATAATGATATGCCCTAACTTTTTTAATTGTTGGACTTTTTGTTGGATTTTTTTGTTTTTGTTTTTTTGTGTTTTTTTTTTTATTTTTATTTTTTTACAACCTCTAGGAATGTAATATAACACCCTTTTATTGAGGTTAAACTGTATCCAAACATTAAAAAAAATAAAAAAAATACTCTACTACTCTATGTATACCGTGCTTTGGAAGTCTCCGTACTCTCTCACTCCTCCCTGCTTTGGGCTGGTCCATCCAGAGAGAGAGTGTCTCAGACTACCAAAGTACCATTGACATGGGTACTGGTTGCTATTTTACAGAAATAAAGAGTGGTCAGGAATTGGAGAAACCAAGAGGAATTAAAAAGCAGGGCACCATGTATTTCACCTATACACGATACATTTATTGTGAAATTTTCAATGCTTTATGGAAATAATTTCTAGTAGACAGCAATTCTAAAACTCTTATACCACCCTAAACTGTTCCTTGTCCCGCAGTGTCATGGCATATAACAATTAGAAGACTAAAGAAACATTACAGTGCTAAACACCCTCTAAACAACTTAACGGTGGTTGAGAAAAAAATAGGATAAGGATATTTGTTTAGAGCATGTACGAGGAACCGAGATCCCAGATGTAGTGAAATGGAGTCTGCTCATCAACATCACTTATGTGCTGCTCCGTGAAGCCGCTATCCCCTCGAGAACCCAAGCTGTAAAACCGCATAGTGGATGCACAGAAAACCATTACACAGCAATAACACCGCACCAAGACGGCAATAAGTTCCTTTCATCTAAGTGGATTTCATTGTACCCCGTTAAATACAGTAGAGGACTTTGCACTCGACCGTTGCACTTAAATAACTCTCTGCTACAGAAAACGTTCAAGGACTCACTTCCATACAATGAACTACATGTTAAAAGGGGCCATGGTGGCACTGCATTTTATCAAAATAAGCATAAAATAGATTTACAAATGTGGTTTGGAGCAATGAAGACTGAACTACAATGAATTGTTGTAGCCAAGCTAAAGACAATGCCTGTGGTGGTCAATGCCTTATAAAATGTCTTATTGGGGTTCTTCAAGGCACTAGACTCTAGCTAGAGTATAAAGCCAAGATAACTGTGACTCTACACTCAAGGACCTCCAACATCCACTTGAACTTGAATCTCCTGAACTTGAATCTCTTGAATCTGTAATAAGGTCCCTCAATGTATTGTTTAAAGTAGTTTCCCGGGCTTATAAACTGATGACCTATGTTTAGGATAGGACATCAGCTGTAGATCGTGGGGGTCCGACACCTGAGCTCTTCACCCTTCTGGTCTCCTTGGTCTCCAGTGTCCAGGTGTGACCTCAGCTTTGCACCTCCTACAGTTACAGATATGGCTACTCGTACTGTTCCCCAAATTCCATTAAGGACTCCAAGTTCTCAAAAATAAAAATTGAATTATCTTGAAGAGTTAGCAAATCCTCGGCTGTAATTCACATTTACTGAAGACACATTTGGCATAAAGTCCTACATGCAGAGTAGCGTGCAGAGCACAGTACAGAACGGTAAAATTATATTTCTTTCAAAGCTGGTCATCTTGTACCACTCATCTTGATATGTTGCGCCAAAAGAAAAGGTAAGGAAGGACACATTTGTATGTTACAGCTCAGGAGACACTTGTGGTTCTTGGACGAGTCTCTACCTATGGCTATCGAGCTGAAAAGGGATGAGAGTTGCTAAAATATTTCCATTTAGTGATCACTATTGTTGCACTGCTTGAGTTGCTTGACTTTGACATATTGATTTATTTTATATACATATACAGTATATATTGTCCAAAATCCCATATAGTAGGTGCATTTTTTTTTTTATCAGTGGCTTCCAACACGAAAAACTTTCCCTCTGTATCATGTGCTACATATGAAATCTTTCTGTTGAGAACATACTTCACAAGTCATAAAACATTGGTGTTTGCCTCTGGCTACAAAGATGTGAGAGCGAAAAAGAAAGAGACCGGTATACAGCCTCAGGCCAGCACAACAAAGAACTGAAGTCAACTCTTTACTATGACACAGAATAGAAAATTCAGGGACGTTATGTTGCTGGGCAACGGTGTGTACAAGAGACACAACATGCTTCTCTACCATTGGCATTAAGTTATTTATGTCATATAAAGACCCCATCTTCAATTGTCAATATGGCACTGACACTTAAAGGGGTTGTCTGGGATAAAATGATACTTTTACACTAAGCTAAACACCCTCCCCCCACTTTACTTCTAACTTACTTTACCAAAAATGTATATTTACCCAGATCCCCGGGTCATATGACCGCCCCAGGCACATTTTCAGATTTTGCGGTGACGTTCCGTTTCCCCATTTGCGGAAACGGAAGACACAAATACTAGCCCCCTCATCATACTTACCTGTCTTGCTGTCCGAATCTTATGGGCACGGAACATCACTTGCTTCAGGGGGGCCCGGCTCGTCCTCCTCTTGTACTCCAACAATATTGTACAGGCGCCGGCAGATGTCAAGAGAAGTAGCCGGCCACACAGAAGGAAGTGATCTCCCATGCCCAGAAGATCCGGGCAGAAAGACAGGTAAGTATGATGGGGTGGGGGGTCGGGCTGAGTTAGTTAGTTAGGAAGGGCTAGTAGTGAGTGGGCTAGCTAGGGAAACAGGGAGGGGGTGGGAGGGAGTTAGAGGGAGGGGAGGGAGTGAGAGTGGAACATAGTGTGAGTCAGCTCTGACTGAAGAGCAATGCATCATGGTAGTTGTACGATAAAAGAACAGGAAGCTACACAATGTAAACAAATGCAGAGGATGCCAGGAGCTCCCAGAGAAACCCAGAAATTACTCAAAACAATGATAAAGGTATTTGGGTGCACTTATTAACCCATTAATAGCACTAACAGACCTTTTTTAAAAAAAAAGATTTTTTTTGCTCAGAAAACCCCTTTAAAGCTATATTGGAATTATAGACCAACATGCAAAAGCCGCATGTACCTGATGAAGATTTGGTTTCATAACTATGAACAATAAGAAGGAGTCATTGACTATCAAAACAGAAGTAACAGAAGCCTGGAAGGCACTCAGATAACATACTTGGTTGTGAGCATGAAGCATTGATGTTTCTAGGATGTCCTGGTCATCCAACTCTTCCTAAAGATGTTGAGATCAGAGATTTGTCCAGACCAAACTCTGAAGACCATCTTTTTATGAACCATTCTTTAGGCAGAAAGGTATTTCCCAGAATGTTCTGAAAACTCTTTCCACAAAGCTGGAAAGACAACATTTTTACACATCATTGTATTTAGCAGTATTATTTTTCAACTCCATCGTAGCTAAAAGGACCATCTTAAACAATGAACCATCCAAGACCAATGTTCCTCCTCTGACAAATTTTACAGTTGATGATACTCATTTGGGCAAGAAGCATCCTACTGGTACCTTCCAAATTCAGATTCATCCAACACTTCCTCAAATAGTAAAAGGTCTACTCTAAAGTACCGTAAATGTTTCCACAGCTTCATGGGCCAATGGTGGTGTAATTTATGCTATGTCAAGCTAATGCTCAAATGTGGCTGCTCAGGTCGCAAGAAACCCAGTCAGGATTCCAATTTCTCAGGTAACCAATTTGATACAATATCGCAACATGCTAACAAAACACCTAAAAGACTGCAATCCACAACACAACCATTGGATGATCTCACATAAACACATATAGGATATCACATTATGATGCAATATTGAAACACAATGTTGTCTTGAAAAGGTAGTTATCTCATGATTTAGACCCGGTCCACATCTGCGTTTGGGTTTCCGTTCAGGGAGTCCACTTTGGGACCCCCGAATGGAAACCTATACGCATAAAAAAGCAGATACCTTGGAAACCCACGGACCCCATAGATTGCAGCAGCAAGCAGCACTTTCCTCTCAGCATGTTTCATGCGGAAACCGAGCGGACACCACACGGACCTCATTATAGTCTATGGGGTCTGCGGGTTTCCCAGGTAAATTGCTTTTTTATGCGTATAGGGGGGCCCCCCGAACGAAAAACCGAACGCAGATGTGAACCGGGACTTAGCTAGACATATCCTTCAAAGAGAAAATGTAAGTAAGGACACAACTGGAACTAAAGGCAGATGTAACAGATAGAATGCTGAAAGGGCAGTATAACAATTCCCCTCAAATAATGAAATACAGCAAATAACCAGCAGCGAGCCTTGTTGTCCCAGAAATGCAAAGTTGGCCGAAAAGTAGTTGCAAAAGGCTCAGCAAATGTTAACTTTGAAACAGCTCACAGTAAATTAAAGTTACAAAGAATCCAATAAATCATTAGGAAGCTGAAGTGCAGGATTCCAGCTCGATACGTCTTCCCGGGTTTTCCAATAACATCGTTACAAATCGTACTTCCCCCAAGCAGTGCGATTTTTTATATCATAGTGCCAAGGAGCTGGAGGAGAAGAAGCGAGGTCCCCGAGGGATAACCATATCTTTACTTATTTATATTTCATTTCTTCGTGCTAGGTTTTAAAGCTGGAGTTCTTTTAATCTTCTATGCGATGACTAATTTAAAGAATGTACATTTCACTCATACCAGGACGTTAATTGTAAAGTTTAAATTAGTATCCAGCTACACTGCGGTATTTCATTATAGGCCCTGTAATATCTCGCCCGCTTATGAAAAATACATAGGTATCAGTCTACATATTAGCAGCTGCAGTCTGCCTGTATAATGGCAATTCTAAAAAGATATTAAAAGCCATAGAGGAGGCTCAGTCAGACAGATGTAGCAGCCATTAAACAGCGATCTATGCTACTTGTGTAGCTGGGACGTTCTAATATAAAGTGAATCATGGTGCCCGATGCAAATAACATAAGCACAGTGCGATAAAGTAGCGTGCATTGGATGCTCATTCAAAGGCTGCTAAATCTGAACAAAGCCAAATGCCATATATGAAGAATACTAATATCATCTGTAGTAGGCTACTCTTTGAACCGCAATGCCCTACCTAATATGTTGCTTTTAACACTCCGAGTGTCTAGACCTAGTACATCAACCCTTCTTTACAACAGCTTCTATCTTCTGCTTCATGGGTTGAGTATGGGATCGGTAAAATTGACCATTGATTCCATCAATTTTGGTAGGAGCAATTGACAATCCATGGGGCTAATAGACCCTTGGCCAGAGATCAGTCAACACAAGGCAAGGCTGTGCCCAACCCACTGCTCACTAGTCATGGAATTATAGTTCCTTCTTTACAAATTAATAGGTAACATTGGGCAAACGAGGTTCCACCATGGTGACTTTCGTTTCACATAAGTGTCACTGAAATCCCCAATTTTCTTGGTGGGTGTGGACAGTATCACCAGTTAGTGCTGAGTAGGATCCCAACCCTTAAAGAAGACCTTTCATGTCCTCATGTATATGCGGTTTTACATACCGCTAGAAAGCCGACAGCGCGCTGAATTCAGTGCACTGCCGGCTTTCCTGTTATATGCCCCGGAGATATCAGGAGTCTAAATTTCACTGTTCACTGTCAGAAGGGCATTCCTGACAGTCTAGCTGACAGTACTCGTCCATAGCCCTGTACTCGGGGGCGTTCCTCACAGCTCAGCGTCATCACTGGGCAGTAAGTAATGCCCCCTCTGACAGTACAACGCTATGCCCTGTGTATTTTAATACTTTTTCTTTATTTAGTTTTATTTGAGAGAAGCAATGGTAAAAAAAATGGCAGTTTGGCTATTTTTATTTTTTATTTTTACTGCTACAATGTTTGCCGGATGAGATAAATATTTTATATTTTTATACTTTTGGCATTTTTGGGCAAGGGGGTGCCTAATATGTTTGTTTGTTTGTTTTTTCTTCAAAATTTATTTTGATTTGTGATCTAGGGAAAGGGAAAAGATTTTATTTATTTATTTATTTAATTTAAAAAAATATTTTAAAAACTTTTTTCCTAGCCCTCCTAGGTGGTTTAAACCTGCGATCATTGATCACTTCTGCCATAGACTGCAATATTACTTTACTGCAGTCTATGGGAAATTCACTACATATCTACTGAGGTCTTATACAGACAATCCTTGATAGTTATATTCCTACGACAGGTCTGGGAGCCTTCACAAGACTCTCAGCTATCATAGGAACTAGAAGATTCCCGCAATCTTGCCACATGGGAGCCATCCTGGAAGTTAAAAGAAAGAGTTCTCCTGCTTCTGAGCAGGCGCCATGTTTAGTGCTATTATGGTGGATGTCAGTAAAGGGGTTAAACACTAAAAGCTTTAGGTTTAATATTCTTTTATTACCATTGAGAAGTGCATTGTATCAGAAGTGCATACAACCGACATTGCAAGAATACTACACAACTAATTATATCGTTACTTCTAAGTAATTTATCTTCTTAACCTTTTGATCAATTGAAACACAAGAAAATGTAGGCAGCTTTGGTATGTAAGTGTGTATACACCTGTCAAAAACATTTTCCTGTCTGTGAATGCAAGAAAACAATGAATGAAGTCAATGGCTGCAAGAAAATCTTATTGAGGTTAATACAATAAAGATAAAAAAAAATGTAAAATGATGAAAAGATAAAATAAAGTGCTAAAGAAAAGTATCTTAATAATAATAATAATAATAATAATAATAATTAAAACAATGGTTGAGTAAAAAAAATAAAATGATAAAAAAGATAAAGACAAAAAATAAATAATAATAATAATGATAATAATAATGTAAAAACAATACAAAGTATAGTAATAAAAATAATAAAACAATAAAATAAAACAATGGTTGATGTACAAGCCAGTTGCTGCAAAACAAATGAAAATAATACTGAGACTATTAAAATAAAGATAAAAAAAATTATAAAAAAGGGAAAAAAAAGAAATATAATATTAATAATAATGTAAGAACAATGCAAGAAAAAAATGGTTGATGAATGAGTCAATAACAAAATGAAGATCTTATCAAAGCTACTAAAATAAATAAAAAATCATAAAAGGATAAAAAAAAGATGAAGACAAAAAACTAAATTACTATTATTAATCATAATAATAATAATGTAAAAACAATACAAAGTATAGTAATAGAAACAAAAAAATTATTATAAATAATAAATATAAAAATAATATAGAAGTAAAATCTGCTTTAACTGCATTATAAACAATCTAAATATAAAATGAAACAAAAGCGTCCAGGAACATGTTGTCCAGTCCAAGTGGAGAGGGGGAGAAACCATCTGCAGATCACTTCTACATAGACCCAAAGGTATGATAGCTCTATTGATGCCAAGCAAATTACCTAATTAGTCTGCCAAAGAGACAGATGTTCCTATTGGAAAAAATGTATTATGTGCATTGACATCTGGGTCCTTTAATTTATATCTGGAGGGAAAGTAAATGTAACATAATAGAGAGCGCCCTACCTGTGCTTGCTAATTGTATTGTTTGTGCACCGACGTCCTTTTCCAACTTATTTTCTCGACTACAAAAGAAAGATCACTTGTTCCACGCATTCACGGTAAAAGAAATGCAACAAAAAAAAATCATTTTTACAACAATAATAAAAAAAACTACAATGTTCCCTATTACAAGTGCTCTAATTGGAAAATCACATAAAACAATCTCATTTAGACTTTCACACAAAAGAAATCCATTCAGAACAGAAGTGGCGTGAGAGAGAGACAATGAGCGTGAGCCGGCGCTGGCCGCAATGACAATGGAGGAACCGAGCACTTTATTTTTATACTACAGTGTTCCATAGTAATTACATTGCTCTATAATATATGAATAGGGGACGCAGACGCTACACGTGTACGATTCGGACGTACATCACACTTTTTGAGTGTTTTCAATATTTACTGGTGTTATCAATTGTTGTTGTAGATTTAATGAAACAAGTCGTCTCATTCTTAGTCATTTTTGTGAGTTTTCTCTAATGGAATTATTTATAGCAGCAAAATATACCCAAAGAGGTAACAGAAGCTATTAGGGAGTGAAAATTAGTTTTCAGAACTTTTTTTATTTTTCACACTTAACACTTAGGGCCATACATTTATAACACTGAGCATTGACAGATCAGCACCAGCATACTTAGACACTGTACACTGATAGATAGATAGATAGATAGATAGATAGATAGATAGATAGATAGATAGATGTATTCATACCCCTTGAACTTTTTCACATTTTGTCACCTTACAACCACAAACCAAAATGTATTTATTGAGATTTTAAGTGATAACCAACACAAAGTAGCAGATAATTGTGAAGTGGGGTGAAATGATACATGGTTTTCAAAATTTTAATCAAATAAAAATCTGAAAAGTGTGACATGCAAAAGTATTCAGCCCCCTGTACTCTGATACCCCTAAATAACATCCAGTGCACACAATTGCCTTCAGAAGTCACTTAGTTAGTTACTAGAGTCCAGCTGTGTGTAATTTAGTCTCAGTATAAATACACCTATTCTGTGAAGGCCTCAGTGGTTTGTTAGAGAACACTAGTGAACAAACAGCATCATGAAGACCAAGGAACTCACCAGACAGATCAAAGATAATAGTTGTGGAGAAGTTTAAAGCAGGGTTAGGGTATAAAAACATATCCCAAGCTTTGAGCATCCCAATGAGTACTGTTCAATCCATCATCCAAAAATGGAAAAAGTATTCTACAACTGCAAACCTACCAAGACATGGCCGTCCACCTAAACAGATCTAGCAAGGACAGCACTGGTCAGAGAAGCAGTCAAGAGGCCCATGGTCACTCTGGAGGAGCTGCAGAAATCCACAGCTCAGGTGGGAGAATCTGTCCACAGGACAACTATAAGTCACTGCGCACTCCACAAATCTGGCCTTTATGGAAAAGTGGCAGGGAGAAACCCATTGTTGTAAGAAAGACATAAGAAGTTCCATGTGCAGTTTGCCACAAGACATATAGGGGACACAGCAAACATGTGGAAGAAGGTGCTCTGGTCAGATGAGACCAAAGGTGAACTTTTTGGCCTAAATGCAAAGCTCAATGTGTGTCGGAAAAGTAACCCTGCTCATCACCCTGAACACACCATCCCCAATGTGCAACATGGTGGTGGCAGCATCATGCTGGGGGGAGGCTTTTCTTCAGTAGGGACAGGGAAGCTTGTCAGAGGTGATGGGAAGATGGATGGAGTTAAATACAGGGCAATCCTGGAAGAAAACCTGTTGGAGGCTGCAAAAGACTGGGAAGGAGATTCACCTTCCAGCAAGACAATGACCCTAAACATACAGCCAGAGCTACAGTGGAATGGTTTAGATGAAAGAATATTCATGTGTTAGAAAGGCCCAGTCACAGTCCAGACCGAAATCCCATTGAGCATCTGTGGCAAGACATGAAAATTACTGCTCACAGACGCTCCATCCAATCTGGCTGAGCTTGAGCTATTTTGCAAAGAAGAATGGGAAAAAATCTCAGTCTTTAGATGCGCAAAGCTGGTAGAGACAAACCCCAAGAGACTTGCAGCTGTAATTGCAGGGAAAGGCGGCTCTACAAAGTATTGATATAGGGGGGCTGAAGACTTTTGGACGTCACACTTTTCAGATTTTTATTTGATTAAAATTTTGAAAACCATTTATCATTGTCCTTCCACTTCACAATTATCTGCTACTTTGTGTTGGTTATCACTTAAAATCTCAATAAAATACATTTAAGTTTGTGGTTGTAAGGTGACAACATGTGAAAAAGTTCAAGGGGTATGAATACTTTTTCAAGCCACTGTAGATAGATAGAAAGATAGATAGATAGATAGATAGATAGATAGATAGATAGATAGATAAAGTAAATAGATAGCATAAGAGATAGATTAGATAAATACTAGATAGAGGGAATAAGAGATTATAGATAGATAGATAGATAGATAGATAGATAGATAGATAGATAGATAAAGTAAATAGATGATACATCTGAGATATCATTTTTAAAGTGTACCTAAACTTTCAGATAATGTTTCAGAGTAAGCTGCCATATGAGTGTACCTACATTGACCTATATTCCACTTTTTTAGCAGTTTTCCTCTCTGTCGACTCTATTTTTGATTCTCAGTTGTCCCTGGGCTAGTGGGTGGAGATTGCAATGTCTGGAGAAAACTGGAGATTCTGCTTCTTAACGTTTACTCACTCAGAAGCAGCATGGACGATTATACAGAGAAGTCCTGACCAATAATGATGTGAAAAAAGCACTCGTCTGAGAACAAAAACTTACTACTAGTTGAACCACCATCTCTTTGTGCGTCTCTTATTTTCTGTTACTCGGCTTCTCTTCCTTTCTCCTCTTCATAGATTTCTATAGGCGCATGTAATCTAATATTTCAGTGATCTAACAACCTACCTTGGCAGACCAAGACAGATTGTGCAGAGTTTTCAGAGCGAGTGATCAATTTAGGATGGATGAGAGGAGATGAAAAGGAGCCTATAAGGAGCCTATCACTGTGATGTTCTGCCATGCTGATGTCACATGGTGGGAATTTAGTGCCACAGTCACGTATTATGACATCACATGGATGAGGGATAAGAATCTCTCACATTGAGGAGAGCACCAGTGAAGGTGTGTAGAGATTGAATTGCCTTTTGCCCTCTACTTAGCATCTACATATCACAAGGCATTATGGGAAAGGAGCTGGGGAGCCAGTTCACTTTGCTCTGTACTGATGAGGGACAACAATCCTGAAACAGCGCTGTATGTAGATAAGTGAAATTGGCTTGGCTAAAATCCCTTTTGCTGTCTCAAGACTCGGTGAGTCAAAAGCAAATTGAGGATCTGTTACATCCAACAGAGGGCGTATGAGCTCCCCAGCTCCTTTCCCATAATTCCTTATCACATGGATGAGACATCATGTACAACTAGAAGAACCACTGAATGGTCAGGAATGGATTATAAAGGAAGGCAAATTTGATTGTCAAAGCTTCATGACATCAACGTCCCCTACACGACTAATAAGATCCAATTCCGGGCACGGTGGTGACCTGGGGCTGATTATGTCAGGGAGAGAGCCAGATGAATCCGAGGACACCCAGGGGAGAAGACTGGATGCCATCACAGAGCCCAGTAAAGGTGTTTTTTTCTTACATTTTTACACACCCTTCCTGGCCTCCAATGCTTACACTCTGGGACATGAAGAGACCCCTGAGTATAATAATCAATTTTTGGATTCATATCAGACGAGCCCCAAACCCTATTTTGGTTTTGGTCAAGCCCAAATTTTGTAGAAAATTCAACAGTTCGCTTTGCTTTCTATGCAAGATCAAATATTGCCCAGAGCTTCGTGTACATAAAACTTTTTTTATTTATTCCAATTCATGAAGTATCTGTTGGAAATCAAAGGAAGGAGATGATAAGTTTAGTGTAAGAAAGAAGTAGCAGGCAATTATACAACTCCTCAGAAGGAAATGACTGTTTTTATCTGTATTGATGTTGACTTCATGTTGCACTTTTTAATACATAAAATTAGTCGACGAGCATCTAATTATCTCTTAAAAATGGGACAGAAGGAATTTTTTTTCTTTTTGTTTCCAAGCAAAACCGAGTCAATCTTTTCTGAAGCAATCAAGATCATAATCACTTCTCGACGCACAAAGACAGAATTATTCAATAAACACTGGAATTACAATATGACGGTATTTGAAGACTTAACATCAAGAAACAATTGGTTTTGTAATGGGAAATGTATCTAGGAATTAGAATGTCAGATCATCGTATACTGGGTAGAGGTGACTGAACTGTGTGTCACATATGGCAATGACATAGATACAGTACTCAAGAAGGGCTCTGCTCGTCCTTGAAAAGATCTAGCGAGAGTCTAAAGTAAGGCTTCCTGGGCCAAAAATGTGCAAAATATTCCAACTGCTTTGCAACACATTTATCAAGTGTTTTTGACACTTTTATGACTTGTACAAAAAGGGATGTGACTTCAGTGAAAGGGGCGTGGTTTTGTGGGAAGGGGCATGATCTTAGTGGTGAAAGGTCATACATTGACATATAGGGTAGCTAAAGATAGGAGGCAGCAGAGATAGAGATTTTGCAAATATTGTAGAATGTTGTAGCTTGTATGAAGGATCATAAATAATGTGGTGTGCCCCCATATGGTTACTTTATGGATTATATAAGGGACTGAATATTTGAAGCCTTTCAGCTGTCTGTAAAAAGGTTGCAATACCCAGATCTAGATCCCTATAAGAGCTTATGGTGATTTATGTCTGATTTAGTATGGGGTATGTCCAGGTAAAATACACACATATTGCAGCCATCTGAACGTAGACTTAGGGTATGTTCACAAATTGTAACTTGCTCAGGTAGAAAAAATCTTATTTGGGAAATTGAGGCAAATTTTGGAAGCAGATTTTTTGTATTTTTTGAAGAATTGCTACAAAATGTGTTTAAAAAAACACTCCAAAATCTGCCTCCCATTCATTTCAACATTTCATTTTTCATCCAAGTGGCTATGGGGGTTGATATGAGACCACTAAGTTTTACAGCTTATGGACCTAGACTGAACACATTTCTTTAAAGGCAGTTCAACTGATGATCACGTGATCACTGCAGGTCCACTAGCCGAATACCCCGGCAATAACAGCTGTACTGGCCACTGCAGGAGAAATATGGTATTACATGGCTACTTTTCAAATGAACTGCTCTCCAGTAGATGAAAGATAGGCTCAGGCTCGGGACACCTCTATGGAAACGCTTTATATTAATGAGCCTAGATTACTCCCAGCCCATCTCTACCAGGAAAACGATAACTCAACAAACACAAGAAGTATTCATAGCCAAACACTAATTTAGACAAATCACCAATAGTCTTTAGTTTTATGATAAGAAGGCTGTTTAAAGGTAATGTAACACGAGACAGTAATCTACTTTCAAAACCAAGTTTTTATATTAAACATAAAGCATTTTTTATGAATATATTGGTAATGTTCCATTTCACTATCTATATATTTAGAAAAGTACTACACCCTGCAATTTTCTGTCTGGCCATTAAGTATGATAATAGACCAACACTTGCCAATTCTTTTGGGGTTTTCTTTGCAAAAGTCACCTCGTTTACATCACAGACAGTATTACAATAGAAGATAACACCTCCATTATTAACATCACTGCTTCATCATTACATCACTACTGACAATAGATGATGTCACCGCTTATCTCCTTCCCCTTCTTGCACAGAGCATGTCTAGAAAATTCTCCCATAGACCTCCAGACTATTACTGCCTATGGCCATGAGACTGCTGTAAAGCATATCACTAAAAGCTGTTAACAGAGCAGAGGAGAAGCTCAGACAAGATGGCCGCCCTCATAATCATGTACAAAAAATAGAACAAAAAAAATCTACAATCAGAAAATAAGGATAGCTTATAAAAAGTGTAGATTTCTGGTTTTGATATATGAATTAAATTGGAGATACATTTCTTAAAATGTGTAATTTAAAAAAAAATTGAATTCCGTCTTTCATTTGTTTCCATGTTGCCTGTGTAAATCCACAGTGATGCGCTTGGCGCTGCGGCAGTGATGGTTTTCATACAGTCTGCTACTACTTAACCTTTGTTAGTTCAGCGCTCTTATAGCTTGCTCCCAATTATCCACAAATCAATCTGCTTAGCCGCTGCCGGAGCCGCTGGTATTCTACTCCTTTAAAGCACAGTGTTTAGGGGACCACAGTGGTTATGATAATAGCATTCTGTATTCTTTAGCCATACTTAATCATGCAGCTTGTGAAGACAGCCGCACATCCCTGTTATACAGCTGTGACCTATAGTAATCGCTTAGTGCCCGTGTTCTAACACAGGAGACAAAAAAAGCAATCACCGCTCTCAATTGTCTATTGGTGTTCCATCCCCAATCTCTAGACAAAAAAATATATCATGTTGTTCATTGCATTTCCCGGCTAATCTCGAGAAGGTTTTGATTCTCTCATTGAAATAGTGAGAGTGTGACAACAGACGACTCCATATTACTGCCTGTTATAATATTTATGAGGATGTGAACGCTCACTTTAGGAAAAGAAGATGCACAATTTGTAGGTCATGACAACCAGTGGCTAAAAATATCCAAAAACGAGCATTCTGTTACTGTATGGGGGAGACATTACACTACCTACGAAATGTGTAAAATAAGATTATGCTAATTATGCAAATTATATTAATTGTATCTAGGTTTTAGCATTTTTATGTTCTTATGCAAAATGAAAAAAAAATACTACATAGAAGATGTTCTTTTGGTCCTGGAAGGAGCTTTTACCTTTGCATTGGTTACGCTGGTTTTCATCGATTCCCCACTGGCGTCTCATTAGTCTAAACAAGAGGGCTTAATAATTTTGGCACATCTCGATGGACCATGCCCCGAAAGCTAAAATCAATGCCAGGGGTCTGACATTATTTGTACCAGTTTTCTGAAGCAAAAAATTTGTTGGGCCATAAAGCCTAGGCCTCCCCATCATCTTGTTACAAAGTCACAATTTTTGGTGCATATAAATACAGCTGTGCTTCAAAAATGATGACTTTTATCATACATAATGTGCCAGAAACTGACATAAATTTGGTCAAAAAAAAGTAGGGGAAGGAAAGTGACATATTTAATTTTTACAGGCTAGGTTCACATCTGCTTTGGAGTCTCCATATGAGACTCCGCCACAGATTCCACTTAAAATCGGCGTAGAAATAAGTCCTGCAAGGAGGACTTTTCTTTCCTCCAGTTTCAGTATAAAATCAGTGGAAACCAGGCAAAAACCTGGTGGACCTCATTATAGTCTAACGGCTTTCTAAGTAGGCAGGGTTTCCGTCTTTCAGGTCCCCATGCAGACCCGAAAGATGGAAACCCGAACTCTAGTGTGAACCTAGTGTAAGTCATACTTGCCAACTCTCCTGAAAAATCCTGGAGGCTCCCAAAATAATGGGTGACCGTCCAAGGTCCCCAAAAAGCTGGCAAATCTCCTGGACCCAGTAGAATCCTCCTTCCTTCGGGTCTCTTTCATGCTATACAAGCATGGTATGTACCAGTCACATTACAAAAAGGGGGCATAACATGAGGGACAAGGGACATAGTTTTGAAAAGGATGCATGGTCCTCCCAAACAATTTTGGTGCGCTTTGTGTGCCGATCTCCAGCAGAACTGTTGTCAAAGGTTGGCAAGAATGAGTAGACTAAATTTGGTTGTTCACCTGACAGCTTTTCTTCTCACCAGGCACACTAAGCTCATTCGATAGTGCATTTGTTATCAGTGGTAAGAGGGAAGTAAGTCACTACCAGACACCCTAGGTGGAGTCATATTTTCCCTGAGAACAAAATCCAGTGGACCCAACAGTTCTTTCCCATGAATCTGCTGTGGGGGTTAATCGGGAGGCCCCCATACACATTAGATGGTTGGCCACTCTTGCCATATTCATCTGGTTTGGGCGACAAGAATATAACTTGTATGGCCACCATAAGACAACTACTGAGTTGTACAGGACTGCAGTATGGCACCCACAAAAATATATACAGCCTTACCCAACCTTTATTTGTCTCCAGATTCATACAGAGCTATACAGAGGACATTTCACATACACTATGAATCCATGGAAAATAAATACTGCATGTTTAGTTTACTAGAACATTTCTGTAATATAATAGACCATATGGCAACAAACTTGAGCACCTCTCCGGGGATATATTTTCTGTAGAATTTGTTGACAGTAACATAACATGATAACATGAAGGATATAAATAAATGACATGTACTAGCATTAAAGTAGTCTTCCATTATGGTAAATTTTTGATACATATGTGATACAAACACACATCGGTAGGGTCAGTGAGCTGAATGGGCTCTGAAACTTAGGATCCTTTTGTAGGGGCAGGAGCTGCTTGTAACAGGTGGTGCTTAGAGATGGGCGAAGCTCGCAAGATTCGATTCACAGGTTGTCTGTCTGTTTTGTTTAGGACTGAACTTGTAATTGAATTTCAGGGGTTTCATGGGACACACCGACATCATGGTGCTTCAACGTATGCGCCATGATGTTGGTGTGCTCCACGTGATCACTGATGCTTCAGAGGTCCCCCAGGGTCTGTGACATCGCTAAGTAGGCCAGAAGAAGATTGGAAAGGACCGTAAGGGAGATTTCCCCTTGACCTTCGATTATTATACCCTGGGGTCTGAAGATGGGGTCGAGGGTGGTGAACTCCAAATATTTTGGGCTATCCAAAATTTGGAAAATTTGTAATACATCTGGTTCATTACATGTATCAATCATCAGGAGTATGGTCATACAAATGACTCTTAGTAAGATGGTTACTTCCCTTACAGTTTGCATTAGTGTCAGCGGCATATCCCTGGTCTACAAGGCGGGGTGTGCTGTTGATAATGATTTTTCGCCTGCCTAAATAACGTGATTATCTAAACAATTTCTCATTTGTCATTTGATCAGAGGATATTTGGGCAATCATAGTCATGTGTAAATAAGTCTTTATGTGAGCATAGCATCCTATTAGACTTTAGGTCACCGATCTCTATAACTACGATGTCCAAGCTAGTTAAAAAAATTTCACAAAAAATAAAAAAATATGGCTTAAAGTATCCAGGGGACCTCTCATCCATACCCTGGCTCTCCGGTTATGACTAGAGATGAGCGAAGTTTTCAAAAATTCGATTCGGCAACTTTACCGAATTTTCCGATACGATTCTATTTGATCCAAATTAATTTGCGGTGAATAAACAGCTATTTCCTGTCTGCAGAGATCCGGGGTGAGTGGGCGGCAAAATGGCGGAAGCCCTTGGATGCCGTGGTCATGTCTCTCTCTCCAGCATGGACAACTTTTATTCATGTGGAAGGATCTGCTAACAAGCAAAGACACGCCTACCCAATGACATCACTAGAGAATATCATGTGACCGTCTGATGTCACAAAGGTCCTTACTAAATATTCGTTACCGCGAAGCATCAGGAAATCCGGATTCCATGCGAATCGAAAATTTCCTGAATTCCACTTCTGCAGCTTCGATTCGCTCATCTCTAGTTATGACTCTACCAGTTCCCCTCCTCGCTAGTCTTTGCTTCCTGGGGTCATTCGACACGCAGGAATCATCCACTCAGCCAATCTCTGGCTGCACTGGTTACCTACCTCAGGCTCTGAGGGCATCTCCATGCAGTTCCTGTCTGTGTCAAAACGCTGGGATGTAAAGACCAACTGGGATCAGCAGCATCCGCGTCGCAGGGGCTCAAAAAACCATTAAGTAGGGATCACATAGTTTCGGTATTGCACATATGAGGAACCGGTGTGAGGATTTTTTATTTTTCTACAGTCTTCTGGATATTTTCACTTATATGTTTTTCTGTCGGACTACCCCTTTAATGTCTTCTGTCAGCATTAGCTTTGATATCTATAAAAATGTGGAGATCGCCAAGCTAAAACCTGGAGAGTCTTCATTCTAGAAAGCAGTGGGGTCACAGGGAAACACCCATGACTGACAATAAGTACCCAACTGGTTGTAGATTTTTTTTTACGTTTCTAAAGACTCTTAATGGTTTGGACATAAAACAACACACTGGGGGGGGAATTTATTAGGATGGGTGTTTTTTACGTCAGTCTTAAAAATGTTCCAGACTGGGGCGAGGCGCACCTGAATTATTAAAAAGCTCCGGAGTATATTTCTGGTACAGCTTATGCTAGTTTTCTAGTGTTGTTTTTTTTAGTAAATCTGTCAGGCCAAGGCAACCCCACCCTGACCCCCTCTTGCTCTCTGTGCCTTCCACCCACTTTCCCAAAAGGTATCTAGCGAGGCCCAGAACAAGCAATGTGGCGCCTCATTGGCACAAGAAAAGGCCGTACATTAAAGTTGCGCCACATTAAAGGGATTGTCTGGGATAAAATCAAAATTAACCACTAAACTAAACCTCCTCCTCCCGCCTAACTTCAAATTTACTTATATTAAAAAAAAAATTTATAATTATCCAAATGCCGAGGGCAACCCCAGGGACACTTTCTGATAATATGGTGACGTTCTGTTTCCCCGTTTCCCAAACGGAACGTCACCATTATTAACCAACCCCATGATACTTACGTATTGTCCTCTCCAGGAACAGCCCCTCCCCTCTTCCTCTCTGCTAGTGCTTGCGCAGTCTGGAGGTGCCTGCGACACATACGCAGGAGAGATGGTACTTCCAGTCTGTGTATGCGCTTTCAGAGAGGAAGAGAGACATCTCCAGCCTGAGCACAGTGAAAGAAAAGGAGGAGATGTCTTCCAGAGGGGGTTATTTGGGAAGGGCTAGTAGTGGGCAGGATAGCTAGGGAGACAGGGAGGGGGTGTATCGGAGTGAGAGAGGAGGGGGGCAGTGAGAGGGAGGTATTGTGGAAGCTACACAGGAAGCTACACCATGTAAACAAATGCAGAATACGTCAGGAGCTCCCAGAGAAACCCAGAAATCAAAAGGAATATGGGTGTACTTATTAATCCATTAAAAGCACTAACAGACCTTTTAAAAAAAAAAAAGATTTTTTGAAAACCCCTTTAACACCCATCTAAGCCAGAAAATTGGTTTGTTTAGTATAGTCCCCAATTTTGTAATTTTTTTCTAGCTTTTTTATTTTACTTTTTTTTGCAAATTCTTTAACATTTTCATGCAGTGTTGCTTAGGACTATGTCTTTCTTGTGAAATTGACTTTAAAATTGAATGACTCCTAAGCTACCCCTTTCTCGGACAATGGCTGTGAAATACATATTGGGTATGATGAGAGACTTGTGAGAATTTTTGCTTTGCTCAGATTTGTCCTTGGGATTGTATTCAGATGCTAGCAACTGTGAAATGGTATGTTTTATCAATGATAATTCGGTACTTAGGATGTTATCAGTCTGGAGTAGCTAACCATGCTATTGTTGCCGAGTCATTCAGCGTACACCCGTTCGGTGGCTGCAGATCATTTATCAATGAAGAATTCAGAGCGATGTAGATGATTAGATACTATTAGCTCTGGGGTCAGACTTCTTGCTGCTCCGACGGAGGTTACATACTCGCACTGAATCACTCTAATGTACTCTGAAGGAGAAAAAGCAAAAAGATTTTAGACCTCCATCTATCCCAGAGTATGATACAGGGATGTAGAGCTGAATTCTCTCTCAGATTTCCAAAAACACTACAGTACAAGACATCCATACCTGCCCATTGACTCATCCATTCTAAAGGTGGACGTACACATTAGATTCATTGACATTCCTTCCAAAATTTCCCTGCCAAACAAATAATTTTTACCAAAAGACAAATGTTGCATGAAGGCATGTGATAATTTTCCGAGCCAGAATACTGCAGACCCCTGGCGGGTTTCCAAGGCACCCTTGTTGGGAATCACTGGTCTACAGTAATGTGTATTAATTGTTTGTCCAATGGTCTTTCAGCAGATCTTTGGACAAAAAAGATGGGGCATGACAAAGACGTAACTCGAAGCTCCTGGGCCCCAGAACCAAATAGGTAATGGGGCCCTTACTTGAATATTTTGAAACGTTCATTCATTTCAGTAATTCAGTAATACAATCCATAATCAGCGTCTTCCATGATTGTGTGTCCTACTGAACCAGACTGAGGGACCATTTAAAGGCTTAGGAAACCTTGGCAGGTGACACTGAATTTACAATACTGAACTTTTTCACAATATTCAAATTTTCTTAGATTTGGGTTTTCATTACCTGTAATCCATAATCAACATTTACAGAAATAAAACACTTGAAATAGAAGACTCTGTGTGTAAAGAATCTAGAAAATATAGGAGGTCACTTTTTTAAATTTAATTGCTGAAAGAAATAAACGTTTGAAAAATATTCTAATTTATTGAGGTGCACCTGTATTTTATGGGGCCTATACCTACACCCCTGGGGCATGATGAAAATTCAGCTGAACTGTTCTCAGGGGAGATAATTTATGGCAGTGGCTTATTTTCCTCTCTACATTAATAACACATGCATGCTGGACCAAACCAGGCATGCATGTGTATGGCTGGATTAGGAGGGTAGCTGATGGATAAATGGTTGGCAACTATTAAACGTATAAGAGCACCTTAAAGGGCTTTTCCAAGAGTGAACTAGTGATGACCTATCCTTATCGTATCTGAACAGTGGACGTCCAACCACCAAGACCTACACAGATCAGCTGTTAGATGAGCCTCTTTACTGAATATCAAGCCCAGCTCTGTACATTTCAATGGGGATGAGATGCAAACAGGCCACGTGGATAAAGAATGTGGTGTCACTAACCCAAGCACCGCTGCATAGAGAAGCTGATCTGTGGGGGTCCTGGGTATTACGCAATTCGTGTGTGACATCAGCTAGGAGACCATGAGAGGATCCCGTGCAAGAGAGTTCAGGAGAGGTAATGAAAGGTGAGTGTAAGTGTTTACTATGTTTCTGAACCTCCACTTATACTCTGGGGTCTGAAGAGACCCTGCCTAGGGTATAATAGTGATTCATGACGAATATCATATGTTTGGGGTTCAGGTCGAGCCCAAATCTTTTGGAAAGTTTGGGTTAAATCCAGGTCGATCATCTCTAACAGTGGCTTAGCTCACGTAAGAACAACATAATGGGGCATGTAAAATTCAACATACCCGATCTTTATTTTCCCTGACATCAGTTGTTGATGAAGATTTGGGACACCCAAACACATATCAGATATTTGGGAGATCCCATCGAAATCAGCAGGTAACGCCAATATTGATCCAATATGAGATTAAGATCTCATTCGCATAACCCTGTTACGGATCTGTATGTTTTCTGAGTTGTATGGAGCCATGATATAGTGCCAATAAAAGCCAATTTCTTACAGAGGAATACAGTATTTCCAAAAAGAGCAGCCCTAACACTGGAGGGCAATGGAAACTAGGTTTCTGGCTGGAGATGTCAGTGACCAAGAAGTGGAGGAAGTCACAGTAGCATCTTAACAAGCTCTATGTGAGGGAGAGGGAGACTCCCCTTTCACAGGTGAGGCGTCCAAGGACTACAAGGGAAGGATGTTTTGCTATTGATGTCAGTTTTCCCTTGATCTTAGTTGTCCTAAATTCTCAAATTACCAGTAAACTAATTCAACCCCTGCATGTTACGAGACCTAATAAGCCTAGCAAGTTGTGTCTTTAAATACTATATATTACGCCATGCATTCCATATTGATAAATAGGACCCAATTTGCACCATTTTGCAGCTCATAAATTGGTGCAAATCTCCCCCGCTGTGTGTACAATTATACATGAGCCTGGCTGTGCCCTGCTGCATCGCAGAGTGTGCGGCTGACAGTAAAAAGTGCATTTGCTTGTACAATTGAGCTTAAAAAGCGTATGATCAGATTAATTCTGAGGACTGTAATAGGGTAAATAAGGAGATAATACAAGATGGAGACGATAAAAAGCAGATGGGATAGTAGCAAAAAAAAAAAAGCGTGAAAAAGACACAGATGGGAATGTTAAGGGTGAAAAAAAAAATTACCACAGACTGGTAGGAGATATTACCTCCCTAAATAGAAGGACAATTACCAGCTAAAAAGTGCAGAGAAGATACAATCTGCTGAACAAATATTATTTTAACCCACCCATTCTGGTAAATCCGCAAAGGGTCAGGTAATATAATTATGCACAGCAGGGCAATATCAGGAGCAATCTGCATGGCTACAAGAGAGCAATGAATAGATAAAGTGTCCTTTGCGAAATTGCTTCAGTGTAGCAAATGGATTAGACAGTGACCAGACGGGTAGAAAATGGGATATAGAAAATGTTTACAACCAGGCTACATAATAACTACAGACATACGAGCACATACAGCAAAAGTCCTCTTAGCTGTAAGAGGTGACAGTGGCTTACTAATTTTTCCAACTTAATATACATGCACACTTGCCCAGGTAGAGCATACATAAGTATGGTGGGGTTAGGAGGGATAGCTTTCATATGGTGGGGTCATAAGGGATTGCTGTCGTATGGTGGAGTTGGGAAGGATAGCTGTCGTATGGTGGGGTTAGGAGGAATAGTTGTATGGTGGGGTTGGGAGGCTTAGCTGTCATATGGTGGGGTCTGGAGGGATAGCTGTCATATGGTGGGGTCTGGAGGGATAGCTGTCATATGGTGGGGTCTGGAGGGATAGCTGTTGTATGGTGGGGTTAGGAAGGATAGCTGTTGGATGGTGGAGTCGAGAGGGATAGCTGTCGTATGGTGGGGTTAGGAAGGATAGCTGTTGGATGGTGGAGTCGAGAGGGATAGCTGTCACATGGTGGGGCCTGGAGGGATAGCTGTCATATGGTGGGGTCAATAGGGATAACATTCATATGGTGGGGTTGGGAGGGATAGCTGTCACATGGTGGGGCCTGGAGGGATAGCTGTCATATGGTGGGGTCAATAGGGATAACATTCATATGGTGGGGTTGGGAGGGATAGCTGTCGCATGGTGGAGTCGGGAGGGATAGCTGTCATATGGTGGGCTAGAAAGGGATAGCTGTTATATGGTGGGGTAAAGAGGGATAGCTGTCGTATGGTGGGATCGGGAGGGATAGCTGTTGTTTGGTGGGGTCACGAGGGGTAGTTGTATATAATAAATAGTAATAATCCTTTAATAGTCCCACCATGGGGAAATTCAGTGTGTTACAGCAGATGGTGGAGTCGGGAGGGATAGCTGTCGTATGGTGGGGTCGGGAGGGATAGCTTCATATAGTGGGGTTGGGAGGGATAGCAGTTGTATGGTGGCGTCGGGAGGGATAGTTGTTGTATGGTGGCGTCGGGAGGGATAGCTGTCATATGGTGGCGTCGGGAGGGATAGCTGTTGTATGGTGGCGTCGGGAGGGATAGCTGTTGTATGGTGGCGTCGGGAGGGATAGCTGTCATATGGTGGCGTCGGGAGGGATAGCTGTTCTATGGTGGCGTCGGGAGGGATAGCTGTCGTATGGTGGCGTCGGGAGGGATAGCTGTCATATGGTGGCGTCGGGAGGGATAGCTGTTGTATGGTGGCGTCGGGAGGGATAGCTGTTGTATGATGGCGTCGGGAGGGATAGCTGTTGTATGGTGGCATCGGGAGGGATAGCTGTCATATGGTGGGGTCCGGAGGGATAGATGTATGGTGGGAGTGGGAGGGATACCTGTCGGTCAAACGAGCTGACAACTACTGTATCTAAAGAGTATGGCCACATTTGGCCCTTCGAATAATGTTATATACTCCTCATATGTGGAGTCAGTGGATCAATATTACATCTCGTAGGGAATAAAGCATGAGGGAGATAAGAGGCTCAATTTCAATTCACAGTTATTACAGCTCATATGGGCAAGAAATAAGAAGCAGCAGTATAGCTTTGAAATGACGGTCATATGTACAGGGTCTCAAGATGACGCACTGACACAAAATCACAGCCATCTGTTACATTTTTGTATCACTGTTGCACTAAGCCCTGTCATTTGCAATCAATTTCCATAGTTCCTGCGCCTTGTGTATAAGTGTCATCTACCGAACCTTTCACAATCCTGTAGAGGGTATGTAATAACGGAGAGAGCATCGAGCTCAGTCTAATATGGTGGTACACTGATCCCATATCTCCAGCCTCTTATTAGATAATCCTTGCTCTTACCCTCTAGAAATCCCCATATCACCAACACTAGTAGATTTTCAGAAATCTAATGTAGAAAACAGAAATCCAGCCACTTATTGGAAATCTGGACTGAATCTCAAGCAGGTTGTCCAGGATTAAAAAAAAAAGAAGCTTCTGCCTTTATTTCAAAACAGCGCCACCTCTGTCCATGAATGGTATTGAAGCTCAATTCTAAGGAATAAAGCCGACCTGCAATACCAGTCCATGGACAAAAGTGGAGCCATTGCTGAAAAAAGTCTGAATTTTGGAAAACTAATTTTACCAATAGGATGAGAGTGTTAAAGGTTACTTGTGCTGAAATTTGTTGACTAATCAGCACTGTTAAAGGTGCTCCAATCTTTTTCGGCAACTCAATGACTTGGTAATATGTTTTTGTGGCACTAAGGTCCTAGGTTCAATTCCAACCAGATGATTGGAGTAGAAAAAAATAAATAAATTTTGTCTACAATTTTTTTGCCCTGTACAATGCTAAAAGTTGTATAACAAGAAATTTATTGGAAGGGGTAGAGTAGAACGGTAAAGGTACATCAGTCTGGGCTACCCTGGACTGACACCACTATACGGAGGACAAGCCTGGCACATCAGCATCAAGGACCAAACCTACAGAATATGTGCTTAACTCACTTCTTAATTCACTATTATGGCAGATGCCGAAATTTTAAAGATAACACCCGCTCAAGAGCTGAGCAGGCACCATAGCCGCCAGGTCAGTGCTGTATTACAATGCTGTATCAGAGTTATCTTGGATTATGGACATTAACCCTTCCAATGACTTTGTCAAATGTGACCAAGGCATTGTATTACTTGCGGTGCATGCATGCTGCCATGCTTAACAGAATCGCCATCCCCGGAACGAGATCCAGGGATAGCGTCCTGTAGTCATGACAGCAGGGAGCTTGTATTAGAAGTGAATTAGTATTGCAGTATATTGTAGGAGAGATCAGACCCCTAAGGCTTAGGGTCCCCTAGGGGGTTTAAAAAATGTAAAAAAAGTTAAAAAAAAACAAAACATAAAAATTCACATTACACATTAGGCATCCCCACATCTGAAAATGCCCAAACTATAAACATATACAAAATTCAAAATGGCCAAATCACCTTTTTTTTTACTTTTCTACCTCCCAAAAAAAATTTAATAAATGGTATAAATAAAAGTACTGGTCATCCTAAAAATATGCCTTACATAGCCCTATATATAGAATCATAAAAAAATTGTGTGTCAAAATATGGCGGCTCAAAAAAATTTTTTTTTTTCAAAGTTTTGGATTTTTGTTGCAAAGTTAAGGCCGTAAAAACAAAACCTATAAGAAAATGACGCAAATGCAGTTTTTTCCAAAATCCCCTCATTCTGAATTTTTTTGCAGCTTCTCAGTGCATCATATGATCTATTAAATGGTACCACGATGAGCGAATTGAAGCTGATGAAGTGGAATTCGATCTGAATTTCAGGAAATCTTCGATTCGCATCGAATCCGGATTTTTTGACGCTTCGTGGTATCAAATCACATTTTAAACTAAGGACACGTCGGAATAGCCTTTAGAAAGGCTATTCTACTCCTACCTTTGCATCACGCCCCCTGCGATGTCCTGCTCCTCCTTGCTCGTGTAGTAAAATAATCAAAATGGCCGCCGGACATGCGCAAAGCCGCACGGAATAGAATCAAAATGGCCACCGGACATGCGCAGAGCCGCTGGGAATACAATCAAGATGGCCGCTGGACATGCGCAGAGCCACTCGTGGCAGCTATCTTTATCCTATTCCTACACGAGCGGTTCTGTGCATGTCCGGCAGCCATTTTGATTGTATTCCGAGCGCTCTGCGCATGTCCGACGGCCATCTTGATTATATCCCATACAAGACCTTTTCTGCGCATGGCCGGCGGACCAGGACATCGCAGGAGGCGTGATGCAACGGCAAAGGTAGGAGTAGAATAGCCTTTCTAAAGGCTATTCTGACATGTCCTTAGTGTAAAATGCATATCCCCATATCCCCAGGCTCTCTGCAGCCAGGAAAATAGCTGTTTTTTAATGTGATTCAACAAGAAGTAATTCGGATTGAAGCTAATTTTTTTGGAAATTCAGCGACACTGCCGAATTGAATTTTTGAGAAATTCGCTCATCTCTATCCAGGATGAAGTATAATTTCGCCCGCAAAAAATAAGCTCTAATCTAGCTCGCTGAATGGAAAAATAAAAAAGGTATGACTAAAAAAAAACTAAAAATATCTGCTGTGAAAATTTATTTATTAAAACCAAATAGCATAATTAGACTTAGTAGCCAGAGTTAAAATTACAGGATATAGTACTAGTACATGGAAAGTGTAAACAAAATTATCAAAAAATTTGAAAAAGTATGTTTAACATAAAAATTTGATTAAATACATAGGTCATTTTCCAGTGACATATTCCCTTTAAGATACTTTGTATAGAAGGTAAAGTCAATTTACCAATGATTGGTTC
Source organism: Leptodactylus fallax (assembly GCA_947044405.1). NCBI lineage: Eukaryota > Metazoa > Chordata > Amphibia > Anura > Leptodactylidae > Leptodactylus > Leptodactylus fallax. The sequence goes on along the minus strand of CAMRHE010000028.1, from coordinate 5,597,497 downwards.
AAGCAGTAAAAGCCACACCCATTTAACACAATATTATAATCCGGCCCCCAGCTAAAGAGGGAGGTGACCATATCTGCCATATTTTAGAAGCCTATATCAAGAGACCGATGGGAATCCTCATACCTGACAGATGTTTTTGTTCGGTCCTTCTAGGTTAGCGTCACTTTAATATTTATTTAAAACCATCACATGACCCTAAAAAATTGTATTTAAAGCCAAAAAATGCAAAAACTGTGCAAGATGCGTATTAATATTTTGTACCATTCCAGTAAGACTGGGATACGCAGATCTTATGTGATTCATTATCCCTTTAATGTAATTATCAGAAGTGATGACCTCATTACCAAATACAGATCTCTTATTAGGACGCACATGTCATCCATCATGCCCGTTATTACAGGATATTCTACATTACAGCTATACTTTTCCATGTCTCCAAGTACAAACATTAATCATCATTTCTGCTAGAATGTATTTATCGGAGGTTTATTTCTAGGCTATTTTTAGGGTGTTTTTCATATTTTCTTTTTGAATAGATGTGATGTAAAATTCATTGAAACCAACATTAATGGTATATTTACAATGGTGAGGGGCACTAATCTGTGCACGCCAGTTTTGTACAAAAATTTGCAACTTTTTACTGTTTCCTCACCCAATTTAACACTTCTCTAGAAAGTAGGTGGGGTTAAGTAAATAGGTAAATAAATCTCTAAACTAAGAAACCCCTTTAAGCACACCCATGGGTCCACATTTATCTAAAAGAAGCCAAAAGAATGTCAGTTTCGCCATTGTTTGGGTGGTATATACCAAGAATACACTTTTTTTCTTTTACTTTATTGAATAGTGTATTAAAATGCAAACTAAAAATCCTGCAGTGCTGACTCTGGCCACTAAGCCTAATAATCCCATGCATGAGACCATGATCGTGCTGGGCAGTACTGTCAGTGACCGACTGCTCCACCCTAAGTGTGAGAAGGAGCGCTATCGGAAGTCTTTCCTCCCCACCGCGGTTAGGCTGTACAACCAACACTGACCTAAGCAGAGATCATTACACACAGAGAACTGAAATATCTCTCTGCCTGTTAAATCCCCCCCCCCCCCCCCCTCTGCTACGTCCTATCTGTCTGTCTGCTATTAATGTAATGCCTCTCACCTTGGAACATTCCTGTACATGTTGTATTTGTATCTGCTTATCTTTGCTGCTGTAACACACTGAATTTCCCCATTGTGGGACTATTAAAGGACTATTATTATTATTATTATTATTATTATTATTATTATTATTATTATTACACTGAGACTTCAGTTTTTTTGTAGCAGATTTTTTTGCAGCAGTCACCTCACTTACAGCATACTAAGCTATCATGTATATGTTGACACAGAATCCACCAGTCACAATAGGTGATGTCACATCTTATCTACTCCCCTGTCTGCACAGGTCACAGAGCACTTTCCCATAGAAGTCAATAGGGTTTGCTCCAGACCATTGGGTCTATGGCTCATGGTCCATCTCTATGTCACTTTCATGGACATAAGTTTTGCATGCAGAATTTTTTTTTGCCTCAATTTTAAACAGACTCTGCAACGAAGCCTCAGACACAAATGTGAACATACCCTAAACGCAACACATGATCTAGAGCATGCTATCAAGAAGAGAAAAACACCTTCTAGGACCCATCTGGAAGCCATACCCCAGTGCTCCGATATCAGGTCTCTACCACAGAACATTCACTAGAATTTATTTTCCAAAAAGGTGTTTTGTTAAAAAAAAAAAAAAGATATGTAAATTGATATCTTCATCCTGAGTTATCAAACGGTCGGACTATTCCTAAGGAATTAAATTCAAAACAGATGGTATGAGCAAGACGCAGCGAAATACAAAACACAAGTAAATCACTCTCGCTTCCCTACATAAAAGTAATTAGCCATTGTTTATTACAGCATGACTGGTGCAGGAGACGTGCCAAATTGGATTTGTAAAAAGGTTTAACCAGAAAGATCCTGGAGAAGTGAGTGCTAGACCAAACACTGGGGAAGGAAGGTGGAACAAAGGGTCTCGCCCAAGGACCATATTGTAGGAAAATAGATAGATAGATAGATAGATAGATAGATAGATAGATAGATAGATAATAGATGGATACATAGATGGATAGATAGATAGATAGATAGATAGATAGATAGATAGATCTGTGATAGATAGATAGATAGATAGATAGATAGATAGATATGGGATAGATAGATAGATAGATAGATAGATAGATAGATAGACAGGTAGATAATAGATGGTTAGATAAATAGATAGATAGATAGATAGATAGGCTTGTACTCATATACATATCCCAAAACATCAAGCACACATTAAGACTAAAGCAGTCGTATCCCAGTCCAACCAGTCACTGAATGCCTCAGATTGCCATAGTAAGTATTGAATATTTCCACATTTTGCACGAGTCACTTCCATAATCATAGGCGCCATTTTCCTTGTCTCTAAACAAAAAAAGCACCATTACCCATTTCCAGCCTTCTACATCAGTAGAAATCAGTAATATACAGAATTTTTGATACCATCATTTTAAATAACAAATTCGGTCATTTCATTAAGATATAATGTTCATAATTTATTCTAGAATGCTATTTTCATTATAGTTCAGGAGTAAAAGACAATTTTAAATTATTCGTTCTGTGATCATTGTCGCCCCCGACTGACTAATATATCTGGTGGGGGAATCGAAGTGACAATCAATCTGAGCACAATCTGATCCAGAAACAGCAACAGTTTAAGAATACGCTGCAGATTTTGCAGCAAATTCACTTTAGGCTAAATCCCCTCGTTGCGGAAACGCAGCTTTTTTTTGTTGCAGATTTTGATGCGTTTTTTTGAGCCAAAGCCAGGAGTGGATTGAGGAGAAGGTAGAAGCATAAGAAGCTTCCTATACAGTAGGTACGGAAAGTATTCAGACCCCTTTAAAATTTTCATTCTTTGTTTCATTGCAGCCATTTGCTAAAAGCAAAAAAGTTCCTTTTATTTCTCATTAATGTACACTCAGCTCCCCATCTTGACAGAAAATAAAACAGAAATGTAGATATTTTTGCAAATTTATTAGAAAAGAAAAACTGAAATATCACATGGTCATAAGTATTCAGAGCCTTTGCTGTGACCCTCATATACAGTCATATGAAAAAGTTTGGGCACCCCTATTAATCTTAATCATTTTTAGTTCTAAATATTTGGGTGTTTACAACAGCCATTTCAATTTGATATATCTAATAACTGATGGACACAGTAATATTTCAAGATTGAAATGAGGTTTATTGTACTAACAGAAAATGTGCAATATGCATTAAACCAAAATTTGACCGGTGCAAAAGTATGGGCACCTCAACAGAAAAGTGACATTAATATTTAGTAGATCCTCCTTTTGCAAAAATAACAGCCTCTAGTCGCTTCCTGTAGCTTTTAATCAGTTCCTGGATTCTGGATGAAGGTATTTTTGACCATTCCTCTTTACAAAACAATTCCAGTTCAGTTAAGTTTGATGGTCGCCGAGCATGGACAGCCCGCTTCAAATTATCCCACAGATGTTCAATGATATTCAGGTCTGGGGACTGGGATGGCCATTCCAGAACATTGTAATTGTTCCTCTGCATGAATGCCTGAGTAGATTTGGAGCTGTGTTTTGGATCATTGTCTTGCTGAAATATCCATCCCCGGCGTAACTTCAAATTCGTCACTGATTCTTGTACATTATTCTCAAGAATCTGCTGATACTGAGTTGAATCCATGCGACCCTCAACTTTAACAAGATTCCCGGTGCCGGCATTGGCCACACAGCCCCAAAGCATGATGGAACCTCCACCAAATTTTACAGTGGGTAGCAAGTGTTTTTCTTGGAATGCTGTGTTTTTTTTACACCATGCATAACGCCTTTGTGTATGACCAAACAACTCAATCTTTGTTTCATCAGTCCACAGGACCTTCTTCCAAAATGAAGCTGGCTTGTCCAAATGTGCTTTTGCATACCTCAGGCGACTCTGTTTGCAGCGTGCTTTCAGAAACGGCTTCTTTCGCATCACTCTCCCATACAGCTTCTCCTTGTGCAAAGTGTGCTGTATTGTTGACCGATGCACAGTGACACCATCTGCAGCAAGATGATGCTGCAGCTCTTTGGAGGTGGTCTGTGGATTGTCCTTGACTGTTCTCACCATTCTTCTTCTCTGCCTTTCTGATATTTTTCTTGGCCTGCCACTTCTGGGCTTAACAAGAACTGTCCCTGTGGTCTTCCATTTCCTTACTATGTTCCTCACAGTGGAAACTGACAGGTTAAATCTCTGAGACAACTTTTTGTATCCTTCCCCTGAACAACTATGTTGAACAATCTTTGTTTTCAGATCATTTGAGAGTTGTTTTGAGGAGCCCATGATGCCACTCTTCAGAGGAGATTCAAATAGGAGAACAACTTGCAATTGGCCACCTTAAATACCTTTTCTCATGATTGGATACACCTGGCTATGAAGTTCAAAGCTCAGTGAGGTTACAAAACCAATTTTGTGCTTCAATAAGTCAGTAAAAAGTAGTTAGGAGTATTCAAATCAATAAAATGATAAAGGTACCCAAATTTTTGCACCGGTCAAATTTTGGTTTAATGCATATTGCACATTTTCTGTTAGTACAATAAACCTCATTTCAATCCTGAAATATTACTGTGTCCATCAGTTATTAGATATATCAAATTGAAATGGCTGTTGCAAACACCCAAATATTTATAAGTAAAAATGATTAAGATTAATAGGGGTGCCCAAACTTTTTCATATGACTGTATAACTCACATGCTGTCCATTTCCTTCTGATCCTCCTTGAGATGGTTCTACTCCTTCATTGGAGTCCAGCTGTGTTTAATTAAACTGATTGGACTTGATTAGGAAAGGCACACCTGTCTATATAAGACCTCACAGCTCACAGTGCACGTCAGAGCAAATGAGAATCATGAGGTCAAAGGAACTGCCCAAGGAGCTCAGAGACAGAATTGTGGCAAGGCACAGATCTGGCCAAGGTTACAAAAGAATTTCTGCAGCACTCAAGGTTCCTAAGAGCACAGCGACCTCCATAATCCTTAAATGGAAGAAGTTTGGGACGACCAGAACTCTTCCTAGACCTGGCCGTCCAGCCAAACTGAGCAATCGTGGGAGAAGAGCCTTGGTGAGAGAGGTAAAGAAGAACCCAAAGATCACTGTGGCTGAGCTCCAGAGATGCAGTAGGGAGATGGGAGAAAGTTCCACAAAGTCACTATCACTGCAGCCTCCACCAGTCGGGGCTTTATGGCAGAGGGGCCCGAAGGAAGCCTCTCCTCAGTGCAAGACATATGAAAGCCGCATAGAGTTTGCCAAAAAACACATGAAGGACTCCCAGACTATGAGAAATAAGATTCTCTGGTCTGATGGGACGAAGATTGAACTTTTTGGCGTTAATACTAAGCGGTATGTGTGGAGAAAACCAGGCACTGCTCATCACCTGCCCGATACAATCCCAACAGTGAGACATGGCGGTGGCAGCATCATGCTATGGGGGACAGGACGACTGGTTGTGATTGAAGAAAAGATGAATGCGGCCAAGTACAGAGACATCCTGGAAGAAAACCTCTTCCAGAGTGCACTGGGCCTCAGACTGGGCCGAAGGTTCACCTTCCAACAAGACAATGACCCTAAGCACACAGCTCAAATAACAAAGGAGCGGCTTCAGAACATCTCTGTGACCATTCCTGACTGGCCCAGCCAGAGCCCTGACCTCAACCCAACTGAGCATCTCTGGAGAGACCTGAAAATGGCTCCAGCAACATTCACCATCCAACCTGACGGAACTGGAGAGGATCTGCAAGGAAGAATGGTCGAGGATCCCCAAATCCAGATGTGAAAAACTTGTTGCATCATTCCCAAGAAGACTCCTGGCTGTACTAGCTCAAAAGGGGAATGTTACTTAATACTGAGCAAAGGCTCTGAATACTTATGACCATGTGATATTTCAGTTTTTCTTTTTTAATAAATTTTCAAAAATATCTACATTTCTGTTTTTTTCTGTTAAAATGGGGAGCTGAGTGTACATTAATGAGAAATAAAATGAACTTTTTTGCTTTTAGCAAATGGCTGCAATGAAACAAAGAGTGAAAAATTTAAAGGGGTCTGAATACTTTCCGTACCAACTGTATATTTCCCAGTCCATTTGTAGACATTCTTGGCTTTGGCTCAAAAAAACGCAACAAAATCTGCAACAAAAAAATCTGCCCCAGCCTTAAGATCCACGGCTAAATCTGCAGTAAATTTTGGAACTTTCATGTGGATTTGTTGCAGATTTTGCTCCCGAGCTGCCATAGATTTCACCCAGCTCATTTAAAGGGGTGTGAATGAAATTTATTTAAGGCTAAGGCCACACATTGCAGAAATGCAACTACAAAAACACAGCAAAAACATTTGCGTTTTCAGAGTTTTTCTGCTGAGTTTTTGATTTTTACCTTCCCCACCCCATATACTGTAAGGCTACAGTGTTTCTGCAGGTAATATTAACATGCTGCATTTTTCAAAAACATCTGTTTTTCGGCAGTGTTTTTGTTTTCTGCAATGTGTGGATGAGATTGAACAAAATCACATTCCCCTTGGCGGTACTGTATAATGCAGCGTTTTTTTTTCGGTCTCACGTAGCGAAACACAGATACAAAACGTTGAGATTTTGCTGCATTTTCATGTGTTATTTTTCCTCTCCTATTAAATCTATAGGGAAAACACTTTTGATTTCGCTGCTAAAATTAACATGTTACGTTTTTCAATATTGCACACATTTTTGAAAAAAACAGTTTCTGGCTAAGGCCCCACATAGTAAGCCGCAGCCAAAAAACGCTGCGGAAAAGACCTTTGCGCAAATGCATCAAATTTTTTTCCGCAACGTTTTTCACACAAAGTCCGCAGAGTTTTCCTCTGCGGACCTTCAGCCTCTATTATACCTATACGGAAATCACCGGTGTTTCCGTAGGTATAATTGACATGCTCGTGTTTTTGAAATTTCCACTGCAGATTTTTTGCTGCAATGTGTGGATCAGATTAGCCAGAATCTCATCCACTTTGCAGGTACTGTAAAACACAGCGTTTTTTCCAGCAGCGTTTCCGCCCCGGCCAAAAGGCTGCGATTTCGCAACCTGGGCCCCGGCCTTACAGTTTGTTGATGAGATTAACCAAAATCTCAATCACTTTGCTGGTACTGGAAAACGTAGCCTAAGGCTAGGTTCACACCAGGGCTTGAAATCCATTTGGGGTTTCCGTCCCCGAACCCGCTTAAAAAATGCGGAGAGAAAAGTCCTGCAAACAGCGCTTTTCTCTTGCATTTTTTGCCCTTTTCGGGCAGAAACTGGGCGGACCCTATCATAGTTTATGGGGTCCGAGGCTTTCTGCGGGTAACTGCTTTTTTAAGCGGATTAGGTTTCCGTTCGGAGGGTCCCCAAGAAGACCCCCTGAATGGAAACCTGAACGTAGGTGTTAACCTAGTGTAAGAAAGATAAATACTGTAAGAACAAGGTTTGTAATATTAGTTGCTTACAGATGGGCTTATACATTTTGATCAAATCTTAACCAAGAACCTCCTTGTCCTGTGCTGGTATATACAGTAGCCATTTGCAGTAAAGCTCTTGGTGCTCGCACAATGCTGTTGCATCTTTTGCATTTATAGTCTGTAATATTAGTCACATATAAGACGACTTACCAGTAGTTTCCACAATCCCCTCGAGGATGACGACAATCTCAAACTGCTCCGTTTGCATGGACCGCTGAGAAAGGTCATAGAAGGGGCTTTTTGCGTCAATCACATGGCAGATTGTAAGAGGAGAAACCAGAAAAAGCTGATCCGCCCCTGTGCTAAATCCTACATCTAGTTCAAGTTGATCGAGAGGGAGAAACTCGCCCTCCGGTGTCTGCCGAGACTGCGGAGACAGAAGAGAGAAAAACATTAACACCCGAGTGACAGTTTTCCTGACAAGCTGACATCACACAACATCACTGCGAAAAACTGACATTTTCAATTATATCAGATACATCTATTCGTCCCGGGTTGTGTGTTTTATTAACATGTTATGGTGAAATACACAGGACGTCGTTCCTAAATGATAGAGGGGCTGTAATGGCTCAGAATAACCAAGTCCATACTAAGCTTTTAGGTTATGTTCACACCTGCGCTGGGTGTCCGTCAGGCACAGATCCGTCAGAAATGACCAGGGGAAAAAGTGATGCAAGCTTTTCGGCCAGTGAATTCAGTTAAAAAAAAACCAGACCCCCAATGGACCCCATTATAGTCAATGGGGTCCCTTGGGCTACATTCATGCCTGCTGTTTTTGGGGTTTGTTATTGTCCTTTTTTTGCATTTTTCTAGTCCTCCGACGGACCAGACGAATGGATTTCCCAGTGCGGATGTGAACATAGCATTACAGAATCTGTGGATTATGGCTGCTTTGTTTAAAAAAAATAAATAAAAAAAACAGCGCCACACTTGTCAACTGGATGTGTCTGGTATTGCAACTCATTACTGAGATAAGCTGCAATACCAAATACAACCTATAGACAGATGTGGCGCTGTGAGAAAGTATCCATGTTTTTCAAAGCGTCCACAACCCCTATAAATCCCCTACTTTTCTAACAACACTCAGCTGTACTGTTCCTCTTCCTAAAAATTTATGAATAAACTGGTCAAATTTGTGTGTCCCCACACAGTGTGATACTGCCTTACCAGAGCTATGTAAAGGTACACCCTTTTACAGGGAATGTGTCACCATAAAATTTCCCATTTTGTAAATTATGATTTCATGTTAAGCATATGTTTAAGATTTTTTTTATTTTATTTTCCATGTCACATGTAAATTTGAAAATAAGTAGTACATCCTGCAATTTTTACTCTGATCACTATGCCAAATATTAGATTGACACTTGCCAATACGGTATGGGATTTATTTGTAGCAGTCACCTTATTTAGAATACAGACAGAATTACAATAGAAGCAGAGGCGTAGCTAGCGGGGGGCGGCGGCCCCGGGCCCACTGACTTAATAGGGCCCACTCCGCCAGTGCACACAAAAACTTCAACTGTATCGGCATCTGCAGGACACCGATGCAGTTGAAATACATGGTAGAGCAGAAAGCAATAGCGTCCTGTTCTGCCATACTATAACCTGTACATGTAGCAGTGATGGGGGGGGGGGCAGGACTCCTCCTGCACAGCCTGTGCGCATCTACTATTTTCTTCCCAGTGGTACCATAGAATAGGGGGTCAAGGTTCCAGGAAGAAAGCAGAAGATGCGCACAGGCTGTGTGCACGAGGAGGTCCCGTCCGGAACCTTGAACCTTCTATGTTTCCAGTGGGAAGAAAATAGTAGATGCGCACACAGGCTATAAGAGGAGGCCCCGCCCACCCATCACTGCTCTGTAAGTACAGTATAACTATACAGGGAACCAGTATATGGGATGTAGGGGAGGGGACTATAACCTGTGGGGGGCGCAATCAGCTCACTATTACAGTAATAGTGCCCTTCTACAGGGACCGCTGTAGGCCACAGGCTCGTAGTGGCTTGCAGCTTACAGGTTCCCTACTGACAATTAAGATGTCAGCGTCCTGGCACAGGCGGGTGCAATTACACCGCTACATAGTGGCGCCTGAGCTGGGACATAGACGTGCCTGGTGGCAAGTCCGAGCAAGGGAATCTTAGGCAGGTGAGTATTGTTTTGTTTTGTTGGGGAGGGGGGAGGCCTGAAAAATATTAAGATTCTATATCCATAAGGGGTCATTAGGACAAGCAGGGGCATTATTATTATAAGGAGCAATATTAATATAAGGGGGCTATTGGGAGGCAGTATTTATGGAAGCGTGTAAGAGGGTATTGGGCTATAATAATTTAAGGTGGGCGTTATTGATTTAAATTGGTTGTCCAGGAATTACAGTAATGGGGCAGTAGGTCAGGGAAGGTGAAACATAAAAAAACATACTCACCTGTCTCCAGTGCTCCAATACCCCCCACCGCTGTCAAGTCGAACGGGCTTGTTCTGGCAGAAGTCCTTGCCACACGTGACTGCTGAGGACAAGTGGCCTCAGAAGTCACAGAAAAAGGACCCGGGACGTCACCAGTGACATATGCGAGTGACGTCCCGGGTCCTTTCCTGTGACCGCTGAGGACACATGCAGCAAGGACTTCCGCCAGAACAAGCCCCTGGGCGACACTGGACCTGACAGCAATGGGGGACACAGAAGCGCCGGGGACTTGAGAGTATGTTTTGTTTTTTGTTTTTTTTTTTATGTTTCACCTTCCCCCCGCCTCCTGCCCCAGTTCTGCATTTCCTGGACAACCCCTTTAAGGGAATATAGAGGAGAATGATTAATTAGGGGGCATTATTAGCTGAGGAATTATTAATTTAAGCAGGCATACAGGAGTATTTTTTGGGGGGGATACAGGGGGGATTATTGATGTAAGGGGGCATACAGGAGTATTATTAATTGAGGGGCACTATTAATTTAAAGGGTTGCGCTATGATAAATTTTAAAGCAGGCAGCAGGCGAGCGTTATAATGTACTTTTCCCCCTTTACTTGCACTGGGCTGTCTGTCACCGTTGCTTGTATACAGAGAGGCTGCAGCGAGATGTCACAACAGCAGAAGCGCAGCGGCCCAACACTATATACTGCTGTACTGTAGAGAGTGGCGATTGGCTGCAGCGGCCCAACACTATATACTGCTGTACTGTAGAGAGCAGTGATTGGCTGCAGCGGCCCAACACTATATACTGCTGTACTGTAGAGAGCGGTGATTGGCTGCAGCGGCCCAACACTATATACTGCTGTACTGTAGAGAGTGGCGATTGGCTGCAGCGGCCCAACACTATATACTGCTGTACTGTAGAGAGCGGCGATTGGCTGCAGCGGCCCAACACTATATACTGCTGTACTGTAGAGAGCGGTGATTGGCTGCAGCGGCCCAACACTATATACTGCTGTACTGTAGAGAGTGGTGATTGGCTGCAGCGGCCCAACACTATATACTGCTGTACTGTAGAGAGTGGTGATTGGCTGCAGCGGCCCAACACTATATACTGCTGTACTGTAGAGAGTGGCGATTGGCTGCAGCGGCCCAACACTATATACTGCTGTACTGTAGAGAGCGGTGATCGACTGCAGCAGCCCAACACTATATACTGCTGTACTGTAGAGAGCAGTGATTGGCTGCAGCGGCCCAACACTATATACTGCTGTACTGTAGAGAGCGGTGATCGGCTGCAGCAGCCCAACACTATATACTGCTGTACTGTAGAGAGTGGTGATTGGCTGCAGCAGCCCAACACTATATACTGCTGTACTGTAGAGAGTGGTGATTGGCTGCAGCGGCCCAACACTATATACTGCTGTACTATAGAGAGTGGTGATTGGCTGCAGCGGCCCAACACTATATACTGCTGTACTGTAGAGAGTGGTGATTGGCTGCAGCGGCCCAACACTATATACTGCTGTACTATAGAGAGCGGTGATTGGCTGCAGCGGCCCAACACTATATAGTGATGTACTGTAGAGAGTGGTGATTGGCTGCAGCGGCCCAACACTATATACTGCTGTACTATAGAGAGCGGTGATTGGCTGCAGCGGCCCAACACTATATACTGCTGTACTGTAGAGAGCGGTGATTGGCTGCAGCGGTCCCGTCAACTTTACATCAGTGCTGCAGCCGCTCCTTATACACTGCAGTGAAGGTGATGGCTGTCCCAGGGCAGGGACAGAGGCCGGGGATGCAGGTAAGTATCAGTGCATTTTTATTTACAACCCTGGCCTGCTGCCTGCATTAATATTTCTGATCCCGAACAATCCCTTTAAGGGGCACAAAGGGGCATTGTTAATTACATACATAATGCGGGTATCAATCATTTACAGGAGATTTTTATATCATGTATTTTATAATAGGGGGTAGCAGCAGGATGGGGACTTTGTATAGGCAAGGGAAATGTGGGTCAGGTGTCTGGAAAAGTGAGGAGCCAAAGATGTCTGTGTTGCAAACTTTACAGAGACAAGTGGCGGCTGGAAGAAGTGGTCATGGCGGTCCAGATGGAGGAGACGAGAAATGTGAACGATTACATTTAGAGAAGTCACAACATTTCCTGTACTGTATTTACTTCAACTGTATGCAGAGCCCTGTGTACAGCCGGTATAAGGTCACCGTATAGTGATAACATCGTATACCCAGGTAGGGGCCCACTTGGATATGTTTGCCCCCCCTGTGCCGAACCCCTAGCTACGCCTCTGAATAGAAGAGAACACCTCTGGCCTATCATTACATCACTACTGACAACAGATGATGTCACATTTTATCTCCTCCTCCTCCCTGCACAGAGCATATCTAAAAAACTCTCCCATAGACTTCATTCAGTTAGCTTGCGACTATTGCTGCCTATGGCCATGACTACGCTGTAAAGCAGATCACTAAATGCAGTTAACAGAGCAGAGGAGAGGCTCAGGGAAGATGGCTGCTCCCATAATCCTCTACAGAAAATAGAATAAAAAAAAAATCTACAATCAGAAAATAAAAAATAAATAAATAAATAAAAATGTTGATACATTCCCATTAAAGACGGATAACACCCAGGTCTATTTATTCATACATTTCCAGGAGGAATAACAGAAGGCCATCACTACACAGTATTTTTTTAGAAAAGGTAAGTGATACAATAATTTAAGAGAACAGACAAGTAAAGAGGGGAACAAAACCTTTAAAAGGTGAGTAGAGGAATAATCATTATTTTATACAATAAATCAGAATTTTTTACACGGTTAGATTCATTATTTTATTTTGCTGCTGAAATATAGAAAACAGAGAATATAGAATGTTTATTTACACAAGTCAAGGGAATATATATATGTAGTAGCATAATATGTAACAGTAAACCACAAGTATACAAGTATATACAATATAGTATATAGCCATATCATTTTATATACACCAAATTCTAAGGATTTGCACAAAAATTGATCATGAAGCCCTGGTCTAAAACCACAACCTATGTGTGATCCCGTGTTCCCTATAGTTAGAAGTTTTCTCATGAAACACTTTCACGATCTATTTACAGGTGAGGATTGTATGATAACTGGGGGCCTCATCATTGGGACACTCTCCTCTCCATAGACTTCTATGACTTCTATGTTATAAGTAACACAGGCTGGTAAATGGAGAATGGAGCATTTTTCTTTAATAAGATATATGACAAAGTTTCTTACAGTCACCTGTACGATTCGTTTATGACAAGTTGTTTTATAACTCGGCATACACTTTAACATTCCGCCTGCCTGAAGCCACCACTAGGGGGAGCTTACCCAATCCCCGCCCATATAAACCACATGTGAGAATGAGAACAATCACAATATATTTATAGCAATAAAGCGAGCCATGTGGGATGTATATGAGTACGAACATGGACTTGTTGCAGTGTGTACAAACATATGTATTCCCATATGGTAATTCAGCTTTCGGATCATGAAACTGACTATTGTACAGAAAATAACAATATGATTTTGCATTAGTCATAATGTAAGAGCAGAATTAAAATGTAAGAAACTAGAGCAGCCACCCCCTCACCCATCACTTCTTCCCTCACTCAAACAATCCATGTGCCGTGCTAGACTTTAATGTCAGATATATTAAATGCATTCTTTATAAGGGTTTATTTGGGCACTCGGTGTTATTGTGACCCTAATGTTACATGTATACACCCCGGGGTCCTCTATGAGCTCTGGTATAGCAGCCACACTTGACTAGGGATAAACTGCAATACCAGATAAAGCCACCGGACAATAGTGGAGCTGTTTTCAAAACTTTTTTTTTTCTAATTCCTAAAAACCTCTTCAACATGCAAGTTATTTGTGAGATTTACTTCAAGGAATTTCCTGGGTTCAGTGGGTGCTCAAAGTTATCGAATGGTAGCCAAAAAGTTTGCAGCAAAAATCTCTAGTATAATGATTAGGCAATGTTTTTAGGCAACTGTCATGCAGTACTATTTTTCCACTATGTGGGATGCTATATTATTTATTTATTTATTTATATTTTTGCCATATATGGTCTTTATAAAGTAAAAACATCATATAGTGCTAAAATAATACCATAATACTGCTGTATGGTGAATAGAGATGAGCGAATTTTTAAAAAAATTCGATTCGGCAGCTTCGACAAATTTTCCGATACGATTCGATCCAAATTCATTTGTGGGTGATCCCACTTTCCCAGAGTTCCTTGCCCCATGTCCTAACGTGCAGCAGCCATTTTATGAAAAAATGCGATTCATTACCATGAAGCGTGAGGAAATCCACATTCGATGCAAATCAAATATTTCCTGAAATGCGGATTGAATTCCACTTCGTTAGCTTCGATTTGCTCATCTCTAATGGTGACAATGTTATTTTGCTATATGTAGTCTACATATTACAGTATGTCCACATGATTATGCTATATACAGCACACATGATACCAGCAAATACTGCTGAAATAATCCAATAATACTTCTCTATACAGTCAACATAGTGCCACCAAATAGTAACCAAATACCATAGTACTTTTGTATAATGATCATATAATTATGTGTTATACAGCCCACATAATACCACCAAACAGTGCTAAAATAATGCCAGATTGTACCACCAAACTGTGCCTAATTAATAACATAATGCTTCTGTATAGAGACAATATCATTCTGACATATGAAGCCCACATTACACCAGCAAGTAGTGCACAAATAATGTTACAATGCTCTGTATTGAGACAATGTAGTCCTACCATATATAGCCCACATAATACCACCAAACTGAGCTCAGATAATGTTATATTGTTTCTGTATAGAGACAATGTAATCCTACCCTAGACAGCCCACATAATACCACCAAATAGTGCACAGATAATGTTATAATGCTTCTGTATAGAGACAATGTAATCCTACCCTAGACAGCCCACATAATACCACCAAATAGTGCACAGATAATGTTATAATTCTTCTGTATATAGACAATGCAACCCTACCATATATAGTCCATATAATACCACCAAATAGTGCACAGATAATGTTATAATGCTTCTGTATAGAGACAATGCAACCCTACCATATATAGTCCACATAATACCACCAAATAGTGCACAGATAATGTTTTAATGCTTCTGTATATAGACAATGTAATCCTACCCTAGACAGCCCACATAATACCACCAAATAGTGCACAGATAATGTTATAATGCTTCTGTATAGAGACAATGTAATCCTACCCTAGACAGCCCACATAATACCACCAAATAGTGCACAGATAATGTTATAATTCTTCTGTATATAGACAATGCAACCCTACCATATATAGTCCATATAATACCACCAAATAGTGCACAGATAATGTTATAATGCTTCTGTATAGAGACAATGTAATCCTACCGTAGACAGCCCACATAATACCACCAAATAGTGCACAGATAATGTTTTAATGCTTCTGTATATAGACAATGCAACCCTACCATATATAGTCCACATAATACCACCAAATAGTGCACAGATAATGTTTTAATGCTTCTGTGTAAAGACAATGTAATCCTACCATATACAGCCCACATAATACTAACAAATATTGTCGAAATAAAATTCAGTACCCAAACAATACTCCCTTAAACAGCCCACATAATACCGATATATAGTTCCCAGATATATAATACCGAAATATAATTCTCAGATAATACCAGGGTTTGTACAATATTTTATTTTGTTTCTTAGGTTCCCCGGGGGGTAGGGGTCTCGGGCCTTTCCCCCTATAACCCCCTGACTCATAATGGGTGTATATAAAATTAGAAATAAATGTGATTAGACAGTACATTGATTTTCCTACCTCCCCCCGTATCTAAGCTTCTAATACTCGGCCATCGCAGCTTCCGCAGGAAGAAACAGAAAAGAGAAGAAAACAGACTGACATATTTTCGTTACAAAGGTTCAATTCCAGAACCTCCTACTGAGGAATCCTCTGCCTGGAGGTTGGAAGCCTCTGTATTTAATGTGGAAACCTCCACCGGCCATAAAACCAACCGCAGCCGATACTCACTCTTACAGATAATTCTCAGCATTCAGCAGAATGGATTGCCTTTCCTATAATATGCAGAATTTCCGCTTTAGTATAGATAGTGCCGGTGATTTACAACCTCTGTAATAAAATACCGGGGCCTGGGCCATTTCTAAAATCTTAGCAGATTGTTAAAACTTTACATATCTCCAGTAATAACTCATGAAAGACACTATTATTAAATTTTAGATGTGGTGTAAAATAAATGGCCAAATTCTGCAGATAAGTAGTCAAGAACCTACAAACAGAATCCTTAATGTGACCACAGCCCAATTTCCGTATCCTGAGATTAACGCTCTTATTGTGGCGATATACAAAAACGGGGAATATAATACTAAGTATCTAAATACAAAATTATAAAATAGTAAATTATTAGATACTAAATTATTAGATACTAAAATACTAAATTACAAATTACTAAATTTAAAAAAATTATAAATTATAAAATATTAAATTATTAGATACTAAAATACAAAATCACAAATTACTAAATTTAAAAAAAACAACTAAATACTAGATTATAAAATAGTAAATTACTAAGTAGTAAATTACTCAATTGTTGCATTGCTGTATGTATTCTGGAGGTCAATAAATAAAAAAAAAAACTCCATATAAAAAAATATAAAAATATATAATGTAACATAATACGTCGTGGATACTGTTGGATAAAATACAAATACATCCACAATTTCAATCTATAATTTTACCATGTTAATCCAGAGGAAAGAAAAAAAAAATTAAGGAGGATGCCAACTGCCCAATGTTAAAGGGGATTTCTGAGATTTTTTTTTAACGGAGATTTTTTTTTAATAATTTTTTTCTAATGGAGACCACATAAAAATTTCCTACCCTTTTTCAGAACTGTGTGAGTAACACAATCCCTGCTACAATCACTTCCTTACTGATCTTGATCACATGCTGTTCATTGTGCAAATTACCTCAGTTGTTAGCCACACTCACCATGATGTCATTACTGATGATGGCAACATTTGTCTAAACTTTATTGATTACCAGAGCAGCCAGGAGGAGGGGAGGGCTGGTCCTGATGACCTGGGAAGTCGACACCTGCTTCACACATCTAGATGATCACAGCATTGTTTAGAGGCCGCAGGGACAGGTAGAGAAACACATTTTTTAATTTATTTTTTTAACTCTTCAAGCCTCTCCCTTTCCTCCATCAGACAGGTATTCTTCCATGAGTGGGGGAGGATGTTATGGACACTGATGGGCTGGCAGCATGGTAGATGCAAAGGGAGAGTGAAGGAGATGAGCAACATGTGCCATAGATATGAAAGCATGATCATCAGCCCCATGTAGGGTTCTGCTCAGGCTGTGTTCACATGGTGCATTTTTGCTCAAAAATTGGAATATTGCATGCGGTTTTGAACAATGTATGTGACTTCTAAAAGTGCATCTGCAGGTTTCAAAAATTGTCTGCACTTTTTAAAAACGTAAGTGGTATTCCAATAACTACACATATGTTTTTTGAACAAAAATGTACCATGTGAACACAGCCTTACTATTGTGATGTCCTGTATCATGGGACCAGATTGTGTGACATTCTCAGTAAATATATATATATATATATATATATATATATATATATCTATAAATACATGTTCTTAAATGCTATACATACACATACATTCACATATACTGTATATAGGTAAATATAAACACAAATACATATATATATACATGCACATAGGGTGTACTGAGTTTGAATGAAAAACTACTAGTGGGTGCAGTGAGCGGATGCTGGGAGGGACTGCCTTGAAAAACACTCCCACAACCATGAAGTGTAAAACAGGAAGTCTTACATGAGCCTGAAAATTGTATGGAAGGAAAAAATGGTAAAAATGGTGCAAACATACATAAAGGTACTCAGTTATGCTTATTCTTTCATATAACAAGCATTTCTCCATTTAGTCATATTCTTAGTCCTGGCTTCTTTCTTCATCTCAGGAAGTGACATCACATCCGTTGGTCACATGGCCATGCTGCAGCTCAGTTTACTTGAATTGTCATATGACCAACAAGTTTGATGTCATAAGAATTCAGCCATGTTTTCTAATCCTGGATATTCCCTTTCAAGAAAGATATCCAGGCCCCTGGATGGATCTCCAAAACTATAGGGTGTAAACTATTTTCCTCAATTCCTCTAACATCAATGGGACATCAAATATTCTGTGTTATCAGGTCATAGAAAGGAAGTAATGCACTGTGTAATGTATAGTTCCTCATGGGCGGTGCCTGGCTTCTATTTTTGCTGTTGTTATATCACAGTATTGTACACCATCCCTCTAAGGTCCTGAACTTCTCATAGAGCGCCAGTCTTCTCATCTCCTCTGCTGACAGAGGGTGCACTGCACTTATGATGAAGCACATGCCTCCTCATAAATCAGGTGCACCCTCTGCCGGGTCATGCACTTGCACTCTACACCAACTCATTGCTGGCAGAGATTTCATGTAAACTCCTATAAATGATCATTAATCTGGCTGGACTGATGAACCCAGACCCTTTGCCAGTTTGTGACTTTTTTTAAGCCAAAAAGTATAACTATTTAATAAATGTGCCCCATAGTGTCCTGTTTTCTCCTGGATTTTTCCTTCCTATCGGCCCTCCTGACATGCCTTTTTAGTAAGTACTTGCTTTACTTTCTCACAACTTTGCATTGTGCCGTTCCTCTGTGATTTCTCCTAAAAATTAATGACAATATTGACCGTGGGGTATTACCAATACTCTGGGAATCATAGTATCTCTGAGCTACTGTGTACGTAGCATCGCCGTGTACACGAGGCCTAAATTATCCTGCGGATCTCCCAGAAATCTATCTCATTTTGCAAGAAATGTGTCTGACCTGAATCTTCCACCCTTGTTTCTATGGCCCTGTGTGAACTCAGCCTAATGGGACTGGTGCAGTGAGGAGAGAGTACCGCCTCGCTCACACAGATTACCACAGCTCTGTCATTTGTGTCCATGTTATCTTAAGAAGGGATGACAGCCAAGGGAAGACGTTTGTGCAAAGGTTGTACACGTGAAGCGACTTACAGTAATGATATATTCTGTATACCGCAGCTACTAATAGCGGTGTATTAGGTTATGTTCACAACATGTAGAACGGGCCGGCATGTTTGGAGCAAAATGACCTTACATTGCTGGGGAGCGGAAGTTATAAGTCTCGAGGAGACATGCCAACATTTGCATTCCTTCTAGTTAATTCCTCCATCCTATTGCCCCCAATCCCCCATCCCACTGCCCTCAATTCTACATTAGCAGAATGCAGGGATGTAACTAAAGGCTCACAAGCCAGAGGGCAGGGCTCATGAATTTACCATGCACAGACTGCCAGCCATCAAAGAAGTTTAATCGGCCCTTGTGTGTTTAGGGTTAAATTAATTAAAGCGTGGCTACCTCTTTCCAACCAGTAAAAGTCCCCTACACAGTAAAATGCAGCCTTTGCATGGGTTTCCGATGAAAGGCCCAATGACACGGACCTATGCAGAGAAGGATGAGCGTCAATCGGTCTTGTTTACATCGGGTGATCTTTTACCTAGGCCCATAAAGATTCCCCCATCCAGTTTCATTGTTTGTCAGCAATACATCCCAGTTTACACTATGTAAACAGATAATTTTTTTTTTGTTTGTTCCACATGGCCAGTTATTGGGAGTGTTCCCAATAATTGGCTCGATCATCAGCTCAAGTAACCGGCTATTAAAGCCACGCCACGGCTTGCGAGATTTACCCATTGTTTCAGGGAACCTTTTGAGGCAGCCTCCCAAACGGAGAGAGTCGGCAAGTTTGTGTTCAGTATATATTGCATTTGTGATATAACAGCACTCTATGGGAATGTGGCGCTGCCAGTGATTTGGTGGTCTCCTTATTGGAACCTAAAATCGTCATTTGCAGCAGAGGCGAAAGGCTGGTGAACATTCAGTGCAGAGAGCCTGGGGCACTTGCAATTGAGGCACCATAGTGATCGGAGCCTGCACGACCATCACTCCATGTCCACTGACCCTCCTTCTTGTCCTCCATATAGCACTGTCAGCAGTTTTGGGGGACCATAAAGCATTGCTTCCCAAAATAATAAGACCAGTACCATAAACAATATATTATAGTTGGGGGGCTTCATACAGATTCTACATTGGGGCTCAGGAGCTTCATGTTACCCCTCTGGTTATAACAGGCTCCCATTAGTGTAGCGGAGCCAAGTCTGTCCTCTATCACCCGCGAACACCATGTATAATGAATGTCAGGAGACCTTTCTTCCTGCATCTTATAGTTAAGCAAACCTTGTACATTGCAACATGGGCCGACAGCGGGGTTCTCTAAAGCTTTCCTAATTGTACTACCTCCCCATGCAGATAACGAAAAGGGCTTATTGCTCTTAATACGCGCACTGTGTACAAGCACTTAATGATTTATTTGTGTGCGGAGCGCATCAAGCACTCAGGGAACGCACACAAATTCGCTTATTTACAAAACCTTGCAAACAAAAAAGTCCTTCGGAGAATCTCAAGTGACAAAACTGTTAGCGCTGACAAATCAGGATCCCGTTTCCCCAAAATAACCCCCCCCCCCCACTCTGTTTTTCCCATAATGCACCGCCCTTCAACCTTCTCTGCCACTTTGCCTCTCATTTAGGAATACACTGGAAGGCATGGATCATCTTTCAACCATAATGTGCACAGTGAACCTTATATAATGCTAAAAATAAACACTGGATAAGGGCTAAATGTAGCGAGCGCCGTCTAATTGTTAATTTACTTCCTTCTATCGGTACGCTCGTAAGCCTGAACTTGCATCAGCCGCTTTTTATTTCCCAGAAGAGATCAGGCGTGACCAAAAGGGTTAAATAATCTGTGTCACGGTGGCTTCTGGAACAGACGTGAAGATTTTCATACTGTTGCGAGATGTCAATTGAATGTCCTTCCTGGAATCAAATTATCCTATGTGTTGTGGATGTGATGTATGCGATGCTATGTATAGATTCTAATGGTTAATAATGCCAGGTCTGTAGGTTAACACTCAAATGCCCAGAGTGAATATGGATGCTATACATATTGTATAGGGTTAATCTATGTAAATCTCTAGGTACTTTGATCAGATGATTTACTTGTTCCAGGGTCCCAATATATAATATGTGCCAGGCCCCTACATACTATCTGACACTTATAATACTGCTGTATTTTTGTAGCCTTTGGGCCCCTTCCTGCACCAGGGCCTTGGTACACCCGTCTGGACCCCCCATAGCTACACCCCGACTGTGATATCATTATATATTACATATCACTAATTCATATTTTATCCTTCACCTAAAGATAGGATTGATAGATGTAACATATAGAGCATCTACTGACAATTTTAAGGTGATTTTTAGTTTTCCTGCAGTTTTATATTGCAATGGGAAGAGTCATTGGCTTGTATATGTGCCTAGAAAAGAATACAAGCTATCCGAAAGACGACCGGGCTGCAATCCTGCTACAGTAAATAAATATATTCCCTATAACAATTTTTTAGACCTCTACATTGTGTCATTCCTCTGTTATTCCTCCGAGAAATGTATTCATTAAATAGATGTTGCCAGATGGGGGGTGTCTTTACACACTCTGACCCTATCCAATCATAGCTCATATTACCAGACTGACACACCCCAACAGCAAGAAGAATGGTGAGGCTCAGATGTGCATTAACGCATACATTTCCAGGAGGGATAACAGAGGAACAGCACAATCTAAAGGTCTAAGAAAAGATGCTCCACATTTGTTATAGGTAATGTGAGAATAAAACCAATGTCTGTAGAGTTGACAGGTCCTCTTTAAAGAATCCAATCTTTCAGTCAGACTATGTGGCAATGGGTTAATAATTTGCTTCAAAAATTATAAAGTTAGGATTAAGGCTAAAGCCCCACGTTGCGAAAACGCAGCATTTTACAGTACCTGCAAAGTGTATGGGATTCTGGCTAATCCCATCCACACATTTTGTTTTTCTAAATTGCAGCATGTCAATTATACCTGTGCAAATGCTGGCGTTTTTCCTATAGGTATAATATGGGCAGAAAGTATGCATAGGAAAGCTCAGCGAAAGCGCAATGAAAAACGCTGCAGAAAAAAAACGTTTCGCTACATGGGGAACTTGATATGCTGGTTCTGGTGATACTAACCTATCTATCTGCAGAACAGGGCTGATACAATGGGTTCTGGTGACACTAACCTATCTATCTGCAGGGCTGGGGTGATATGCTGGTTCTGGTGACACTAACCTATCTATCTGCAGGACTGGGGTGATATGCTGGTTCTGGTGACAGTAACCTATCTATCTGTAGGGCTGGGGTGATATGCTAGTTCTGGTGACACTAACCTATCTATCTGCAGGGCTGGGGTGATATGCTGGTTCTGGTGACACTAGCCTATCTATCTGCAGGGCTGGGGTGATATACTGTTTCGGGTGACACTAACCTATCTATCTGCAGGGCTGGGGTGATATGCTGGTTCTGGTGACACTAACCTATCTATCTGCAGGGCTGGGGCGATATGCTGGTTCTGGTGACACTAACCTATCTATCTGCAGGACTGGGACGATATGCTGGTTCTGGTGACACTAACCTATCTATCTGCATGGCTGGGGTGATATGCTGGTTCTGGTGACACTAACCTATCTACCTGCAGGGCTGGGGTGATGTGCTGGTTCTGGTGACACTAACCTATCTATCTGCAGGGCTGGGGCGATATGCTGGTTCTGGTGACACTAACCTATCTATCTGCAGGACTGGGACGATATGCTGGTTCTGGTGACACTAACCTATCTATCTGCAGGGCTGGGGTGATATGCTGGTTCTGGTGACACTAACCTATCTATCTGCAGGGCTGGGGTGATATGCTGGTTCTGGTGACACCTATCTATCTGCAGGGTTGGGGTGATATGCTGGTTCTGGTGACACTAACCTATCTATCTGCAGGGCTGCGGTGATATGCTGGTTCTTGTGACACTAACCTATCTATCTGTAGGTCTGCGTTGGTATGCTGGGTTCATCCAAAAAGTTACAAAAACAAACAATAAAAATTAATAAATATAAAACTTCTACAAGCAGAAATGATTAAGGCCCTGCTACTGTACATGACAAATTCTACTGCCAGTAGCACAGACCTGAAGAGCCTTAAGCTCTATGGGATAATTGACTCGGACATCACGACATACATTGTGCAGTCACCTCCAAATTTTTCATCTATTCCTAGCCCAGGGCAGGACATACAGCAGGAGTCAGGTAGACAAGACAAGAAAATTGCTAGTGCTTTATTTATTTACTTATTGGTCTCTAAAGGTTCTTATAGTTTAGACCATTAAAAATTTTAAATTTGCCTCCAGGGCTGATCTGACCGACTTCTACAGTCTACAATATTTTGGCCATCCCAGCCTTTCTCAATGTGACGGATAATTGTGCAACTACAATGTTCTGGAAGAAATGTAGTAGCTACAAGAGTTTGAGGAGGCATCGGTGGAGATGGTAGAATGTTTTTGTAGACGGTGTTGGTAGATGTTGTACGGTAGTACTGTTAAGATGACCAGACATTGACAAAAAGTTACTCTTCCCGACTACCCATATACACACTGTATAGCTAGGGGTGGTGCTACCCACCAAGCAAGCCAAGCAATAATATGGAACCCCATAGATCGGGGGACCTCACACTGACCACATACTGACCATCAGTCATACTAAGGGCGGTAGTATACTGTATGCAGATAAACAGGGTGCAGTATACTATGTGTCAAGGCACTAAGGGGGTAGTATATCTTGTGTAGGGAGAATAAGGGAGCAGTATACTATGTGTGTGGGCACAAAGGGAGCAGTATTTGGGTCCCCCCAGCCATATCTTTGCTTGGAGCCCAAAAAATGCCAAATTCATCCCTCAATATCGGTGGTTCTTGGCCTAATGTGCAAATATTCTTAATAGTGAGAGAGGAGTATGTCCCCTTAGGTGGATTATCTTTCCTTAGAACAAAAGGATTGAGCATTGAATTCAACATGCCCCATCCTTCTTTCCCCGACACATGAGATTCAGGAGAGTCTCATGCACAATCGGTAGTCGGTCGCTTCCTCAAAAATCATGAGGTTTGGCGGACCTTGCTCTAATGTGTAGGAGGACCTTAAGTCATATACTTTCAGATATGGTTAGTCCCAATGGCCACAACAAAGCCAAACTATATTGACCTTGTGGCAGCTACAATACCAAGACCTTCTGTGGTTCTACCAAACCGGACTTAGATCAGAGTAGGCTTTTCTGGGGATCTAAGTTCTGCCGAATAATACCACCCCTAGGCCTCATTGAGATGGTCATATTATGGCCCCGATTGTTGGCCAACCATAAACTTGTATCATTGGGAATTGGATCTATGATATTGTTACTTTGGGTCATCATAGGGCTTGGATTGGCAATGACAATACAACCACCTGGATCTGACCTCACCATGTTGTTATGTTGTTCCCAGCCTCTAATGTTCAGTGTGAATTAGCAGCTTTCTGTACCGAATACTGAACTGAAATGATGGGAATTGACAAAATAGATTTGTAGAGAGGATAAATGACAGGGATGGCACCGCAAATCAATACCGTCGTAGTCTGACCAAGCAAAATGCGGCCAACAAACAAGGAGACTCCGGGGGGATCATTATGCCAGGAAGTTATAGGAGAAAATAAATTTGTTGGTGTAAGAGTGATGGATGAGCAACTAAATGAGCAGCCGGCTTAGTCTTTACTGCCGGGTGTAGATTAGCAAAGAAAATCAACCGGGGTTTCTTAAAAGTAGCACACGCCATTAACCCCTGAGGTGTTGATAAATCAGGATATCTCGTTACCATGACAGCTCCATAATAAACCGCCTGTAAAAGCATTTGCCTGGGAAATTTTAACCAGGCAACTTTAATAACATTGGAGTGCAAGTAAAGGTCAGCTAGAAATGGCTGCTCAATTACGAGGATAACAAGAGTATCATCTGGCAATACACCGGCCCCATTATTAACAAAAAGTAGGTAATTCTAACTTTCAGGTATATACACGTCAGTCATTTACAATGAAAAAAACATCCTTGATATATTAATGGGAGGAAAACATTGGTTTTCAATTATAATTTAAGGACCCTAAAAATAGCAGGCCTTTATGAAGAGCAGACTGGTACTGTGCAGCCCGCAGCTAGCCCCAAACACTGCCATAAATAAATCAACACCACTGGGCCACGATTCCCATTTATCTAGTGAAAGTAGCCTGACATTCACTTCTGTCTTTTCGATTCTGATCTCAGATTCCGAGACGCTCGGTAAAGATAAGATTTAGGTCATATTTTCCAGAAATAGAAAATTTAATCGCAGGTGTGAAAATCATAAGAAGAGACTGTGATAATTTTTGTGCGGGTTATATTTTACAGGATTGTACTTTTTTTGGAAGATAGTACAGGCCACTTAACCATTTTTACTCGACCTACATGACAAATAACTTGTTTTTAATGTGGTGGTTTCTCAGGATGACCAGATAACCTCACCGCTATGGTGAACCTAGGTCACATAGCAATACCAATATCTAATGGCGCCCAATAATTTATTCCAGTTATCACATTATTTTAGACAATATACAGTCATAGATACTTACTTTGAGCAATTTACAGCGGATTTGAGCAGATACCATATGGCTGTTTCGAAGGTTGCCCACTCTGAACATCAGGGTGAGTTTGCCATCTCTCATGGAAATGACCGCATGTTCACTGAACATTAAAGTTTCGGCTCTCTTTTTGGGTTGAGACATCTTTATGAACATGCAACCTATTAAAAAGGCATCGACAATGGAACCTAGGATGGACTGGAAAAGGAAGAGGATAATTCCTTCCGGGCACTTATCAGTAATGTACCTGAATCCGTAACCAATGGTGGCCTCAGTCTCAATGAAGAAGAGAAAGGCTGACGGAAAGTTGTAGACGTTAGCCACACAAGGTGTGTAGTTCTCATCATGTGCTTTATTGAGATCCCCTCTCATGTAGGCAATGACCCACCACATGGACGCCATAAAAAGCCAAGCTACAGTGTAAGTCAGAATAAAAATGAATAGATTCCACCGCCATTTAAGGTCCACCAGGGTGGTGAAGAGGTCAGAGAGGTATCTGCTGGTCTCACTACCCAGGTTTCCATGCTGGACGTTACATCGGCCGTTCTTTTCCACGAACCTCTGTCTTTTCTTTTTGGGGGCAGCTTGGTTAAATCCAGACCCACTGGACGAAGTGGTCACTACCTGATAATCGTCCCCAAATTTCCTTCGGAGTGCAGACATAATATGAAAAAAGCAACAACAGCCAGATTCAATGGATGTGCAAATCAGTGTCACTTTCTTATGTAGTTCCTTCTCCGGCTTTCCTTGTATTTTTTCCTCAATAGCTTTGATTTCTTCTATTGCTGGGAAAGTAATGGTCCCTACACTCAGCTACAAGCCACATAATCCATGAACATCCATTCAGATCTCCTATCAAGCAAGATACAAAACTGATTTACTGTATCAATTTCTTCCTTCCTGAAGACAATACAAATGATATCATTATCTCATCCCCAGATCCCGATCCCTTTTGGCTTTGGTTCTGCAGCAAAGCATCTCCTGTAGGGTTGACGTTGCTTAGAAGTTGGCATGCAGGAAGAAGAAAATAAAAAAAAAAAAAATTAAAATAAACAAAAAAATAAGCAAAAATGAAAAAAAAAAAAAATCAATGTAGCAACCTGATTACCCGATTGTTTTTCTCGCTGGGCAGGTGCAAGGAAGGAAGCTTCGCCTCTAAAGTATCACTGAACAAAATGCACAGGAGTTCAAGCGGAGGTCCAGCCTAGCAATCTCACAGGCAATGTCCCCCCTCCCCCCAAACTGAAGATCAGCAGAGCAGAACTGTTCTGTGCTTGCAATAATCTGAGGATGGAGCTTTGAGGTTGTCTTCTTCTTCTTCTTCTTCTTCTTCTTCTTCTTCTTCTTCGAGCAATGTACTCTCTTAGCTTCCTGGGATGTTAGGGACAAAAGCACTAATGATGATCCTCACAGCTCAGGGTCTGCCTTTGGCTTTTTCGTGTCCTTTGTAAGATCCTCTGGAGTCTTAGACAGTGGTGAAGATGCTTAGGCATAGGACTGGGATCAGGGGGACTGAGCTCCAGTCCATTTTCTTTTTGGGGGAGGTGATAGGATCATCATGGTTGTGGTGAGTGTGTGTTAGGCAGGATGGAGATAGTGTTGGTGTATGTGAGTGTATGTGTGTGTGTGTGATCAGCTGCAGGGATCTGTAGCTCCTCCTGTTCTTCTCTCCTTTCCACTCCCCATATATATACACTGAGCTTCCAGACTGCAGTGCCCAGCACACAGGAGCACACAATAGGGCCGTCTCCGGTGCACTAACACAAGCATCCTGATGGGCATTGCTTGCTATAGACGTGCATGCCTGGTGACAGGTGTGATCACATGCACTGGAGCATGATGCCTTCCTATTCCCCCCATTGCAAGTTTTGGGCTACCCCCCTGTAAATACTGTATTTATTACATGCAAGGGGAGTCAATGCTGCAGCACTGGGGGGTTTGCTGCAAAATGTAAGTTTGACAATTCACCCCCATACTGTGTGTTACTCTTCTGGAGCTGCCATTCACAGAGCATGGAGTGGGAGTGCTGTGGGAGTGTTGGGAAAATGAAGAGATTTTTAACCGTGTAAGCGCTTGTCTAGAGGAAAGACCCAGCTGTCACCCTCAAGACACAAGGATGAACCGTGCAAGATGCATATGTCTTTGTGTGCATGCGAGCAAGCGTGCAGAAATCGCTCACAAATATTTCCTCTTGTTACCAATTCTTGACGGAGATTTATTAGTTGTATCTGTTGCTGGGAAAGCTGGATCAATACAGATATCATTAGAACTCACTCAAGGATGGTCACCCAGCTTTTCGAGGCCTCTGAATGGCAATGTAGTGATGCTGACTTTGACCACGACTCTTGTTGCGTTTCTTTTGACTCATTCACTATTGTAAGGGAATAGATTCGCTTTGCAACCCTGAAGGTTCTGCGACTTCAACTTATAGTCACAAAAAAGATTGAGCACTCATCGACTTTTTGGTTCCTAGAAGTCACAGTTGCAACACCCACGGGGTCACAATGTGACTCCATTCACTTACACTACTATAGGAGTCACCGGGCAACATGGCGATCTTTGGCCGCACAGCGGGAGTAGCGTCCAAAGTCACCGAGCTGCCCTAATTTAAGATTTTTTAAAACTGCGACACCTACAATGAAATTTTTGTTACATGACTTCTGTGAAACGATATGTTGTGTAATACAAGTCGCTGTGTAGCCCTCGCCTTACTCTTCATATTCTGTATTTTTGCACTTACAGGATCGCATTGACTGAGCAATTTACACCTGTTATTCAGATCACGATGTATGACAAATTTATGCTAAAATTATGACTTTTCTTGCCAAATCTGAAAGGTGACATGAAAAGTGGACGTGGATTCCAAAGAGACTGGGGATACATTGTATTTACTCATTGTCGATGTAGTCGTGCTGTTCACGTTCAATAAAACATCCGTGGCATGACTGTCACCAAATTTTGGTGCAGACATTAGTTATGGCATCTGCTCATATTAGCTGTCAATCTGAGTAGGGCTGTTATGGGGCATACAGTATAGATGTCTACAACCCCATCACATGAAGAGGATATTTGTAGGAATTTCTGCAACACGCCTGGCACATATCAATCTAAATCCCACCAGTATTTGGTGTAGCAGTTTTTAACACAATTTCAGGCAAAACACAATAGGGGACTAAACCATTGAACAAAGTGCTCCATTCTATGGGGCTGCAGTCCCATAGCAGAGAACGGAGTGCTGAGGGTCCCAGTGGTTGGACCTCCAGCAATGTGACACTTATGTACCATCCTGTGGATAGAAGATAAGTGTCTCTAATGGCACAAACTCTATAAAGGTGTTTCCCACTTTAGAAGGTCATGGCACATCCACAGGACACTATGGGATCCCATAGAGAATAAGTACCATCTAACCCAATTCAGTAAGAGTACAGGTTCTATGATAGCGGGCAGAGCATCCCCTGCGAAAGCAGAAGTTTGTTGCTCATAGCTGCGGCCAGGAGACCTGTATGGTTACTTTCACACTTTACTGTGCTTGTCAACCCTGCTGAAGACCTGCGGAACTAAAAACATCTACTACAGTAAAGAGGAAACCACAAAGAGAAGCCAGATGTCATGTGTGTCCTTTCTCCACCAATGGGAAAGTCCAGATGACTTGTAGGGGGTGATCTTGGCGGTAGCTCAGGAGAAGACAGGCTAGACAAAGCAGCACATTGACCGAGGAAGAGAGCAGTTGCAGCAGCGTTAAACAGCCATATTGCCACCATCCTGGTGCTGGCAACTGTGTGTTGGCACCTGTTTACAAGTTCATCCAACCCTCTCAATGATGAATATGTCAAACAATTTATGAAATTCTTCAAATTCCATAAGAAATACTATTCTGGGTTTGATTTTGGTTTAGTATTACATAAGAAAGCAAAAAATGGTACATCCAGACCTCGCCAATCTTCCCATACACAACAAGCCCCCACCAAAAATGCTGGGTCTAAGGCTAGACCAAAGAGGCACAAGAACCTTGATTTCCTCTGCCAGTCCTTCATCTCTGATGTTCTTTGTCCACGGTTAGAAAAACATGACTGGTTTCTTCAAAATACAACATTAAAGGTACAACCACTCTTATGAACTAAGATGCAACACCGGTCACATCTCACCAACCAGTGTGATATTGTTGTGGTAACCATATTGTACTTATTCTGGACAAGCCTTGTAAGACACAAGTGGAAATTTCTACAGTTAGCAAACTTTTATAGATCATGGGAAGAAGAATTGTGTTTTTGAAAGTTCTCGACTTCTTTTCTCCACCCATGGATTTTGGCCAGTGTCTTTCATCTGTTCAATACGAAATGCCATTCTTTCTGGCTGTCGTGAACCAGGCACATGTCTTGTGAAAGTTCTTGAATTCTCATCAATCATGGAAAATGCCCTGTTGAAGGATCATTGGTGCAACCCACTTGTACACCATTTTACTCATCTGTGATATTTTTGCAGCTTCAGCATTTGCTGCTTCATCAGGCCCTGAATGGTTTCACCTTATGTTGTAGTAGAACATAATTGGACCTTCTGCTTCCTGATGTCATAGATGATGGATGAGCCAACATCGAGCTTCTGCGTAACTGTAGTGCAGTGTTTGCAACGTTCAAGTCACCTGCGTATTTCTGGATCCTCATTTCAATCAGATTCTTACTAATTCCATCAAACCCCTGACTCTATTTTAGGTTGGTTACTATTTTGAGAGGTGACACATTTGTTCGTTGCCTCCCTTGCTGGGTTGAATGATAATGGATGGACTAATGCTTTGTGTATCTTACACTTTATGCCCATGGACTGATGTCCTAAAAGTATTCTACAATGTAGACAGCTGTATAGGTTAAGGTGTGTTTAAGACCATCTGCTTACATTGTGACAACAGAGGCTTATGTCACACAACCAGTCTATGGCCTGAAAACAACTTGACCAGGTCACAAATATCTACACTCCTTACTGTCCTTGGCCAATGTATCTGTTAGTACTTTGTATCTAAAGGTAGCTGTTTGTATCAGTATTGGCTCAGATACTGGCTGGGTGCTGGGTTCATAAATCTTTATTTATACTCTTCATGCCAGCGCAAAGGGCTAGATCCAAGGTCAAAGTGGGCACTTTGCACCTATTGTGTCATTCCTCTCATTCTGATTGTGAGGGTCCTCTCTCCTGTAGAGTGTTGGCTCTTATGGGCAGGGTCCTCTCTCCTGTATAGTGTCGGCTCTTATGAGCAGGGTCCTCTCTCTTGTAGAGAGTCAACTCTTATGGACATGGTCCTCTACTGTAGAGTGTCGGCTCTTATGGGCAGGATCCTCTTTTGTACAGAGTCAACTCTTATGGGCAGGGTCCTCTCTCCTGTAGAGTGCCAGCTCTTATTGACAGGGGTAATTTAAAGGGGCGGGGTAACCCCTTTAACAACCATTTGATTGGTATTTTTAATTTTTTTTTTCCAGAACATTAAAATATTGAAATTGTTATCAGTTTAAAACCCAAGTTATAATTTTTCAAATATTTTTTGTTCATGTGAAAATGTTTCCATTCTATTAAAAGAGAGAAGAATTTTATAATAAACATTTCTGAATCTCCTACATACAAAACTCCCCTGAACAATAACCGTCCGGCAGTTCCCACTTTAACCTTATTTCTTAATCCTCAAGTGACTAGGCATTCTTGCATGAAAAAATGAATCACTGAGGAAGTCGTAAGGAACAAAGGGCAGACTAACATTTTGTTGCTGTTGGGTCTCGCACACGCAGGAGGCCATCTCATTTATCATACCGTATCCATTCTGGTCAAATATATTATATATCGCAAATACATTATGTAGGAAAACAATGGAGGTCTTCAAGATATAATGTCAAATCAAGAGGTTCAGCGCCAGAGTTGTATTCTGCTCCGATGCCTCTCTATGATGACCTCAGCAGTCACAAAGGCATTGCTGGGGGTCTACCCGAATGTCAGCACCGGAGCTGCAGGGGATTTGTTAGCTAGTAAGTTATTTTGTTATTTTACAACATTCCCTGTCTCTAGTAACTTCTTTAGGGAACCGCGACGGTTTTGGAAATCGCGGAGCGTATTTTTCCGCAAAGTGGGGACGGGATTCGCTAGATACCAATCCACTTTGCTGTGACTATAAATGCAGCGTTTTTTCTTCTGCAGTCTTTCTGCCACGGGCAAACCATGGCGTTTGCGCCACATGGGGTCCCGGCCTAAAACTATATCATTGGGTCGTGTATTTGTTCCCGGTTTTTATTTGATACAAGCAAATCGTCCATAACATGCAGATATTTGCCATCAGGTCAGGTGACGGCTCAGTACATGTCGATGGCGAGCCGGTGTTAAGTACTGCTCTGACAAGTTCCCAAATAGCGTAGTTATTTATAGCGCTGGGGGCGCCCCTATTGATTGAGGAGGGGCTTGCCCATACATTCACATTAAGAAATACATAAGAACAAATGACCTTTCAGAGCCCTGTACACAATAGGCCGCAGAAGTCAATAAAATATCATTGATGGCATTTAATAGCTACGACTGCTGGAGTAGGGTTTGCCATTCATTACGTCTCCGCTGTGCAAACAGTGTACGGTAGATTGTTTCTACAATACGTATGGCTGGGTCGTATCATAAAAGTAGATTCCAGATGTAGCGTAGATGAGTTTGTCATTTCGCTTACTGGGTTTGTATTACTAGTGTATTGTGCTAAGTCCGGATTCACACAGAGCGGTAATGGTACAACAGAGAGCTGCACCATGGCAACACTGCATGTACACAGCCTGTAGTTTTGCAGAGGCGATAAAAATAGCTCTCACATGCGGTTGTGTTGTGTCGCAGTGCTCGGTCATACTGGAAGGATAAACATGTAGGCCTATATTTATTTATGTACAGTGGTCCGGTCTTACTTCTGTACTTAGGCTCTGTTCATTCTTGGACGCAAAGCTATCGCTACTGCAGGGTATGGAAGATCAGGAGAGACCTGGTTGTGAACGGAGTAACTGAGCATGTGTGTCCACCATCACTCAGTTTATTAGGTGGACATGCACATTACTGTACACTTTGGACTCCAGGTGGTGCTATACTATGTAAGTGAACTCTATAACTCTAAACTGGACAATATTTTCAATTGCATCGAAATGACAAACGTTGCACTTTTTTATGATATTAACTTTTTAATACCAGTTTTCCAGTAATCCCTGTCATTCTGACTCTGGCCACTAAACCAAATAATATGCAGAGACTTCTTGTTTTCTGTAGGAGATTTCATTGCAGCAGTCACCTCACTTACAGCACACTCATGATCACAGCTATCCTGTATATGTAGATAAGACACAGAATCCAACAGTCACAATAGGTGATGTCACGTCTTATCTACTCCCCTTTCTGCACAGGTCACGGAGCATGTCTAGAAAACTCTCCCATACAAGTCAATACGGTCTGCTCTAGACCACTGATATGGCCCATGATCCATCTCCACGAGACAGGAAGTCACAGACTATTTTAGGTTTAGTGGTAAGAGTTGGAATTGCAATTTTTAATATGGATTATAACATGGAAAATTAAAAACATCATCACCAAAAATTCTTATAAATATTTTTAATATAAAAATGTAATCTAAGCAATAGGTCATTTCCTGCCGACACTTTCCCTTTAATAATCTGTGAGATTACCTGCAGTCCTATGTAAAATGACAGGTAACACACCCACACCAAATGACAATCTCAGCTCTATGTTTTGGGAGAGTAAATAGATATTATGTTATTGTATCTTTAGATTTCACACCATTTGTATCATCCACATAGAAACCTGATATGGGGTGAATTTTACCAAAGAGGACAACTGTGGACAGGACCTCGCTGTCACTGCCCGGCTCTAGGGGCAATACTAAGTATATGATAATAAATATTGGAGAGTACAGTTGCTATGGTTTCCACCCCCGTTAAAGTAGTCATTACCGGAGAAATATATTAGTCTTTGCCTCAGTAGTAAAGCAGCTGTTTTAATTGGAGAATTATTCCTGAAGATTTTTTAGTGCCTGTTGATGTTTTCCTATATTAGATGACTGTACAGTGTATAATAAGTCCCCATTCAGATGGCTGCAATGTGGCCGCAAGTCTCAGCCCAACTGCGGGTCTAATGATCGAACTGACAGTACCGCAGATCCCTAAGATGTTGTTAGATCGGGTCATTGCATCGATGGTTGGTCTGGGATCAGCCACAAGACTGGTGCAAATGTATCTTCAGTCTTAAAAATCAGATTTCTAAGAATGTGCAGTAAATCACTAAAACAAGCCCCATTCAGACACCTATCCAGCAAAGAATGTTGGGTGAGTTCAGCTCAGAAGCTTGGAAAGTGATGAATGCAGCTCTTGTGAAGAAAGATTGTCCCTGCACATTCTGATCCTGTTCAATCATAGTAATAGTAGTTCTTTTTGAAACATAATGGCCGATCGAGCCTCGTGAATACTCGCGAGACAAATCTCCTGAGCTTTGCCCAACACTAATGTCAAGAGATGTATCAGAATGTGGATTCTCTAAGCTACAATCTGACTGTAGTGCATAGTGTAAGGAATCCCCTGGTCTTCACCCTTAACCCCTGCAAAAGGTATAGACTTCTGCTGCAGGTCATGGTCCTAAAAATAGTAAAAAATTTGTCAGCAGTACCACCAATCAGGAATGGTCAGGTGGAAGCATAGTCAGAAAAGGAGCCAGGAGTAAAAGAACAGGTACCAGAAGAACAATCCAATGGGGGAAAGAAGAGGCAAGACACACACAGGAACAAGGCCAAGGTCAGGAGGACTAAGGTCCATCAATTGTCAAACAAGTAAAAATAGCAGAGATTGAGAACCGTGACAGGAATGAACCACCATCAGTAGGCAAGGCATGGCAGGATATTCACCTGGTTGACACCATCTTCAGGCACCTTAGCAATCTGACCTGGTTATGAAGCAGGAGCTAACCCATCAGGAGCCAAAGCCGCAGAGAAAGAAGCTTCTGGTTGTCTACCCAACATGGTGGTCTGCAAGAGCCATGGGCGCTGTGCTAGAACTGGAGAGGAGTAACAGTTTGATGTCAGGTTCTTTTTAATGTGAATTGTATTCTGTTATGTATGGTAGGAGCAGGCAGGAATCAGGCAGGAGTCAGGCAGTATTCTGTCTTTGTTTGCAGCAGATTTTAGCACCAGCTATGTCTTTTTGTTGCATCGGCACAGAACATACTGTACAATTTCTGTGTTCTTTTACACATTTTCTTCTAGCTATGTGTGGGAGAAGTATATTTAGCTCCAAAAATGTGAGAATGCAGGTAAACCTTTTATCAGCTTTTTTTTTGACAATTACAATGACACAGTTACAGCTGAATAAGGCCCATGGCCAAGTTCACATATTGCATTTTGTGGTGGTTTTCCCTGTGCATTTCTCTGCATACAGATATCACATAAACATTCCAGTTAAGGATGGCACAGAAGCTTTGCTCCAACAGGCAATGCTACCATACAAGGCACTCAGCCTGGCCGTTACAGTCACAATGAGTACAAGACTTGGAGGTTATTAGTTACAATTTGATTCAATACTTGGTGGTTGCACATTCTCTTAAAGGCACGGAGCTTAGCAGTTGTAATTTGCAAACAAGCACACAGCATAGTGGTTACAGCCTCTGACAGATACACAATGTAGTGGATAGAGTCTTTCTTAAAAGGCACATTGGGTAATGGTTGCAGTCTGAAAGGAGCATGGAGCACACCCTCTCGTTTTGCAAGGGGGAGCTGGCCCTACAGATCCAGATGACCTATTAAGCATAGGAATCCAGGAGAGGCAGAGCTGTTGGTGGATATTTATGGCCCTCACATTGGCATTCAGGTTGTTGACACAGAGAGATGGAGCAAGAGCAGGATGCTGGCTGGAGCCCTGAACACCGGAAGAGGAATCCTAGAGTGGAGGCCTAAGTCCGGAGGGGAGTGCATTGGCAGGTCAGTTACTGGTAGGCATATGGCAGCAACTGCAAACTGGAGACAGCTGCAGTGACAGCATAACCAACTCAACATAAGGGAGAAGGAGGTGACTGAAGACTTTGATTAGTACAGTAGATGTTCCCCTGTTGTTACCCCTCTCTGTTTTCTGTAGCAAGTTGTTCTTCATTCTCAACCATTAGTAAACTAGCTGAAACTGCTAACCCAGTTGTTTGTGTGTCTATCCACCTGCATGAATTGGCTTTAACTGCAACTCAACATAGCTGAACTTGGTGGGGCACTATAGGTTGACACACCCATAGGCTATGGTAATTGGTTTCTCTAGGGCTTCCCTTGCCACCAAGGTTCAGGCACTTTCCAAGAAACCCCCTGGAACAGTTTGCAATTCTTCAGGGACACCTCGCTTTAAGAGGATTAATCAAACATGGCAGTCAAAAGTAAGGCCACAATCTGGTGCAGAACAAGACCAATAGAGTGGTGGTTCACCCCTCAACAGGATCTCAGGACCATAGCCATGGCTCCTCACTAGCTGGACTCAACTGCGCTCACAGACCAAGCCAGTTTTCTACTGCAGTTCTATGGCAGTCCTCGACAGCTTGTCACAGCCACACCTGACACTCTCTGCTCTGTACACTATGGAGCCCATGTGGTGCCATGCTCCAGAATCTCACATCTGACCAGGGACAGTACGGCTCTTTGGCCACTTGTAATGTAGCACATGTAGTACTGAAAAGCAATTGACTGTTAAGGGAATCTGCAATTTGGACCGCCATACCCTGGGATCCCCCTGTATTCATGAATACAGTATAGGAACACAGTGCAGTTATCCCACGGGGAGGCAGAGACTCCGACCAACATAGATGACCATGATAATTGGAGTCTGGGCCTCTAAACAGGTTTGGGCCTGGAAAAGTGGCTGATCTATGGACTGGATATTTGGGCATGTGCAGGAAGCCTTACCAGTCTATAAATGTTATATTATAATTGAAGTTTTTGTCTAATATTTGAATAAATATACGTTTCCTGCTTTTTCTAGCACAAAAATTTGAAGAAATTGTACTTAATGACCGTTTGCACTACTAATTAAACAAAAACTGGGTGGTTCACATTATTTTTGCTTTCTGAAATGACAAAGTAGTAAAATTTTTCTTCATCCAGAAGAGATAAAAAAGGAAAATCTGCTTGTAAATAAAAAATGACGAGACACAATGAATATGCTGCTGGATAAGTGGTGTTAAAAAATGCAAGGTTTCACGAAGCAACAATCTATTTATATTGTAGTATCTCTTTAATAGTCAATTAGGATGACACTAGATGTGCCAGGAGAAAAAAATAATAAAGAAAACAATTAGCAAAAATAGAAAATGCGTTTTCAACCCGGGCTAAAAATACCCGCGTGGGATTTCTAATCAGAAAGCTTCAATTTACCACATTCCTATAATTGTATCCAAGCATTGATTCCAAAAGACATCAGCGGTGAATTCTGGCAAATATAGCAGAGCAGTGCACGAGATGCTCAGTGCATTTCCATCTGCAAAAAGTTTTGTTTATCAGCCGCTCACCTAGCCGGGCGTGCAGAACCACGCCAGGGGCAAACACAGTATGAACAAAGTGGTTTGTAAGTGCATGGATGTCCACGACAGAAAAATTCCACACCTCACCCTTCCACCTCCTATTGAGGCTAGACTTTGGCTGTGCAACACATTACTGAATGTGGTCACGTTGGGAACACAAGTTGCTGCGACTTTGTTATCGTAGTCAACAGAAACCCTGTAGGTTCGGGGCAACTTGCAAATTGCAACACAAACACATTCACTCAAAATGGGGCACCAAGGACAGTGAGTATGGCCAGCTGCCACATGGGTTCTTCCAATTTCTGGGCAACGACAACCCCTTTAAGTGTGATCACATCTGTAGTTTTTATCCCTAGGAACAAGGATGCATGTAAGGCTGGATTTACACTAGCATTGGAGTCTCTGCCGCAGAATCCGCTTAAAATCGGTAGAGAGAAAAGTCCTGCAAGGAGGTCTTTTCTCTCCGCAAGGTTTCAGTATAAAATCGGCGAAAACCCGGCAGACTCGATTATAATCTATGGGGTCAGCGAATTTCCATGTGTAACCATTTTTTCAGCTGACAGGGTTTCCATCTATCGGGGCCCATGCGGAACTGAAGGACGGCGACAATTTCAGTACAATATGGTAGAATTTATTTGCACAATAAAGGCAACAGAAATTGAACTATATAATCGGCAGGAAATAAAAAACATGAACCTAAAAAGATTGGATCTCGATGAAATTATTAACTCCATCATCTGCTCATTTCGACAATAAACTCACAACCGTAAAATCGCACTTTTATGTCTCTTCTTGTTTAGTGAAATATTTAATCTTCCATTTTATCTAATTAATTAAACATGGCGACTTCCCGGCCTCCTCCACCACATGAACATTTCACGTCCACTTTACTGAAATTCTGAAAACAAAAAACAAAAACAACGCGATCCCTCCCAAAGCCTCTTTCTTTGAGGTTCAGTTCTGCCGCCTTTAGAGTTTTCTTGGAAAAAGATATTTTCTTACAAATCCCTTTCTTTTCAATTAAATATAATATGTCTGTGCGATTCTGTCCGCCTGCGCTACAGTCCTATAATTATCTCGCTATAAAGAGCCCTTCTTTATCTTTTCTCACAATAATCTTGCTGTTTAATACGACTTTCATCTTGGCTAATTCCACTCCGCATGCCTTTCATCAGCGCCTGTGATCTTTGATCTTCACTTTCCTTGCCCTCTCTCGCCTGTGTTCCTAATACCGATATCATGCTGATTCTTATTCATGACAACATCCATCCCGCAGACACTTACGTGTCCTCTGTCAAAACTCAAATATTTGTCATGTTTTATTGGAACATAAATTACCGAGGTGAAGATCACAGGTTCGTAAGAGGAGCGTGGACTTCCATATTCAGAGATAAGAAGTCATGATTAACCATAGGGCAGGCAAGGAGGACGATGGGATGGAGATGTGAGGAAGGAAGGACTTGTGGGCACGTGGCCATATTAAGGTATGTATGTCTCTGATTTTATACAGATGTCCTTCTACCAGATAGTAAAACATTGTAGCAAGTTCTATGTCCAACACATGATGGCACATGGAGCCCCTGCCGCTTTGTAGCATGGAGACCAGTAGATCACCAGTCTTTAGTTTCAGGAGGGATACAGTCTTTCACTTCCACATCATCCAGTCTGTCTGGGATGACATGAAGAGACATAAAGATTGGAGCAAGTCTACAGTCATGGCCAAAAGTTTTGAGAATGATACAAATATTAATTTTTACAAAGTCTACTGCTTCAGTTTTTCTAATGGCAATTTGCATATACTCCAGAATGTTATAAAGAGTGATCAGCTTAACAGCAATTACTTGCAAAGTCAATATTTGCCTAGAAAATGAACTTTATCCCCCAAAACACATTTCAACATCATTGCAGCCCTGCCTTAAAAGGACCACCTAACATCGTTTCAGTGATTCCTTATTTAACACAGGTGTGGGTGTTGATGAGGACAGGGCTGGAGATCAATCTGTCATGATTAAGTAAGAATGACACCACTGGACACTTTAAAAGGAGGCTGGTGCTTGCCATCATTGTTTCTCTTCTGTTAACCATGGTTATCTCTAAAGAAACACGTGCAGTCATCATTGCAGTGCACAAAAATGGCCTAACTGGGAAGAGTATTGCAGCTAGAAAGATTGCTCCTCAGTCAACAATCTATCGCATCATCAAGAACTTCAAGGAGAGAGGTTCCATTGGTGCCAAAAAGGCTCCAGGGCGCCCAAGAAAGACCAGCAAGCGGCAGGACCGTCTCTTAAAAGTGTTTCAGCTGCGGGATCGGGCTACCAGCAGTGCAGAGCTTGCTGAGGAATGGCAGCAGGCAGGTGTGAGTGCATCTGCACGCACTGTGATGCGGAGACTCTTGGAGCAAGGCCTGGTCTCAAGGAGGGCAGCAAAGAAGCCACTTCTCTCCAGAAAAAACATCAGGGACAGACTGATATTCTGCAAAAGGTACAGGGAGTGGACTGCTGAGGACTGGGGTAAAGTCATTTTCTCTGATGAATCCCCTTTTCGATTGTTTGGAACATCTGGAAAACAGCTTATTCGGAGAAGAGGTGAGCGCTACCACCAGTCTTGTCTCATGCCAACTGTAAAGCATCCTGAAACCATTCATGTGTGGGGTTGCTTCTCAGCTACGGGAATCGGCTCTCTCACAGTCTTGCCTAAAAACAAAGCCATGAATAAAGAATGGTACCAGAATGTCCTCCAAGAGCAACTTCTCCCAACCGTCCAAGAGCAGTTTGGCGCTCAACAATGCCTTTTCCAGCATGATGGAGCACCTTGCCATAAAGCAAAGGTGATAACTAAATGGCTCAGGGAACAAAACATAGAGATTTTGGGTCCATGGCCTGGAAACTCCCCAGATCTTAATCCCATTGAGAACTTGTGGTCAATCATCAAGAGACGGGTGGACAAACAAAAACCAACAAATTCAGACAAAATTAAAGCATTGATTCTGCAAGAATGGACTGCTATCAGTCAGGATTTGGTCCAGAAGTTGATTGAGAGCATGCCAGGGAGAATTGCAGAGGTCCTGAAGAAGAAGGGTCAACACTGCAAATATTGACTTGCTGCATTAACTCATTCTAACTGTCAATATAAACTTCTGTTACTCATAATATGAATGCAATTCTATTTCTGTATGTGATAAAGACATCTGACAAACACACATAAAAACTAGAGGGCAGCAGATCATGTGAAAATATAATATTTGTGTCATTCTCAAAACTTTTGGCCATGACTGTACATTCACAGAAGATCTGTACTGTGCTAAAGTGTTAGGCAGGTTTGTAAAAAATGTTGCAAAGTAATGATGCTTACAGAAATAGAAGGGTTAATAATTTATCTTTGTCACTTAATAAAATTAAGTTAAATTTAAATCCCATCAATATTTGGTGTGACCTTTGCCCTTTGGAGGAGGAGTCCTGGAAGTGATGATCCGGCCCCCACAGATATAGCCCTGATCTAATCATCATCCAGTCTTTCTGGGATGACATGAAGAGACAGAATGATTGGAGCAAGCCTACATCCACAGAAGATCTGTGCTTAGTTCTCCAAGATGGCGGCGGGAACAACCTCCCCGCCCAGTTCTGCCAAAAACTGCCTGTACGGAGAAGA
Organism: Leptodactylus fallax; assembly: GCA_947044405.1. NCBI lineage: Eukaryota > Metazoa > Chordata > Amphibia > Anura > Leptodactylidae > Leptodactylus > Leptodactylus fallax. Next base: position 5,556,519 of record CAMRHE010000028.1, on the reverse strand, counting down.
AGGCAAAGGGCAAAGGTCACACCAAATAATGATGGGATTAACAATTCTCTTTTCTTCATTTTGGTAATTGACAAAAATAAACTATTAACTCTTTTATTTCTGAAAGATTCTTACTTTGCAGCATTTTTTCCATACCTACCTAAATCTTTTGCATAGACCTATATACTGTATAACCTCCCCCTGGTGCAACCAGAATGTTACAGTATCACAATGAAGATATATTACCAAATAAATACAGATTTTTGCACCATTTTACATACAAAAAAGCAAAAAAAAAATGGTTTTCAAGGTTGATCACTCAGTTTAGCAGCTCCAAAGTATATGAACATTTATAAGAATGTGACTCTCTGGGTCTCACCGGCCCACCAGAGAATCCTTGATGCTGCTAAGATTTATTACTTTTCTGCTCTTATTGATTATGTGACCTATGTGTGCAATGAAAACACTGAGCTTTACAATGCAATTAAATGTACATGTGCACTTACCCTACACAGATGTAGAAGGGCTGAGCTTGTCAAGTAGTGCAGCCCATTGTGATATTGTAATGTATTTTCTATAGATCTAGCAGGTTATTCCAAGTGAATCTGTCACCAGGTTTCTGCTGTCCGAGCTGACTGCAGTCTAGGGCTAGGTCACAGAAAACATAGCACATCCAAAGTGCGCCGCCTTCCTTTCAAGTAGTGAAAGCGAATGGGGTCATTTTTGTGACTCCAATTTGCCAAAATTGTGATTTTACAGTCACAAGAAATTTGTCAGGCTCGTCTTGCAAATTGCAACACAATTGCGTGCACTGCCATTATTTGTAAGGAAGGCAGCACTGTGCCATGTTGCAACTTTTGGCCATATGATGTGTTGAGGTCAAAGTCACAGTGTAGCCCTAGCCTAAATATATTTTTAAGTGCACCTGAGCTGAGCGAATCCACTGAATGATGTGTGCTATATGTGGAGTCCTTCATATTCACAAGCTTCCTGCCATTGGCTGCTGATTGACAGCTTTCTCCCTATGTACACTATAGTGATAAAATACAAGTCACCCCTGTTCTCATGAATAGTAAAGGTCTCAGCTGTCAGACCCCACTGGTCTACAATTTGCCTCCTATCCTGTTGGAAGGGAGTAAGTGACATTGGTGGGTCAAGCCCTTTAATGTCAAATTTATCTCATACGCCCATGGTTACAGACTACAAACAAACCATGTGCAGACAGATCCCTCAGTTAAACCTCATTCACCTTCCAGTTGGCTCCCATAACTGCAATTTTAGATGGAGGGTGCTCAGAATAATTTACACCGTACATCTAGTCTGACAAAGCTGATGCTCATTTGGGGCAAATATGTAGTTGGTGCCTGTTATAGCTGTATATTGATGCCTAATAGGTTTTTTAGGGTTCTGGTGTGTAAGCTTTTTAACCAGAAAGCTCCAAAAATTTAAGAGTATAATTTAAGTAATTGCCAAGACTTCAAGTTCTTGGCATTGAGATAAACCAGACCTTCACCACCCTACAGACTTCACTCCGACTGAGAGATAATCAGTTCCTTCGCAGAACTTCCCGATGAGAAGCTGTCAATCATCTGCACATCTAGTATAACAATGTCTATATCTGGTCACCGCGGTGGACACCTTTGGCCTCAGGTTTCATTAATCACACAAACCTAAGACCATGATGACTTCTCTCCGGTCATTCCAGCAATTCTGTTGTTCCTTCAGAAGTCAGAGACGTGTTACTTAATTAGAAGATTGCTGATATATCACGGAATCCTTATTGCATATTTATAGATCTGGTGATGATATGTGTTACATTTTGACACTGGCTCGACAACCCTGACATACCTATGCATACCAATCGGGGAAAGGTGACATGACACAAAGTTTTTCCCAATAATAATTGGAATACATCATACAACAGAGGACTGCTTGTAATATTGCTCATCTTCACAATTTAGCCTTCTTCAGATGAGGCTTCTTGACTGAAGAGACAGGCGTATGCTCTCTGTGGGCTCATGTATGGCCACTAAGTTCTGTAGAAAGTCATAATAATGTTTCCATATAGGTGCACAGGGTTATAACTGCTTCTAGGCTAAATTATATCCAAACATACAGTATATGGCACCCAATGGAGCCTGTATGGCAGCACATGGAGTCTGTACAGCCTCATGTACGGTCCCTGTAATTCTTCTGTAGAACTTAGGTCTCTAGGCGCACAGCACTTCCTGTAGCTACTTGCATAACTATACCATACTTGACAACATTGGCAGCGGTATCTCCAGGAGAACGGGATGCTCAGGAATGGTTACGTCCCATTGAGCGATACCATGCCCCTTTTTGAGGGTAGATCATGCCTACTTTTTTTGATGCGACAGATACATAAATGCCCACTTCACATACAAAATGACAGGGAGCCCAATGGACGCTGGAGCATTCCCTCAGATCTAGTAGATTTTCCAACACTGCTTTCGGGAGCCTCCCAAAAACCCTGTCTGGGGCAAGTTATGCCCCCTTTTGGGATGTGACAGGCACATAACATGTCCATTTCACATACAAAATGACAAAGACCCTGACGGATGCAAGAGAATTCCACCAGGTCCAATAGATTTGCCTACCATGTTTTCGGGGAACCTCACAAAAATTCTGTTGGAGGAAGGCCATGCACCCTTTCTGTGATGCAATTGGCGTATAACATAACCATATCACATGTGAAATGACAGAGCCCAGATGCAGGAGCATTTATCCAGGTCCAGTAGATTTGTCACCCCTGTTTTTGGGACATGCTGGGAGTGTTGGCAAGTATAATGTACACACAGATCTTTTTTATTTTTTTAATATATTGTACTGACACTTCTACAAGAGAATAAATTGTCTTGCTAAGGAGCACAGATCTCTCCTGTGTGTATTAGAGGGTATTCCATGTCCATGTTCCATGTTTGAGGGCACTATACTATATAAGGAGAGTGCCAGAGACTGTAGAGAAAATGTGGTAAGCCTGGGTTCACACCAGCGCTTGGTTTATGTTCGGGGTTTCTGTCCCCAAATCCACTTGAAAAATGCGGAGAGAAATGTAGCAGAGTTCAGTGTGTGGGGGAAATGTGGAAGTAGAAGGGCAGAGTTTTGGAGGTTGAATGTAGAAAAGCTGAGCTGTGTGAGAAGGTGGAAAACATGGACGTAGCAGAGCTGTGGGTGTGGAAAACATGGAGACAGGTGAACTGTGTGTTTAGGGAAAATGGGAGGTAGCAGAGCTGTGTGGGGAAGAATATGGAGGTAGTAGAGCTGTGTGTGTGTAAAGCAGCAATGAGCAGAACAGAGGCAGTATACAGGGACTAAGTACAATAGTGGGTGGTCCCAAACAAATATCAGTCCCCAAAGGGATTCCCTCTTTCAGAAAATTTGAGATCCACTGCTCTAGGTCATTGAAACTAGGTAATTGACCTAGTTTCAAGAATGAGAGAAACCTACTAGACCAATTGGTCTATAGCAGCCAATGACGTGCAAACAGCTCTTATGGTCTGGTTTAGATGGATTACACTCGGTCATTGAATGTACCAATTCATGCAGGATGAATCCAAAATGTTTCAGATTCACCAAAATCTGAAATTTTGGGTGAAATTTGGAATGAATTTGATTCAGACTGTCCTAATTTGCTCATCCATTGTTGACTAGAGAACAAATTCTCCCAGCTCGACTACTTTTCTGGCACTGAATTGTGTTATTCTTCAATAATGATATTGTAGACTATATGTAATGGTAAGCAGCTCGATCAATGCTGTGAAACGCGCGTTTTACTTTCAGCCGACCTCACTGCAATTGTGCTCTGAATTATAAATAACTATTGACTTCTCTTGACCAATCCCTAAGTTCTTTGACCACTAAGAATTATCTTAAAAACCCATCTATCAACCGAGGCTTTATAGATTTGTCTATAAACCTCAACGTAAATACAGCTAGCCGTAGTTTAATATCCCGGTGCTAATAACAAGAAGTGAGGCCATCCCAGGGGATTGTCTTTGCTGTGTCTATATACACAGTGCAGCGGGGAGGCTCCGGCAGCGGATGGTTTGATATGTTGACTGCTGAGAGTCATTTGTCAGCCTGTCCCGGGCAGTAACGCTAAACTGTCGTATTTGGTTCATCCATTGGACTATCATTCACATCTCATTTGTCACATTAAAAAACCTGGAAATGTGACTAATAATGCGTCCATATTAAAAAATGAAGGTTATTTGCATCCACAGAGGTAATGGTGTTTTAGGAAGAAAGTTTCTCCTTCCTTCCTTCTGAATCTACTTCTGGCTACTTCAATAAATGTCTGACAGACGACGGTCCAGTCTCCTATCTTTAGAAGGTGATGGCCCCAAGCACCATCCTACCGGGTGAGGCAACCCCTGGCTCTCTCATCCAGGTAGAGAATGGAACAAGAGGTGGCCTTCTGTTGGAACATGGTTGTTTCTGTGACTCCCATTGAAATGAATAGAGAAAGTCATGCACATGTACAGCCAACCCTTCATGATTGACATTTGGGATACAGGTTGGGGTACCACTATTCAGGAGATACGTATGGGTTCTAGAAGACATATTATATATTAAGTGGATATGCCATGAAAAGTCTTAAAATGGAAATACCTCTTTAACTACTCTAAACCACCAAGGATGTTGATATTAACTCTCAACTACCCGAGACCGAGGTTCACACACTAGCGTTCAGCTCTCCGTTGTTTAGGTCCGCATGGGGACCCAAAAGAGATGGGAAGCCTGTCCACTTGAAAAGCAGTTACCCACGGACCCTAAAGACTATAACGGGGTGTCAGCTGGGTTTCCACCCATTTTATACTGTATCCCGCAAAAACCTTGCAGGACTTTTCTGTCTGCTCTGGCGATTTTAGGCGGAATCTGCGGTGGAGACTCCAACGTAGATGTGAACCTAGCCTTAGATTTTAGATAATAAATCATCTTTGCCTTAAACCACAACCCTGAAATTACTCCCACTTTTTATTCAGCTGGTATGTTTTTGGAAGTTAAGGTGTCAACCCTAGGTAAGGGTCAAAGTTATACAATACAAATCACCAGTCTGGTCGATCATGCATGTCATGTGACAAGAGGACATCCTCTACGTCTAGAGGAGAGGACATATCTCCAGCATCATAGACAGGGATTCTTTACTGTAAGAGCAGTGAGACTATGAACCTCACTGCCCCAGGTGATGGTGGATTCATTGTACAAGTTCAAAGAGGGCCTGGATGCCTTTCTCGAACAGAAAAATATTACAGGTTCTAGAATTTTGAAATGGCAAGTTGATCCAGGGCTTTATACTGACTGTTGGATTTGGAGTTGAGAAGGAAGCCTCATAGGGTTTATCGTCTTCTTCTGGATCAACACTTTAGGGTTATAAGTTGGACTTGATGAACCTGCATCTTCTTCCAACCTCATCTACTATGTTACTATAGACAGTATGGTGGGATCAGAATGGAGAAGACCCCCTAACAGGTAAAGACGCTGTGGTTATTGCTCTGATCCAGCCTTGCTACAGACTTCTATTATAATAGTAACACTTTTGCTCCCGCGACATATATAAGTGAAATATGGATTACAAGTAAGGAGGAAAGTGATTTTTTTTTTTTTTTTCGGAGGATTGTTACCTAGCAACAGTAGCTAGAAATGCCTGAGAATATCGCGTGCCTTATATTTAGCACCCCACAAGAAAGAAAATGCATTTTTATGTTCTTTTTGTATGTTTTATCTTATTTTATGTGGGATAGATACAGTTCATAGATGACAGCATCTTCATTCACTCCATTCTCAGTTTGGTCGACAGCCCTTTTTTTTATTTCCGGATATTTTACTGTATTCCATACAAAACCCCAAAAGATCACCTCGAGCCAGGATTTAATGTCTAAAACCAAGAATAGCATCTATGGCCAAAAATAACATGAAGGGAATGAAAGACACAGCCTGTTGCATTCACATATCTTCACAACTATGATATAATACTTGGATGTAGATTTTTGGGTGAGCGGCAAAATAGAGAATTTTTTGCAAAGTGAACATGTACAGTACATAGGGGTTCTAGTATATACAAAAGAAATAGAAATCGATGTGATGTTCTAAAATGAATTGAAGAAATGTGACTTTTCAGATACTTTTTGGGAATTGACACTGATGGGCTATCCTTACAATCTGATGGGTAAGGATCCAACCTCTGGCACCACCGTTATTCAAGGGTGTCTCATCAGAGAATGCCTCCTTGGGGGCGATCAGCTGATCCCATTCACAGGACTCCCCCACAGTTGACTTTGTAGATGGAGATGTTGTAGTATTCCATGACATTTCAGGTGAATGTATGTAAAACAAGGAAGGGTTGAGTCTACCAGAAAGGAAGGCCCCCCTGTAAGAGTTCCGGCACATGGAGGTGGGTTCTAAGCGCCCATTATTATGTCCATTTGCTCTAACAAGGACTGGGGTTGCCTTCGTAACATGACCCCTTTAAAGGAGTGTCCACTGCAGGGGTAATTAGTATTTCATGGTCATTCATTCACCAGAACAAAGGGGCACTCAAACAGCGGCTCTCCAGTGTTGCTCATAATAGTATCCTGAAGGATGTCTATATGCCCTGAGAGGAGATACACAGAGAGGTCATCTTCAAGATGAGCTCCTTTACAAACAGCCATGCACTCACTTTACTGCAGTGCCAAAAACAGAGTCAGTCTTGTGCACCTGACCCTGTCTAGTACTACAGATAATCCCCATTCTCATACTGCCGCTAAGTTCTCATGGCTTTATTTCTCTTACCAAGCAATCAAAGCTTAAAGAGTTATCGTTGTTTCAGATGACTTTTTTTAGTTTCTGGCCATTACATGACTTATTTTCTGCATTATATAGTAGTTTTCCCTTTTACTTTTCATTCGAGCTGGTGGGTGTAGATTGGCTGCCATACACTGCACACAGTAAGTAGAGGAGAATCTGCTCTATAACTATCTCTCACTCAGGAACAGCCTCAGGATCATGCAGGGCATATATTGAGAAGTACTGATGTACTGATGTGAATAAAGTGCTTTGGTTTTGCTATAAAGCTTCTATTCAGAATTTTCCTTCTTTTTATCTCTTGTATTTCCTGCTCCCCCCTTTAGCTGTTCCACATGGCCTGTTTGCAGCTGACTTTCATACAAGTGCATGGAGTTGATCTGCAATACCAAGCACAGCTGCCATAGAGTATAGAGTGAAGAGGCTGCAGATCTTATCTGACCTGCATCAATCTGATACTGCTGACGTATGCTAAAGAGAGTTTCTTAATATTTTAGTCTTGGAAAACGGCTTTAAAGAGGACCTTTCACTGCTTCCAACAATTTTAGTGCTTAGCATCTGTCAATAGTCACCGCTCCACCGATTCCAGCGCAGTTGGAATTTTCTCTCTAGCCCCCACCATTCCTGAGTAAGTGCAGTTAGTTTTGGTGCCTGATGTGCTATTTAGGCTATGTACTGTCATGTGGGTGGTGTCAGGCAGGGGGCGTGATTCAGAGCTCCAATCAGAGGCATCCAGTGTCAGAGCTCAATCACAACCTCTAGTCTGCTCCTGCCTGACACCGCCCTCCTGACAGTACAGAGACTAAATAGCATATCACAAAAGTAACTGCATTGATTGCTCAGGAATGGTGGGGGCCAGAAAGAAAATTCCCTATGGGCATTGCTATGCCTCTTCATCATAAGGCCACACCCCCTTTGTGTACTAAATGTGCTGATCACACCACCTTTAATGGACATACTTGGCACATAAAGAGCCAAAGTCACAATTGGCTGCTACCCCAGCATCTTGGGGAGATTTTTCTGCGCCCCCAGAATTTCAGGAGCTTCCAGAAGAGTTGGCAAGTATGTCTAGTATGGCTTCTTATAAAATGGAGCTGGAATACGCTTTGTGCATGAGGCCTAAAGGGAATGATTGTCATTGGTCCAATATATGAGTCAGACAGAAAAAAATCGGAGCCATATTGAGATACCATTGAGGCGTCCTGTGTGTATTAAGATGTGAACTCCTTACCTGGTCATGAAAAAGAAGCTCCTATGTCTCCTACAAGGGGCAGCCTTGTTTTAGGTAATATACTCGGATTCGCAAGTAATGAAATACTCGCTCCAGGCATTGTTATATCTCGTAGACCGCTAAGTCAGAAACAGTGATTTATTCAGTGTAAATAATTTATGACGGTTCTGCCATCTGATTGTTTTCTACGTCCCAACAGGAGCAGTTTTAATGAACAACACTATTACGAAAAAACGGAAAATAATTGCTAGACTTGGTAATTGCGTGAAGGTCAGATTTCCAAATGCCAAGACCACGCAAGGGGCGCACAAACCGCACACAAAATAGAGAGGCCCGATGCACATGGTAATTATAGATTCTAATTGACCAAATAAAGAGGAGCATTAATAAATGGGTTATGAAAGCCACAAACAGTCATCCAGCCCTTCACCGAGCGGCGCCGCGCCTATTACACGAGAAATCAGTTCATCTTAATGAAACCGCTAATAGCAATGTGCTTTCCTATGAAGATGTGTGCTCGCTCATTCTGGTTTAGATCACAGTTCAGGATGCAAACCAAGTCAGATCAATATGGTGTGTTACATAGCAGATAATAGTTGTAGTTAGGATTGACGGCGGCAAAAATATAACTTGCGGACCTGCTCCCAATAGGTACCAAATTTTTCCATTGAAGGCCTATACTTAGAAAAGGTCATTACTATTGGATCAGTATACGTAGCCGGAAGCAGACAGCTCTATATACTGTGTAGTGGCTGTGCCTGCTTAACTTCAATTCAGCTGCGGGATGTCTAAGTCTAAATACCCCGCCCAAGGCTCTGCTATCGGACCCCTAGCTACATGCAAAGAGCCCAAAGTCTTTATACAGTTTTGCCAAGGTTCTATGCAGTGACTGAAAGGACCTGCACACAATAGGTCACATGATCATATGTGCAGGTCATCATGTCAGAGATGAGAACAGCAAGGAGGAAGAGAAGGAGAGTGTCAGCCTCTGTCTAAGGCTCGGTTCACATCTGCGTTCGGGTTTCCGTTCGGGGAGTACGCTTTCCTCTCCGCATATTTCATGCGGAAACCAAACGGACCCCATTATGGTCTATGGGGTCCGCGTGTTTCCCAGGTAAACCACTTTTTTATGTGTATAGGTTTCAGTTCGGGGGGTCCGAAAGCGGACTCCCTGAACGGAAACCCGAATGCAGATGTGAACCGGGCCTAAGTGTGTGGGGTCTGGGGGGCTTCAATTAGTTATGGTCGTTTAGCATAGTGTCTATCTTTAAGGGGTCTGTATTTTTAGGGGGTTTGGTCTGAGTCTGTATTTAGAGGGTCTGCATTTATGTAAAAGTGATCAGTTCTATGATCTGCATTTACTTACTGGACCTGGTCAGGACCTGTTCTTGTTTTTGAGAACAGCCCGGAGCCTATGGTCTACTTTACCCCCCACTGTATAACCTACAGTCTATAAAGAATATTGTAACATCGGAAATACATTTGATTCCATATCGTGTTCCGATCCTTTATTATGTTCCGGAGCTTCGTACATAGTTCTTCTGGTTGCTATTGGATACAGTCGGCAACCTTATTGTTTGATATACCCCGAGAGGTTATCGAGCTACTCTACATCAGCTGAGACATTTATGAATACGTACCTCTACTCAAGATCAAAAAGTAGATGGGTAATACAATGTATTTACAAACTGAAAATTGAAGCAAAATAGGGAGGATTTATTATTTTACTAGGGTATTTATCAGTCAGTAAAAAAAAAAAAGCCAGTTTTATGTGTTACCTGTGCAAGGAATAAGACGTATGCATATTTCACCACCCACATTTTACTTTTCATCCCCCTTTATACTTCCTAGAGGTGAATGTGTTGGCAGCTTTAGTAGTCACATACAATTCTGGAGGAGTTCCAGACTATGTTAGGTTACTTTTTATATCTACAGTATCGAGTGATTTTATTAGACTTGAAGAGAGATTGCATTTAAAGTGAAGAAGTCTGGCATCGTGCCACATGCCAGCCCAAATAGGAGACTGCTACTTTTGCCAAGATGTTCACTATCCATAGACAACAAAGTTTAAATATTGGGACGGGAGGGATATTATATAGGTGGATATATTTTAACCACTTAAGGACATAACCAATTTTGACCTTAAAGGTGCTCATTGGCTGTGTTTCCTACGGCAGCTCCTGTATTATATTAACTCAAAGGCAAAAAATTATGCCTGAACCTTTAAAATTAAAGGACATGTCCATTAGACAATTCATTCTGTTTTGAACTATTGTAGATTGTAACATACTGTAGAATGTAAGCCTGAAAAAGATATAGGCATATATAGCTCCTATTACTTTCCAGTGTTGATCCAGAGGAAGCCAAAAACCCACATGATGTAGAAGCCATTTTCCTCATTTTAGTGTAATAATTCCTTCCCGGCTCCAAACCCAGACAAAAAAACATCTCCAGTAACTAAACATGTATTTTGTTGTTCTCAAAAAAAAAGGCGCCCGAGCACTTCTTGAACTATTTTAGTGAATCCACAATTTCAACTTCTTCTTGCATAGAGTTCCATAATAGGTAATGATCCCCTGCCCTGGATTCTATGAAAGTGCAGCAACCTAGTAGAGGAAGGCATTGAGGTTTGGAGTAGTAGACGGTCTCATGGTGGCTGTAGGTGGCTCAACCAACCTTCCAGCTCCTATTCTGGTGCAGTGAAGAGGGGACCTGCAATGTGGAATATGGTGATAGTAGTATTGTCTGGGGCACTTCCTTGTAATAAGACTCCCTGAGTCCGATGCTGGTTGGAGTGCCCTTGATGGTGAATACAGGATAGAGCACTCAGGAGTTCTCAATTTCACAAATCATGGTGTACTTGTACCAAGGCAGGTAAAAACAACTTTTCGATGTTATAGAAGCACAGTACTTGGGAACACCACAAGGCTGGGGCTGAGGCAGAGTGCTGGTACTCTCTAGGGTCCAGAAAATACTGGCAATGCACAGCCTATGGGGTGCAGGACATGAATGGCCTGAGGATCATAGGCTGGATCATAAGCTATGAGGTCAGTCCAAAATTTCCCTCGCAGTTGTTACCATGCACACTAAGTCTCATAAAGTGAGCAAGGCTATGGCCCATCCTCTAACTGCAAATTGACTGTAGCTAACAAAAGAAAGAGAAGACTCTTTATATGCAGATAATTAACTATCTCCTCCTCTCTCTAGAATGTCCTAGAAAGTTGAGGGTTGTGCCAACTTCTCAGCTTCAGCCAAGATGGTTTGTCCCACTTAAAGCAATACAGTTATACAACAGAACCTTTTTCCGGTGCTCCATAGGGGTGCCAGAAGAGCGCAAAATCCCAGCTCTCGTAAACTTCCAGCTGGGGACACATGACCAGCCGGGTTCTAATTTGACTGTGAAATAAACTGAATGGCACCAGTTACTTCACTTTAGTATTCCCTGTACTACAGGCTCAGAAGATAATATCTATCTCCAGGCTTGAAATAACGCAGCAGGTAGAGCTATAACCAATAGGCACTCAATATTTTGGGTTGCATGACCTATACAGCTCTGTTACTTTGGTGGGATATACTGATAGGTGTTTCCAGCCTGTCTGTCACTATATAAAGATACCAACGTGTTGTCAAATGACAACCCCGGCCTCCGATTCTACAAGGTAATAGATTTCCATTCTGAGAATCCATGGCTCCAGCTGTAATTAAATATAGCTCCCTATAAAAGTCACAGAACTGCATGAAATATTCTCCCACATAAACGCAGACCTTGGCACTAATTGTGGCAAGATGTTCTTTTAACATTTAACAAATTGAGAATATTAATTTCCTTGCAAGTCCTTGTGGATTTTAGCAACACAAATGAAAAGACTTTGCAGAGCCATCTACAAAATTCTAATGAAAATTTCAAAGCTTAATAAAACTGTCAAAATGATATCCGACCCACAATTCTTCTACGTCTTACTCAATTCTTATTTTAGCTGTTATTGTCTCAAAAGTTGGAGCGCAATATTTTGGAAAAAAAAAACAACTTTTGTGGTCCATTTCCAATGAGTGTAGTGTCGCTTCAATGTTAGTTCAATGTGTGATTTTAAGGCTTTATTCACACTTTGTTACTCACCACCTGCTGGATCAAAGACATATTACTAAAAAAAGACATAATATACAAAAGCATATCAGAAAAAAAGGTCACACTTACCCAATACCAGATGAAACATGGCTCTGTGCAGGATGCATGCAGGACCCCATTGCAGTATGTGGTGGAAAGAGCTCAGGTGCACAATGTTGATATAGCATCCACCCATACACCTACTATCCATGAAGGGGTTGGATGCAGCATTACAAATGCACACAGATAAAACTCATACAAGGTGCTGTCACATGATAATGTGACGCGCACAGCGCCAAGGTACAGACAATTGTTCACGCCCACACTATTAGACCAGACGGGCTACCCAGCACCTCTATATGTGCACCCCAACAATAACAGCACCCTGCAAAAATACCAGGGCCTGACTGCATCTTGCAAAAATACCAGGGCCTGACTGCATCCTACAAAAATACCAGGGCTTGGCTGCATCCTGCAAAAATACCAGGGCCTGGATGCATCCTGCAAAAATACCAGGGCTTGGCTGCATCCTGCAAAAATACCAGGGCCTGGATGCATCCTGCAAAAATACCAGGGCCTGGATGCATCCTGTAGGCTCATCTCTGGTGCTCCCTGTGTGGTGGATCAGAGAAGCTGGGGATGTACAGTTCTGCTTCACTGTGCATGCACCAAAGGTCCGCCACATGCACATTGAAGCTGAGGTGTACTCCTGCAGCTTCACTGAAGAACTGAGTCAACGCAGGTTAGTATAAATGTTTTCTATTTCTAAATCTTGTTACAACAGGGCTATCTGGGACACTAAACCCAGACTCCATAAGAATTTGTGGGTGGTTTAGCGTTCCAAATCGACCTGACAAGTTTCCTTTAAGCAACTTTAGGTAGGGGTCATGAATGGCTATAGGTATCCCTAGTGTCCTCGCCCAAGACAGATTAGTGTTCCCTGAAAAACACGTTTATTCGATGTTGTGTAATCATTGGTGACGCAAAGTGTATAATGTTGTGCAACATGTAGAGATAGAATGTTGAATGTGTCTAGATATTGTACCAAAGGAGGAATCGTCTGGCAAGTCCAATGGTATGATCCTGTGCCGGCTGCAGTGCGATGTGTACATCGACCCAAAGTCCCAGCCCAAACCCAGTCAGTATACTTTGCATTATAGCAGCATAGGGGCTCAATGGTTAGCACCATGGCCTGGCCACATTGGAGTCTTGGGTTTTAATCCAGCCAATGACACCATGCATGGAGTTTGTATGTTCTCCCGGCATTTGGCTTGGTTTCCTCCCATACTCTAATATAGTGTATGTACTGACAGGTAAGTTAGATTATGAACCCAATATGGGACAGTGACCAGAAAGTGAATAAATCAGATCACTATGGTACAAGGAGTCCCAAATTCACCCCCCCCCCCCTGCGTGGGGATCATAAAAAGGGCCAATAATGCTCATTCGCTGATCATCGGACTGTATAAAGGGGCCCTTAGTCTTTGGCTTGAAATGAATACATGGCTTTATCTTTGGAATTTTTTACATTTCATGTGATGCTCCTCCGTGTTGCTATTGTCATAGACAGAAGCAAAGGGCACAATCTAGAAATAAAGTGTGAAATGAATGCAATATCTACATGAAAAGTTCTGGGACTGAAGAATGCGGATAGATAAGAGAGAACGTCCTTAAGAAGTAAGATGAACTGCATGCAGTGTCTTATCCAGTTAGATGTGTGACATGGTAGATAAGGATGTTCAGTTGTGTACCAAGCCAATGGTCTAATCCTCTGTGCTGTGTCTTCAAATATTGCATAAATTTAGTTCTTTGCTGAGATGTTTTTGCCGAGTTCTTACACTTAAGCCTTTTTTTTTTCTTAAAGAGAACCAATCAAAAATACAAATGTAACTCTCCTGTTATTTCCATAGGACTCCGGACGACCACATTTAGTTCCTCCAAGCAGGACTTCTCTCTCTGCCTGTTTTAGTATAAAAATGGCAGAAACCATGCAGAAACGCGGCGGACCCCATTATAGACTTTGGGGTCCGTGTGTTTCCACAGGTTTAAGCAGACAGGGTCCTCGTATTTCAGGTCCCATGCAGACCCGAAGGACAGAAACCTGAATGCTAGTGTGAACCTAGCGTTAGGCTGAGGCTACACAATGCATAAGCGCTGCTTTTTTTGTTACAGATGCTATTTTGTTGCGATTTACTTTTGAGCCAAACCTAGCAGTGGCTACAGAAGAAATGGGAAATATATAGGAAGTTCTTATACTGGTCCTTTCTGCTGAATCCACTCCTGGCTTTGGCTCAACAAAATACAGCAATATCTGCAACAAAAAAAAAATCAGCTTTTTCGCAATGTGGGGTCTCAGCCTTAGACTAAAGCCTCATATTGTGGAAATGTAGAGTTTTTGCCTGTTGCGGTAATGTAGCAATAAAAAATGCCTCATTTTATAGTACCAGCAAACTGAATGAGTTTCTGGTTAATCTCATTCACACATTGCAGAAAACGCAGTATATTAATTTTACCTGCACAATCACAAGCGTTTTCCCTATAGATTTAATAGGGGAGGAAAAGACGCTGAGAAAAACGCAGCAAAAACTCAATAAGACCGGGGCCCCACATTGCGAAAATGCAGCATTTTACAGTACCTGCAAAGTCGATGGGATTCTGGCTAATTCTATCCACACATTGCAGAAAAAAAAATCCTTAGCGGTGAAGCTGCGTTTTCAAAGACACCCGTGTTTTTAGAAAATCGCGGCATGTCAATTAAATCTGCGCAAACTTTCTGTGAAAAACACTGTGGAAAAAAACGTGATGCATTTCTGCCTTGTTTTTCCGTAGCGTCTTGTTTTTTGCAGGTCCTACAGAAACTATTTTGAAAAAAAAGTGATGCATTTTTTTTTTTTTTTCACAGCGTTTTTTAGCTGAATTTCGTTACGTGAGGCCTTAAATGACTTTATCATCTCCATGGCTGGGCCAGTTGGGCACAATTTGCATCGGTAGACTTGTCTGACGCCGCCTTCATTGCCTATAACACCCACAATGCAACGAGACCTGTTTTCTTCTTCTTTTAGACAGTTTTGATACATTGGGCCCGGAGCATAAAACAACCATTATACATTTGAGTTATTACTTGCACATTTGGAGCGATGTCACTCAGCCTCAGTACAATGTATATACCTCGGCCTATTGAAATGCAAATTAAAATATGGATTTTATTGCTCATTTGCAATGCATCATCCTCTATCTGTTATCTCTTCAAATGCCCAATAAAATGGATTATGTGCATGTGAACTTTACCTACCCGGCATTGTGCGGTGTCAATTATAAGGAATACAGATAAACATATTCCGCCATCTCCTTCCCTAACTGTCGCATACAATGACATGGCCATTCGTCATTATCACAGGCCATAGAATACACAGCTTGTGTACCGCGCCGCTCCGCCGCACCGCCATCCCTATATTGTATCGCAGCTTATTTGTCTGCAAACCTTTCCCATTACCTTCATTGCTTTGTGCATTCCCAATACTAATATTCTTATCGATCAAAGGAATTGTTCAGGAATTTGTCATAAATGGTTTTCTATGAATTTTGATCTCTCTCTTTTTCTAGAGCCTTCACATTACTTACAGATCGGTAATTTGGGACATTTGTGTATTCGTCATTTATTGTCTCGCCTTCCTAGAACACTCCGATAGATTTAATAAGCGAAACTCACCAAAATTTGACGCAAAAAAACCCTGTTCTACATGTTATGCACCAATGCTATAATGGGCTGACTTATCATGGCTTGCGTGTCAGAAAAATGTCATACAAGCCGTGACAAAATCAACATTTTTTGCACAAAATTTGTGACTTTCTAAGCTTCGCACTCGGCTCTCCTCAAAGGGATGTTGTAGGGCGTACCAGATCAATGACATTCTGCTACAACTTAAGAAATTTGATGTAAATTATAATAAATTTGTTATGCCATAGTATCCAACCCTGACCATTTTTTCCCATAGTGAGCTGCAGAAAATTTTAAAAATTTGTGATCTTTGGCACAAAAACAGTGTGTATCAAAAAAACTTGGCGTAACCCAATGATACACTTCCTTCCATTTCCCTTAATTGGCTGACTGAGCCTGTGATCTACATAGAATGTAAAAAATAGACCACCCAGAATGAAGAGACCCCAAAGAATAATGAGTCATGGGTGGCGAACCCAAAAATTCTTTGATATTTTTGAAAAATTGATAGACAAACTGGCTCATTACAAGCCAATTTACTCCAGCCTAGTGTATAGCTGTGACCTTGAGTTAAAAGATCAAGAAATCAAGAGACATGTTCTAATTAAGGACTTTCTCGCACGTGTGAATAAGGCCTTATTCGTAAAGCTGTACCGTTTTGGCAGAACTCACGCCCATAAACATGTTTTTGATGGTCATTTTGTGTTTCATTTTTTGTTTTTGATGGTCGAGCGTCATCCATTTTGCATCCATTTTTAATGGACCATTACTGAATTTCATTGGTCTTTCTTTTTTCACCTAACTCGAACATCAATCCAGATCCATCGATTTCTATTGGGTTGGTCCGTCAAAAAAGTGGACACATGAATAGACCCATTTACTGTCATTGTTATAACAATTGCACAAGTCAAGGCTTAAATCTGACAACTCTGTAAGCTCAACGATTCGAGGAATCCATCAAACAGTTCCCCATATCTCAGCTTCCTGGAACCTGGAAATGATATCTGTCTCCTAAAGCTGGGTAAAAAGATTTTTGCTAGCTATAGGCTGTAATAAAATATTATGAGGAAGGACATGATGTCATGGAGACCTATGCAATGGTTTTATAACCATAAGTTATTGAAAGGAATAAAGTGGACAACTTCAAGGTCAAGAGAGACTGGAATGGGAAATGTAATTAATAGATGGCCATTGTGGACGGGGCCTATAAGACAAGCCATTCAATATGTCACACTAAGTGGAGCTGACATAGGTAGTTTTTCAGAAATATACACAAAAATGTCAAGATCTTAACCCCTTCCAAACCATATTGTTTTTTTCTCTTTTTTGTTTTTGTTTTTCATCTGAGCTTTCCAAAATGTCTAACTTTATTATTTTTGCATCAATGCGATAACTTAAGCAGGTGCACCCAGCTACACCACATTGGTTTAGCATCAGGGACCATCATCTGTGTGAGGTCTTGTTTTTGGTGGGATATTAAATCTTTAAAATTTGAGAATTTTTAAATTTTTAGGGCAGATTATTTCTTATATAGTGTGTATCTTCTAAATGAAGTGGGGTTTTTTTTTACTAAAAAATGTGTTTTACGTCTTTTAAAAACAAACTTTTTTTTATCAATTCTTTATATATTTTATTTTTACTTTTTTTGTCCAATAAAATTTTTTTACTTATAATATTCTGGATACGTATATACTGTATAGCTATATTCAGTGCACATATTAGGACATACAGTACTACTGATGCATACTATACAGACGTGTCCTTTCTTACCCTTTCACTTGACTCATCATATCCCCAGATATGTGGCACAAAATGATCAGCTTTTTCCAATAAAGATAATTTTGTGATATTCTGTCACGAGATGTCTACACTATATGTGCCTATGTGTGCTCACCCAGTTGTGAATTGAAGCCTGGCAAAGGTTTTCCTAGCATGTCATGATATTATATTCAGTTATTTTCATGAGAAATTAATGTCTTTAACCAAATTTGAGCCAAGGTAATGGTGGACACATTTCTAAGGCCTACTGTGATGTTTTTGACGGATCTAACATGTAGACACTAATGTCTATTTTTTAAGTCATTTTGCATCTGTTCCGAGTGTCATCCATTTTGCATCAGTAAGTGGGAAAAATGGATGAATTTCATTGGTCTGTCTTTTTTTAACCCAACCCACTGATCTGTTTTTAATGGACGTAAAATTTTAAAAACAGATCCATTGATTTCTATTGGGTTTGTGTCTGTCCATGAAAACAGACAAAGATAGGGCATGTCAGACATGAAAAATGGACCATCAAAAAAAAACCCAGACATGTGAATAGACACATCGGATTCAATGTGTACCCAAGACATTGAAAAAACGTCCATTACATGTCCATTTTTCACTGTGGTGTGAATAAGCCCTAAGAGACAACCCAAGAATGGATGCGAGATGAGCAGTAATTGTCACTTATAGCAATAACACACAATCCTCGGCACCAATATGGATTATTTGCTGTAACTTGGATGAATCAGATTCAGATAATGTACGTCCACCATAATAAACTCACCCGTGTCCACACACACGGATGCTCCAGCTTGTTCGGGTTTCCCCTGGGAATTGGTTTGAGCAGGTGGTGCGAGTCGAGGGCACCAAAATCACCAATAATGTGAGTCTAGTGAGGTCTCCCTATATGGCCATCCTCTTAGAGACTTACCCATTACATAAATTACCAAACATGAGGCGAAGGAAAGATATGTTTAGATTATAGGAAGCCCATGCGTTGTCATGGTAACCTATTTACTGGAAATTTATCAGTTTCTATGGCAATTATAGAAAAAAAAATCAAGGAAATAGAAAGCTTTTCAGACAATATGTGACTTAAAATATCCCAAATGCTATATATAGAAAACCAGACAGATTTTTCTTGAATCCGATACTGTACAATAGATTGTAATATCACAAGAAAAAAAAAAAATAGAATGAATCTGTATGAACAGTCCATGTTACCTGCTGCATGTATATAGGATATAGGGTATAGTGTATGTGACCGGCCCCTATGTTTCGAACATTTCAGATTTTTCTGAATTTTGGCTTTGGAGCATAGTAGGGGTGTAATGAGTTGTGCGGAGGTGTTGCAAATTGTGAAGGGGTATGGCAGGTTTTGCTGAAATATGTTAGATACGGGTGTTTCAAGTTGTGCAGGTGTGTGGCATGTTGTGCAGGGGAGTGGCATGTTTTGTAGGGGTGTGGCATGTGCACGTGTGTGGCATGTTGTGCAGGGGAGTGGCATGTTGTTCAAGGGTGTGGCATGTTGTGCAGCAGTGTGGTATGTTGTGTAAGGGTGTGACATGTGCAAGGGTGTGGCATGTTGTGCAGGGGTGTGGCATGTTGCGCAAGGGTGTGGCATGTTGTGCAGTGGTGTGGCATGTTCAGAGGTGTGACATGTTGTGCCGGGGTGTGGCATGTTGTGAAAGGGTGTGGCATGTTGTGCGAGGGTGTGGCATGTAGTGCGAGGATTTGGCATATTGTGTAGGGGTGTGACATGTTGCGCAGGGGTTGGCATGTTGTTCAGGGGTGTGGTACATTGTGCAAGGGTGTGGCATGTTGTGCAGGGGTGTGGCATGTTGTGCAAGGGTGTGGCATGTTGTGCAGGGGTGTGGCATGCACAAGGGTGTGGCATGTTGTACTAGGGTGTGGCAGGTTGTGCAAGGGTGTGGCATGTTGTGCAGAGGTGTGGCATGTTTTGCAAGGGTATGGCATGTTGTTCAGGGGTGTGTCATGTGCAAGGGTGTGGCATGTTGTGCAGGGGTGTGTCATGTTGTGCAAGGGTATGACATGTTGTGCAGGGGTGTGGCATGTTGTACAAGGGTGTGGCATTCTGTGCAAGGGTGTGGCATGTTGTGCAAGGGTGTGGTATGTTGTGCAGGGGTGTGGCAAGTTGCACAGGGGTGTGGCATGTTGCACAAGGATGTGGCATGTTATGCAAGGGTGTGGTATTTTGTGCAGGGGTGTGACATGTTGCACAAGGGTGTGGCATGTTGTGCAAGGATGTGACATGTGCAGGGGTGTGGCATGTTGTACAAGTGTGTGGCATGATGTGCAACTGTGTGACATGTTGTGCAAGGGTGTGGCATGTTGCACAGGGGTGTGTCATATTGCACAAGGGTGTGGCATGTTATGCAAGGGTGTGACATGTTGTGCAAGGGTGTGGTATGTTGTGCAGGGGTGTGGCATGTTGTGTGAGGATGTGGCATATTTTGCCAGTGTGTGACATGTTGTGCAGGGGTTGGCATGTTGTTCAGGGGTGTGGCACATTGTGCAAAGGTTGTGGCACGATGTGCAAAGGTGTGGCATGTTGTGCAAGGATGTGACATGTTGTGGAGGGTTGTGGCATGTTGTGCAAGGGTGTGGCATGTTGTGCAAGGGTGTGGCATGTTGTGCAGAGGTGTGGCATGTTTTTCAAGGGTGTGGCATGGTGTGCAGGGGTGTGGCATGGTGTGCAGGGGTGTGGTATGTTGTGCATGGATGTGGCATGTTATGTAAGGGTGTGGCATGTTGTGCAGGGGTGTGGCATGTTTTACAAGGGTGTGACATGTTGTACAAGGGTGTGGCAGGTTGTGCAAGGGTGTGGCATGCTGTGCAGAGGTGTGACATGTTTTTCAAGGGTGTGGCATGTTGTGCAGGGGTGTGGCATGTTGTGCAGGGGTGTGGCATGTTGTGCAATGGTGTGGTATGTTGTGCATGGGTATGGTATATTGCACAAGGGTGTGGCATGTTGCCCAAGGGTGCGACATGTTGTGTAGGGGTGTGGCATGTTGTACAAGGGTGTGGCATGTTTTGCAAGGGTGTGGAAATGTTTTTCAAGGGTGTGGTATGTTGTGCAGGGGGTGTGGCATGTTGCACAAGGGTGTGGCATGTTATACAAGGGTGTGGCATGTTGTACGAGAGTGTGGCATGTTGTGCAGGGGTGTGACATATTGTGCAGAGGTGTAGCATGTTGCACAAGGGTGTGGCATGTTGTGCAAGTGTGTGGCACGTTGCGCAGGGGTGTGGTATATTCTGCCTTATGCATTGGATTGAGGTCTACTTCAACACATTCAGTTCTTTTAGGATCCACTCCTAGTTTTGGCAGAAGAAATAAATAAATACTGCACCAACCAGTCTTAGGATGAGAGGTGTCCAGAAAAATTACAAATGGCTGCTTTCTTTCAAAATCAGTGCCATAACTGCCTACAGGTTGTATGTGGTATTACCATTCAGCCACATTCACTTTAATGCAAGCTGAGCTGCAATACCAGACACAACCATACACATCTGTGGTGCCATTGAGGGTCAAGCACCCCATAACAGTGCTGTCTGTAACATGCAGATAAATTCACAAACAAGACAATGTTAGCATCTTTCACTTGTGGTCTTTGGCCGCCTGGCCCTGCACAGTCCTCCACACTCCAGGGCTCTTTTTTCAGGGTTCTGAAGCTGCTGGTGTTCAGTCTCCATCAGTCTATCACAACGTCCTGTCTTTGGTCCAATTCTGTGCTAACTGAACACTGCATGCCAAAATAAGCCAGATAAATCCTCCCACAATTCTGCCCCTCCTGGATTAATGTGGTTAGTGGGCTGGCCTGATGGATTTGTAAGGCTGGGTTCACATCAGTGCTTGGTGTTCGCTCAGGGATTCTGTCTCCCATTCCGCTTGAAAAATATTATAGTCTATAGGGTCTGCGGGTTTCTGAAGAAGACCCGAAGAACGGAAACCCGAGCGCAGGTGTGAACCTAGCGTAAGACCTTAGCGTATGAGCTAATTTGCATACTTATTCCCATAAAACATTTCCTGACAAATAAGTCTCTAACTGAGTCTCTTGTTGTGTCTCTTCAATGAGAAACACTAACCCCCAAGCTGTATCATAGGCATTTCATCCGGTTACCCAGTAGCCCGGCTCTACACTTATGCGGGTCAAGCTCCACATATGGCACTGCCTACAGATGGGCATCTCTGGTGTGACTAGTACAAGCTGGTTTATATATTTTATTCCATGGAGCATTACCTGAAAAATAAGTCTCCATACACTGAGTTTTTATAGCAATATAATGGATACTCTGTCTTTTATGTCCAACACGGCCTACGGGGTAATATCTTTGTAGGAACAACCTAGGTGAAGAAACTTTGGCACAAGAAGGAGCCATGCGCCAAAGGTGTGTCATATTAACACCCATCTATGCCAGACAATTGGTGTAAAATTCCACCTAATGTTTCCTTACAAAACAAATATTGTACTGTACTGATACTGATACTGTACGTACATGGCAACTCCCGTGAGCCAGAATAGAAATCTGCGACAGTCAGGAACTGCCATAGATTTAATGTAGTTTTCTGGTGGGAATTATAATAAATGTATTGGACCAATGGCTATTATTTATGGGCCCTTGCTCTCCACCCCACTGCGCCCAATCTCCACCCCACCATCCATGTAGATGGGTTAATAAATTCTACAAAATATTTCCAAACAAAATACAAATGGCTACTTACAGAACAGAGCATGGTCAATTATAATGATAGCTAATTGCCATAATTACAACCATGGACATGGGTACAGTAGGTGTCCCAAGATTTTCAGGCACCATTAGAACCCACGCAGAAATGCTGGCCATTGACTCTTAGAGGATCCACCTGGCCTGGCTGGCATTGTAACCTGGCTATTGAGGATTACCTGGACTTTGTACAGAACACGAGGAGTTATTGTCTGTCATTTTTCCTTCCTGGCTGTATAATCACTAGACAATGTTTGGTTTTCACTTCATTTGTTTCGCATTGTACTTGTTCAATTGATTTAGTAGATGGAGCCGCGATCTTGTATTTACTGATTATGCGGAGAATACACATGGTAATAGGGAAGAAAATAAACATTCATTATTGCGGCTCTCCATTAGGCTTGTTATAAAGAAACATGGTTTCATATGACACTCATTTGTACCTTACATGGCTCGTACACCTGCTCTGAGCCACGGGGAGAGTGTCCAGTGACAATGGGACCATGAAAAATACTGAGCACGCACAATAGACAAGGCAACTCTGGTGTCTACAAGCAGCTTTACAGCCAATAAAGTCAATGGGGGAAAAGAGGAAATACAGTCACCAGGGATCTGTAGTTTAGAAAAACATACACTAAAAAAGTGCCATGTGTGACCTTACCTTCCCGCACAAGGACTCATAGGCCATATTTGCCAACTCTTTAGGAACTTCCAGGATACTCCTGAATAGAGATGAGTGAACCAGTTTGTAAGAAGCCACATTTGTTACCAATTTTACATAAATCTCGGGTTCACTTATCCCGGCATCCAGTGCTCGTTCCCTGGCATTATTGGACTTCCTCAAGCCTATTCCATGAACAAAGACATATTTAAATTTGTAAACAATTAAAAGTTAAACTTTTTTTTAACAATTAAAGATAATTGAAACAATTTTTAGAGTTTTAAAGATTTCCTCTTACCATCTTAGTGGTGACATCTGTTGTCTTGGTTGGTTACCAATGGATTTGCCCATGAATGCAGGAACTTTCTAGGGTGTAGGACTTGACAGAAACCCACCCATGATGTCTTTATTATAGACAGGTTGTCAGACAGGTGCACCATATGTATGAGAAGATAACCTGACCACAATAAGAACATCATGGCTGGTTATCAGGAGGACACTACATGTATGAGAAGATAACCTGACCACAATAAGGACATCATGGCTGGTTATCAGGAGGACACTACAGTCATGGCCAAAAGTTTTGAGAATGACACAAATATTATATTTTCACATGATCTGCTGCCCACTGGTTTTTATGTGTGTTTGTCAGATGTTTTTATCACATACAGAAATATAATTGCATTCATATTATTAGTAACAGAAGCTTATATTGACAGAATGAGTTAATGCAGCAAGTCAATATTTGCAGTGTTGACCCTTCTTCTTCAGGACCTCTGCAATTCTCCTTGGCATGCTCTCAATCAACTTCTGGACCAAATCCTGACTGATAGCAGTCCATTCTTGCAGAATCAATGCTTTAATTTTGTCTGAATTTGTTGGTTTTTGTTTGTCCACCCGTCTCTTGATGATTGACCACAAGTTCTCAATGAGATTAAGATCTGGGGAGTTACCAGGCCATGGACCCATAATCTCTATGTTCTGTTCCCTGAGCCATTTAGTTATCACCTTTGCTTTATGGCAAGGTGCTCCATCATGCTGGAAAAGGCATTGTTGAGTGCCAAACTGCTCTTGGACGGTTGGGAGACGTTGCTCTTGGAGGACATTCTGGTACCATTCTTTATTCATGGCTGTGTTTTTAGGCAAGACTGTGAGAGAGCCGATTCCCTTGGCTGAGAAGCAACCCCACACATGAATGGTTTCAGGATGCTTTACAGTTGGCATGAGACAAGACTGGTGGTAGCGCTCACCTCTTCTTCTCCGAATAAGCTGTTTTCCAGATGTTCCAAACAATCGAAAAGGGGATTCATCAGAGAAAATGACTTTACCCCAGTCCTCAGCAGTCCACTCCCTGTACCTTTTGCAGAATATCAGTCTGTCCCTGATGTTTTTTCTGGAGAGAAGTGGCTTCTTTGCTGCCCTCCTTGAGACCAGGCCTTGCTCCAAGAGTCTCCGCCTCACAGTGCGTGCAGATGCACTCACACCTGCCTGCTGCCATTCCTCAGCAAGCTCTGCACTGCTGGTAGCCCGATCCCGCAGCTGAAACACTTTTAAGAGACGGTCCTGCCGCTTGCTGGTCTTTCTTGGGCGCCCTGGAGCCTTTTTGGCACCAATGGAACCTCTCTCCTTGAAGTTCTTGATGATGCGACAGATTGTTGACTGAGGTGCAATCTTTCTATCTGCAATACTCTTCCCAGTTAGGCCATTTTTGTGCAGTGCAATGATGACTGCACGTGTTTCTTTAGAGATAACCATTGTTAACAGAAGAGAAACAATGATGGCAAGCACCAGCCTCCTTTTAAAGTGTCCAGTGGTGTCATTCTTACTTAATCATGACAGATTGATCTCCAGCCCTGTCCTCATCAACACCCACACCTGTGTTAATGGAGCAATCACTGAAACGATGTTAGGTGGTCCTTTTAAGGCAGGGCTGCAATGATGTTGAAATGTGTTTTGGGGGATAAAGTTCATTTTCTAGGCAAATATTGACTTTGCAAGTAATTGCTGTTAAGCTGATCACTCTTTATAACATTCTGGAGTATATGCAAATTGCCATTAGAAAAACTGAAGCAGTAGACTTTGTAAAAATTAATATTTGTATCATTCTCAAAACTTTTGGCCATGACTGTACATGTATGAGAAGATAACCTGACCATAATAAGGACATCATGGCTGGTTATCAGGAGGACACTACATGTATGAGAAGATAACCTGACCACAATAAGGACATCATGGCTGGTTATCAGGAGGGATACTACATGTATGAGAAGATAACCTGACCACAATAAGGACATCATGGCTGGTTATCAGGAGGACACTACATGTATGAGAAGATAACCTGACCACAATAAGGACATCATGGCTGGTTATCAGGAGGACACTACATGTATGAGAAGATAACCTGACCACAATAAGGACATCATGGCTGGTTATCAGGAGGGACACTACATGTATGAGAAGATAACCCGACCACAATAAGGACATCATGGCTGGTTATCAGGAGGACACTACATGTATGAGAAGATAACCTGACCACAATAAGGACATCATGGCTGGTTATCAGGAGGGACACAACATGAATGAGAAGATAACCTGACCAAAATAATTGACATATAGGAGTGCCATATTACAGATGCATACAACATGGACCCACAATATCGCCGCGATCATGAGGCCTTAGATGAATTCTATTAAATTAACAATTAGGAAATAAAGAAGCAACAAATGCTGATTACATCAATTTGTAAAGATGTAACAAATTAATCAATTAAACACTTTGCAGTAACTAAATATGTTTGCCAAATGAACGCTGCTCCCGAGGGTGCTTAATCTGCTGGTTTCTTTCATTGAAATCGTTTCGGGGGCCTTATATTCAATATGAGGAGAAAATCAGATTCAGCTGTTTTGTCTAATTAATTTCTGATAACTAAATGTACTGAGATGTAATGCAGCGCTATACGTCTCCATAAAATGACAAATATAACAAGGAAATCATTTTTCATTACAGCAGAACGTAATATAATCTGTGGCTAAGTGTAGATTTATGTTAATAGTTGAGGGGAGAGGAGGAGCCACTTAAAGCCTAAAATTGTCTATATATTAATAAACTGAAGCCAAAGTTTGGAAATTCTTCTTTTTGACTTACTGAAATGTTGCAATTTTTCTATTCAGTTGCAGCTGACATGTTTTTATAACAGGAAGTCCAGCCATGTTAGTTGTCACCTTTGGGTTAGTATCTTAGAAACTGAGGTTAAAACTGTCACTATGTTACTAACTAAACATTCTGACGGGGAACGTTTTCATATAAGTTTATGAAAGTAATTCAGATGTGACCACCATGACTGCACTTCCTGTTGTAACTCATCAAAAATGGCCACCGGAACTGGTTAGAAAAATGCCATTATCTCTGTAAGTGTATAACACATAGGACATGCTGTATTGTGCAAAAGTTATAGGCAGATGTGGTGAAAATGCTGCACAGTAAGAATGCTTTCAGAAGCAGAAGGGTTAATAGTTTATTTTTGTCAATGACCAAAATGAAGTGAATGAAGAAAAGAGAGATGTAAATCCCATAATATTTGGTGTGACCTTTGCACTTTGCCTTCTTCTCGGTACAGACAGTTTTTGGCAGAACTGGGCAGGGAGGTTGTTCAACATTTTGCATTACACCAGACAGATGATTCTGATTCCATTGTATCCGCTGCTGCTATTATCTGGTTTAGTTCTATTTATGTTCCTTATATCCATTTGTCATATATACTGTATGTCCAGTATATCTCAACTGTGCAGTCTTTCTTAAAGGGATTGTCCTGGGAGTTTAATTTAACTTACATCTTGCAGGGATTTATTCAGTCTAGACCTGGGGGTTCCGGGGCATGTTCTGACTCTGGGTCATGGGATTAGAACCAGCGCCCAGCCGTGGTTCTCCGCCTCCTCCGGTTACCTGTGCTATAGGTCACTATATAGTGGTCAGATTCCGGGTCTACACAATGAGGTAGTTCCATACACTTACATCCTTCTCTGATCACAGCGATGGAAATGGAGAAGACTCTCCAGCATAACCCAGCAGTCTCCTCCGCATGTTCTATCGTTATACTGTAACCCTTTCAGTTACATCTTTCTCCACCCCCTCCCTTATTTGTCTATATACTGACCTAATGCTATATACAGGTTAATGATCTCCTGACAGGATATGTTGGGCAGTCAGTGCAGAGAGCAGGGGAGAAGGATTTACAATACATAGACTACCAGATATGAAAGAAGACCAGAGTTTTGGGAAAGAGAACAGTAGGCCCTCCTGGCTTATGGGTCTGATCATAACTGCAAGCAGGGCGACCTCTATAACTACGCCATTGCTCATTCCCCATTAGATATGGGTGAACCTTGCGAGATTCATTTATACTTGTGAGGTTCGGCCAGCTGGTTCATTTTGGGCCAGACAGGAAGAGTTAATATTATACTCTGGGGTCTCTTCAGACCCTAGAATATAAAACATGGAGGCCCAGGAGAGGTATAGAAATATAATATACAGATATACTCACCTTGCCTCACTCGCGGGCATACTCAGCATACAGCAGGCCCCTGACATCCTCAGCCTCTGGCTGAAGTCACCCACCCCAATCATAGGCTTTAGCGTCATGTAGGGCATGCATCTCCCCTGGGTCTCCATTTATTACACTCTAGGATCTGAAGAGACCCCACAGTATAATATTGTTTCATGGGTGACGAACCCCAAAAGTTTTGGGTTGAATCCAGTTCCATCCAAACCTCTCTATTCCCTATACATGGTATTATCTTGAATAGCACCAATAATACCTCCATGATTTATCCTCTACTCTACAACAGCAGAGCTAGGATGTGATTGGCTATTTGGAGCCTCCACAATTGATCTCCGTTGTACGTATTATCTGTTTGCCTTCTACATTATGATACCAATCCTGCATGATGGATAGTTCTGCCGTCCGCCTTCCATTGTCTCAGGCGGTGAATGTCAGCGATCCAGGCTTGATGAATCATGTCCCTGCATCACTTACCAGTTCATGTCTGGATAATGTTCCATCATCTGCCTGGAGAATCTCATCTCTGGATTTCCATGCCCTGCAACAAGAGTTAATTGCCGAGCGGCCGTCGCTAGTGTTTTGTGAATCAGTGAATTATAGAATCATCCTGCTCGCTCCAGAAACATTTGTCGGCTTTCATTAGACTTGAATAACTATTAATCTTGTAGTCTTTCTCCAGTGACCCAATATTATTACACTTGACCCCATCATGCAAGTTATTTCAAGAGCTGACTTCTTAGAAGAGACGAGTGCGTCTCAATATGCGAGGACACGCTGTTCTCATCAGGGCCGCTATGTAGACGCTACTGGATTACCACCGGATGGAAATTGGATGGGAACTTGGGTATCATTGTTAGATGTCACTACTGCCCGACATGTCTAGAAAGTCAGAACTGGTCAGACCTCATCAGTCTGAAGTTATTATACTGACTGATGTGCGGAGGAAATAGGGAATTACACAGAACAAATATCTATCTATCTATCTATCTATCTATCTATCTATCTATCTATCTTTCCCTTTAGCTCATGTTAACAGTGTTAATAATATTTTATATATTCAGAATTCTGTGGAATATTCTGCATACTGCTTCCACAAAACTAGAGTTTAGTAATGCTGAGAAATGGTAAAAGTCGCAATATTACAAGCCTCGGCAAATACAGCAAACTAATCATATTATACATTTAGATGTTGTGAGGTGCAACACTGGATGATTTGTCACCCTTATATTTTGGTATAAAAACAATGTAACAGTAATTTGGAAACATTTCTTCTATATTTTTCTTTTTTAAATGGAACACTAGACATAAAATGTGTTATGGATCTATCTATCTATCTATCTCTAACTATCTATCTGTCTCATATCTATCTATCTATCTATCTATCTGTCTAACTATCTAATATCTATCTATCTATCTATCTATCTATCTATCTAACTATAGTATCTATGTCATATCAATCTGTAGTATCTATCTATCTCTATCTAACTATTTATCTATCTCATATCTATCTATGTATCTGTCTATCTAACTATCTAATATATATATATAATATCTATCTATCTGGAACACATGGATTTGAGTTTCCAAAAATTTTTGGGTTTGTCATGTGCAGTCACATGGGGGTTGTCAATGTCATGGCACGTTGATGAAAGTATCATGACATTGACTCCCCCACAGGCATCAGTAATGGTCCAAGGGCAACTGATGTCACTCAGGAGTTTGAAAGAGGCTGGAAAAGACCAGACACCGCAGTGGAGAGGGGGGGAAACTTGCTGGCGAACCTCACTAATTTTTGAAAAATTTGTGAAGAAAATCTTTCGATGTTTACCATCACTATTGCAGTTTAGTTCAATAGGAGTGAAATGCAGGCACAATATCACACATAGCAACTGCTCTGGGTGACCGGGATATTATATAATTCTCAACAATGTGATATCTGGCTGGTGTGGTACATTACAGAAATACAGGAAAGTGATGTGTTAGTAACTCAGCTCATATACTGAAGACGCAAGATAAACTGCTGCAAAAAGTCACTCCTCAGAGGAGCACGCCTTAGCGTTCCCCGGTGATAGGTGAGCTTTATACCATCTGTATGACATCCACACCATCTCTCCAAGCAATATTAGCAAAATGTCATGTGAAATTTCACTTTGTTCCTCGGTCACACATGGCTTACTGATCAGAATCTTCTGTATCCCATCACACAGGGGCAGCTTAACTTGGGAAGATATTTGAGTAAAGTGAGGAGTGTCTTGCCCTGGGGTATGTTGGGTCTCAAGGAAACTTCTACTTCTTGGTTGCTACTATTCTGAAACTAATCTAGGTCTCCGGTTTGCTAATGCCACTTTCCACTGTGCAATATCAGATCAACTCTGTTCATCTCAACTCAGTTTGGATAACATGTAGTTTTCCACTGCAGAAAGAACCCACTTTATGTAGCTGGTTGACATCTAAGTGATGACTAGCGGAGCAGTGTTTGGACCTTCTAGAACCAGTGTGGCTCTCTTGATACCTGGCCCAAAGCAGGTACTAGAAAGTTATCCACAACCAGACTATACAACCAGAATGCTGTTATAGGGGGAGGTCCAGACTACACAGTCAGACTGCTCTTATAGAAGGTCCAGACTACACAGTCAGACTGCTCTTATAGAAGGTCCAGACTACACAGTCAGACTGCTCTTATAGAAGGTCCAGACTACACAGCCAGACTGCTGTTATAGGAGGAGGTCCAGACTACACAGCCAGACTGCTCTTATAGAAGGTCCAGACTACACAGCCAGACTGCTGTTATAGGAGGAGGTCCAGACTACACAGCCAGACTGCTCTTATAGAAGGTCCAGACTACACAGCCAGACTGCTGTTATAGGAGGAGGTCCAGACTGCATAGTCATGCTATTGCTATAGAGGGTAGTCAAGCCTACGCATCTGTGAGTCTAGAGTATTCCAGACTCACAGCTAGACTGCTGTTATAGGGAGTATTCCAGACTCACAGCTAGACTGCTGTTATGGAGGGAGCTCCACACTATTCAGCTACTTTCTATGGCCCTATGAAGAATAATTACACAATCAGTTTCATGTAATGTATTTCAGTTTGATACATTTCAGTTCATTCATCCTTCAAAACCAAGAACAGAACCTTCATACTCTTCCCATCTTTGTTCTGTCCACCTGCGGAGGACTTCAAATACTCCTCTATGCTTAATACATTTTATGATTGAGACAAATATGAATTGTTCCTTAGCGGGTTTTTTCTTTTGGAGGTTTTCCAAACTCTCACACATGCCCTCTGAGCAGACAGACAAATGCATATATCGGGCTTCACAATACGGCTTTCTCTTTCTATGGCTGCCTTAAGGCATTGCGGAAATTCAGAGCACTTTGCTGTCAGACTCAACCTTGGGAATGCTATTCTTTTTTAGCTGTCGATCCTTAATGTTGGGTAGGATGCCACTGACAGCACCCCGCTCCTCGCTGCTCATCCAGGCATGCGGCATTAATATTTATCACATATTATGTTTATATCTTGTTTCAAAAAATACATAATATCAAGTCAAGGTGATTACTATTCCGAGCGCGTTCATGCATGGCAGCAATATCTGTTTTCTAAATTATACATAGTCCATTTCAATTCTTTTAACGCAACAAAACAAATTTACATATATGTTAAATGACTTGATGTGGCACAGAACATTCTTACCCACTGGCTGGGAATTTATATCTAGCTCTATAGTATATTAAAGTATGGCATGTCTCCATTCCTGGTGTTTAGATGGAATTTATACTGTACACACCCGGCAGATATACTTTTCCAGCAAAGATACGATGGGAGGGCAATTACCCATAATTAGTTGTGTTCCAGAGGAAGACGGCCACAAACATTATTTATTTGCTGAAAGCAAATATTGGGGTACGATAAGGATCGAGCAGCTGAATTTCATCCACCCAATCCTTTTGTTCTTGGGGAGATAAGACGATGCTAGAAGTGTCTGCAAACAGTTTTCTCCCCTCTCCTTCTTCAGGATGATGCACCACTTGGTCGATTCAAGCATGCATGTGTATGGGGGAATCAGCATAAGCATTTGGCCAACAGCTATCGTAAGTGTATAGCCAGCTTTAAAGGGATTGTCCCATTATAGACACTTATCCCCTATCCTGCATGGAGGACTTCTCTCTCATTATAGTCTGTGGGGTCTGCAGGAGTCCGCGGGTAACCACTGTTTTAGTGCGTGGGCTCTCCGTCTTTCAGGTCCCCTGGCAGATCCGAATAACGTAGAGCACGGCACAAGTTTGAAACTAGCCTTAGATTAACTCTGGCTGAACCTGCTGAGGTATATGACAGCAGATTACTCCACTCTTCCCACTGGCAGGACCATGGATGTTTATTGGAGGGGGATCGACCAATACCTATTTGCACCCTGCCTTTCAAAAGGCATTTTGTCCATTTACAATGCCACACAAGGGCTTATAATGGAACTTTTTAATATTCCATACAACGTACTGAGAAACTGGAAAAAAAAATCACAATGGGGTAGAGAGTTAGAGAAAAACTGCATTTGAGCCATTGGCATATGGATTTCATATTTATGGCATTCCCTATGTGTTAAGAATTAAATGTTTGTTAGATTATTTTTTGTCAACACAATCACAATGATAACACATTTGTAAAGTTTTTATTATGTGTTGATACCTTTTCAAAAATCTAAAACTTTGAAACATTAAAGAAATATTTTAGTTGCCATATTAAGACTTATTTTTTAATGTTTCCATTTACAGAGCTGTGTAAAGTGTCCTTGTTTTTGGCACAATATGTAGTTTTTATACCATTTTGGGGAATGATGGGGTGGGACTGCCTGTCGTGGTCTAACTACCACTAACTAACTTAGAGAGCTAAAGGTGCATCAGTCTACAGCTAGTTACCAGCAGAACTATTGGAACAGGCCCAAACTGGCGAAAGACAAAAAAACAGTTAACTCCTCCCACTTTCTAGAAAACCCTGAGCAGAAGCCACTCCCATTTACACAATAGCATAGGAATGGCTGATTAACTCTTCAGAAACCAGCATAAAGTTAAAAAAGTGTAAAAATCATTATAAGACATGCTATACATCAATACAACCAGTAAGTACAACACTTTACTTCTAGCCGTGCCCTTGGGAGACTATGTATTTTCTAAACTAGTACACCTGCAGATAGCCCTGGTTAGGTTTACATTGCCCATCAGGCCGGGGGATGGTACCAGCCGGACTACAAGTACCCTACTCCACAGGTGCTGTCCTGGCTTGTCTGCCAAATATTCCAGAGAATGTTGTGTCGTCATGTGCTAGTAGCTGAAGAATCCTAAGCGTGTACGACATACAAAGTCAAGATGACACAAAACAACGGCAGATGTGGAGTGGAAATGACTGAATAAAGGATGGAATTTCAAAAGAAAACATTCATTAAATATATTCTCCGAGCATTTCACCAATTCTACAAATACAGAAAAGTACAGTAATTATTGTTGGCTACAATTAGTCTGAGCTTTCTTCTTTGCAGACTTTAGCAGGAAAGATGCAGGTGGAGTTGATCTGGAAATTCTGTGATCTGACAAATGGAGCAGGGATTCAAAAAGTTAAAGAAGAAGAGGAAGCTAATAGAACATATTTCCAAAGAAACTGTTAAGAAAGTGTTATCGAGTGAGTTAGTAATGGGCTTGATCAGGAGCGACACTCCTACCCACTACTGTAGTGAGTGGGGATGAATTTAAAGGGGGTGTGTTGCAAAAAAAATGAGCTATTTTTTAATCAAGTTTTATATTAAACATATTTTTACAGAATTTTTGGAGAGGTTTATAAAGATTTTCCATATATTTATTTATATCTTAAAAAATATGCTAAACATTTCTGAACTTGCCAAATAATATGCTGAGACTGTCAGGATTCTCTTTAACGTTACCTGGACAACCTGGGAAGCTTTTGCAGTTCCAGAGACTTCCTGGCTTGGTCCTCCTCTGCTGCTAACAGGACCAAGCCAGAGACTTCCTGGCTTGGTCCTGTTAGCAGCAGAGGAGGCCTATATAAGGCCACGCCCTCCTGACTCATGTGCGGACTATTAGCTCTGTTTGCTATCTGCTAGTTTGCTCCTGACTTTGTATTGATACTCCTATACTGACCTCTGGCTACGTTTTGGATTCCTCTCTGTCTGGCAATTTGGTTTTGGCGTTCCAGATTGGAGTCAACCTTTGGCTTGTTTACTGGACCTGACTTCATCTCTTGATTTGGTTCTTCATTGCCCTCTTCAGCTGCTGACTTGTGATTTGACGACCATTCTGTGTTCTCTGTCCCTGTGAGTAAGTGTGTGGGTTTGGTGCTTGGTTTCTGCGGCAGTGCATCTATTTGTAGTACACCTTTCTGTTTCAGCCAAAGTCCATCTCTTCTTGCGAGGAGCTCTAGTGAAGGTGTCTGGGGCCGGTTTTGGCTCGCAGAGGTGTATTGCATTTAGGTAGCATATTCCACTGCTCTCAGTTGTCAGCCCATTTCTGCTGCTCTCCTAAATCCTGTTCTTAACCAACCTTGCTATTGTGGCCTTGCATCTGAATCCTAAGAGAGACTTCCTGTTTTTTGGTAGGAGCTTTCTTTGCAACAATCACCTCACTTACAGCACAGTGATGATCACAGCGATCATGTATATGTAGATAAGACACAGAATCCACCAGTCACAATAGGTGCTGTCACATCTTATCTACTCCCCTCTCTGCACAGGTCACAGAGCAGGCCTAGAAAACTCTCCCATAGAAGTCAATAGGGTCTGCTCCAGGCCATTGTGTCTATGGACCATGGTCAATCTCCAGGAGACAGGAAGTCAGACTATTTTAGGCCTAGTGGCAAGAGCTGGAAATGCAAGATTTCTAGGATTTTTTTTAAATATGGATAATAACTAGAGAGGGGCAAACTGACTTGGGTTTGACCTGAATTTTCCAAATTTTTTACAAAACTGAACAAAAGGAGATTTTTCTAGAGCAAGCTAAAATGCATTATATTCAGTATAACAGGTGGAGACCCAGTCATGAACCACTGAGGACTAGTGGTCACATGGGCAAGCCGAGCATTGTGACATCATGACGATCAGCATGTCCATGTCACTGCTGAGGCCCAATCACAGGTGACTCTAGGTGCATGATGTCACAAGAGAGTGCCAGATGTCACTGAGGAGGCAATGGAAGGTGAGTATGGGGTTTGAAGAGACTCCAGAGTATAATAATGTCCCTGTCACTTTGACATAACATCGGCTGTGTTTGCCTTAGAGAGCAAGAAATTGAATAGATAGGTTCCTAGGAGCCCGAAGAGTATTCTGCACTATATTTTATAGATAGGTTCCTAGGAGCCCTAAGAGTATTCTGCACTATATTTTATAGATAGGTTCCTAGGAGCCCTAAGAGTATTCTACACTATATTTTATAGATAGGTTCCTAGGAGCCCTAAGAGTATTCTACACTATATTTTATAGATAGGGTCCTAGGAGCCCTAAGAGTATTCTACACTATATTTTATAGATAGGTTCCTAGGAGCCCTAAGAGTATTCTACACTATATTTTATAGATAGATTCCTAGGAGCCCTAAGAGTATTCTACACTATATTTTATAGATAGATTCCTAGGAGCTCTGGCAGTGATACAAAACAAATGTGGGACCTGAGCCACCTGAACCCAAAAAAAATCATTAGAGGTTCACCCATCTCTAATAATAACTAGAGAAGCGTGAACAGATTCATTCTGAGCCAGGATCAACCCAAATTTTCTAAATTGTTCATTTTAAGTAAATCAAATAAATTGTGATTCATCTTGGATGACGTGCATTGCGCAGTGAAAATACAGAAGATGCGCATCTCTGAGCCAATGTATTGTTATAGCAGCACCTGACATCACATGACAGCCTCTCAGCCAATACATAGAGGTAGGCGGACACCTTACAGTGCCGATGTCATATACACTATAGAGGTGCTGTGGACTGGAACACGAGGCATTTCAGTGATGGTGGAAGTAGGGGATGGATGTGTTATTCACCACTGCATGATCTTAAAGGAAAAAAAGTTTTTGGATAGTTATAGGAGGTTGTAAATCGTGCACATGGAGAGGGTACTGTACATAGCACTGTACATAGCATCTACAGTATATGCACTTTTTTTGACTTGCACATAAGTAGTCTATTAGGATAGTCTGTTGTATGGATCAGTATACTCATTTTTCTATGATGTGAATTATTCATTGCCCAACATGAATATCACTCATAGGAAGTAACTTTATAAGAACCTGCTGCTTCCAATTTTTAACCTCAGCGCATCAATTGTTGCATTGATGTTTCAGGATCCTACAAGGAGTGAAGTCAATCCACAGAATGACATGTGATATTTAGGCGATACATACAGATGTATCTTCAAGTCACCCAAACCTGTTGCCAGAAAAATGCTGTTCAATCTGCAGGCGGCAAGTTATAAAGCAGATATATATATATATATATATATATATATATATATATATAGAATATATATATATATATAGTAATCTCTATTCTTGGACTCCTGGACTTCAGTATAGAAAGAGCAGAGATTTATGTGGATAACTCTATATATGAATCTGCTTAGCTCCTTGTGCTCTATAACATGATGCCTGCAGAATGGACAACATTTTTATGTGACAGGTTCCCTTTAAGGACTCTAGTGTTTTAGGAAAGCAATATAATATTGCAACATGCTTGTAAAACTCTTAAAAGGCCACAACAAAACAACCAGTGAGTGGCTCATACAGACGCATATAGGATATCACATGGTGGCATAATATCTTGGAAAGTAAAACATTTTGTGATACACATATCTGGACGTGTAGACACAAGAGAACAGGTAAGGAGGGACACATCTGTATACATACAGTAATGTGCAAAAGTGTTAGACAGGTGTAAGAAAAATGACGTGCAGTAAGAATCCATCTTCTGTGGATGGGATGTAGGCTTTCTCCAATCCTTCTGTCTCTTCATGTCATCCCAGACAGACTGGATGATGATGAGATCAGGGCTATATCTGTGGGGGCCGGATCATCACTTCCAGGACTCCTCCTCCAAAGGGTAAAGGTCACACCAAATATTGATGGGATTTACATTTCTCTTTTCTTCGTTCACTTCATATTGTTCATTGACCAAAATAAAACTATTAACCCTTCTAATTCTGAAAGCATTCTCCCTGTGTAGCATTTGTTTCTTCACCTGCCTAAAACTTTTGCACAATACTGTATGTGTGTCAGGAGACTATCTTTTCAAAGTAACTTGATTTTGCAATACTCTATCAGGAGATGTTTGTTCTGTGTGTGACCACCAAGTGGTTGGGTTTGGAATTACACCTTATTTTTGAAAGTATTCTTACTTTGCAGCATTTTTCCCTATGCCTGCCTAAAACCTTTCACAGTACCATGCAGCTATATTGTGGTTTTCTAGTCCCATACCATTTTGCAATAAGCTACTTGCACTTCTGCAAATTGAATGGTAGGTTTATAGGAAGCCAAATCCATGACGTCCTGACTGACAGTATAGTGTAGGAAATATAGGGTGCTCTGTGGGCAATGGGGTGTGTCATGGTTGCCTTGGGTCCCTTCTTCTATAAAACCATCTGGGTATCCTGAATAGAGCACATCAAATTAACCAAGACTCTGACATCAGTTCTTGCCAGGTTATTGTTCTCCTGTGAAGTTTTCGGCTTTTCTTGTGCTAAATATGTCTAATAATTATGAGGCGCTCTAATGAGAAGAAGTTAATGGAGTTATTACTGGAAATAATTGCAATTTTTAACCTGATTTAATAGATAGGATTTTGATTTTCAAATTGGTTTGATGCGTTTCCCTAAAATTGTGACAGTAATTATGATGTATAATGGAGGTAAAAACCTTCTTCTTGGAGATGAAGTCTTCTTATTCCACACTAATACAGCTCGGAGTCGGTATGGCGGTGAAATACTGAAATGGCGACTGAATCCTTCCCTTACAAAGCCACCAGGTTATTTTATTTAAAGATCAATGCAGTGAAATCTGTTCGGTGTAGCGGCAGCTGCTGGGATTGATTTCTTGTCTAAGGGACTGGAAACTTTAATTCTCTTTGGATTAGCCAGACGCAACCTGTGGCTTTTCAGCTGCTGTTGAACAATATCTATTGGTTTGGTCTATCTGTCATCACAACATGTAATATAATGTGAACATGCACATAGTAACGTGATCTGATTCTTCCCAGTATGTATTATAATGGAAAAATATCCCAAGAAGATTTGTACAAAAACAGCTCATTTCGTTTTTCTCCTATATAGTGCAGAATAGGCTATAAAATAATGTAGAGGATATTGTGGATCCCATCTTCCCCTCTGAGATGGTTCCCTAAATGTAGCTTACACCTCTTCACACTGAACTTGCTTTACATTGAGTCCTATCTAAGGGCAACAAAGTATAAAATAGTGATATACAACTTCTGAGCTGATCTCCCTGCCTCCTGCTTGTGATAGGTTTCTCCTGCTCTTCTTATAAGCAGGACGCAGGATAGAGCAGTATGAAGCTAATATGATAGGAGTACACTGGAGATTCTGCACACAGCACACACAGATTGTATTCCATACAAAATATGGAAAATAAGAACATACTTTTTCCCAGTTGTTCACATTCTGCAGACACCTTTGCCACCATGTTTTAGTCCTAAAACATAAAAAATAAACTTTTCCATAAGTGTTAAAATATCCTAATAGTGAGACCATGTAAGCTTAGCCTAGACAGTGTTAAAAGACTCCAGATATATCACTCTGACTGATGCTGGGTGATAAATCTAGCATATCTTTAGACTGTTCAGCCTAACTTTCCACCAGCAATTTACACCAGTCAAAATGCGCCAATATTTTGTAGCATTTTTGGTGCTCAGTGTCACATCTTAAGCCCCATCTTAGTTCATGGACTACCTCTTTAAGATCAGATTCACATCATAGATTGACGCCTTTCCTGGCTACATATTTGGCTGTAGAGAATTCACCACAAAATCCATGTATTACATGTGGCTTTGTCATGCACTTGCATCAAATTTCACCCTTTACATAGCACTTTGTGAAATTGTCAACATGTCCACAGCAAATCTCCAGAAAGGGAGTCCAGCCTAGCTCTTTTGGTTCTGTCCACCATTGCCCGGAGAAAGTTGAGGTATTCCGTATACAAGTCCTTTTTATGTTTTTACAAAATGGTGCTCAGAAGTCTTCCATTCTTTTTTTATAGCAAGTCTACAGATTGTCCTGCTTGTACCTTTACCTTTACCATGACTAGAGTCTTAGAGGGATGACTTAGAAATGGATTTGGAAATTCAACCAAATCAATTTAAGTCAATTAAATCATTAAAAAGTAAATTTAAACATTACCAAAAGATCATTTACATTTGAATAGGAAAGAAAATCCTATTGGGTTGTCCAAAATACCTAGAAGTCAGAGGCCAAAGGTCATCATTGCTCCTTTGTCCCAGGGCCATTGCTCAAACTCCACTTGCAATTTATACTACTGCTCTGACTGACTGTATAAGGGGTGTAACTTGGTGAATTGCAAAAAGTGCCATTGCATCCCGGCCCAGGAGCCTTTGGGGGCCCATAAGGTGTCAATACAAGATGACCAGTACTATAAATAATACATTATAGCTGAGGGACCTGGTATAGATTTTGCACTGGGGCCAAAGAGCTTTGTATTACACCTCTGCAGAAATCCCCAACTTTTTAGCTTGTGCTCGAAGAGTACCAGGGGGATAGCTATAGGGGGTGAGAGGTAGCAGTCCCTACCGCACCCTGGACCCTGTGGGAGCTCCAAATATCCCTCTGTCACATAGAAAGTCACTATTCTAAATGGCACAAAGTAGGTAGGGCCCTATTACAGATTTTGCATTAGGGCCCAGAAGAGTACATACTAGTCTGTGCCCACATTTGTGCTATAGGCATGAACAGTGTAATGTGGGGGTCTGTCTAAATCCATTGGGATCCATTATACAATGGTTATTAGCAGAAATAGAAGCACAAACAGAACCTTATAGAGTTATGTGTGATGGGCACAGATCAGCATAGAATTTTAACAATGGCACAGCTACCAACCACATCCCTGAAGACTCCATCACAACTTCAGCTCTTCAATACTGCTGGGGATGCCAAGAAGAGAAGTAAGGGACATGACAAGGGGCTTTGTACCTTGCCGATTTCTTGTGTTCTATGGTATGCAAAGAAACTAATTAAAGTTTTCCTTCCTTTCACATTCATTACATCTGGGAATAGAATTATTTTTGAAGCATTGAACCTCCGCCACTTATTATAGACGGAGCTTCTATCTGGTGTCTGTGACAAGGGCAGCAGGAGTTTAGCGCTTTCGGAGACAAAGGGACGAGTTTCCTTTATTTCCCTACCTATAATGAGGCAGTGTTAGTGCAGGTCACCACAAACCACAATGTCTGCACATCTGTAGTGTATGGGGGAGTTTACTGACATGTTTCAAGGTGTGCAGCTCTTAGAAGGCTAAGTTTACACTTACAGGTCTTCCAAGTGTTAGGAGAAAATGTAATGTTTATTTTTTCATAAATCTGTAGTGCAGATGAAGGGTGCAAAATTTGCAATATAATTCACTAAAGAAAAGCGCCTGTGTCTTTAAGTATTACTCCTTTCTATACTTCTTATTTGAGTGTTTATGGTCCATGCTTCATACACAAACAGTGTCAGTTTATAATGAAGTCTAAGGAGAAGGGAAGAGGAGAAGGAGAGAGACAGAGATATGAGGAAAAGGCTGGACAGTAATTCCTGATAATCCGGCTGTGTTGCGA
Organism: Leptodactylus fallax; assembly: GCA_947044405.1. Taxonomy (NCBI): domain Eukaryota; kingdom Metazoa; phylum Chordata; class Amphibia; order Anura; family Leptodactylidae; genus Leptodactylus; species Leptodactylus fallax. The sequence goes on along the minus strand of CAMRHE010000028.1, from coordinate 5,516,117 downwards.
AAAAGAACTGTCTCTCTATAGGGAAGATGTCTCTCTGTTTGAAGATATCTTCTCTTTCTTCTCCCTCCCCTTGCCATAGAGTTCTATCGTACAGATTTATTCAGGGACAGAAAGAGGGAAATAAGTGAAGAAACAGGCACTTTTCTTATATAAAGTGTATTACAATTTTTGTTATCTTCACCTGTGCTATGGATTTAGGGACAAAAAATAGATGTTACATAGCGTTGGCTAAGAATAGCTACTTTAGCAACTAGTAGTAGTAATATATCAACACATATGTAGATCATGATTATAACTACTATCATATTCATTCATTCATTCAATCTTTCATTCATTTATTCATTCATTTTCTATGCCTTCAAACCTTGCAAGGTTCATTTTCCAAGTATTTGCAAGGTTTGCCCACCCGGCCAAAAATAGAACAAAAATGCATAAGGAGCATCAGATACCACAAGGGAGCCCAGTAGAGAGACCCCAGAGGATAATGATTCATGGGTGGTGAACCCCAAACATACTGGATTTGGCAGAACATGAGACTTTTGGAAATTTGTAACAAACCCATCTTGTTATGCACTGGTTCGTTCACCTCTACCTATTCCCATACAATCCCATTTGCATTTGTGGAATCCAAATTGCCCCCCACCATTGCGGTGCTGTGTGATTGTACCTCATGTATTTATGGATATGTAGCAGTCCCAGTGTCTTGGGAATTGCTGTCATTATTGCACTTGTGAAAAAATGTATCTGACATGAATCATACATTCTGTAGATCCGGATGTATTGCCAATATATACAACACCATAGGGACTTTTTAGCATATAGATCACATCATTAAGGACTAGTGCACATGTAGAGGATGAATAAGTCTCGCAGTGTAATACTCAGGACGATGAGAGTACTAGTAGCTACTTATAGAAGGTTATGTCCCTTTTTGTATGGAAATGATCCATCCCAGTGGTGAAGCCGTCTCTTAATTATTCTGTAATGCACAGGGTAGAAATGAAAGACAATGTAAAGAGCTGGTGTAAGCAATCGTATGCCATGTGTTGTCTGATGTCTCTACCATTCTTAATAAAAACCTGTTTTACTCTTGTGAGGTCTCTTTATTATTGATACATCTTTTAATGATGTTAGTGATAAAATCTATATTGCCTGAGCATACAGTGTGCCACTCTTTTGCCTATGTCAAGCCCATTATAAGCTATGACCACATTTAGTGCATGCCGCAAACATACAACCTAAATGTGGTTTGAGTCATAGCACCTCGTCTTTGGCGGTATACCCGTGGAGAAGAAGCCTCCCTCTCCTCCCACGTGTAGTCTCCCAGGGTAATCTTGGTAACTCCTTACAGACAACATGTACAGCAGAATGGCTTATCGTACCTTGTCTGTTCTATTACATGTAATAATGATATTTGGCTAAACAGATGTACAGTCTTTGATTTCCCAACAAGGAAACAGAAACACTTAGCAAACAAAGCAGCAATGTTAGGGTTAAACTTTGACATATGTCTGACATACTCAACTTTCTATCCAGATCTTTTACCCTAAGCCCCTTCTTTAGCACAACAACAGGGCTACCTTTGGTCTGAACTATGTATAGCCTTGACTCTGTCCAGCATCAGTGACTTATCCTCAATGGGGCAAGATGGCGCCCTCCTTGTGTAGGTAGGCTTTCAGTGGAACTCGTGCTAAACCGTCCTGACCAGCAGCAGGTATCCTTTTCTGCCTGACTGCTGGATACATTCATTGGTCACTGGTTGTATTTTAGGGCGCCCTCACGGTCTATGCTCTATAGCCTGTTCAGTTCGCGGGGGGCTCTGCGGTGCCATCCCTTTTCTTTTCCTCTGCTGACACCAGAACAATTTCCTTCCCTTCTCTGGTAGTCACCTTGGGCTTCCTGGAACTAAAGGGCAAGCTCTTAAAAGGAAACGAGTGCAAATCTCTGTCCTGTTCTGCAATCCAACTTGACAACTTTATGGAGAGGTCGTAAAAATGTTGGAGAGACTCTTTGCTTCTTTATTAAGTTATTATCTTGGGGGTCTAGAACGTTGTAGAACTACTTTTTGTACAGACTTTACATATGTGAGGTCTTACTCACACCTCTGTATTTTGGATTGGTATCCTTTCAAAGAGTCCATGCAAAATATTATAGAATAATCTTTAACTCGCTACATTTGTATTATCTGCTCTGATATATTTCCATTTGTCACTGACATATTTGCAGGTAATAAATCAATGTCTGTTCTGTATCCACAAGGAGCCTCGTGCTCAGTATCCAGGTAATCATGATAGAAGAGGAGCGCTGAAGTCAGTGACTGCGTCATTACCTAATATCACTCTTCATCATTCTTCTGTTTTTGCTGTATTTTTGCTATTTTACCTCTATGCTGTGCCCATGGCTGACAGGCAGGTTTCAGCTCTTATTATTCAGAGGTCCCTTTGAATACTAAAAGAATCCGATAACCTCCACTTCTCCCTAATGGCAATTTTGCAAAATTTTCCACTTTAAGTATTTAGAAAATGGTCCATGTTAATGAGAACTTTGTGACCTCTTCATTTGTGAGTATTGGTGGTTGCAGAGATTGGATCCCTGTAGATTACCCTCTTGTGGAATGTCAATGAGATGGGTCAAAGTGATTTGCTAGACAATGAGGAGAATTTATCATTTGAGAAAAAAATCTACGCCAGGTGTTTTTCATGCTTTGCCGTACGTTGCGTGTGTTTTTTTGATAAATTTTGCACAATCTCGAGCAATGCGTAGATGGCTCCCTTGTATTTGTCACATCTATTTTATATGCTACTTACTGGTCAAGTGATGGAGAAAAAAGGTCATAAATCTCACTTACATACACAGTAACCTAGTAGGTGAATAGGAGTAGTAGCGGCTGTGATCACATTGGGAAGGATCTCTACTAGATCCTCCGGCACTCCTCAAAGGCCAGCAGGGCAGTAAATACTCCTTGCCATAGAGAAACTACACCTAGATACTCTATTTAGACCACACCCATGTTCACCTGCAACCTGGTGAACACAGCGATACCGTCATAATTTTAGGTGCAAATACCCCATAAAAAGGTGTAAATGCAAAACCGCCCCAAAAGCAAATCTTTTTGCACAAAGTTTGATATATTAAACTCATCTGTTTATAGGTTTGTATAGGATTAGAAAAACCTTGCTGCTTACTGCCACACCCCTCCATAGGTTGTGTCTAGTACTGCAGCTCAGCTCCATTGAGGTTGTGTTACTGACTACTTGTGGTTTTAGCGTGGTGGTGCCATGCCATGCCTGATATTTGAGGTTCCTTGCTTCCTTAGCTCTCATATCCTTCTCTTTACTTCTGATCGTTCCTGATCCTGACTTTAACCTTCGTCCTGGAAATTGTCTCTTCTTGCCCCTTGGATTGTTTGTTTGGGACATTTTGTTCTACTCCTGGATCTGACCTTTGGTTCCATCACTTAATATGCTTTCAACTCTTCCTTTGGCCTGTTGCTCCGAGACTGCTTCTCCTCGTGACAACTCCATTCCCACAAGTGCTACTACTGCATTATTGATAAAGCCGCCAATCTGTGACTTTTTTTAGGTTCATTGCTGTCTTGCCTCTCTCTCCTATTCTTTTCTTAAATTCTGATTGTCCTTGATTCTAACCTAAACCTTCCTTCTGGATATCACCTCTTTCTCGCCCCTTGGATAATTTCTTTGGTACCTGTTGTCCTACGCCTGAATCTAACTAACCCTTGGCTCCATCCAGTGGTATAACTAGGAACGGCTGGGCCCCAAAGGTGAACATTTGACATGGCCCCCCCCCCCCCCAGACAGCCGCCCCCAACCCCCCCGAACCGCCCCATCCATATCTCCCCACACAAACCGCATTCCTGCGCACATTATGCGCCATAGTGGTCCCTACACACACTATTATGCCCCATAGTGGTCCCTACACACACTATTATGCCCCATAGTGGCCCCTGCACACAGTTTTATGCCCCATAGTGGCCCCTGCACACAGTATTATGCCCCATAGTGGCCCCTTTACACAGTATTATGCCCCATAGTGGCCCCTTTACACAATATTATGCCCCATAGTGGCCCCTTTACACAATATTACCCCCCATAGTGGCCCCTGCACACAGTATTATGCCCATAGTGCCCCCTGCACACAGTATTATGCCCCATAGTGCCCCCTGAACACAGTATTATGCCGCATAGTGCCCCCTGCACACAGTATTATGCAGCATAGTGCCCTCTGAACACAGTATTATGCCCCATAGTGGCCCCTGCACACAGTATTATGCAGCATAGTTCCCCCTGCACACAGTTTTATGCCCCATAGTAGCCCCTGCATACAGTATTATGCCCCGTTGTGGACCACCCATGATACTCAGACCCCAGAGTATAATGATCAGAGGCCCAGGGGAGGATACAAACAAAAAAAAACAATGTCCCTTAACTCTTCCTGGCTCCGCTGCACTCCGGAGCGCTACTTCGGCTCTCTTCAATGTTGGACCAGATCGTGAGCCAGGCCAGCGTCGCGACTAATAATGACGTCGGGGACGTCACCAAACAGGCCCCTAGCCTGCGGAGGGCAGGAGAGGTAAGTTACAGTGTTTTTTATGTTCCCTCACCTCCCCTGGGCCCGCGATCGTTTTACTCGGTCACAGAGCAGGCCCAGAAAACTCTCCTATGGAAGTTAATAGGGTCTGCTCTACACCATTGAGTCTATGGCCCACGGTCCATCTCCAGAACACTTTTAGTTTTTTTTGTTTGTTTTTTTAATACGGATAATAACATAGAAAACTAAAAGCAACATCGCTAAAAATTCTTGAAAACAATGTTTAATAATTAATAACAATAGGTCATTTCCTGGCAACACTTTCTTTTTAAGAAATACACACTCTAGTCCAGGGGTAGGCAACCTTCAGCACTCCAGCTGTTGCAAAACTACAACTCCCAGCATGCATACTTGCTCTGCTGTTCTTGGAAATCCCATGGAAGTGAATGGAGCATGTTGGGAGTTGTAGTTTCACAGCAGCTGCAATGCCGAAGGTTGCTGACCCCTGCTCTAGTCTGTAACCATAACACAATGCATGGGGCTAAGCTGCAGTACCACACTCAACCTGTCAACATTTTTGGCGCTCTTTTTGGAAAAGGAGCTACAGTCTGTTGTTCTAATCCTATTTTCCAAATTGGCTCAATAATTGTGAATTGCTATGAGATGATAACCCTTGAACCTTCCGGAAGGATGTGATTGAGGTAACCTAGATGGCTGGGAGAAGTGGTTTAATAGCAGAGCAAGTGTCAGCTAATACTAGAGCGGCAGTCATGTAAGTATACACAATTACATAGTATCAGCTCTCTTGTCTTTTACTATTATTTAATGGATTACACCCCAGTTATAGTTCAATGCACAAAACATATGTGACGTGCTAGAACTGTAACCTGTATGATCCCGTGTCCTTGTCTATAATTATATCTCCAGATATCTGCTTATAGAAGGGTTTAATAAAACATATTCCCAGAATTGGGGAGGGGGGGTGAGACCTCAGCTGCTCAAACATTGTATTCATTATCAGAAGTCATCCCAAGACATTTTATTAATTTCCTTAGATTTGTTTTTCAAAACTGAACTGGCTGTCGCCACTAGGACTCCGTTCAGACACGAGGGGTCTAAGGCTAAAATATCTGCTGGATAATATTTCTAATCATGGAATGTGATATTAATGGGAGGCGCAGGTCGGGAAAGAGAATTTGGTGATAATGGAGAGGAAAGTTGAGACAATAAATCTTTTATCAGTCAATAGTTATGTAAGGAGAGCGCTCGCTCATGAAAGTTGCAGATGGGGAAGGTTCATTTGCATTTTCCTTGGTTTATTTATCTACGTTAATGCTGAGTTTCGCTTTTCTTGTCCTTTTTTATGTCTTTCGTTTGCAAGGAAGAGAAGATTACAATGCGGCAATGACCGTACTGAGTTATCATACATGTTGCTATACGGACCTATACTGTATAGCTATAAAGTGTCACCAGAAAATGACCTATTGCTTAAATCACATTTTTATGTTAAATAAATTTTAAAAAATGTAATTAAATTAAAAAATATATACATATAAATAAACAAGTGTTTGTTTTAATTTTCCATGATATTAGTTATATTTAAAAAATCCTAAGTATCTTGCAAATCCAACTCTTGCTACTAAGCCTAAAATAGTCTGTGACTTCCTTTCTCCTGGAGATGGACCATGGTCCATAGACACAATAGTCTCTATTGACTTCTATGGGAGAGTTTTCTAGGCCTGCTCTGTGACCTGTGCAGAGAAGGTAGTGGATAAGATGTGACAATCAACTATTGTGACTGGTGGGTTCTGTGTCTTATCTACATATACATGATCGCTGTGATCATCAGTGTGCTGTAAGTGAGGTGACTGCTGCAAAGAAATCTCTTACAGAAAACAGGAAGTCTCGACATATTATTTGGGTTAGTGGCCAGAGTCAGAACTGCAGGATACTTAGGATTCTTTTTTAAATATAGATAACATGGAATTAAGAAAATAAAACTCACCGAAAATATTTAAAAATATGTAAAATAGGTTTTCAGGCAACACCTTCTATTTAAAGGGATTTATTATCTCTCTTGACATGTCTGTTTTAGGAAAAACTTGTGTTCCTCTTGGAATAACAATTCTGGAACATTTTTTTTTTTTCATAACTTTGTATCAGTGTTGGGCGAACCAGTTTTTAATGAGCTGGGTTTGTTATGAATTTTTAAAAAATTTTAGGTGCTACCAAACCCCAACGTTTTTCGGGTTCATTTTCTCACAATCCAGGAAAATTGATTACAATCTGGGGTATAGTCAGGTTATAGTCAGGGTATAGTCAATGTTCGAAGGACAGGCCTGACTACTCCATTGTCCAGTTCCACCTCCTGGCCTCAATATGAGAAGTATACTGAGCTCATAAAGGTTAAGGATACCATTGGTTATACTTTACGCAAGTCATGACCCTATGGAGTTTTAAAACCCGAACTGGGAACAATGGAGCACACTGGCATATAATGGGGCCCATGCACCGGCCGTGCTTCCCTGGCGCCATTCATTCCATGAATAGAGGCCGTGGAAACATGGCCGCAAAATCAGCCATGATTTTTGTGGCCTGGACTGTTGGTCCACACACGGAACCGTGTAATACAGAAATGAATGGGTTAGTGCGCTATCCATGAAAAACCTGCACACGGTATGCAAGAGGCCTAAGGTCGAGATTGTGTAGTTTACTTTGGATTGCCTCTACAGAATACAGATTGTAGATCTGCAGCCTCTGAATGATGTCATGAATGTTCCCATCCACCTACAGCAAACAGAATCTTCAAAAATGGTGGCTGAAACCAAAGTATATGAGTGAAATTGACAACCAATATGGCTGCCAGTATTTTTTGCACATGGGTTGTTACTTGTATTGGAAATCCATAGAGGATGGGAATTGGGCACTGGATGAATAACAACTGACTAGCTGTGGCCCCCGACATCACAGCTTAGGGGCTCATTTCTATTGTGCATCACAGCGGACGTGGTGTAAGCCCCAGGTAAAGTTTACTCTAACAAATTCCGAGTTGTTTCTAGAACTCTTTAACTTACTCTCAGCCATTCTTATTTATCCGGGAGGATTTGAAGAAAATGTATGGAAATCTATTTGTTAGGAATTACCATATAATTACTTGGTTTTTCCATAGATAAATCCCAGTCGGTAGCCTTTAGTGTGACAGTAATTTACATGGCTAAATACTAATATGGCGCCATCATATCCCAAGACCCTTGGTAAACTGGGAACTAAAAATTAAATTTCTCAGAATCCAAAGATATGCAAATGGATTCAAAAGTAATTGTCAAGGGGACGAGAAAATACATAGTGGAAAGGAGCCTGAAATCAGCTTCGTAGAAGAGAAGTCTACTGGGGAATATCCTATAAGTACAATGCAAGGCGTCTGATACAAAACTGCAGCCGATCCACATTTCATTACAAAGGATTTTCGCTTTTCACTCCCCACCTGCCAAATGCCAGAACTTTTTGATTTTTCATAGAGACATTTGAGGCCTTATGTTTTGCAGGACAGATTGTACTTCATAATGTTACCAGTTAATATTCCTTACAATTTACCGCAAAGCTGCAAAAAAATCCAGAATGCTGGAGATTTAGACAGAAACTGCATTTGCGCCCTTTTCTTTCGGATTCTGTTTTTACGCTTTTTCCTTGTGCAGCCAAATGATATGTTACATATATTCTGTGGCTTGCTATGATTACAGCGAAACCAAATTTAGGCTAAGGCCACATGTAGCGGGCCGCAGCAATGAAACGCTGAGGAAAAAAACGCGGCGGTAACGTATTGCGGTTTTTCCGACATCGCTCTTCACAGAAAGGCCACAGAGGTATTTTTCCGCAATGTGTGGAGGGGATTCGCTAGAATGTTCACTTGTTCACTTTGAATAGCATAGCCGCTTCACATTGAGCCTTATCTTCCTGAGCCATGGATGAAAAACCAGCCTATTATGAGCCGGAGTCATGATGCAAATGTGAACAAGTAACACAAACACAGACCTGGACACTTGACAGACATCTCTCCAAATATCAGAATTTCACCGTCCCAACACTTCTGTCATAAAAGGAAATCACAAACTGTGAGCGGATCAGAATATTCCACATAAAAACCTGCAAGCAGAGCTGCTGGCAAAGAATATCAGGCGACTTCATTGTTTTGTGCTCTCGAATGTCAGCAGGTTCCCTCCTGCCTAGTGTTACTCCTAGCAACACGGTCTGTTCTGTAGGAGGGATTTGTAACAAAAAAGTTAAAAAATAAAAACGATCAACAATCTGCCGTGACATAGAATATACCGAAGTGTCAGGTTATGGCGCTGTTGGGTCCATGGATTATATCTTATAGAATAGTCCTGATATAAGGATATAACATTAGATCAGTCATTGTTATTTATGGGATTAGCATTTGACAAGGGAGAAGAAGAGAAAGAAAAGTGAGAAAGGGAGAGAGAAGGAGGTAAAGAAGGAGAAAAGGGGGTAGAGAGTGAAATAGAGAGAGACAAGGGAGAGGTAAAGGAGGAGGAAAAAGGGGAGAGAGTGAAATAGAGAGACAATGGGAAAGAAGGGAGAGAGGAGGAGGTAAAGAGGGAGAGAAGGGGAAGAGAGTGAAATAGAGAGAGACAAGGAGAAAGAAGGGAGAGAGGAGGAGGCAAAGGAGGAGAAAAGGGGAGAAAGTGAAATAAAAAGAAGGGAGAGGAGGAGGTAAAGAAAGAGAAAAGAGGGTAGAGAGTGAAATAGAGTGAGAAGGAAAAGAAGGGAGAGAGTGAGGAGGAGGTAAAGAGGAGGAGAAGGGGAAGAGAGTGAGAAAATGACAAGGGAAGACCAACAGAACGTGAGAAGGAGAAAGAGAGAGAAAAGGGGGTAGAGAGTGAAATAGAGAGAGATAAGGGGAAAGAAGGGAGAAAGTTAGGAGGAGGTAAAGAGGGAGAGAAGGGGGTAGAGAGTGAAATAGAGAGAGACAAGGAGAAAGAAGGGAGAGAGGAGGAGGTAAAGAAAGAGAAAAGAGGGTAGAGAGTGAAATAGAGAGAGATAAGGGGAAAGAAGGGAGAGAGTGAGAAGGAGATAAACAGATAGGAGGGAGAGAGAAGGAGAGAAAGAAGAGAGACAAGGAGATAGAGAATGAAATAGGGAGATACAAGAGGAAAGAACGGAGAAAGACAGAAGGAGGTAAAGAGTTGATAGGAAAGACAGAGTGAAATAGGAAGGGGATAAGGAGAGAGGCAGAAGGAAGGAAAGAGAAGGAGAAAGAAGGGAGAGCATGAGAAGGTCGTAAAGAAAAAAAGAAGGGGTAGAAAGTGAAATATAGAGAGACAATGAGAAAGAAGGGGGAGAGGGGGAGAAGTAGGTAAACAGACAGGAGGGAGAGAAAGGGAGAGAAAGAGGAGATACAAGGAGGTAGAGAGTGAAATAGGAAGACACCAAGGGAAAGAAGGAACAAAGAGAAAATAAGGTAGAGTCAGAATAAGGGAGAGAGAAAAAGAGGAAGGAGACAGAAGAAAGTAAAGAGAGAGGAGGTAGGAGATCAGGCAGAGGGAGAATTAGAAATAGTGAAAGATGGCGAGGGAAAAGAGTAATAAAGTAAGAAGTGAGCGAAGATGAGAGAGATGAAGACATAGAGAAAGAATGAGGAAATTAAGATTAGGAAGTATAACAAGCAGTAGAGTGATGGGTGGAGGGGGTAAAGTTGGCTATAGCATAAGATAGAAGGTTCATTATCTATAATGTTTAGGGTTCTTTTTAAATTTAAGTATGTAAATATATTCCCTTCAGACACCGAGATGCCTAGAGATACTTAGTTTGGGAAAACAAAGAATTGTACAGGTAAAAATCTCATCTTTCTGATCTGCCTGGTTGTCCACGTAACACATGGACATGTAGGGTCCTCCAGAGTAAGAGCTGCTCTTTGTACTGTCTCTCTGACGTAAGATATGACGTTCCTGAAGAGGAGAGCCTCTCTGATAAATTCAGAATTAGCAAATACCCATTAAATACAGTAAGTGACGGTGGAAACCCCGTCATGACATTAGCTAGAAAGTGTCAAATGTTCTTAATGGCAAAATATAAGTGGTCTGGAAAGAGGGTGGACGAGCGTCAAGTGGAAGATCAGGAAGTTAAAGGATAAGGAACATAATTGCTAAATAATGGTTCAATTTAGCTCCATTAAAATTATTAATGACTTCTAATTATCCGCCGTGCTATTACATTACATCCATGTATCGTGCAGAAATGATAGAAGAAGCGTTCATCTTCATAGATGTAATATTGTATCAGCCATAAGATGTTCTGTCTCATATTGGGCACTCTGGTCATTCCCGTACTTTATGGAGTTGACTTGTGGCGGGCACGCATAGCTACTTTTTCTGGCTCTGGGTGATCTCTTTTTGGGATCCTCCTGCACATTCCAGGAGATTCGGTCATTCCTCGTTTCTAGCAGTGGGGGTGACCCTTGATGAGTCACATGACTAGGGGGGATAGTGCAACATGTCATCAAGCAACATCATGGTCAGGTGACCACTGGGAAATCTCTTCGCAAAAAGTGCCTTCGTAGCCCACAGACACCAACAGAACAGTTTATTTTTAGTAAAAAAAAAAAAAAAAATCCAGGGTACGGAAATGTAAGTAATGTTAAATATTTTGGACCCTGAAGGCCACGCCCCTCCCCACCCTACTCCACCCACTTTTTTTAATAAATGTGTAAGTGGTGAAAAACAGTCAAAAAAATACCAGAAAATATGGAAAACACAGAACTTATTATCCTTGTTTAATTCAAAACATTCTTGTTGGTCCAGAAAAAGCAAGCAGAACATTACATCGAGTGGACTGACGCGTTTCAGGGACCAAACTAAAGTCTAGATTTCACTGAACTGTCTCTATATATAAATCTTTTTTCCACAATGTTAGCGGGGGTTATGTATCATTCTAAATGTGATAGAAACTGTGACATTGCATTAAAATTGTGACACAAAGTAAGGTATTGCACCATTTTTTTTTAGCTAAATTTGGGGCAAATAACATTTTTTTATTAAAATCAAAAATAACCATAAATCTACAACCCGTTTCTAAGGAATCTTACTTCTTCAACAGTGCCTGAGGAGCAAGGAGGTTTCCTTAGAAATGCGTTGGATATTTATTGTTGTTTTTTACATTATTAAAATTTTGCAAATCGAGCAGAGCCCACATGGGCTGATTTTTTTGGGGATTTGTTAGACATTACCCATAGGAATTGTTACCAGCAACTTCCTCCTGCCTGGTGGTTACCCTACACCCTACACATGGTACCATGGCGTACTATCCCATTCCCAGCTACGCGCTGCATTATGATCACCCCTCAGACCAATATAGTGGAATACACATGTCCTATAGAGTTATAAGAATCTCCAACTTTCTAAATTGTCCTAGGAGACTTAAAAAATCGGGGGATGACACTTAAAATGAATGTATCGCACACAGGACGCTCTTGATACATGAGCCCTATCACGTCTTAACGTATCCCAAAAAGCCCTCATACACGATAGAACTGGACATGTGAAGACAGTGTTGTTGTCTATGACCATTGCTGCACATAGATGGGTGTAGTTCATACCCTCTGTTTTTGTAATAAAATATTCTTTTACATACAATATATCCAATCTCCTCTCTTTTAATATCTTTGACAAATATAGTGGATCCTGGGGCGTCTCAGTATATACAGTCTCCAGAGTGGTCTTCTTAATCCTCCGGTAAACAGACACAATTTGCAGCTGGGCATGTCGAGTCAGGTATCGTTAACGGAAGAATAATTAGAAAAAGTACTATTTCTGTCCTCCCAGGTGGATTCAGAGAGGCTTCTCAATTATTTCACGTCAGTGAGAGTGAAGTAAGTGTCATTTTCCATCAAGTGTTCTTATAGCTGCTAATTGAGGTCCTCAGACTTTGCATTGGAGGCCGATTTGTCAACCATGGTGGGACTTTATGCACTCAAGGTCATGTTACGTAACAGCCACTGCTGGGATCTGCTGCCATTGCACTCCTTCATGGTGGGGACCATCTTATCATCATCTGTCGGCTCATCCAAGCACTGGTTACTGTTTATATGCCTCAGTACAAAATGCTGCCAAGAGAAAGCAACAGATACGTGATAAATATTACATAATATTACATACAGCAGCGCAGGCACAGTCATAGCAGTACAGTCCTAGAAGACATTACAATTATGTACATTAAATTATCTATCTATCTATCTATCTATCCCATATCTATCTATCTGCCTATCTATCTATCTATCTATCTATCCCATATCTATCAAGTTATCTATCTATCTATCTATCTATCTATCTATCTATCCCATATCTATCTATCTATCTGCCTATCTATCTATCTATCTATCCCATATCTATCAAGTTATCTATCTAGCTATCTATCTATCTATCTCATATCTAACTAGCTACCTGTATATCTTCTATCTATCCATTATCAATTCAGGCACAGTCCTAACAGACTTTAGAATTCTATACATTTTTAAATAGTATCTCTCTCTCTATCTCTCTCAGAAATTTCAGACAGCACATCCCAGTGTGAACAGGTGCTAACTAGCATGGCAATATACAAATGCAAAAATTGCAGCAGCTTCTGCGCACAGCACTAGGACATATAAAAATAGAGTTCCAAATGGCATTACTATCTATCTATCTATCTATCTATCTAAATATCTATCTAAAAACCGTAAATCTTGAAAAAAGTCCAGGTATTTTGGGACTGAAACGTCGCATATGGAATATACCCACAGTAATTATCACTGTTTCCTAAATATTGGAGTGCTGTCTTTTTTGTAATTTGTAAATATCTATCTATCTATCTGTATACCCTATTCTATCTATGTATCTATGTATGACATACCTATCTAGCTAGATGTATATCTTCTATCTGTCTATCTCTCTAGCTGTATATCTATCTTTGATCTATCAATCTACCTGTCTACCTCATATCTGTATATGGTATCTAGTTGTCTATCTATCTATCTATCTATCTATCTATCTATCTATCTATCCATCCATTTAATATCTCTCTATCTCTACACAAAATTCCACAAACTATACAAATGTTAGTTACAAATTAGCAATGATATAAAATAAACAATAAATATAAATATTTTGTATCCATTTAATGTTCATAAACATTTCCACAGTCTCTGTATACAGGATGTCCGTGCACTGTACAGTGTGATATAAGTTATATAGCAGGTCCGGCCTGTAGCAGCTCCATCTTCTCTAGCCCAATCATCAGCATATTGGACACATTTATTTTTGAGCATTTGCACCTAAAATTTGAGATATTTCTTCTGTGACAACAATGATATAAGAACGCACCCCATAAACTGTAGGATAATTTAAACTATACAACAATGCCCCACCGCAACCTTGAAACTGTACTTCCCATTTTATGGTCTAGTTTATAGAATAGTCCCCTGCGGCGGAGACTCCAACACAAATGTGAATCCAGCCTGAATGAATGTAAATACAATGTACTGGCTTATAGAGCTATATCTCTGTATGCCAATACATTATGCATGGAAAGAAAAATAGTATTGAAGCTTGGTACGATAAATACTGTTCCTAAGGGAAGGTTGAGTCAGTGGCCCAACCATTAGGGTGTCTATCTTGCATATACCATGTCCTGGGTTTAAGACCCAGGTCACATCTAATGCAAAATTAAATAGATGGGGGAAGCTGCTGTCACAGTGCAGTGAATACCAATGAATGAAATATAGTAGTCAAGATGATGTCTGAGGCCTAAGACAAAGGCAAACATTTTTAATGTGCTTTTCTCACCAAGGGAGAGCTGTGGAGTCAGTGGCTGCCGTACAGGCGCTCATCCCCAACACCCACAATGGTCAGTTGTTTTACATTAAGCTAATTTACCTATCAGTATTATTTTTGGCATATGGGAGTACACCCATGCAAACACAGGAGAGCATACTAACTCTTATCCTTGGCTGGACTTATAGTCAGACCCCCAGTGCTGCAAGGCAACAGTGCTACCCACTGAGCCACCATGCTGCCCATAGCACTAGGTAGGTTGGTTATACATCACTTACTATCACTTGCACAGATATAACATTACATTTGGCACTTATCTCATTATTTAAGATTGAAAACCACTTTATGTTGCAGGACGCATTAGTAAAAAAGAAGGAGACCAATAGTATCTGTCTGCCAGCCCTTATATTCTACATCACTTCATCCCCTTCCCATCCCCACCCTGTATTATCATTGGGAATAATAAATCCTTAGATCAACCAAAAATAGTAATAATTATAATAGTGAGTAAAGGTTTTCAACTTTTTACCTACAGTGAATACCATAGGGGTAAGGGAAAGCACTCTTGATGGATTTTGACTTCTCTGCTGCCGGTCTCCATCTACTATATCCATTATATCTACTCCTAAATGGGTTGTCTGGGGAGTTAAATTTACCTTAATGCATCCGGTTGGCTGACTATAGTATGGTCATCCTCCATAGCACATGTAATTACCTTTAAGATCGGAGCGGAGGGAGGGGCGGAGCTCCTGCTTATGATCACATGACCCTGGGTCGTAACAAAGTCAGAAATCGTGACTAAATCGTGGCTCCATCATGAACAATCCTCCTGATACATTAAGGTAAATCTAACTCCCCGGACAACCCTCTAAAGAAACAGTGTTACTATAGTACCATATGTTGCTAATCATTATGGTAGCTATATATTTGCAAGGACTTTTTAAAAACATCAGTGCAAAAATGTGTAATGTTGTAACCTCCAAAATTCCTAGAGAAAAGAGGAATAACTTCAAGTTCCTACGCAAAATCTTTGGCTGGGCCCTACTGGTGCCTATTTTGTGACTGCACAGCCCTCTGAGCCATCAGGAACCCCTTGAGAATACCATGACTGCATTTCCTATTTTATGTCCCTGTGAGGAGGATCAGTAGATTTTTTTTTTTTTAAATTTTTCATCCACAGATTGATGTAGGTACAGACTGCATTGCCTTCCTGTAAATGATGTGAGCACAGTTAGTACTGCTTCCTAATCTCTCCTTATAAATAATGTAGGAAAAGTTAGAATTGCTTCCTAATCTCTCCTTAGAAATAATCTGCGCACAGTTAGTACTGCCTCCTATTCTCTTCTTATAAATAATGTAGGCACAGTTAGTACTACCTCCTGATCTCTCCTTAGAAATAATGTAGGCACAGTTAGTACTGCCTCCTAATCTAATCTCTCTTTATGATCAATGTAAATCCAGTCAGTAATGCCTCCTAATCTCTCTTTAGAAATAATCTAGGCACAGTTAGTACTGCCTCCTAATCTCTCTTTATAATCCATGTAAATCCAGTTAGTATTGCTTCCTAATCTCTCTTTATAAATAATATAGGAACAGTTAGTACTGTCTCCTAATCTCTCTTTAGAAATAATCTGTGCACAGTTAGTACTGCCTTCTAATCTCTCTCTAGAAATAATCTAGGCACAGTTAGTACTGCCTCCTAATCTCTCTCTAGAAATAATCTAGGCACAGTTAGTACTGCCTCCTAATCTCTCTTTATAATTAATGTAAATCCAGTTAGTACTTCCTCCTATTCTCTCCTTATCAATAATGTAGTCCCAGTTAGTATTGCCTCTCAATCTTTCTTTATAAATAATATAGATCCAGTTAGTACTGCCTCCTATACTTTCCTTATAAATAATGTAGACAACATTTAGTACTGCCCCTATTTTCTCCTTATAAATGAGGTAGGTATAAACAGCTACATCTTGTTCTGTGTAGGCACAGAATGTACTGCCTCCTATTCTCTCCTTATAAATAATGTATGCCTAGTTAGTACTGCCTCTTGTTCTCTTCATATAAATAACATAGGCACAGTTAGTACTGTCTTCTAATCTCTGATTATAAATAACGGAGGCAAAGTTAGTACTGTCTTCTAATCTCTCCTTATAAATAACGTAGGCACAGTTAGTACTGTCTTCTAATCTCTGATAAATAATGGAGGTACAGTTAGTACTGCCTCCTAATCTCTCCTTACAAATGATACAGACACAACCAGTACTGCCTTCTAATATATCCATGTCAATGATATAGTCATCTCTTTGGCAGCTACTTTTTTTTTATAGAGAGGGCAGCAAGGAAATTTTCTGCAACAATCAACATGTTCCTGTAGGATTGTGGTGGGGCAGTGGAGGGAATGTACAATACCTCGTCATTGGGACTAGAAGCAGAAACCTTCAACCAAAACCTGCCACTGCTGACCTCTCTGAAGCGATTACAAAAATGTTGACTACCACAAATGTTGCAATTGACAGAATTAGTATTTCTGAGTTACTAGCAGACCCGTCTGTGGCGTATCTTACAGAATGCTTTATATTATGAACAATACGTTATACCAACCTCATATAGCTTTCATAGAAAGTAATCAGTGGGACTGTAAAAAATATTTCTAAAAACCTCCAGTCTGGTGTAATTCCTCAGTGTCCAGGCTTGCCGGCTGTCGCCGTTACAGTATTCCACGGTAGGGCCAAATGTGCCATCCTCTATTTGGCTTAAAGTCAAACATGATTGGGTTATGATATGGAGAAATGAATGGGTCTGTGCGACAGAAAAAGACAAGTGAAAGCAAAAAAACACACATAGCATGGAGAATAAATGATAGAGCAAAAGAATGTCACACACAAGGAGACGGAACACACGTGCAGATGGAGGGAAGGAATTCACACACGGGGCAAAGACATACACAATCACAAAACGCAACGCACAGTACTTGTATAATGCTCTGTGGTCTGTGCACGATTCCTGGACAGAGGGCATTTTAACCCATTTTAACCCATAGCACTCTTACATTAAGGTCTATGGGAGAGTTTTCTAGACATGCTCTGTGCAGGGAAGGGAAGGAGATAAGCTGTGACATCATCTATTGTCAGCAGTGATGTAATGATGGGCCAGTGGTATTATCTATAGAGGTGATATCTTCTATTTTAACAAGAGGCATAATCTGAAGCTCCTGGGCCCCAATGCAAAATCTGTACTGGGACCCCTAAATACTAAGTGCCATTTAGAATAGTGGTTTATTTGATGTGGCATAGGAAACTTTGGGGCCCCTTCAGGTTTCAGGGCCCTATATAGCACCACCTGTAATTATACCCCTGATTGTAACCCTGTCTATGATGTGACTGCCGCAAAGAAAACTGCTATAGAATTGGCAAGCGTGAGGCTATTCTAAGGCTTAGTGGTCAGAGGGAAAACTGCAGAGTGAATAGAGTGAAAAAAGTGCTTGTTTGGCTACCTTTTCATGGTTGGATTGCTAAAGTGACCACTGTGGACACTGATGCTCATACACGCCATAACTAAATAGCCATTCACACACGCCAACGATTGGGAGCGAATATTCATAGAAATTTATAGAAATTCCTTCATTCACCACTTCATTGGTTCAGGTAAATTTTCTCGTTTACCACCTAATTGGATCAACTATCCAGGCAGTGATCAGTGCATATATAAACCCTATACGCTGCCGCCATAATGGAACTGTATGGGGTGCTATTGATCACTTCTCACCCCTATACTTGGCCAGTGCAAAGACTGATGCAAGTGAACGCTCATTGACGTGTTATGTCAATCATCGGGGACTCGCCCCGCCAAACATAACAAATAAGCCTTACAAGTGTATGATACACGAGCAGGATTATACATTTACTGATACATAGGAGGAAACAAAGTGTTAATGGTAAAATGATGACAGTACGAAAATAAAATCTGTACACGACTGCATTTCCTCTCCTGTAAAATAATCCCAATCATATCCCCCCAAGCTCTGCGCAGAGAGGAGCCCACCAACCTCTTGATGTTCTCTATGCTTTATGTGAGCTCCTGAAGCACTAGAGGGAATTTGAGTCTTATAACTTTTAGGAATCGCATGCAACGTGATTTAAGCAGAAAACTTTATTTTTGTCCATAGCTTTAGTTATATAATAAAGAAGGTGCATAAAATAGGGAAACATATGCGAATATCCTGAAATCAGAAACTGCTGCAAATAAGAAGGCAAGCTACTGTACCCTTATAGGAGACGGACCCTGCCCCAGAGCCAGACCCACCCCCATGTCTGCTGGGGAACTTATCAGCGAGTGTTCGATTTAAATACAGAGCCAAAACAGGGGACATTATACATTACAAGGCTCCCAATAATATAGATAGACTTGGTCCTTTATATCAAAAGATGCTCTAACTGACAATTATCTTAGTTGTGGCTCAGCGCATGCGCAGAATGGGAATGAATCTGTTACTCATAAGCAAGTATTCAGGATGTGCATGCAACGTAATTTAGTTAACCGGTGCAAGCACAATGTCAATTCCCTGATGTGATCTGAAGATTCATTTTTATTCTGCGCATGCACCAAGCCAGCAAGAGCTGTGTAGCAAGGAGTTATAGGAAAATATGGGGGATATGATTCAGACGTTTGTGGAGGGTCACAGCCATACTGAGGTCTCCTATCACTTAAAGAGGACCTTTTATTACCCCCACCAACTCCAACATTCTTTAATAGCCCCCCTTACCACTGATTCTAGCGCAGCTGGAATTTTTCCTCTAGCCCCCACCATTCCTGAGCAATCATTTGTAATAGTCAGCACCCAATATGCAAATTAGGCTCTCTATTGTCAGGTGGGAGGTCCTGGGCTGCAGCAGATAGTCTGAGACCGCCCAGTAGACTGACAGTAGACAGGCTAAACTAACAGAACCAATTACTCAGGAATTGTGGGGGCTAGAGAAAAAATTCCAACTCTACCGAAATCAGTGCAGCAGAGCCCTATTAAATGGTGCCAGCCATTGGAGTTGGTGGAGGTGGTGAAAGGTCCTTTTTAAAGTCACGGGAAGCAAAGCATGCATGGCCAGCAAAGATCTTAAATTTTTTTAACTTGCACAAAAACAGAACTATTATAACAAGAGTTCTACAGATGTAGCAGAGTTGACTGAATCAACAGAAAGGTTTTTACATTTTTGCAAGGTTCACATCCATTGCAAAAAGAGTTTTCTGTCACTACTGTGAAGGGTCGAGATGATGTCACTAAACCCCATAGGCATCTGTTGGGATGAATAAAAAAGTTTCTTGAAGACCACCCCTGTCCACATGTCTTAGTAGGGCTTATGGACGTCATACCCTGTTGAGGACCCCTTCTTTGGACAAAATTATATAACTACTTATTATACACCAACATTTTTGGGAAATGGAAAATGCCCCTTTAAAAATACATTTTTACCCCAATTTTTGTGCAAAAAATCCCACTGTACCATTGCAATACAGAGGTTGCATTACCTATATTTTACCTTTGCTGTATATTTTTACCCTTCAATTTTTCTATTTTAACATTAAAAACAGCAATTATGTTTAGATGGAAAATTAATCTCTGCTTGTGATTGATGTATTGGTTACCATATGGGGAAAGTGTTGCCAGGAAATTACCTGTTATTTATGTCACATTTTTATATAAAACATATTTTTTAAGAATTTTTGTTGTTGCTTTTAACTTGTTATTATCTATATTTCAAAAAAAAAAAATCTGACTCTTGCCACTAAGCCTAAAATAGTCTGTGACTTCCAGTCTCCTGGAGATGGACTATGGTCCATAGACACAATGGTCTGGAGCAGACTCTATTGACTTCTATGGAAGAGTTTTCTAGGCCTGCTCTGTGACCTGTGCAGAGAGGGGAGTAGATAAGATGTGACATCACCTATTGTGACTGGTGGATTCTGTGTCTTATCTACATATACATGATCGCTGTGATCATCAGAGTGCTGTAAGTGAGGTGATTGCTGCAAACAAATCTGCCCAAAACAGGAAGTCTGTGTATATTATTAGGCATAGTGGCTAGAGTCAGAACTGCGGGATTTAACGGAATTTTTAAAAATATAGATAAAATGGAAATTTTTTAAAAAACCTTACCAGAATTTTTTTTAAAAATATGTTTAACATAATACTTGATTTAAAATAGTTGCTAATTTTCTGGTGACACATTGCCTTTAATGTCTAAAGGAGCGGTCTTAGAAAAACTGCCAAGAAAGCAGGACCCTAATTGGGTGAATTGGTTCCTCAGATCTAAAATAGTTTCTTTACTTTAAGATTTTTTTCTTCACCTCTCTAGCTATATTGTGGGGATGGTAATAGGTTTAGATAATATTCTGTTTTTTTATTATTTTATATTGCATTATATTTTATTAAATTATAAAAACAAACATTAAAAATGAGCTCCAGACGTGAGTACGTGTCCCTATGTACATGAGCAAGGATCGAATGTCCTAATGCGTTCCGTTCAATGGTATGCCATACATTACTCCAGATAAGTGTTACAGAGCGCCGCAGATAAGTTGTAGAGACGTAAAACTTTACAACATTTTATGGTCCTGGCACATTAAGAACACTCAAAGTACAAGAGCATTAATGGTCGTCCGCCAGGAGCCTCGTCCTCACATTCATTACACTTACTTCATTACATTACTGCCGAAAATACAATAGAAGCTTTCCATTATATAGACTGATGTGCAGACGGGGGCGCACTCAGGGGTCATGGGGTCCTAGAGAAACTCAAGTCACAACATGGAGTATATACAACATGTATCTATCTATAGTTAAAGAGGAAGACCCAACAGTCATTCTCCATACTTCCCTGTCCTGACTCCTCTGTTACTACAGCCCAAGTCCAACTCCAACCCATGGTCAGGCAGAAGCTGTAAAAATCCTTCCCAAATTTGCTGGGACGACTGCTGAAATTTAGGGACAGATGGCGACTATTCCATTGCTATATTTGTCTTGGTGAAGGGGTCTGGGACTGAACCGATTCTGCTGCTTTGCTTCAAGAAAAATTCTGTGTCCACATCACTGCATATGGATTTATACAGTTCCCATAGATCTCAAAGTCTGTATGCAGTGAGCGCCCCCTAGGGAAGACCACAAGTAAACAAAATGTTATCTTGAAAGAAAGCAGAAGGATCAGCTCCGTGTCCGCACCTTCTCATTCTATGACAATGGTCAATGTAAAAGTGTACCGTATATCTATATCAGTCCAACAGGTAGTGACTTAATATGTCACTGTGTGGGGGCTCCAAAAAAAGAGGCAATATAATGTGTGGGGACAGAATAAAGGGAGCAATATTATGTGTGCAAGCCAAGAAAAGGGGGCATTATACTGTGTGGGGGCCAATTTTTGTTCTGCAAATGGGGGGTGATGCTGATAAAGAGGGGACGTAACCTAAACATTTTGATAAGGGGCGCTCCCAGACATCATTTTGCTTGGGGACCACAAAATGACAAGTCCACCCCTGGATATAGAGGACATAATACTTGACTAGAAGTTTATAAATATACATGGTGGGGCTGAAAAGTTGTCACCCTTGGGGCCTGTGATTGGCCACAGCACTCATTTGGTGGAGGGGGGGGGTGTAATGTACATCACTGCGCTCCAATGCACCAAGATGACGGACGAGCGTCAGTGTTCGATGGTGTACATCGCCCCCCACAGGTGTGTGTCTGATTGTGGGACCTCCGATGTACACAACAATATTGGCGGTTTGTTAACTTATCGTATCATTCAAGTTGAAGGCAAACATTCAATACTACAACTTATAGAGGGAGCCATGGAAGGGTCTGCTTACTGTGAAACCTCTCTAAAAGACCACCGCGCTGAGAACACCCCTCATCCAAAGCTTTTCAGTCCCACCATATATTATTCTTATGGGCCATCTTCTATGAGAAGACCACTCCTGTATGAGAAGACCACTCCTCTAGAAGACTACTCCTCTATGAGAAGACCACTCCTCAATGAGACCACTCCTCTAGAAGACTACTCCTCTATGAGAAGACCACTCCTGTATGAGAAGACCACTCCTCTAGAAGACTACTCCTCAATGAGAAGACCACTCCTCTAGAAGACTACTCCTCTAGAAGACTACTCCTCAATGAGAAGACCACTCCTCTAGAAGACTACTCCTCTATGAGAAGACCACTCCTCAATGAGACCACTCCTCTAGAAGACTACTCCTCAATGAGAAGACCACTCCTCTAGAAGACTACTCCTCTATGAGAAGACCACTCCTCAATGAGAAGACCACTCCTCTAGAAGACTACTCCTCAATGAGAAGACCACTCCTCTAGAAGACTACTCCTCTATGAGAAGACCACTCCTGTATGAGAAGACCACTTCTGTATGAGAAGACCACTCCTCTAGACCACTTTTTAATGCACTTTTGGGTGATCTTAAAGAGGTTTCACTCTATTTACTAATCTATATTTACAAAAAGTTACAAAAATGTCTTACCTCAAAATTATATTCCCATTTACCTGCATACTGACAAAGGAAAGACATACATAAATGAGTGACATAAGGTTTAGGGTATCGAGGTCCTACAAGACTACAACCGGTATATAGGAAAAAAAAAAATCTTGGTTTTGGTGCAGCGGTAAAGTTAAAGGGTTTTCCAGGCTAAATAATTGATCACCTACCCTTGGGATAGGTCAGCTATTAAAGAAAGGCTGCCTGCTGCCTTCTTTAGATACGTGGATCTATACATGGTTCTGTACATGTTCTATATATTGTCCTATAGGTGGTTCTGTATATGGTTCGATAAGTGGTTTTATATGTGGTCCGAAACATGGTTGTGTATGTGATTCTGTACATGGCTCAATATATGATTCTATTTGGTTCTGTATATGGTTCTATACATGGTTCTATATATGGTTCTATACATGGTTCTATATGTGGTTCTATACATGGTTCTATATGTGGTTCTATACGTCATTCTGTACATGATTCAATACATGATTCTATATGGTTCTATGCATGGTTCTATATGGTTCTATATGTAGTTCTATACATTGTTCTATATGTGTTATGTAAATGGTTCTATACATTGTTTTATACAGGGTTCTATACGTTGTTCTGTACATGGTTTTATACAGGGTTCTAGATGTGGTTCTATATGTGGCTCTTTACATGGTTCTACAGATGGTTCTATAAAGTGAGTGAGTTGCTGTCTATAGGTTGCTTGGACTACATTCTCCGGTACATTCCCTTAATCCTTAACGTTTATACAGAATAACATTGCATGCTGGGGGTTGTAGTCCGGCCGCCTCTCCTATGATGCTTGTGTGTAACTCAGTGACTGCAGCAATTATGAGAGTTCATTAATATAATCTGCAGAATGATGAATAATTAATGTTCTATCTTAATGAAATATTAATGTGTACCTGTCATGTCCTAAAGTGCGGCGCTGACTGCGGCGATATCACTGCAGAGGGATCTGAGAGACTGTGAAGTTTTACCCCCGATACAGACGGCCATGAGAGGGGTCGTGAGATCCATACATACCAAAATCCCTGCTAAAATGTGATATTCTCTTATGTGATGCAGCATTATATGTAATAAAACTAGAGCTATCAGATTGTGAAGGTCACTGACATTTATTCCTCCTGGATATGTATGAAGTAATTGACATGACATGACCATGACCCTAGTACATAGGTTTCTATGTCTACAAAGTTGGACATTGTCCACACTGGTTGATCAGTGCAACAATATGTAGAGACATACCCATGTGAAAGGTCCCCTTTAAAACGTCATGATGACATTTGTCTGTCTCTTGCCTGTTTGAGGCTCAGTCCCATTCAAGTGAATGGGGCTGAGCTGCAAAACCAAGCACAGCCATTATACAATGTAAAACTTTATGGTTAGCACTTTTTGCCTTGCATCACTGGGATCCTAGATCCGAATCCAACCAAGGACAACATCTGCATGAAGTTTGTATGTTCTCCCTGTATTTGCGTGGGATCCCTCTGGGTACTCCGGTTTCCTCCCACATAGCAAAAATACACTGATAGGTAAATTGTCTTCCCCTAATGCAATTGACCCTGTACGGCAGCCACTAACTCCCCTACTCCACAACGTTCCCTACACTTTGTGTCTCCGCGAGAAAAGAGAATTACAAATATTTGTTATTTGTCATGGTCTGTTAGGCAGTGAAGAGGCCGCAGAGCTTGTCCAAAGACTGCAAATAGCTGATCTGCGGGGTCCCAAGTCTGAGACCCCCAACAATCATGCAAAGGATGAATTATCAATTTTATAAATTCCGGAACCCCCTTTAATGACTGTGCCCCATTGTGTGGTGGCTTCATAGATGATAGATAGATAGATGGATAGATAGATAGATAGATATGGATTAGATAGATAGATAGATAGATAGATAGATATGGATTAGATAGATAGATAGATAGATAGATATGGATTAGATAGATAGATAGATAGATAGATATGGATTAGATAGATAGATAGATAGATAGATAGATATGGATTAGATAGATAGATAGATAGGGATTAGATAGATAGATAGATAGATAGATAGATAGATAGATAGATAGATAGATATGGATTAGATAGATACTATTTGTAAGTGATCGCTACTTTAGAGGTACTCGGTTGGGATATTTTCTCACAAGGAGATACTTCACTTGAAAAGGTTAAGAACCACAGTTGCAGATAGATAAATAGATAGTTATGTAGATAGATTGAAAAAAATACTTCTCCGCCAATATCTTGTTCAAGTGATGGAAGATCTTCATTGGAGCCAAGAACACCATGTATTGGCCCTCAGGACACTTGAGAACATTGAGAAGGTTCCTGTGAGGGCCAATACATGGTGTTCTTGGCTCCAATGAAGATCTTCCATCACTTGAACAAGATATTGGCGGAGAAGTATTTTTTTGTTTGGTAATTATTCAAAATGAAGGGATTGGGTAGACAAATAGATAAACAGATAGATAGATAGACAATAGATAGATAGATAGATATATAAATAGATAGATAGATATACTATAGATAGATAGATAGATAGATAGATATGAGATAGATAGATATGAGATAGATAGATAGATAATAGATAGATAGATAGATAGATAGATAGGCAGAGATATAGACAGATAGAGAGATAGATAATAGACAGATACTATAAATAGATGTTGTACATAGATACTGTAAATGAATAAATAGATACATAGATACTGTATATAGATAGATGATCTTTTATGCTATATATATATATATATATATATATATATATATATATATATACATACACACAAATAATGTAATCTATGATACTGCGCTCTGGTCTATGGCGCCCTCACTACAGGAGGATAAAGGCTGATGCTTATTTCCAGCCAAACAGTCAGGGATGTTCAGAGAAGGGCCAATTAGGCCAGGTCCAGAGATGGGGCCCGGCAGTGCTTTTTGTAGCCACATTTATCTCCTCTCTGTAGAGTTGTAGATGAATGGACGCCTCAGATGTCACTTTCCACATCTCAGCACGTACTGCTGAGTAAGGGTCGGCTGCAACTAAAATTACCACTTACATAAAGCTATTTGGTAATACTCAGAAACTCTTTCATAATAGCGCCATCTAATGGCCATACTGATTATGGCACACATTACATGTAATGTGGAAGGGGACAGGCTGCCCTCCCTGTCACACCAGGTTATTGACATGACTATTAGAGCAGGTTATAAAGGCGACATCCACCATTGTCAGGTTTTACAGTTGCTACTGTGTACTATAAAGGTTAGAAGGTTTTATATCAGCCAATAATGGCAATTGTATTTATGTCTTGGAAATAAACTCTGTAATATATCATGTGGTTTACTATTTGTGTACTGCGTCGTTCTAATGATGAGTATAGGAAAGGCACACTGAGTATATTGTGTGACACTTAGGTTAGTATGCCATCTCTACAGACAGTACCTGTACCCATACAATGCCTGCACAAAACAGCAAATCAATGCCCAAATACTACATAACTAGTACCCCCATACACTACAGAAATAATACCCCCAAACAATGCATAAATAATAACTCTACACAATGCAGAAATAATATCGCTATACAATGCATAACTAACACTTCTATACAATGCATAAATAATACCCCCATACAATGCAAAAATAATATCTCTATACAATGTGTAAATAATACCTTAATACAATGTTTAAGTAATACATTTATAGATTGCATAAATAATACCTCTATACAATGCATAAAGAATACCTCTATACTGTACAATGCATAAATAATACCTCTATAGAATGTGTAATTAATACATCTATACAATTTACAAATAATACCTCTATATCAGGGGTAGGCAACCTTCAGCACTCCAGCTGTTGTAAAACTACAACTCCCAGCATGAATACTTGCTCTGCTGCTCATGGAACTACCATGGAAGTGAATGGAGCATGTTGGGAGTTGTAGTTTCACAGCAGCTGCAGTGCCGAAGGTTGCTGACCCCTGCTCTATATTATGTGTAAATAATACCCCTATACAATGCATAAATAATACCCCTATTATACAATACCCAAATAATACCCTCATATAATGTATAAATAATATCTCTATAAAAGGTGTAAATAATACCCCCATACAATGTGTAACTAATACTCCTACACAACACATGAATTCCTCAATAAAAGTCATAAATAATACCTCTATGCAATGCTGATTATTGAAGTTCAGTCCTTGGAGACCCAGTTTGTAACCCTCCCAAAAAACTGTCCTGTAAATCTGCAACTATGAGTAATGTAGCGGATTTATTGTGGTGTCTATGCCAAATTTCTGATGAAAAAAAACTCAAGCCTCAGGCTTTTTAAATGCCAGTTGCAAATAGGGGACATGGTAAGAGTGTTGTGGGTGCGGGGCCACTGGCCTTGTCACATTTATCATCATTTACACCACATAACAGGTGTAAATGATGCCTAATAACTAGATTTCAGGCAGGCAGCAGCTCGGCAGAGGGTGCTCTTCCTTTATGAGGAGGTGTGTGCTTTGTAATAAATAAGGTGCACCCTCTGCTGGAGGAAATAAAAAAACATCAATCTTCATAAATCTGACCCGATAAATCTATTGATTTTGAGGGAAGAACCAACATAGCCCAGAAATCTCTAATGTACATCACGTGTCAAAGTCACTTCATTGGATTATTCCGGGAGGTCCCATCCTATATAGATGGGATGGGTGGTAGAGGTTTTCTCCGGGGCACTCCCTGGTGTAGGTCTTCTGCCAGTTGGTGTTTCGGGGTACCCTTGATATAGGGTGTGAGTAAGACACAGGACACACAACGGCACCTGAGCTGGCGAGGTATGCAGCACTTTATTAAGGCAAATCCAGTTACAAGTAAAATGGACGCACAGTCTCTTTAACAAGCAGTATCTCACCACAGGGCGCTCTACATACAGGGACTGATGTGGCGTCTGAATTTCTCTCCCTCCTCTAGTCCTCTGTCCCTTCCTATTGTTGCAAATGTAGGGTGACCCCGGCCCAAAGTCTCATTTTCCAGGGCACTACCTTGGTCCTTGCTTTCAGCCACTATTGGACTAGAGCTCGACGTGGTCATGGATACGCTTCAACAGTGGAGATCCTTTAGCAATATAAAAGGTTCTGGGGCTCAATGTTGTGGGGCAGCCTGTCTCACAGTCTGAACTGCCACTAACTGGAGAGCAGAGTTCTCTCAAACATGTCTGCATCCTTCCGCAGGTAACTGCCCGCTAAGACGCCCAAACTGGATAAGAGGGGTGTTGGTAGACTATCAGATAACTCCTCGCTCATGCAGTAATGAAGCCATAAAAAGTCAAAGATCATACTAACACATTATAAGAGATTACATATCAACATTTCATATCTTTATATGCTATCTATCTATCTATCTATCTATCTATCTATCATCTATCTATCTATCCATCTATAGTATCTATCTATCTATCTATCTATCTATCTATCTATCTATGTATGTTA
This sequence comes from Leptodactylus fallax, assembly GCA_947044405.1. Classification (NCBI taxonomy): domain Eukaryota; kingdom Metazoa; phylum Chordata; class Amphibia; order Anura; family Leptodactylidae; genus Leptodactylus; species Leptodactylus fallax. The sequence continues at coordinate 5,487,717 of CAMRHE010000028.1, read as the reverse complement.
CCTGTTTAATTATATATCCACAGTACATATCCTCTAGACATCTATGTGCCTAGAAATCTTGTATGAATCCATTTGCCTGTTTATCTCTCTGTCCCAAAAATCAATCTATCTATCTATCTATCTATCTATCTATCTATCTATCTATCTATCTATCTATCCATCTATAGTATCTATCTATCTATCTATCTATCTATCTATCTATCAATCATTTATCTATCTCAATATGTTGCCTAATTATATATCTACAGTACATATCTATCTATCTATCTATCTATCTATCTATCTATCTATCTATCATTTATCTCGATATGTTGCCTAATTATATATCCACAGTACATATCTACCTGGATATCTATGTTTCTAGACATCTTATATTAATCTATTTGCCTATCTATTATATATATACTATACACAGTTTTTCACTTGTTCCCAAACTATGGCAGCAGCAAAGCCAAATACATGTAGACAGTAATGAGCTGTTGATTAGATCTTGTTAGAGTAGAGAAATATCTTCCCGCATACAGTAAATCTATATTGCTGAAGCTACGAGGTAGCGAGCGCCATGCATCCTTATGTAATAATTGATTTGCCTTTAATGAGTCCTCTGGGATTTGGGCCGTACCGACGCTTCTCTCTGGTGTTTTTCTCCTGGGGGAGGAAACTGAGAACCAGCAAATATGACACTGACACTATCCTGGAGACTGCACTCAGTGTGTCTGTATTATTTATTAGCATATCTATAGTATTTATTATAAGGAAATAAATGTGTAAGAAAGTTGCAGCACTCCAGCAATAATCCAGTGGAGCGCCTCTGCAATTTTTTTGGGTTTGCAGATGTATTGCAGCAATGTGCAGATATTGTTTGGCAGCGCTGACCAAGTTTCTTTGTTTGCTTTATTGTACATATGGTACTCCATTTTTGGTTGCTCAAGCCGCCACCCATAGGCCTAAGGCTGTATTAAAGGAGAGTTGCACTACACTATCCCTAAATTCATTTGGAGGTCTAGGTCCAGAGAGAGGTGAGTCTATGTAGTGTAGGGTCCCATCTAAAGAGATTGTTGCTGGCAGGTGGGCGCTAAGAAGCTCATTTTTATAACTATATATAATAGACATAACAGTAATATTCTTAGTGTTTTAGTGTGCACCTGCGCTCATATTCTATATTCTGGGGAAGGGCTGACCAAGGTGGTTTGTTTGCTGCAATATGTACAGTAAGAGTCCTGATGACCCTTCCAAGACACAATGATCGACAGCTCTCCCTATATCCGTTGTCAATAATCCTGTGTGAGGGTACGGTAATAAGGACTCTCACTGTCTCTGCTAGGAGTCCTGCCAGGATTTACTCTGCTTTTATAGTCATAAGTCATAAAACCCTATATATCACAGAGCTCAGCTTCTCTCCTCTATCATATAACCCTATATATCACAGAGCTCAGCTTCTCTCCTCTATCATATAACCCTATATATCACAGAGCTCAGCTTCTCTCCTCTATCATATAACCCTATATATCACAGAGCTCAGCTTCTCTCCTCTATCATATAACCCTATATATCACAGAGCTCAGCTTCTCTCCTCTATCATATAACACTATATATCACAGAGCTCAGCTTCTCTCCCTCTATCATATAATCCTATATATCACAGTGCTCAGCTTCTCTCCTCTATCATATAACCCTATATATCACACAGCTCAGCTTCTCTCCTCTATCATATAACCCTATATATCACAGAGCTCAGCTTCTCTCCTCTATCATATAACCTATATATCACAGAGCTCAGCTTCTCTCCTCTATCATATAACCTATATATCACAGAGCTCAGCTTCTCTCCCTCTATCATATAATCCTATATATCACAGTGCTCAGCTTCTCTCCTCTATCATATAACCCTATATATCACAGAGCTCAGCTTCTCTCCTCTATCATATAACCTATATATCACCGAGCTCAGCTTCTCTCCTCTATCATATAACCTATATATCACAGAGCTCAGCTTCTTTCCTCTATCATATAACACTATATATCACAGAGCTCAGCTTCTCTCCTCTATCATATAACCCTATATATCACAGAGCTCAGCTTCTCTATCATATAACTCTATATATCACAGAGCTCAGCTTCTCTATCATATAACTCTATATATCACAGAGCTCAGCTTCTCTCCTCTATCATATAACACTATATATCACAGAGCTCAGCTTCTCTTCTCTATCATATAACCCTATATATCACAGAGCTCAGCTTCTCTCCTCTATCATATATCCCTATATATCACAGAGCTCAGCTTCTCTCCTCTATCATATAACCCTATATATCACACAGCTCAGCTTCTCTCCTCTATCATATAACCCTATATATCACAGAGCTCAGCTTCTCTCCTCTATCATATAACCCTATATATCACAGAGCTCAGCTTCTCCCCTCTATCATATAATCCTATATATCACAGAGCTCAGCTTCTCTCCTCTATCATATAACCCTATATATCACAGACCTCAGCTTCTCTCCCTCTATCATATAACCCTATATATCACAGAGCTCAGCTTCTCTCCTCTATCATATAACCCTATATATCACAGATCTCAGCTTCTCTCCTCTATCATATAACCCTATATATCACAGAGCTCAGCTTCTCTCCTCTATCATATAACCCTATATATCACAGAGCTCAGCCTCTCTCCTCTATCATATAACCCTATATATCACAGAGCTCAGCTTCTCTCCTCTATCATATAACCCTATATATCACAGAGCTCAGCTTCTCTCATCTATCATATAACCCTATATATCACAGAGCTCAGCTTCTATCCTCTATCATATAACCCTATATATCACAGAGCTCAGCTTCTCTCCTCTATCATATAACCCTATATATCACAGAGCTCAGCTTCTCTCCTCTATCATATAACCTATATATCACAGAGCTCAGCTTCTCTCCTCTATCATATAACCCTATATATCACATAGCTCAGCTTCTCTCCTCTATCATATAACCTATATATCACAGAGCTCAGCTTCTCTCCTCTATCATATAACCCTATATATCACAGAGCTCAGCTTCTCTCCTCTATCATATAACCCTATATATCACAGAGCTCAGCTTCTCTCCTCTATCATATAACCCTATATATCACAGAGCTCAGCTTCTCTCCCTCTATCATATAATCCTATATATCACAGAGCTCAGCTTCTCTCCCTCTATCATATAACCTATATATCACAGAGCTTAGCTTTTCTCCTCTATCATATAACCCTATATTTCAGAGCTCAGCTTCTCTCCTCTATCATATAACCCTATATATCACAGAGCTTAGCTTCTCTCCTCTATCATATAACCCTATATATCACAGAGCTTAGCTTTTCTCCTCTATCATATAACCCTATATATCACAGAGCTCAGCTTCTCTCCTCTATCATATAACCCTATATATCACAGAGCTCAGCTTCTCTCCTCTTTCATATAACCCTATATATCACAGAGCTCAGCTTCTCTTCCTCTATCATATAACCCTATATATCACAGAGCTCAGCTTCTCTCCTCTATCATATAACCTATATATCACAGAGCTCAGCTTCTCTCCTCTATCATATAATCCTATATATCACAGATCTCAGCTTCTCTCCTCTATCATATAACCCTATATATCACAGAGCTCAGCTTCTCTCCTCTATCATATAACCTATATATCACAGAGCTCAGCTTCTCTCCTCTATCATATAACCCTATATATCACAGAGCTCAGCTTCTCTCCTCTATCATATAACCCTATATATCACAGAGCTCAGCTTCTCTCCTCTATCATATAACCCTATATATCACAGAGCTCAGCTTCTCTCCTCTATCATATAACCCTATATATCACAGAGCTCAGCTTCTCTCCTCTATCATATAACACTATATATCACAGAGCTCAGCTTCTCTCCCTCTATCATATAATCCTATATATCACAGTGCTCAGCTTCTCTCCTCTATCATATAACCCTATATATCACACAGCTCAGCTTCTCTCCTCTATCATATAACCCTATATATCACAGAGCTCAGCTTCTCTCCTCTATCATATAACCTATATATCACAGAGCTCAGCTTCTCTCCTCTATCATATAACACTATATATCACAGAGCTCAGCTTCTCTCCTCTATCATATAACCTATATATCACAGAGCTCAGCTTCTCTCCCTCTATCATATAATCCTATATATCACAGTGCTCAGCTTCTCTCCTCTATCATATAACCCTATATATCACAGAGCTCAGCTTCTCTCCTCTATCATATAACCTATATATCACCGAGCTCAGCTTCTCTCCTCTATCATATAACCTATATATCACAGAGCTCAGCTTCTTTCCTCTATCATATAACACTATATATCACAGAGCTCAGCTTCTCTCCTCTATCATATAACCCTATATATCACAGAGCTCAGCTTCTCTATCATATAACTCTATATATCACAGAGCTCAGCTTCTCTATCATATAACTCTATATATCACAGAGCTCAGCTTCTCTCCTCTATCATATAACACTATATATCACAGAGCTCAGCTTCTCTTCTCTATCATATAACCCTATATATCACAGAGCTCAGCTTCTCTCCTCTATCATATATCCCTATATATCACAGAGCTCAGCTTCTCTCCTCTATCATATAACCCTATATATCACACAGCTCAGCTTCTCTCCTCTATCATATAACCCTATATATCACAGAGCTCAGCTTCTCTCCCCTATCATATAACCCTATATATCACAGAGCTCAGCTTCTCCCCTCTATCATATAATCCTATATATCACAGAGCTCAGCTTCTCTCCTCTATCATATAACCCTATATATCACAGACCTCAGCTTCTCTCCCTCTATCATATAACCCTATATATCACAGAGCTCAGCTTCTCTCCTCTATCATATAACCCTATATATCACAGATCTCAGCTTCTCTCCTCTATCATATAACCCTATATATCACAGAGCTCAGCTTCTCTCCTCTATCATATAACCCTATATATCACAGAGCTCAGCCTCTCTCCTCTATCATATAACCCTATATATCACAGAGCTCAGCTTCTCTCCTCTATCATATAACCCTATATATCACAGAGCTCAGCTTCTCTCATCTATCATATAACCCTATATATCACAGAGCTCAGCTTCTATCCTCTATCATATAACCCTATATATCACAGAGCTCAGCTTCTCTCCTCTATCATATAACCCTATATATCACAGAGCTCAGCTTCTCTCCTCTATCATATAACCTATATATCACAGAGCTCAGCTTCTCTCCTCTATCATATAACCCTATATATCACATAGCTCAGCTTCTCTCCTCTATCATATAACCTATATATCACAGAGCTCAGCTTCTCTCCTCTATCATATAACCCTATATATCACAGAGCTCAGCTTCTCTCCTCTATCATATAACCCTATATATCACAGAGCTCAGCTTCTCTCCTCTATCATATAACCCTATATATCACAGAGCTCAGCTTCTCTCCCTCTATCATATAATCCTATATATCACAGAGCTCAGCTTCTCTCCCTCTATCATATAACCTATATATCACAGAGCTTAGCTTTTCTCCTCTATCATATAACCCTATATTTCAGAGCTCAGCTTCTCTCCTCTATCATATAACCCTATATATCACAGAGCTTAGCTTCTCTCCTCTATCATATAACCCTATATATCACAGAGCTTAGCTTTTCTCCTCTATCATATAACCCTATATATCACAGAGCTCAGCTTCTCTCCTCTATCATATAACCCTATATATCACAGAGCTCAGCTTCTCTCCTCTTTCATATAACCCTATATATCACAGAGCTCAGCTTCTCTTCCTCTATCATATAACCCTATATATCACAGAGCTCAGCTTCTCTCCTCTATCATATAACCTATATATCACAGAGCTCAGCTTCTCTCCTCTATCATATAATCCTATATATCACAGATCTCAGCTTCTCTCCTCTATCATATAACCCTATATATCACAGAGCTCAGCTTCTCTCCTCTATCATATAACCTATATATCACAGAGCTCAGCTTCTCTCCTCTATCATATAACCCTATATATCACAGAGCTCAGCTTCTCTCCTCTATCCTATAACCCTATATATCACAGAGCTCAGCTTCTCTCCTCTATCCTATAACCCTATATATCACAGAGCTCAGCTTCTCTCCTCTATCCTATAACCCTATATATCACACAGCTCAGCTTCTCTCCTCTATCCTATAACCCTATATATCACAGAGCTCAGCTTCTCTCCTCTATCCTATAACCCTATATATCACACAGCTCAGCTTCTCTCCTCTATCATATAAGCCTATATATCAGAGCTAAGCTTTTTTCCCTCTGTGAATATATAGGACAGTCAGAATAACCTGACAAGATCACTTTAAGCATAAATAGCTTGGAAAATGACTAACACCTTACAAGATTAACTCTTTAGACTGTGTAGACCGCAGTGTGTAATTACTGCAAGAATAGTCCTAGGTCTTAAGGGGAACATTTCGATATATATATGGATATACAGTATGTCTATGTTACAGTCTCTTTGAACACCTCAGGAGGTGTCTGTACTTCTTTGCAGGTTTTTATGTAATGTCACGTAAATGCAAAAATAATATTCAGATGTGTGAGTGGGATCAACCATATCCCCATAGAAATGTGCACAGCACAGAGAGCCGTACACCACAGGAGCTGATGGAATAATGTGTTAGGTTTCAATCATGGGCACTTGGCAGTCAAAATGAGATCAGCAGAGGCTCGCATTCCGTTCTCTGTCACTAAATCTAAAGATCTATTTCCATGGGACATCTTTAGTCTTCTTAAATGCTATCTAAAATGCCATAAGGGGAAAGTGGACGACCTTACATTAAGGTCAGCTTTAATCTTCAAAACCATGACAACAGAGAAGAGAAGACATACAATGGAAGACACGAAATTACAGATGTGCTGTGGGATCATGGAAATGTGAGCGGCTCTGATTCTGCTCTAACACAGTAGTGTTATTTATAACACGATAACAAATACTTGCTTCTTTAGAACAAATTCATTTTAATATCATTAAAGTGCATTTACTATTAAAACCATCAAAATATTGGACTGGAAGTTTTAATCCCATTTGAGGCAGTTTCTTTATTTTTCTATAAATTTACACAGATGGCATGTTCTGAGTATCGGCGCAGGCTGTTTTATTGCCCCAGTGCACCTAAATACAAATAACCAAGTTTGCAAATAGTAGTGTTTAACATAACACTGTGTAACAGATCTGTGTCACCATGGTTACAGACTACAAACAAATCCTTAGTGTAGTCTGTTGCCCCACGTAGCGAAGAGCAGCAAAAAACGCATTATCCAGAATCTCATCCACTTTCTAGGTACTGTAAAATGCAGCGTTTTTGCAACGTGGGGCTTCTAAAAGACACCCTAAGGCTGAGGCCCCACATTGCCGAAACACAGCTGTTTTTGTTGCAAATTTTGTTGCGTTTTTTTTTGAGCCAAAGCCAAGAATGGCTACAAAAGGAATGGAAAATATATAGGAGGCTCTTATACTTCTACCCTCTGCTAAATCCACTCCTGGCTTTGGCTCTAAAAACCGCAACAAAATCTGCAACAAAAAAAGCTGCGTTTCTGTAACATGGGGTTTCAGCCTAAATCTAAAAAACTTCTACTAATCTGACATTGGCCGACCATGATATAAAACAACCCTTTAAAGGGGTTGGCCACTTTCAGACCAATATTTGAGAGACCAATGTTATTGTTTGTATAATGAAAAGTTCTATTTGAAGGCTCACTATACTTATCTGTATCAATTCCTCACAGTTTTCTAGATCTCTGCCCGCTGTCATTCATTCTGCTTATTGCCAGTGGATAAAATCAGTCCATGGTCATGTGATGGACACACAGGTGCACAACTTGTTACAAGGCAGATGTCTGATTACTGTGCTGTGACTATAACGAGCTGTGCAGCTGTGTGTCCATCACATGACCATAGACTGAGTATCCCATGACCATGGACTGTATATCACATGACCATGGACTGATTTTTAACCACTGGCAGTAAGCAGAATGAATGACAGCAAGCAGAGATCTAGAAAATTGTGAGGAATTGATACAGAAAGTATAGTGACCCTTTAAGTACCATTTGCAAAAACTGTATCCAGTCTAGAAATCCTCCTTGAGTTGCCCTGGTTTCCAGGCTGATATAGTTTACCTTAATGTTGGACTGAGGTTCCTTGGCCTCACCAGAAAAAATGACCCAGCCTTAAACAACACTTGGGAATAGACCATAGGACCCTTCACATTTGGGTGTCTTCTGCTGGACCATTATTGTGTTCACCGGAGGATCCTGTGCTACTCTGGTGGTCCAGTCCGACACTGGTTTACCTTCATCCATACGCTGTAGCAGACTATCAGCAGTAACTAGGACAGCAGAGAGATTTGTGCTACTGCTGGTTTATTTTCCTGCAACTATAGGAACCTATAAGCTTGCCTAGGAGCTGTACAGGATATGTTTAACCAGGATGATCTCCAAGTCTTTGGAGCAACACAAATAAATGGTTGCACAAGTATGCATACTCTTTAAGGAAGGAAGACTAAACCCTTCTAAGGTAATAATATAACTCATGCTGGAAATTTTCACTGTGACAGGATCCCTTTAATTTTTCCAGTCGATAGTGATTTGTATAAAATTATCAAAAATATTCTATCTTTAATAATACTACATCAGCCAAATGTAGTTTCCATTTCCTATATTATCCACAGGTTGCAGATCACTGCCTTGTTCACAACCCATTGACCTTTACCCCATTGTTTTGTGGTGTCAGGGTGATTTGTATTATTGTATGGCTGCGGACGATGACCTCACAGATTTCTTGTGACTAAGCCTGGGGCTTCCATAGAGACGTTACTGTGTGCTATACTATGTAAGTCACAGACTCTTACAGCACCATATAGATAGGAGTCTGCTGGGAGGAGATGTGACCTTAGTTGGAGTAATTGGAAGTAGGTGAGGTACAGTATCTAAACAGATCAGTAAAACCATTGGATGGGTATCATATATGACCAGTATCGGACCTACCTCTGCGTCATATTCCCAGAGCTGGTTACCTCTCATGTGATGACACTTGAGCATGATGACTGGACCGTTGAGTCTCGAGACATCCAGACATAAATCATCTGTGCGGATTTCTTTATCAGCCGTGTAAGAAAAGACCTGAAAAATAGAATTATATTAAGGAACATAAATGATTCTGCCATCCTAAGACCCTTTTCATGGTAGGTAACTACCCGCTTCTGTATCCTACCAATATACACTGAATTATGTATGACCACAAAATCACACATATTTATAAAGTATCATGTCCATGTTATTCCATGCACCCCTACCATTAAATTCTTCCAATAAGTTGCACAACAGTGGAGCCGTACTTGACCTGATGGGATCCGTCACGTTTTTGACAGGTTTTCAGTATTTTTGACACCAAAGATAGTTCTATTCCTGCCGTCAAAAATCCCAGAGAGCCTTATTCAGGGGAGGTGAAGATGGGTCATAGAGCTACATTACACTGATTTGTCTATACATCTTCTGAATACAGCTGACAGTAGTCAATGGGGAATGGGAATCTAAATATGGCTGCAGCCCATTCATGTTAACTATTGAGGGTTTGATCTCTACCAATCAGAACTTCTGACAAGTCTCTCCTGTATTGTTTGCAGGCTCTATTAATATCTACAGTAAAATCTACTGTATATATAATGAACGCCATAATGCTCTTCTGGATCCATTACATGATGGATAACAATGATACCCAACAGACCACACCAACTTCTAATAAGGTCTATTCATTTCTGCAGAGGTGTTCCTTAAATATGATGAATCTGCAATAGAAAATCCAGATGACAAGCCGTAATCCTTCACATTTCCATCTTTGTATGTTATTTACTTGGGTGCAAGTGATCTGAAACAAGTCTGGATGCAGTGTAATGTATAGCAAGTAGACTTAGGTCCCATTCACAAGGCAGAATCTTGTGCTCATTTTGGGGCAGATTCCTCAACGTGGTCTTGACATGGTAGGAAATAGCTGGCATTGCAGATTCCATCAAGCTTCGACAGAGGTGGTCACCATTACAGCCAGTAATTGGCTGAGTGGGTATTTCCAGTCATATCCTGCAGGGTGAAGGTGTAAGGTGGTGCAGACGCAGATCCTGAACAGTTAGCCTATTATACCGGGAAGGGTTAAACCCCTTTCCTGACTGTGCACTCTATTGGCCAAGCTAGTGCATCACACAATGGAGTAGTGGAGTTTATTGGTTACTTTGTGTCATGTGTTACAATGTATGTGCACGGTGTTGGAGGATCCACTTTATATATACTTTAATTGGTGCAGGTCGTTGCACCTTCAATGTTCTGGAACCTTCAAGAACTAGGTAACAGGATGATTCTTTATAGGCAGAACTAATCAGTTGTACCGTGGGAGAAGATGTTTTACCACCCAGTGGTGCAATCTGTTTGACATCAGACTATCCAGAGAGCGACCTATGCTGGGATGTCAACTTGTTCCCTAAACCGGCAACCCCCATGACAGAGGAAGTGCATAATTCTTCACCCCCACCACCTGGAGGCCTGAACAAGTCGCTGTTTTTCACTGCTGTGCGAGTCACCCAGATACAACCACATTGGCTATAGTCTACCATTTTCAGTAAAGAGGGATCTGCAGGGCGCCCAAGGTGTCCAGCATGTTTGCCCATTCTTCTCTGGTGAAGCTTTAGATAACATGAAGGCAGATTTTGCTGCGTTTTTTAAGCCAAAGCCAAAATGGCTACAATAGGAATGGGAAATATATAGGAAGCTCTTATACTTCTACCTTCTGCTCCATCCACTCCTGGCTTTGGCTCAAAAAACACAGCAAAATCTGCAACAAAAAAAGCTATCTTTCCGCAACGTGGGCCCTTATCCTAATAATGAAATGTTAACGGAGCAAGACACTGTTTTAGACTGACACCTACATGAAAAAAAAACTATATAAAACCCACGCACAGTACTTACAAGATGCCCACATGGTGTAGGAAGCTCATAGTGTTAAAGTTTTTTATTAAAGGGGTAGACTCGTATGTTCAGGGTGTCCTCCCATACATCGACCTACAGGAAACAATGAAATTTTGCTGGGATAGAAACTACAGAGGTGTCTACATGGGGTACAGAGCGGATGTAAGTACGGAGGGCTTATCCCAGCGAGACCAGATTGTTTACTGTGTGGGCGCATGGCCGGCAGCCACATTACTGAACAAACCCTTTAATTGCTGTAGGGAAAAAGTGAAAACAATCAATGGAGCGGCTGTTGTCATGGAAACCCCATAGACTCAATAGTAATAGTATAGAGATTTATTTCTGAAAGGCTAAATACAGAAATGTGATAAAAATAACCAGTGCTATCCCACCATTACATGACTTGTATTTGTCGTGGCTAATAATACAGGATCTGTACATTATACTATACGTGGCCACAGAAGTCGGGGTTACTTACAGTCTGTACATGCAAAATACGTACGGCAAATACAATTACACCTGTACTGTACAAAATGGCGCCATAGGGTGAAATAACACACAATGTGGTTTCTGTGGCAAAAGATATTGGGGCAGTTTTATTATGTCTTGTATGCCAGCTAAATTTCCCTCCAGGCGTCATAGTTGAGGCGCACCCTCTACCGGCAATGGTGTTATAAAGACGGGTGTGGAAAACCAGGCATTGATCTACAGGAAGGTATCTTCCAAAAGGTGGCGCTAAATCAAGTTTTCTGTTTTCTACCAATGAGAATACATTTGCATATTTTTTCCCAGAATCCTTAGCCGAGCATATATTACCATTTTATTTACGCTATTTAGTGATCACTTTAAGGCTAAGGACCCATAGCGGACCTCAGCGAAAAAACGCTGCAAGAAGAACCACGGCAGAAACGCATTATGGTTTTTCCCACAGATCTTTTCACAGAAAGTCTGCAAAGTTTTCCTTTGTGGACTTTCTGCTTCCATTATACCTATAGGGAAACCGCCGGCGTTTCATTAGATATAGTTGACATGCTGTGATTTCCAAAACCACAACGGTTTTGGAAATTGCAGCATTTCCACTGTATTTTTCTGCAATGTGTGGATGGGATTCGCTACTTTGCAGGGACTGTAAAACGCTGCAGTTTTTGCTGCAGCATTTAGACCTAGGTGTCTTTTTGGCAATACTGAATATATAACTTTATTTATAATATTTATTAATAATTTAATAATAAAAAAAATTGTTAAAGCTGTTTACACATGGAGTCCGAGAGACCCCACTGACTATAACATCAACCCCAGTTACAAAAAATATCATCAAAAAAGAATGTTAAAATGCTCAGTCACAGGCTGGAAGAGACCTGAAGAAGATGCTGGAGCCGTCGGAGTCTCCGGAGAGGTGAGCATAAGTATTTGTTATGTTTAATCACCTCCCCTAGGCCGGCTAATATTGGAAAGGGGCCTGGCATTATGGGATGTCTGTACATTAACAATATGTATAGCGGTCTAGGAACCAGGCTTTCCCTGATCGCTATCAGGATACTGATCCAGCGGGCCCTGTACCACACCGGTCATGGTCGCACCCCCTGCAACTGAGATCGTAATGCCGCCCGAGGGGTGTGCCACCTGAGGGGGGTGTCCAATGCTCCATTCCAAAGATTAAACAGCTGATCCTATCCTACTCTGTGGTATTGGAATGTAACAGAATACAATGTCATCCGAGTATCATCCAAGTTCATTTCGCTCTAAAAATTGGCTCCCCCTCGGCCTCAACACTTGTCGACTGGTGTGATGGAGACAAACTGCAGAGTCATCCAACATTAGGTTCACTAGCATGAGCCTCTTCATTGTTCTGGTCTGTCGTAGGAACGCACTGCTAAAATAGTGGTAACACACAAAGTCCGACAGACCCCATTGACTATAACGGGGTCCGTTGGGTGTCCGTCATTTTAAAACTGAAACTGGTGAAGGAAATGTCCTCCGTGCAGGACTTTTTCAGCCATCGATTTTCGGTCGACATTGCAATGGAGTCTCTAGTGAAGATGCGAACTTAGCCTAAAAAGTTTTCTGCTCCATTTTTGCTTTACATATATCTATTCTAATGTTCTACATTTTTGTAGCTCTTAAATATAATTCTTGTTCTTTGTGCTGTTAGCACCTTATGTATTATCTCTCCTAATAACAGAAATAAATGGGAGCTATTGGAAGCCTTCAGCTACTTAGCGACAACCCAGCCCTCGACAGTGTGAGATTTATGGAGCCTATTACAGTCTATTCCTGCTCGATGTATATTAGATCATCTGCTTATCACAAATGACTAAGAATCAATACACAAAAAAATGTTGGGTCAAGGGGCACATATTGCTCTGAGTCCGGCGATAACCAGAGAGGCTTATTATCCACTCCATCTACTCGAGGAGCCGGCACTCAGTCATCCATTCCTAGCTGAAAGCTCAGATAGTGTAAGTGTTCCAGATGAAATAGGTTAAGTATAAAATCTGTTCACAGACCAGGATGTTTTACTGCCTAAGCAGACCGTTCACTATTCATGTACAGCAAATAAGACGATGTTCACATGTGTCTGATTTGTCATAGGCACAGAATCTACTGCAGAAATCCAAGGACCGAATGTGGCAGCAAAACACATGGATTAGCCCCATTGTAATTCACTAGAGATGATCCACAAGCTATTTATGTTTAAAGTGAACTTGTCAGATTATTCTGACTGCCCTATATGATGACAGAGGGAGAGAAGCTGAGCTGTGTGATATATAGGGTTATATGATAGAGGAGAGAAGCTGAGCTGTGTGATATATAGGGTTATATGATAGAGGAGAGAAGCTGAGCTGTGTGATATATAGGGTTATATGATAGAGGAGAAAAGCTGAGCTCTGTGATATATAGGTGTATATGATAGAGGGAGAGAAGCTGAGCTCTGTGATATATAGGATTATATGATAGAGGGAGAGAAGCTGAGCTCTGTGATATATAGCTTATATGATAGAGGAGAGAAGCTGAGCTCTGTGATATATAGGGTTATATGATAGAGGGAGAGATGCTGAGCTCTGTGATATATAGGGTTATATGATAGAGGAGAGAAGCTGAGCTCTGTGATATATAGGTTATATGATAGAGGAGAGAAGCAGAGCTCTGTGATATATAGGGTTATATGATAGAGGAGAGAAGCTGAGCTGTGTGATATATAGGGTTATATGATAGAGGAGAGAAGCTGAGCTCTGTGATATATAGGGTTATGTGATAGAGGAGAGAAGCTGAGCTCTGTGATATATAGGGTTATGTGATAGAGGAGAGAAGCTGAGCTCTGTGATATATAGGGTTATATGATAGAGGGAGAGATGCTGAGCTCTGTGATATATAGGGTTATATGATAGAGGAGAGAAGCTGAGCTCTGTGATATATAGGTTATATGATAGAGGAGAGAAGCAGAGCTCTGTGATATATAGGGTTATATGATAGAGGAGAGAAGCTGAGCTGTGTGATATATAGGGTTATATGATAGAGGAGAGAAGCTGAGCTCTGTGATATATAGGGTTATGTGATAGAGGAGAGAAGCTGAGCTCTGTGATATATAGGGTTATATGATAGAGGAGAGAAGCTGAGCTCTGTGATATATAGGGTTATATGACAGAGGAGAGAAGCTGAGCTGTGTGATATATAGGGTTATATGACAGAGGAGAGAAGCTGAGCTGTGTGATATATGGGGTTATATGATAGAGGAGAGAAGCTGAGCTCTGTGATATATAGGGTTATATGATAGAGGAGAGAAGCTGAGCTCTGTGATATATAGGGTTATATGATAGATGAGAGAAGCTGAGCTCTGTGATATATAGGTTATATGATAGAGGAGAGAAGCTGAGCTCTGTGATATATAGGGTTATATGATAGAGGAGAGAAGCTGAGCTCTGTGATATATAGGGTTATATGATAGAGGAGAGAAGCTGAGCTCTATGATATATAGGGTTATATGATAGAGGAGAGAAGCTGAGCTCTGTGATATATAGGGTTATATGATAGAGGAGAGAAGCTGAGCTCTGTGATATATAGGGTTATATGATAGAGGGAGAGAAGCTGAGCTCTGTGATATATAGGGTTATATGATATAGGAGAGAAGCTGAGCTCTGTGATATATAGGGTTATATGATAGAGGAGAGAAGCTGAGCTCTGTGATATATAGGGTTATATGATAGAGGAGAGAAGCTGAGCTCTGTGATATATAGGGTTATATGATAGAGGAGAGAAGCTGAGCTCTGTGATATATAGGGTTATATGATAGAGGAGAGAAGCTGAGCTCTGTGATATATAGGGTTATATGATAGAGGAGAGAAGCTGAGCTCTGTGATATATAGGGTTATATGATAGAGGAGAGAAGCTGAGCTCTGTGATATATAGGTTATATGATAGAGGAGAGAAGCTGAGCTCTGTGATATATAGGGTTATATGATAGAGGAGAGAAGCTGAGCTGTGTGATATATAGGGTTATATGATAGAGGAGAGAAGTTGAGCTCTGTGATATATAGGGTTATATGATAGAGGAGAGAAGCTGAGCTCTGTGATATATAGGGTTATGTGATAGAGGAGAGAAGCTGAGCTCTGTGATATATAGGGTTATATGATAGAGGAGAGAAGCTAAGCTCTGTGATATATAGGGTTATATGATAGAGGAGAGAAGCTGAGCTCTGTGATATATAGGGTTATATGATAGAGGAGAGAAGCTGAGCTCTGTGATATATAGGGTTATATGACAGAGGAGAGAAGCTGAGCTGTGTGATATATAGGGTTATATGACAGAGGAGAGAAGCTGAGCTGTGTGATATATGGGGTTATATGATAGAGGAGAGAAGCTGAGCTCTGTGATATATAGGGTTATATGATAGAGGAGAGAAGCTGAGCTCTGTGATATATAGGGTTATATGATAGATGAGAGAAGCAGAGCTCTGTGATATATAGGTTATATGATAGAGGAGAGAAGCTGAGCTCTGTGATATATAGGGTTATATGATAGAGGAGAGAAGCTGAGCTCTGTGATATATAGGGTTATATGATAGAGGAGAGAAGCTGAGCTCTATGATATATAGGGTTATATGATAGAGGAGAGAAGCTGAGCTCTGTGATATATAGGGTTATATGATAGAGGAGAGAAGCTGAGCTCTGTGATATATAGGGTTATATGATAGAGGGAGAGAAGCTGAGCTCTGTGATATATAGGGTTATATGATATAGGAGAGAAGCTGAGCTCTGTGATATATAGGGTTATATGATAGAGGAGAGAAGCTGAGCTCTGTGATATATAGGGTTATATGATAGAGGAGAGAAGCTGAGCTCTGTGATATATAGGGTTATATGATAGAGGAGAGAAGCTGAGCTCTGTGATATATAGGGTTATATGATATAGGAGAGAAGCTGAGCTCTGTGATATATAGGGTTATATGATAGAGGAGAGAAGCTGAGCTCTGTGATATATAGGGTTATATGATAGAGGAGAGAAGCTGAGCTCTGTGATATATAGGGTTATATGATAGAGGAGAGAAGCTGAGCTCTGTGATATATAGGGTTATATGATAGAGGAGAGAAGCTGAGCTCTGTGATATATAGGGTTATATGATAGAGGGAGAGAAGCTGAGCAATGTGATATATAGGGTTACATGATACAGGGGAGAATCTGAGCTCTGTGATATATAGGGTTATATGCTAGATATGATATATAGTAGGTTTATATTATTTGAAGTTGGAGTAAAAAGAGTAAATCATGCCAGGACTCCTAGGAGATACAGTGAGAGTCCAGATTATGGCCCACATGCAAGGTGATTGACAGCCTTCTGTTTATACCCACTGTCAATCACTGTGTGTGGGCGGAGTAATCAGGACTCTCACTGTTTCTGCTAAGAGTCCTGGCAGAATTTACTCTTCTTTTTACCCGGAAATCCTGCTCCAAATGATAGGGCAACGGAAATTATCTGATAGTTTTTGTGTTAGGCAGTGCTTTAAGTAATATATAAAACCTACTCCTTACAGAGAAGTGACTCATCTTGTATATTTCGAGAGCACCTCATGAGCTGTGGTTTCCTCAGACCTAGTTTATATATTGTTCTGAAGTGTCGTGGTACACCGGGGTGAAATATCTTAAATGGTTCAAATCACGCTGTCACTTCCTCTAAGTCCTCAAATACAGCAGCAATCAAGTGATAAAAGCGCTTGGACTAGAAAGCTACACAAAACGGAAAATGAAAATCTCTTCAGAAAGTCATTCCAGAGAATAATCTACCCACATTCCTCTAGCGGGATGTCATAAGGTCAGTAGACAGACTTGTGCACTGATATAGTCACTAACTTTTTAACAAATTTTTGCATAAATAGTGTAAGCAAAAATAAGAAACTATGTATATCTTAATATAGAAAAATGTCTTTCTCCACTTACAGTAGTCTTCTTGCACACCAGTGTCAGAGGTTCTGTTAAGACTCGGATCATCTGTCACAAATTCTGTCAAAAATCACAAATGAAAGTCCTGCATGCAGGACTTTTTTGGCCAACAAAGTGCCATACATCATAACGGATACCTGACAGACCCTGTTATGGTCAGTGGGTCCATAGGGAACTAGTCCTGTTGTTTTTCTACGTGACGAAAGAGAGAATCTTAGTATAACTGTGAGTTAAGTGTGCCAGTTGAGTGTTCAACCCTAATATTGAATCCTGTGCCAAGTACTCACATGTTGTTGTTATTGTCAAAGCAAAGATTGTACAATTCCGTTTCATAAAGTTTGATAAGTTGTATCATTCAGAGACATTCTACCATACATACTATCTGCAAAAAGGTGCCACACTAACCAGGGAGACTACATATGGGAGGAGAAGGAGACTCCCTCCCCACAGGGGTGCCATAGAAAACAGAACATTACAAAAGGACTAATCAACTATTTTTGGTGCTGCTTATAAGTTCTGCATTGTGTTCTTTAAAAGACTAAACAGTTCAGAACTTCAGCTGAACGTCTCCAGAGTCTGTCACCGCTGTACTTGCACCATATTACCCAGTCTTATGCTATAATTTACTATTAGAACTGCTTGCTATGCAATTAGCGTAATGCAACATGGCACAATACTGAAATAGAGTAGCGAGCCATCTGTATGTAAACCTTATGGATCTGGTCTCCCACTACTGATTTGACTTGTGTAGAGTCCACCAAAATCCAGTAGACCCTAACATCTTCCTAGACTTGCCTGGTGTTGACACTACCCACGACTCTGCTGTATCTGTTCTTCCCCTTTGTTCTCTACAAGACTGAACAATCATTTGTTTTAATCCTTGATTTTTGCCGCACATCAAACGCTCAAATCTAAGGCAAATTTCTTGCCAAAGACAAACTTGGGAGAGTTTGATCTCGCAGGAAGAATAAAGAACATGAGTTGAAATGCTGTAGTTTCCCCGCACACCGCCCGGCAACGCTGATGTGATTAAACGACCTTTCTTGTTCTACGGAGTATTATGTTGTCAAGAGTGTCTGCAGGAAAATATGACAGAACTATTTCTTTTATTCCAAGTCTCTGGGAATAGACGACACCTGAGTCTTCCATCCCTTCTCATCTAATTATGATAGAAATGTCACACTGATTTCATTATCTGCCATGACATTAATGGGGGATCTCTATATTGTAGATTAGAGATGGAACACACTGGGGAAAGGAGAGTTAGAAAAATGTTCTGGAGACCTACTGCAAGCTGTCTGCATAATATTGTTCTATAAAGTTTGTGACCATCGGGTTTGGAGCCACAATGATAAGAACACCGCTTGTTTAGTGCCACATGTATGCAGAATGTTATTGCATGTCATTCTGTTGTGTTTGATAAAAAAATGGTAGGAAAGTATCCAAAAAAAGGGAGGTATGGAGACCACGCTTCACTAAGAATGCTTTTTATTGAACTTCAATTACACAACGCGTTTCGAGGAATGAGTCCTCTTTATCAAGTGTACTATGGACAGCCTTAAAGCTTATGGGCTGAACAAGCCGAAACGCGTTGTGTAATTGAAGTTCAATAAAAAGCATTCTTAGTGAAGCTCGGTCTCCATACTTCCCTTTTTTGGATACTTTCCTACCATTTTTTCACCTGATATGCCGCCTGGATCCAGGAGATCCTGACGCCCAGAGGTTCCGCAGCTCGCACATACCGTGACATAAATTGGACAAGTCCACTGTACTATTCGTGATCCCACGAAAAACCATATAAGGTGAGAGTACATCGATACTGGTGTCACTGTTCACTAGAGTGTTACCGTATGAAATGACCAATTGAGGGGGTATTGGCTCACACCAGACCCTGTCTGGTACATTCGCATACTGTAAACACACTCTCTGTGACCACCAACCTACTCTCAACCTTTACTAGTGGACACGTTCTGGTCACCCTGCACAAACTACTTTTATAACACAATTCATACTGTGTAATTTATTACTATTACATGATAATTTTTATTTAAAGAAAACAGTATCACCCTATGTGCCGCTTGGCGTTGTTGTTTTTCTCGTTTTTTTCATTAAAGCGCATTCTGTTCTGTTTGCATTAGAGGGGTTCTATGGAACGATAACATTGTTGGACTAACCTTAAAGGGGTTGTCTGCCCAATATTTTTAAATCTTAAAAAGAATTAGCAAAATAAAAAAAGTGGAACTCACTTCACCAACCACTTCCATTCTGATGCTTACCACTGCCCTGCTGGTTTCTACTTCCTGGTCCTATTTTGATATAGAGAATAGGAAATGCCCACTAAGCCAATAATTGGGCGCAGCAGCAAGGATCTGCCTATCGATGACAGGTTGTTGGTGGTGTCCAACCACTAAGTCTTGTTTGAATAGGGCAAGCGGCAATAGTGTACTTGTAAGAAATGAAGGGGTACCCTCTTTATTTTGCTGATTGGAGGGGGATCTGTAAAACTGATATGTCATATCATACTGTATGTAGACATGGAGGGCCCATAGCAGAGATTAAACCGGGACCCCTTTCTTTTGTGGAAACTAAGAGAGGGGAACTTTGCACAGATTGTCACCAACCCTCTTTCTAGGGACCCCATAAGAGTCACATGGTCAGTCTGTATGGTAGGCAAGCTCTTTTACCAGTCTAATATCTACAGTAAATTGCTATTTTTTTGTTAGCAGAACAATTCTATAAACATCACCCGCTGGTTTATAGAGATTTCTCACTCTACAGGCCAATTCCAGTGCATTATGGTAGGAGCCACCACCTTCCATAAACGGCCTTAGGTGGGCAACTTCTTTAGGTCTGTACCCGATATTGCCCTGTATAACTTCATTGAATATGGTGATGACTTATTGCACTGTATGATGTTACACTGTCACTTTAATTGTGCATTTGCTGTGTCATCGTTTCTACCACTGTCTGGTACTTTTTGGAAAGTGCAAGGATTCTCCAAATGGGCTAAACCTAGTTGTGCTCATTGGCTCTGCAGTGGGCAGTGTCCCTTTGGTGCAGCTCGATGTACAGTTCAGCATTCTATACATGCGGTGCAATTCAGAAACTGAGCCTGCTGTGCCACAGGACCATTGTTCTCACGTCAAGAGAAATGTTCTGCTCCAGTCATGTTGGACTGCTGATGTTGATCTTGGCTATTTCATACTGCTGAACACCTCAGTATATGCTCGTGACAACATGCTTGTGTGAGTAGAGAGTATTTCTTGACACTAGTACACTCAAGAAGTGGACATTCGGCTGCCCTGTCCCTAGGCAGGTTGGAGTAGGTGGAGCTGAGACTAGCACAAGGCATAGTCAGAGTAGGCAGTAGTCTCCTGTCCCTACACAAGCAACCTTTACTTTGAGGGTCTTATAAATGTAACATTGTAGATCGGGGATACGCTTTTACAATATTGCTTTAGGATCTTGAAGCTTGAAGGTATGCCTCTAGTGGTTAGAAAGAAATTTAAGTTCTTTACTGCATGGGTTCTTCAGTCATGAAGATGTATTCCTGCCTAAAATTGTACATTTTCAGACTATTCAATGGATAGTCACAGGCTACAGTGGAGTAGTGATGGCAGGCCTGACTGTAGGGGTATTAAAAAAAAAAAAAATACAGCACAAAAATATTTAACTAAAAGAGATTTGACACTCAAAGGGTGACCTGGCCAGTCAGACTGTAATGTAAAACAGTGGACAGTCCCAATACAGTGAGGCAGAGGTTCACCCCCCCCCCCCAAACCTATTCATGGTCTGGAGAAAAGTGGGTGACAGCAACGGATGATGTAATAGCAATCATTAATAGCTGTCACCACAAACTATATTTTAAGGTAATTAAAAAAAAAAACACAGACTACAGTGGACCAGTTGTGTGGCATTCAAACAATGACCTGGTAAGTCAGACTGTAATGTAAGACAGTGGACAGTCACAAATCTGTGTATTAAAAATAATAATAATAATAAACCCCTACTACAAAAAAGATGTTTAAGAAAATGAGATTCTGTACTGAAAGGGCAACCTGGCCAGTCAGACTGTGATGTAAGAAAGTGGATAGTCACAGACTACACTAATAGAAGGTCTGACAGTATGGGTATTAAAAAAAATTAAAAAAATCTCTACTGCAAAAAATTCGTAAAAAATGAGATTTGGCACTGGATGACCAGGTCAGTCAGACTGTAATGTAAGACAGTGGACAGTCACAATACAGTGCGGCAGAGCTTCTCCCTCCAATCCTATTTATGGATGATGTAATGGCAATCATTAATAGCTGTCACCAGAAACTTATATTTTAAGGTAATAAAAAAATTCTGAAATTCTCTTTAATTCAAAGCTCCAGTTTCCATTTTGCAAGAGGGAAATATTCCGATTGCGCCTGTAGCGCAGATGTTAAAGGCAAAATCTCTTCGTAGCAGCTCCAGCAGAACCAATTCCCTATGGAATGAACATGGAAGAAAAATGAAGCAATGCAGGCCATCAGTGCCAAGAGAAGATGGATCAGCCGATCTCCCCAGTGACTACTGTAAATCACAAAGGCTGCAGAGACGTGTAAATCATGGACAGACACTTCTCAGAAACGACACCCAATAATTACAATGGAGACACATTTTCATTTTTGGCAAAAGTGTGACCCGAATCCATTATGCTAAATCTATTTAATTTATCAACCCGTATCAATTATTCAGAAAAATAATATTACTTGCTCCATGTGTACAATTAGCGGAGTCGTTTTTTAAGTGGAGTTCCATGAATTTTGTCATTTTATGCTGAATTATTATCATAATATTTTATATTTATTATTGGACAAAATATATGAATTTACCAGTAAAGAGGAGCAGTACTTATCATTCTGCATTGTGCCGTTCCTCTATTATTCCTCCTAGAAATTTATTAAATTGATAAATTGACAGCTGGGCGTTACCATTCCTCTTGTCACAGGGATGTTTGCCTATGCTGTCAGCACTAATTGGACATATTCGGTGGATAAATAGGAAGACTATTGTAAGGCTTAGTTGTCAGAGGGAAAACAGTAAGGTTTTAGATTTTTTAAAAATCTAGATAATGACATGAACATTTAAAATTAACATCACCAAAAAATCTTTAAAAATAAGTTTTTATATAATAACTTGATTCAAACAACACTGACACATTCCCTTTAAAGCACCAATTCAAATAACCTTATAGTAGCAGATTTTTATTTAACCAGTTCATCTTAAACGGAACATTTCATCACCAACTCTAACCTTTAATAGTCGCCGCTCCACTGATTCCAACACAATTGAATTTTTTTTCTCTAGCCTTCAATGCTCTTACTGAGTCATTTATGTTGTGTTTCAACACTCAATATGCTAATTAGGTTCTCTACTGTCAGGTGGGTGGGACTCAGACTATCTGTTCCAGTCTAAGACCGCCCACCTGGCAGTGGAGAGCTTAATTAGCATAGTGGGTGCTGAAACTAACAGCACTGATTGCTCAGGAATGGTGGGGTCTAAAGAAAAAATCCCAACTGTGTCAGAATCAGCAGAGCGGCGGCTAGTAAACCCTTCCTGACATCCGCTGTACTATTATGGCGGATGTCGGGTATTAAAATATGGCGGCCACTCCAGAGCTGAGCGGCTGCGATAGCCGCCGGGTCTTTGTTGTATTATACAGTAATGACCTGGTGCTAATGCTCAGGCTCAATGCCCACGCTGATCGCGGATATCAAGGCCCCCAGCACCTTGGTCAGCGCCATTTTCTCGGCAGTGCATGGGTGCTGCCATTTTGGGGAGGATCGCCAGCGCCTGTAATGAGATCCGGGGCTGACGATCCATTGCCATGTCATCCAGGAGCCTATTAAAGGCTTGTTCTTGGCATTACTTTTACTACAGGCTGCTCTATGCACAGATTAACTTTTTCTCCAATTCCACCCCATTCACTCGGGTTTCAATCACCGGTAACAGTGGGTTTACATACATGCTGCCCTACAGACTATAATAGGACAGTACGTAAACCTGCGTTACATATTGTACTGTGAATGAGCACTGCGGGTCCCAGCCATGCCGGCCCGAAACAGCTGATCTGCAGGGGTTCCGGTTGTCAGACCTCCGCAGATGTAAAACACATGACATAACCTAAGGATAGGTTACCAGTATCAGTAAAGCGGAGAACCCCTTTCATTACACACTGGGGCTGACGTTTCAGGATTCCCCATGTTCCAGCTCCCCATAACTGACCTGATTTCCTCCCATGCCATGACAATTGAAGATGCCGACCTTTTCGTTCTCTTTCCGGCCCATGTTGTCCAGACATTGGTTGGTTTCCACATTTCTAATCTATAAAGTAAAGACAATGGTATTAGGAAAACCCTTCCAGGTAATAGCACAAGTCCCTTGTATACAACACAACATAATAAGTTCATCTGGTTCAATCTCTTAGACTGCAGCGCTGATCCTGATGAAGGGAAGACGACCACCAGGGGGCAGAAGCCGATCGATCTTATGGTAGCGAGAAAAGGTGAAGTATGTCAATCAGAAAGCATTGCAGAGCAAATTACACATCTCATACAGTGAATACAGATAATACTGTAGATAATGTTATGTCTGTGCTTGGTACAAAGAAACTCATAGATTCTTCTAATAGAGTTTATATAAAGAACCTAGCGAGAATCATGTCTGTAACTTCTAAGGAGGGCCCATAGCAGAGCGTGTAATGTGCCAACTTCTTATCTAGCTTATCAGTATAGTGCAAAAGTTTTAGGCAGGTGTGGGGAAAATGCTGCACAGTAATAATGCTTTCAGAAATAGAAGGGTTAATAGATCATTTTTGTCTATGAACAAAATGAAGTGAATGAAGAAAATAGAAATGTAAATTCCATCAATATTTGGTGTGACCTTTGCCCTTTGCCTTCTTCTCGGTACAGACAGTTTTTGGCAGAACTGGGCAGGGCGCTTGTTCCCGCCGCCATCTTGGAGAACTAAGCACAGATCTTCTGTGGATGTAGGCTTACTCCAATCCTTCTGTCTCTTCATGTCATCCCAGACAGACTGGATGATGATGAGATCAGGGCTATATCTGTGGGGGCCGGATCATCACTTCCAGGACTCCTCCTCCAAAGGGCAAAGGTCACCCCAAATATTGGTGCGCTTTACATTTCTATTTTCTTCAGTCACTTCATTTCACAAAAATAAACTATTAACCCTTCTATTTCTGAAAACATTCTTACTTTGCACCTGCCTGAAACTTTTGCACGGTACTGTATAGACGACCGATGCCGTAAACAGATTATTCTTATGAATCTACATCAGTCTCACTCAAGTAAACATAGTTCTGATGTTAAAGTTCCTTTAAGGCATGTTTCACCACGCAGCGCTCTTTTGATGCCACAGAGACTTGATTTCCTTCTGTGAATATTTCTGCGTGATATTCCTGGCAGAATTCTGTCAATACTTGTATAAAATACACACGCCGTTTTCTACGGAAATGCTAAATCACGTCCTCTAACAAACAGTCACTATACTAAATTAGGAACAAAATGCAAGATAATTAAACACCAGGGGCCGTGTTTGCTGGAGATGCCGCGATGTTGGAGTCGGCACAAATGAGTTATTCATTATGTGCAATTCTGAAAGGCTCCGAATAGTCTCGCACAGATCGCTCGGCGGCCATGGGGTAAATCACATATTCAGATTTATTTTAAAACACTGACTAAACATAGCGGGGTAAAAAAAAATCAGCAAAGCTCTGTATTGTATCATCAGTATAAAGAACTGATGTACTCAGTGTGGTTCCTCGTGGGTGGGGATATTTAAAATTTAACCTCTTCCCGTTACAGCCATTTTTCATTTTTGGACATTTTTTTTTTTTTTTTTGCAGAACAAATTTTACTTTGTATCATTTAATATTCCTTACAATATACTTGGAAGCTGGAAAAAAAAATCAAAGTGGAGTAGAATTAGAAAAAAAAACTCTACCTATATTCTGCAGGTTGGTACGATCTCTTGGTACAATGCCAAATTTATATAATTTACATTATGCAAAAAAAAATTTTTGAGTCGCCATATTCTGACTTTTTTTTTATATTTCCGTGTATGGGGCTCCGTTAGGCATCTTTTTTTGCAGGGGCAAGTTGTACTTTTATTTACACCATTTTGGGATTGTCTAATACTTTGATCTATTTTTTATTCAATTTATTTTGCAAGATGACAAATTTTGAGGTTTATCCATTTTTTGATTTTTTTTTATATACTTCAATATAGAGTTCACATCTTTTTGGATGTGGAGATACCTAATATGTCTGTTTGTTCTTGCTTTTTAAAAAAAAATTTTTTACTTTTATTTTAGGACCCCATACGGGACTTCAACCTTAGGAGTTTTGATCATCTATACAATATACTGCAATCCTAATATATTGCAGTATATTGTAAAATCCATTGACCATTGTAAAAAATACATAAGGGTCCATGAGTCGTCTTGTATTCAGCAGCTTAATAAAATCTATTTCATTCCTTCTCTAAAAACCAAAATGTCACTATTTTTTACTCATCCACATAATTTTGCACTGATTTGGGAACTTTCTTACTTTAATTAGTTAAATTATAGTTTAACATGACTCAAAATCTACAATTTCCATAAGAATGTCAATTTTTGGTTTTGCTTTTGTACAGTATGTAAGTAGGTCATTTGCATCCACAGATGTCCAAGGTATAACATTAAGTATAATTCACTAAATCTGTCATGTGTAACACAATCCACAGAGAACTGAGTAAACTAAAAATCTGAACACTAGCTAGCAAAACAAGTTAAAGGGGTTGTCCAGGAATTGAACCAACTCCTGTGAAGGCTGCGGAAGGTGTAAAATAAAAAACAAACAAACAAAAAAAAACATACTCACCTTTGTCTGTAGCCGGGGTGCATTCGGTCTTGTGCCAGCACCTCATTGCCGAAAGTTCTGTACCCCATGTGACCACTGAGGTCTCTGATTGGTCTCAACAGTCACGTGTGGTGCAGGACTTCCAGCAACAAGGCTCCGGCACAAGACCATACACTGGACACCAGTGGCACTGGAGATAGGTGGATTTTTTTTATTATTATTTTACACCTCCGCTGGCTCCACAGGGCTTGGTCCAATTCCTGGACAGCCCCTTTAACAAGACAAAATAGTACAAAGAAAAAACGTACCTCACCAAGAGAAAAGTAACGCCTTGGAATCTGGGAGTCCGGATAGATTGTTTCCAGATACCAAGAAAATGGTTTACATTTCAGTCTTTCCCGAAGGGATTTCCTCTCTGTTACATCTCCATAATCAACCTTGACAACACCTAGAACAATGGAAAAGTTACTGTATACTAAACTCAGGGCAAATGTTAGATAAGCATTATAGTAAGATTTACTTTAAAAAAAAAAATTGGATGACAGCAAATATGGCTACCATTTTTTGGTCTAATAGGGGAAAATAGTTGTTAAAATCTGTTCACATCAGTGCAGCGTGTGCCTTTAACGGTAGTCTGACTAAGTAGTCTGGACCTCCCCCCTATAACAACAGTCTGAGTGTGTAGTTTGGACCTTCCCTTATAACAGTCTGACTGTGTAGTCTGGACCTCCCCTTATAACAGTCTGACTGTGTAGTCTGGACCTCCCTCTATAACAGTCTGACTGTGTAGTCTGGACCTCCCTCTATAACAGTCTAGCTGTGTAGTCTGGACCTCCCCTTATAACAGTCTGACTGTGTAGTCTGGACCTCCCTCTATAACAGTCTAGGTGTGTAGTCTGGACCTCCCTCTATAACAGTCTAGCTGTGTAGTCTGGACCTCCCCTTATAACAGTCTGACTGTGTAGTCTGGACCTCCCCTTATAACAGTCTGACTGTGTAGTCTGGACCTCCCTCTATAACAGTCTGACTGTGTTGTCTGGACCTCCCCTTATAACAGTCTGACTGTGTAGTCTGGACCTCCCTCTATAACAGTCTAGCTGTGTAGTTTGGACCTCCCTCTATAACAGTCTAGCTGTGTAGTCTGGACCGCCCCTATAACAGTCTAGCTGTGTAGTCTGGACCTCCCTCTATAACAGTCTAGCTGTGTAGTCTGGACCTCCCTCTATAACAGTCTAGCTGTGTAGTCTGGACCTCCCCTTATAACAGTCTGACTGTGTAGTCTGGACCTCCCTCTATAACAGTCTAGCTGTGTAGTCTGGACCGCCCCTATAACAGTCTAGCTGTGTAGTCTACACCAGCGGGCCCCCAACCTTTTTTTCTCTGCGGTCTGGCAGCGGGGGGTGGGGCAGGGGCGTGGTGGGCTGTTTAGGGGCGTGTCTTTGGTCATATGGGGGCGGGGTTATACACTAAATAGTGCTTTAGATGAGACGGGTTGGCGATCTGGCCACAGTGTTGTGGCTCCTAGCATAGCTAATGGTGGGGACCTGGTCTACAGCGCTGTACACCGAGGTCCCGCGACATTAGCTATGCTAGGAGCCACAACACTGTGGCCAGATCGCCAACCCGCCCCACATAATCTGCCGGAAGCTGCCTTTACTGAGGCCAGCTCGTCGCCCCGCGGACCGGCAAAAGACCCCCAACGGCCCGGTCTGCGGACTGTTGGTTGGGGACCCCTGATCTAGACCTCCAACTATAACAGTCTGACTGTGTAGTCTGGAGCTCCCCTTCTAATCTAGTTGGGCAGAGAGCTATGAATAACATGACTATGTTATAGGTGTTCTAGGATAGCTGATTGCATTGCATGTTATTGCAGTCTGTAGTCAGATATTTACAGATGTTTACTCCTCATTTATGTTCATCTGTCATTGTGCTCAATAATCCCTAATGAAAATTTAACTATGTTGTCTACAACTACACAACAACCTAAACAAACACTTCATTATACATGGAAGGGTTTGATGTTTTAGCAATGCAGAATGCAATTTTAATGAAATCCACTGATACAAGAGAGCTGTAAACTGCAGACAAGATGGCGCGCTCTCTAATTGCATTGTCCATGGATTTGTGTTTGCCATTCTAATCCATACGTCTTTGTTCTTGTTAATCTTTTTTGATGTTGCATTCTTTTAGATCCTTCTATTTATCTCTTAGAAGACAGAAGTAGGATGAAAATGAGTCAATTTCTATTAACAAGCTTATGTTTTCGTCTCTCTCACTGCTAGGTTACAAAAAAGTACCAAAAATAATACAGCGTAGAGACGGAATACGGCATATCTGGCCCCTATCTCTGCGCAATCTAAATTCATTTCTACATTAGAAGAGAATTTCCATAAGGTCGACATAAAAGCTGCTCTGAAGTGTTTTCTATAAGTGAAAATATTTCTTAAATCTCGAAAAAAAACAAAAACAGGAGGCCGTAGATCTTCTCCCTTCAAGATCCAATATCCTTTGTGAAGTGACTGCCCCCTTCTGGTGGTCTCAATCACTACACTTCCAATTCTCAGCTGGTGCAGGCTAGTCATGTCATTGAGCAAAATGATCGAAAGCATAATAAAGATCCCCATCAATGTACAGATCAAACGTCAACTGGAGACAGATTCTCTTTGTCATTGTCATTTGAGGGTCATTTGATACAGAATCTTAAATAGTCAGCACAGGATAACCCGGGCCCCAGGCAGGCTGTTAAAAGCATCATCCGGGATTAAAAAAGAAAAAAAAAACTTCTTGTTGCAGAGGTTTTACCACATTTGAGGTTACGTTCACACGGAGGAATTTGTCAAGGATTTGGGAGTGGATTCCGCCTCCGAATCCGTGGCAGATTCCGTCCTGAATCTGTCTCCCATTGTTTTCCGTAGCAGGATCCATTAAAAAATCAGCGTCCTGCTCGATCTTGCTGCGGATTGCACTGCTGATTAGCCGCGGAGT
Organism: Leptodactylus fallax; assembly: GCA_947044405.1. NCBI lineage: Eukaryota > Metazoa > Chordata > Amphibia > Anura > Leptodactylidae > Leptodactylus > Leptodactylus fallax. The sequence goes on along the minus strand of CAMRHE010000028.1, from coordinate 5,458,349 downwards.
CCGCGGCTCTGGAGTCCCTGTGATTAGGCCCATTCATCTAGGCTTAATCAGCAGAGGAAAGCCACAACGGAATGGAGATGCATCGGTAATCCGTCATGGCAATCCCACAGCCAAATACAAATTTATCAATTTGTTATAATATCTTGGGTAAATTGTGTGCACTTGTGCCCTGTGCTTTGTGTACCTGTGCTCTGTGTGTTCTGTGTTCGCCGCCATACTGACTTTCTTTGCAGACTTAGCTTACTGGCTACCTCTATGTTTTGTTCCTGCTCCTGTCTCTTTAAATATTAGTGTTTGCACATGCTAAACTTCCTCCTGCCAATCCTTGTGTGTCTGTATCTATATAACACTAGATTCACACTAGCGTTCTAGAACTCCGCTGCTGAATCTGCATAAAATTGGCGGAGAGAAAAGTCCTGCAAGGAGACAGATTTATTAGCCGCCCTAGGGGTCTTGAACCTCAGAGGATCTGATCACTAAAGCAATGCATTACATTGCCGCCAGGTGGCTATAGTGGCCTCTCATATTTAAACACCTGATATCCGCCATATTAGTACAATAGATATCGGGAAAGGGTTAATAGAGTACCCAATAAATTCTCTAGACAGTCTTCTCCCTCCTCTAGTAGCTGTTAATAGAGTATCCAATAACATCACCTAGACAGTCTTCTCCCTCCTCTTGTAGCTGCTAATAGAGTATCCAATAACATCACCTTGACAGTCTTCTCCCTCCTCTTGTAGCTGCTAATAGAGTATCCAATAACATCACTTAGACAGTCTTCTCCCTCCTCTTGTAGCTGCTAATAGAGTATCCAATAACATCACCTAGACAGTCTTCTCCCTCCTCTTGTAGCTGCTAATAGAGTATCCAATAACATCACCTAGACAGTCTTCTCCCTCCTCTTGTAGATGCTAATAGAGTATCCAATAACATCACCTAGATAGTCTTCTCCCTCCTCTTGTAGCTGCTAATAGAGTATCCAATAACATCACCTAGACAGTCTTCTCCCCCTCTGAATGCTATAATTATAGTGCTCAGTAGGTTCACAGTAAGTCTTCTGCCCCCTTCTGGCAGCTCTTAGCTTAGTGTTTGAGCAATGAAATTGCTATGGATGTTGTCAGCAAGGATTCACTTACCTCTATGTTTATGCTGGGGATTTGGAGCTCTGTCTCAGAAAAACAGAGCTCAGAACACTATCACAAAATATTCCAAATTTAATCAAATCGGGAATGTTTGGTCTAAAAACATTGGACAGTGAACCGTGAAAGCCGAACCCCCAAATGGTTAACCAGGAGCCGAGCCACCCACTGCTATTCTTCACGTTGCGGCTGCAGACTGGAGCGCGTCAGTTCTGCGCACATTCAAGCATTTCTGTCAGTTAATTAAATTTTAATTTTCTTACCGATATGTAAATTTTTATTAAACCATTGACAAGCAAAATTGAACGAAAATTACTTTCAGTCCCCCATGCCCCAGCATAGAAACCCGTAGCAACAAAAGCAGCGCGCTGGCAGCGTACTATATACATAATTGAAACACAGCAGGAGGTCAAACCAGTACAAGACATGATGGCGGAGCACTAATCAATGCGAGGTAAGATACTAGTCATATCCTTCATGTCTGAACACAGCCATCTATTAGTACATGGAAAAAGTATAATGAGGAGGAACCTCAAGCAAGTAGCGACTGGTTGTGCAACACATCTAGACAGAAAGAGTTAACACCAGTGTATTAAAGCAACCCCAGGGCTATACATAGGAGATGATGCACACCATACTGTACAGACATGTCCACCCTTCACTTTACATTAAATTTAAGAACCAATTCCATAAAATATTGCAACATGTTAGCAAAAACTTTGACAGGTTGCAATTCCAAACCCAACCACTGGGTGGCCACACATAGAGAATAGAGCAAGAACACTACACAATCATGGTGTTTTGAAAAGATAGTCGTCCCAACCATATTTTGGTGTGACCTTTGCTCTTTGCCTTCTTCTCAGTACAGACGGTTTTGGCAGAACTGGTCAGGGAGGATGTTCCCGCCGCCATCTTGGAGAACTAAGCACAGATCTTCTGTGGATGTAGGCTTTCTCCAATCCTTCTGTCTCTTCATGTCATCCCAGACAGACTGGATGATGATGAGATCAGGGCTATATCTGTGAGGGCCGTATAATCACTTTCCGGACTCCTCCTCCAAAGGGCAAAGGTCACACCAAATACTGATGGGATTTACATTTCTCTTTTATCATACACTTCATAAAATAAACTATTAACCCTTCTATCTCCGAAAGCATTCTTAGGATAGGTCAATAATTCTTTCCCCTGGAAAACCCCTTTAAATATCAGTACGGCAAAGTAACTGCTTTTGCTGAACATATTAGGCAGATCTGAAGAGCTGAACTTGCAGAAATATTAAATGCAGTCTCCACAACCATCTGTATGTTACAGAGTACTAAAAGAAGCCTATAAAGCATATTAAAGCAGATCGGATTCCACAGCTTGTTCGGTATCTCTTGACATGCAGCGATTGTCCAGCAGGTGGCACCATCTATCTATTATACAAGGCGATATGAAAGATTCAGCGCACAGGACTGAGATCCTTCGCTCTTTACTTCCCCCTGCTGTCAGTCAATCCCTTTCTTTCCTTAGATTTAGGGATTTTGCTCTCCTGCTATAGATTTTCTATTTCTATGAAGGCAGATATGTATATTAGGATTAGTGATGCCAGGCTGATCCCGACAAGTGACATTCAAGACACAGCCAAGGCTCATGGCAACAGGAGGGAGAAACACAGAGGGGAATTGTTTCCACCAGCAGCTTAATAACAAGATATTGGATTAGCGGTGGGATATAATACCAGCCTATTGTACATAGGATATGGGGACATCGGATGTGGGGACAATGTTCTGCTCCCGACTTGATGACTTTATTATATGCAATGCTGTATACATGCAGAGCTGCGATCATTTAAAGGGGTCTTCCAGTTACAGCAAATATGTCTCTAATGTACAATGTGAACCATTTTCTAATATATTTCCTGTATCAATAATTCCGTTTTTGCATGAAGAGATTGAGTAGAGCCCACTAGAGTTGGGCGAACCGCACCAGATACATTTTGATGAATATTCTTGAGGTTCGGTAATTCGATTTGCTTTGAGTCAAACTTGTTCAGGACGATACGGAAGTGCTTTTAAACCCTGGAGTATAAAAAGCGGCAGCTCAGGGAAAGTGCGGAAACATAATGAACACTTATACTCAACTTGTCTCGCCTCTCCTTGGCTTCTCCATGGTGTCCGATGGTCTTCCAGCGTCCTCTTCTAGCCTCTGCCTGATGTCAGCGCCCCGGGGGCACTGCTTAAAGGGAGTCTATTATTCGCAAAACCACTTTTAAGCTAATGGCATGTTGGAATGGCCTTTATAAAGGCCGTTCTTCTCCTACCTTTCCTTGTTTTCTTCTCCCAGCCGATGCCAAGATAATTTGTTTCTTCATGTATGTAAATGAGCACCCGGGCTGTACCTTCTCTTCTGTGAGCAGCCATCGCTTCATCGCTTCTCACCGCCACTTCGGCCGTTGCGGTGACTCCCTTCTTGGCCTTCTTTCTTCCTACTTCTTGCTGGCAGCGAAGTTTCGCAACTGCACAATCGGCTCTGCCACGCTCTTGTGACAGACCACTGGAAAATGGCGGCCCGATTGCGCATGCACAATCACGAGAATTTGCTGAGAGCGAGAAGTAAGAAGAAAGAAGGCCAAGAGGGGAGTCACCATAACGGCTGAAGGGGTGCTAAGAAGAGATGACGCGATGGGTGCTCGCAGAAGAGAAGGTACGCCCCGGGTGCTCCGCGGTGCTCATTTACATACATGAAGAAACAAATTATCTTGGAATAGGCTGAGAGAAGAAAACAAGGAAAGGTAGGAGAAGAATGGCCTTTTTAAAGGCCATTCCAACGTGCCATTAGCTTAAAAGTGGTTTTGCGAATCATAGACTCCCTTTAAGCTTCTAACGCAAGCATCATGACACTGGAGCACTCCATTTGACCCCAGGGCTCATGATGTCAGACAGAGGTCAAAGGAGCTGGAAGACAATGACAAGGGGTCACCGGACACTGCAAGGATGCCCAGAAGAGGTGAGTATAACTGTGTGTTAGGTTGTCGCACCTTCCCTGAGCCTCCAATTATTATACACTGGAGTCTGCACTCAGACGTAAGAGCGCCCGTGCAGCCATGCGGCAGGGTAGACAGAGACAGCTGCAAAAGTTCAGGCAGATTTGGCTATAACTGTGCAGGATTTCAGGAGCACTTAGGGAGAGAGGAGTGTGACGGCCGAATCACGCCCGACTTATCAATCATGCCCACAAGCGTGAAATAATCCCCCAGTCTGCATGACTAGCGAGCCGAAGTGTCCACCGACCATGACTAGTTCAGGTAAATTTGCATACACCGAACGGGATTTTTAAAGATTATAACTTTGGATTTTGCGATCAGAAAACTGACATGATGGGAAAGTGCAGAACATGATGCAGCAGCCGCTGGGAACAGTTTGGGGTCAAGAAATGACCTGCCAGGTTGTGTTTAATTCAATAAATGATTGATTCCTCTACAGCCCCTACTGGTGACAGCAGGTACTGCACGTGGGATGAGTTCTCAGAACCATGAGAAGTTTATCGTAGATTCTTCTGTGACGCTCGAAGATGCTTTCAGTGAACATTATGTTTAGAAGGATAAATAAGGTTGTTTAGTAACAAACGCTCCTTCCTTGAGAACGTCTTAAGCATGTTTACTAATGTTGTGCCAAACACACTCAGCACTGAAGCGGATTCACGAGAGCGAGCTAATCTCAGCCGCACAATTACTTACAACAGATCTTTCTATCTTCTCCGGCTGTTTGTAGCCGTGCCAATCTTTTAAGAATAAACCAGGTTTCAACTCAAATGTGGTGGAAAAAAAATATTTAACTTTAACTCTCAGAAACGCATTTTACAGCTTTATGCTGGGTATGTAAGAGTTAATTTGCAATTTCTGTGTTGTTTATGCTCTGGGCTTTCTAGAAGGTAGGAGGAGCTTAATGGCTGGTAAGAGCCCCCCAGTCTTTAGCCAATGGTTACTTCCTCTTAGAAGTTAGTAGCTAGAAGAGGGAAGTTCAGCTTCTCGCAGAGCACCTTCAGCTCTCTAGTTTAGTTAGTGGCGGATAGGGTTAACAGGCAGCAGACCACAGGCTTGCAGAACCAAGACTTCATAACCAGCAGACTACTGAACATCTCCACTGCTGACCAGTCTGGAAATGTGGCTGAGATGTGGTCTGCATTTCGCCAAAAATAGTGGCTGGAAAGGAGGGCTAGGTCCTAGGGGTTGCTCCAGATTGCCATGGTAGAAAGGGTCAGAGGACTAAGTGAAGAGCCATAGCTGAACACAGTGGGGTTAAGACAATTCAATCTCCTTACACTAGGTTTACACTAGCATTCTGGTTTCCATCCTTCGGGTCTGCTTGGGGACCCAAAAGACAGAAACCTGTCCACTTAAAAAGTGGTTACATACAGACTCTGTAGACTATAATGGGGTCTGCTGGGTTTCCACTTGCGGAGAGAACAGTCCTCTTTGCCGATTTTAAGCAGAATCTTGGACGGAGAGGCTCAAACGGTAGTGTGAACCTACTGTTAGCTGAATGGTGTCTGGTCCCCTTGAGGACCACTTGAGGTGATCCACCTTTGTGCCATGTCTGACTCTAAGTATGCTGGAGACGCCCCCTGCAGGGCTCACATCCTTCTGTGGTCAGGAGGAGTCTTTGTGTTGTTACCCCATGTAGGGATATAAGAAGGGGTAGGGGAGTGAGAAGAGGGAGCTCCAGTTAGTTAGTTCTGGAGGGACAATCTATTGGGCGTCTGTGTTGAATCCAGCACCCAAAGGTGAACAAGGAGAAGATCCCCTGTCCTAAGAGACTGGGAGGGAGCCAAGAGGAAGAGTTGTGGCTACTGATGTCCTTGGGAGTGGGGAGTTGTTGTCGCAGCCCACACTGCCTGAGAGAGTGGCCTGGAAAGTCGGAGGACCACCATCTATCCCCCATGTGTCCTCCTATGGGACTGTTTTTGGTTCTTTGGCATGGACTGTGTTCTGTTCCAGGTTTCCAGGATACCTCATGTGTCCTCTTATGTGGAATACAATCTTTGCCCCCCCACCTTTCTGCAATAAATTGATATTACCCAAGACAAATGGTAGCAAATGAATATGATGTGCGGTGAAGCTGGTGAATATAACCGGCTGGCAGACACAGCAATGGGAACATAAATTAAAGTAAAAAAAACAGAAAACTTAATTAAAAGGAAATGTGATTAGTTCTGTATCTGTCAGCCGGTTATTTAGAAAGCTAAAATAAATTGGAAACTGCGACTTGTTTGTGACAGTCTAATAGTCTGCGGCCGCGTGCGACTGGAGAGAACAAGCCGTCATGTGCGTAATTGCTAAGAAAACGTGGCTGGCACCTGGTTATTTCCAGAATATCTTTTATAAAGAAGTCATTTGATAGTCAGCAGGTTCCCTGGAATACAGATATGTGAGCATTGAGAAACGATATGAAAGAGCAATAAAAAAATAAGGATTATGGAAAGAGAACCCTCATGGAGCCGATCCTGAGGAGAAGACACGTCAGGTAGAAGTTATTACATGTATGTCTATACAGCTCCTATAGAAGTCTATCATAAAACAGGAGGCAGCAAGATCCTAATATACCCTAATATATCTTAATATACCCTGATATATCCTAATATATCCTAATATACCCTGATATATCCTAATATATCCTAATATACCCTGATATATCCTAATATATCCTAATATACCCTAATATATCCTAATATACCCTGATATATCCTAATATATCCTAATATACCCTGATATATCCTAATATACCCTGATATATCCTAATACATCCTAATATACCCTAATATATCCTAATATACCCTAATATATCCTAATATATCCTAATATACCCTGATATATTCTAATATATCCTAATATACCCTGATATATCCTAATACATCCTAATATACCCTGATATATCCTAATATATCCTAATATACCCTAATATATCCTAATATACCCTAATATATCCTAATATAACCTAATATACCCTGATATATCCTAATATATCCTAATATACCCTGATATATCCTAATATACCCTGATATATCCTAATACATCCTAATATACCCTAATATATCCTAATATACCCTAATATATCCTAATATATCCTAATATACCCTGATATATTCTAATATATCCTAATATACCCTGATATATCCTAATACATCCTAATATACCCTGATATATCCTAATATATCCTAATATACCCTAATATATCCTAATATACCCTAATATATCCTAATATAACCTAATATACCCTGATATATCCTAATATATCCTAATATACCCTAATATATCCTAATATATCCTAATATACCCTGATATATCCTAATACATCCTAATATACCCTAATATATCCTAATATACCCTGATATATCCTAATATATCCTAATATACCCTGATATATCCTAATATATCCTAATATACCCTGATATATCCTAATACATCCTAATATACCCTAATATATCCTAATATACCCTAATATATCCTAATATATCCTAATATACTCTGATATATCCTAATATACCCTAATACTAATGTATCCTAATATATCCTAATGGAGACTGCAAGGAATGCTGGAAACATTGTTTAAAAAAAAAACTAGAGATGGGCGAACCGCTTTGGCACAAGCCAAATTCGACCTGAATATCCCAACTTGTTCGGATTTTAATTAAATCAAACAGCTTCTCTCCTCTATTCTATAACCCTATATATCACATAGCTCAGCTTCTCTCCTCTATCATATAACCCTATATATCACAGAGCTCAGCTTCTCTCCTCTATCATATAACCCTATATATCACAGAGCTCAGCTTCTCTCCCTCTATCATATAACCCTATATATCACAGAGCTCAGCTTCTCTCCTCTATCATATAACCCTATATATCACAGAGCTCAGCTTCTCTCCCTCTATCATATAACCCTATATATCACAGAGCTCAGCTTCTCTCCTCTATCATATAACCCTATATATCACAGAGCTCAGCTTCTCTCCTCTATCATATATAGCTATATATCACAGAGCTCAGCTTCTCTTCTCTATCATATAACCCTATATATCACAGAGCTCAGCTTCTCTCCTCTATCATATAACCCTATATATGACAGAGCTCAGCTTCTCTCCTCTATCATATAACCCTATATATGACAGAGTTCAGCTTCTCTCCTCTATCATATACCCCTATATATCACAGAGCTCAGCTTCTCTCCCTCTATTATATAACCCTATATATCACAGGGCTCAGCTTCTCTCCTTTATCATATAACCCTATATATCACAGAGCTCAGCTTCTCTCCTCTATCATATAACCCTATATATCATAGAGCTCAGCTTCTCTCCTCTATCATATATCATATAACCCTATATATCACAGAGCTCAGCTTCTCCCCTCTATCATATAACCCTATATATCACAGAGCTCAGCTTCTCTCCTCTATCATATAACCCTATATATCACAGGGCTCAGCTTCTCTCCTTTATCATATAACCCTATATATCACAGAGCTCAGCTTCTCTCCTCTATCATATAACTCTATATATCACAGAGCTCAGCTTCTCTCCTCTATCATATAACCTTATATATAACATAGCTCAGCTTCTCTCCTCTATCATATAACCCTATATATCATAGAGCTCAGCTTCTCTCCTTTATCATATATCATATATCCTATATATCACAGAGCTCAGCTTCTCTCCTCTATCACATAACCCTATATATCACAGAGCTCAGCTTCTCTCTCTATCATATAACCCTATATATCACAGAGCTCAGCTTCTCTCCTCTATCATATAACCATATATATCACACAGCTCAGCTTCTCTCCTCTATCATATTACCTATATATCACAGAACTCAGCTTCTCTCCTCTATCATATAACCCTATATATCACACAGCTCAGCTTCTCTCCTCTATCATATAACCCTATATATCACATAGCTCAGCTTCTCTCCCTCTATCATATAACCCTATATATCACAGAGCTCAGCTTCTCTCCCTCTATCATATAACCCTATATATCACAGAGCTCAGCTTCTCTCCCTCTATCATATAACCCTATATATCACAGAGCTCAGCTTCTCTCCTCTGTCATATAACCCTATATATCACAGAGCTCAGCTTCTCTCCTCTATCATATAACCTATATATCACAGAGCTCAGCTTCTCTCCTCTATCACATAACCCTATGTATCACAGAGCTCAGCTTCTCTCCTCTATCATATAACCTATATATCACAGAGCTCAGCTTCTCTCTTCTATCATATAACCCTATATATCAGAGCTCAGCTTCTCTCCTCTATCATATAACCCTATATATCACAGAGCTCAGCTTCTCTCCCTCTATCATATAACCTATATATCACAGAGCTCAGCTTCTCTCCTCTATCATATAACCTATATATCACAGAGCTCAGCTTCTCTCCTCTATCATATAACCTATATATCACAGAGCTCAGCTTCTCTCCTCTATCACATAACCCTATGTATCACAGAGCTCAGCTTCTCTCCTCTATCATATAACCTATATATCACAGAGCTCAGCTTCTCTCTTCTATCATATAACCCTATATATCACAGAGCTCAGCTTCTCTCCTCTATCATATAACCCTATATATCACATAGCTCAGCTTCTCTCCCTCTATCATATAACCTATATATCACAGAACTCAGCTTCTCTCCTCTATCATATAACCTATATATCACAGAGCTCAGCTTCTCTCCTCTATCATATAACCCTATATATCACAGAGCTCAGCTTCTCTCCTCTATCATATAACCCTATATATCACAGAGCTCAGCTTCTCTCCTTTATCATATATCCTTATATATCACAGAGCTCAGCTTCTCTCCTCTATCATATAACCTATATATCACAGAGCTCAGCTTCTCTTCTCTATCATATAACCCTATATATCACAGAGCTCAGCTTCTCTCCTCTATCATATAACCCTATATATCACAGAGCTCAGCTTCTCTCCTCTATCATATAACCTATATATCACAGAGCTCAGCTTCTCTCCTCTATCATATAACCCTATATATCACAGAGCTCAGCTTCTCTCCTCTATCATATATCCTTATATATCACAGAGCTCAGCTTCTCTCCTCTATCATATAACCTATATATCACAGAGCTCAGCTTCTCTTCTCTATCATATAACCCTATATATCACAGAGCTCAGCTTCTCTCCGCTATCATATAACCCTATATATCACAGAGCTCAGCTTCTCTCCGCTATCATATAACCCTATATATCACAGAGCTCAGCTTCTCTCCTCTATCATATAACCCTATATATCACAGAGCTCAGCTTCTCTCCTCTATCATATAACCCTATATATCACAGAGCTCAGCTTCTCTCCTCTATCATATAACCCTATATATCACAGAGCTCAGCTTCTCTCCCTCTATCATATCTTGCTCTCAGTTTGGGCTGTAGAAATCAGTTGACAAGATTACTTTTAGAAATTAAATAACCTTATTAGGCTGAGGCCCCACGTTGTGGAAATGCAGCTTTTTTGTTGCAAATTTTGCTGCGTTTTTTTTTTTTTTAGCCAAAGCCAAGAATGGCTAGAATAGAAATTGGAACTATATAGGAAGTTCTTATACTTCCCCCTTCTGCTCAATTCACTCCTGGCTTTTGCTCAAAATAATGCAACAAAATCTGCAACACAAAAAGCTGTTTCCACAACGTGGGGCCTCATCCTTACTATATTGCTTTTCTATATTTTTTAACATGTACTTTTAAAAAGAAAATAAATCACTAAATAAGTTCTAAGAATGTTAAGTGAAATTTGTTTTCAGTTCTAAGGTGTATTAACACATAGGGAGGGGAATTATGAAAGGTTCTTGCACCCATTTGCACTGTAATTTTCATGGGTTATCCATAATAAAATAAAATCCATGTGAAACACTAGAGGGCGGTAGAACATAAATCATTCCTATATAGCTAATATTTGGCTATTGCTTTAAAGCAAGTCCCATATAAGTCCATACAGAATATCATAAATCTTCTGCACGGCTCCTGCTGTGTACATAAGAGCAGTAATACGTCTCTTAATTACATTTGCGCCATCATTAATGACTCATTGTTCTCATGCATACTTCAATGATACATTGGTAATGTGAAGTTTGGGCACACACAATTACACTGGATAGAAGAGATTTAATTTCTATTGATCACAGATGAGCCTTCGGTCTGCCTTCCCTCTGGCGTTAATCAATAGGCACTTTGCTACAGAAGGAGTGAACTGATCAATAGGAACAGAAAAATAAATCACTTTTTAATGTGTTTTTAATAATCCTCTGAATTATTTGCCAACCGATGCTTTTTATTAAGTAACCCCAAGATAAGCAAAATGTAATCAGTCACTGACACAAGTAGATACAAGGAGGCTCTAGAAGCAGAAGGCTGGCCTTAGGATGTCCGGTGTCCCGTGCAGTGCCTTCTATTGATGCCCCCCTTATGTATGTATATCTGCAGAGTGTTCACCAAAGCCACAGAACAGGGTACATAAATCACCCCACAATAGCGCTGATTCATTCTGCACCGTTTTGTACCTGCCGCTCCTATTCAGATCTACAGTAGGTCTCTCCAAATTTGCATACAACAAATAACCCTGTGTAGTCTCATCCCACATACTTGGTCTGCCCCTAAGATCTCGGTGCAGTAAATTCAGTAGGTAAGCAAAATGTTAGGGACAAGATGACTGTATGATCAGACTACACTGGGTGTAACGTGTCTGCCTCTGCGCCACCCTCCGCTCACGCAGTTCAATTATTCCTTGCTTTAGGTTCTTCTTGTATTGTCTGAACACTGTCCTATTCCCTCGCCTCTGTAATTGATTTTCCGCCACACCCATCTCCTTCACCTTGGTTTACCTCTGTTCCTCTTAGGGTGGGTTCACCCTTGCGGCGGCACTCCCTCTGCTCCGAATCCAACTTAAATGTTGGAAAACTGGATAGGGGAAGGTTTGCGACGCATTGCTTAAAACCCCATTCACTTGAATGGGGTTTTAAAGCAATGCGTGGGTGTGCACTTACACCCTCTGCGCCACAAAGCCATTTTTTTGCTTCGCAAACCTTCCCTATCCAGTGCCTATCCAGTTTTACGACATTTAGGTCGGATTCGGGGCGGAAGGAGTGCCAGCGCAAGTGTGAACCCACCCTTAGCCTTGCCAGTGTGATTGACAGCCTTTCTTCCTATGGGCAGGTTCTGGACTTCCTATAAACAGGTCATCAGCCCACACAGGTTTGTTGGCTATTGTGACTTTGTCCTTGCTAAGCTTTCTACTTGCCCTTATTGTATTGTACTTTCTGACTTCGGACCTTTGGCTTTTCTTGTGACTTCTCTTTTGAATTGCGATTTGGTACTGCTTTGTCTCTCTGGCTTTGACCCTTGGCTTGCTGACTCCTCTTCTGTGTTGTGTTGTCTTGTCTGCGTTCTGTGTTATCACTTATATCAAGAAGGGATTGCCGCCCAGTTGTCTTCTGTCGCCAAGGGCAGTTCAGGCAAGTAGGCAGGGACAGGGGGTTCAGTTTAGGGCTCAGGGCTCACTGTCCTGTCGTGCCCCTTCCCCCAGGGTTCACCAGCAGCTACTGAGGACTTGCTCTTCTAGCAATTCCCTTACACTGTAACCATGGACAGGCATACAGTAGTTCTGCATAGGAGCTGTACATTTGAAATTCTAGGATATTTTTAATTAAGATTATTTGAAATTCTACAACACATTGTGTTCACTGAATACTCTGGCTAACCCTTTATGACTAATTTTCAGATACTTTTTAAAAAAATCCCTCGGACCAGTGACATACAGGCTTAATGAACCTGGTAAAATCTCAAAATAATGGTCTATAAGAAATGTGCCTGTATTGTGTCTGCAGCTCTTATTCAGATCTGAAGTATGTGTAGAATATTTACATACAAAAACAACCCTTTGTAGTCTGATCTTGCATATTTCCTTTCATCTGCCGCTAACTTCATGGTAAAGTGCATTTGTTAGGTTAGTAAGAGGTCAGGCAGATAGGAAGAAAGATGACGGTATGATGAGATTACTCAGGGTTTATTTGTAGTCTGTAGCCATGAGATCTGCATATGAGCTGTAGATCCAAAACAATAGGACATTTTTAATTAACACTACTGGCAATGGTGCAATGCATTGGGTGCACTGAGTACCCCTAGTATTTAAGATTTTTTTTCTAATTTGTTTTATATTTTCGGCGGCCATCTTGCCTGAGCTTTTCCTCTTCTCTGTTAACAGCATTTAGTGATATGCTTTACAGCATAGTCATGGCCATAGGCAGAGATAGACTGAAGTTGCCTCATTGATGTTTATAGGGGAGTTTTCTAGACCTGCTCTGTGCAAGGAAGGGGGAGGAGATAAGCTCTGACATCATCTATTGTCAGTAGTGGATACAATGATGGATCAGTGGTGTTATCTACAGCAGTGTTATCTTCTATTGTATTCCTGTCTGTTATGTAAATAAGGTGACTGCTGCAAAGAATCCCCTACAGAATTGGCAAGTGTCAGTCTATTATTAGGCTTAATGGCTTGATATATAGCTAATGCCATGGAAAAAATGTTAAATTTTTTGTAAAAAAAAATTCTTAAAAAATATGTTTAACATAAAAACAAGGCTTAAAAAGTAGGTCACTTTTCCCTTTAAAATTCGACTTTTAATAAAATCAGTTGGACCATTGAAATATAAGGTTAATGTACCTGGTAAAGTCTCCAAATAATGGACCATACGAAATGTTTTTGAAAATTTCCACATGAAGAAATGTTTATGCATTAACACCCGGGGAAATCAGTTTCTGCCTGACTAAATGCTGAATTGTACAAGTAATTGTATTAAATATTTCGCCTTTCCTTAACACTAATTATTTTGGGCTCTTCTGGAACTACTTGAGAAAGCGTCGACTCTCCTCAACCCGCAGTAATTAAAAGGCAATTAAACTGAAAATTATGCAAAAGCCGCCGCAAGTTACCGGAGAATTACAAGATCCCCGCTTTGCAGCTGAATATAACTGTAGGGAACTGCGAATATTAGGCCAAAAAGTTTCTTCTATACCTTGAAAGCCATCATGGGGCCTGTTAGTCATCATTGTATCCGTGGGATATGAAAGGTTAGACTGCAGCGTGCCAAAATCCCACATCAGTCACTAAGCATAACAAACATCGACGCAATGGAGGATACAATGTAACCAAGCTACGAGAGTCCTGAAATGCAACATAACAGTGGCCTCCACTGCTGGAATTTATTCTCTAGCCCTTACCATTCCTGATCAATCATTTCTGTTACTTTCAGCCGTTCTCTACTGTCAGGTGGGCGGTCTCTGACCATCTGCTCCAACCCAGGACCGCCCACCTGACAGTAAAGAACTGCTGAGACTAACGGAGACGATGGCTCGGGAACACTGAGGGCTAAAGACAATTCCCACTGTGCCGAAATCATTGGATCGCCACCTAGTGATGGATGTTGGAGTTGGTGGAGGTGGTGGAAGATTCTCTTTATAAACAGTGTTAACATTTGGACATTGCTACAACTTCCTATCTATTGTATATCAGGTGCTAAATGAACTTTCATATTACACTTTTTACCTGGAGATATAATATAGAAGAAATCTTTAAAGTCGTCCATCCACACTTCAGCAAGCCGTCTGTTGTTTTTATTGATCACATGACCCGTTCCACCAGGAAATGTATAAGGAGTTGCTTTCCGGAACACATGGCCAACATGAGAACAAGTAACAATTTCAAGCGATCCACCGCATTGCCAAATCTAAAGACATGAAGATAGAATAAAACTTGGATGTAATATATAGTATATCTGGTTATTTTTGTTAAACATATTCACTTTGTGTTGGTTTCTTTAGACTTAGTTTTATTATCTGTATTGTGCAGTTTAACCATACTGGCCATTCTGTTATCAGATCTACGTTAGTAAGACCAAGGATAGGGCAGACGGAGGATGTGAGGTGTCACTATATCATATCAAAAGTTTTAAGACGTAGCAGTTATACTTTTATACTTTAAGGTAATTCCAACACATATAGAACTGCTTTTAAAATTCTCTTGGTTGCCCTTGGAAACAGACAGCAGTTCCGTTCTGTTGTCAGACATGTGACCTAACAACTTAGCTCTAAACATATAAGTGCTATCTAAACTCACACAATCCTCTCAAATATCAACAGATCTCTGAATTTATCATCTACCCCAAATCTGTAAATTTTTGACCACTGGCTTAGCTCTAAAGGGAAGTCTAAGGTCCCCCTGTCCTTGAAGGAGTTACCCTAGAAGGAGTCACCAGCCTTATAAATGGCCAATAGATTTTGGATTGGGATCCAGGAGTTTCACGCTACTCCTCGGTATTTGATCAAACATGACATTCTAAAATTCTTCCTGAATTCTAGTATTAGACGGTATCTTGATAATATGGACTTTGGCCTCTCACGTCTCATCGTAGGAAGTATCGGTTACTTGCGCTTTCATGGTTGTTATGTAATGCTCTGCAATCTTTTTGCTAGGCGTATCTGATATTTAGGAAGACTTTGTAATTGTGTATAATGCAGACATTCTATCAGACAAGATTAGAATACAAGTCTTTACATTATCGCCACAAATCTCCAATTAACCTCACACCTTCTCCTTGAATATTTATGAGGTGTTACTTGATGAATGGGAAACGGCAATTTCTTCAGTGGAGCGGCTGGTAAATGTTTTCTTGTATATTAAGATTAATTAAGACTTCACATGAAATCACAGGGAATATGTTCATAATATAGCAATGTTAGAAGTGGCTGCGATACTACATGGCGGAGCTCTTTGCACATTCGCTTTCTATTAGAAGGGTCAGATGATATTAAGCTGATCACAAGCCATCCTTCTGCTCCGACCCCAGCCCTCAGCTGTAGGGAACCTGGCTTTAAATGTTCAGTTCTCCTACAGCGCCACCTAAGGGCAAAAGAAGCATTAAACCATTTCCAATTAAATCAAAGGTGTATATGTGTAATACAAGGACATGATGGGTCCCCATAACATGGATTCCAACTAGAGATGAGCAAAGTATTCAAAAATTCGATTTGGCAACTTCGCCGAATTTCACGATATGATTTTATTCGATCCGAATTAAATCGCAAATCGCGTAACAAAAACAGCTATTTATTGGCTGCAGAGAGCCGGGGTGGGCAGGTGGGCGGCAAAATGGCAGAACCCCTTGGATGCCACGGTCATGTTTAACCGCAGCATCCAAGTTGTTAAAACCCCAGATCAGTTATGTAGCAGGGTGTTAGGTATCAGTTACAGTTGTCAGTTACCGCTAACACCCTGCTCCATAACTGATCGGGGGATTTGACACCTTGGATGCAGCAGTCAAACATGCCGTGGGCGCTCGCGAAGGGGTTAAAGGGATGTGACATCACAGGGCTGGCTGCTGATTGGCTGCACGCATGGCATTGTGGGTGATCCTGTGTTCCCAGAGTTCCTTGTCCCATGTCCTACTATGTACAGCAGCCATTTTGAACTAAATGCGAATTGTTACCACGAAGCGTGAGGAAATTCGGATTCGATGCGAATCGAAGATTTCCTGAAATTTGGATCGAATTCCACTTCTGCAGCTTTGATTCGCTCATCTCTAATTCCAACCAATAAACTGGAGACTGCAACTGGATTCAATGTAATAAAATTTTGCCAAAAAGTGTGTTATTGGGGATGGAAGTTGTGGGCGCGTGGTGCTGAAGTGGTAGGTGATGCACCTTGCCGTGTTCCAATGCTCAAAGACAACTGCGTGTATGTAGAGAATGTGCAGGGTAAAAGTCATATATTACATATTATATTTTCACATAATAACCACCATATTTTTACCTTGATATTACTTTTTCCTTTAACCCCTTCACGCATTCTCACGTACATGTACATGGGAGAATGTGGTTAGTTACCGCATCCCCACGTACAGGTACGTGATGGTGATCGAGCGGGCTCAGAAGCAGAGCCCGTGCGATCATCGCGGGAGCCCGGCTGTATTTGACAGCCAGGCTCCCGCTGAAACAGCGGGGACCAGTGATAACACCGATCCCCGCTCTTTAACCCTTAAGATGCCGTGGTCAATAGCGACCGCGGCATTTTAAGTGTTTGCTAGCGGCACTGACTGCCGCGGGCGGCATCGGGAGAGGCTGTCAGCTGTAACTGACAGCTAACACCCTGCTCCTTAACCTCCGATTGGCGCTGTATTGCAGTCTATAGTGCTGAATCAGCGATTAAACTATCGTTGGTTCAGGTGTCCTAGTGGGACATATAAAAAAAAAGATAATATTTATTAACTTATTTTTGTGGTATGACTATCTGTTTGAAAAGCAGAGCATTTCACATTTTGAAAATTGCGATTTTTTTCCAAATTTCCATCAAATTTCCTATTTTTTTATAAATAAATACAAAAATATTGATCAATGTTTACCACTAACATGAAGTACAATGTCTCACGAAAAAACAGTCTCAAAATCACTTGTGCAAGTTAAAGCGTCTTAAAGTTATTGCCATATAAAGTGACATATGTCAGTTTTGAAAAATGAGGCCTAGTCTTTAACGCACTTTTGGGCTCAGACCTGAAGGGGTTAAAGTATGACATGTCACCACCTGGCAGCCAAGCCAGCATCCTGCTCTTATCTCCCATGACTCTGCCAGGTTTTCTGGCCACAATTCTACCTGCCTTTCTTGGTGTCCTGGTTCAGCTTTCTACCAGTCGCCATATACTGTATATGCTGACTAGTTCAGACCAGTTGTGCCCTATAGAGAATGGATACTCTTACCCTTCCTTCCTCAGAGAAGGAAGGAACCTTCATCTTCCACTCTGGGGCTGAATCTCCTGGTTCCTGTCCTGGGCAAAGGTTTTCTTCTGTTTTGTATGTCAGTCCTGACCTCCTGCCTGTCTACAGCCTTGAATTACTCAGCCAGCCCTGACCTCTTCCCACCTGACTACGACTACTATACAATACAATGTCCTGGTGTCACTAGCTAGTGTTACATCAGCTGTGGCTACTGGACCCTATTCCTGTGGCAGTGACTTTAGTCCTATACAGGGGTCGAAGGGTGAATGCCAAGGACTCTCTTAGACTTTACTCCCATGTTTCTCCCCAAGTGGGTCCACCCTATCTATATACAGTACAGACCAAAAGTTTGGACACACCTTTTCATTCCAAGAGTTTTCTGTATTTTCATGACTATAAAAATTGTAGATTCACACTGAAGGCATCAAAACTATGAATTAACACATGTGGAATTATATACTTAACAAAAAAAGTGTGAAACAACTGAAAATATGTCTTATATTCTAGGTTCTTCAAAGTAGCCACCTTTTACTTTGATTACTGCTTTGCACACTCTTGGCATTCTCTTGATGAGCTTCAAGAGGTAGTCACCTGAAATGGTTTTCACTTCACAGGTGTGTGAACCGAGAGCAAGGCAGGTGGTTTGGACTCCGCAACCAGAAATGAACGCACACGCGGTAGTTCAAGAAAAAAAATATATATTTACTATAAGTTAATAAAGGCTAGTTAAAGGTAAAATGACAGGGCTAAAGACAAGCAAAATATACAATATAGCATGAACAATTTCAAGGCAAATTCTGCAATGGTTTCTACTTTTACTCTGTCCACTTCTGCAGTATGGACACTGAATGAACAATATACTCAAAACTATCCCTAACTGACCCTGACTTCACATTTGGGTGCACCCCCTTTTCCCCAGTGGTCCAGGTGGACCGCTTACAGTCCGTAGAAGCGCGCGGTGGGGCCCAAAGTCGGTCCTTTCTTTTATAGTGAAGCGTCCTCTCCTCACGGTTATCAGGATCTTGGGAGAAATGAAGTCCTCTTTAACAGACAGGGAAACCAACTGAATGCAATGTAATCCAACAGCAGATTCCACTCAGCACACTGACAGTCCTGCCGAATCCATACACTGAGCTGGGTTGTAAGCCGGGATTTAGCAGGTGCCGTCCAGTACATCAACAGCACTGCGAGTCTCTATCTGTGGTATCCATATACACAGTCACAATGTCAGTCTCACTGATCAGCCACTGAGCACAGTTCCTTTCACGTGGACTCACTAGTCCTGTTGTCTCTTTACACTCTGTTTGTCTCTGGCCCAAGATACAGCTTAGCTGTACAGAAAAATCTCCACACCAGTTCAATACAACACTTGCCAAGATGGCTGCTGCTCTCTGTCTCGTCACTTCCTGCTTCTCTGCTCACACTCTGTCTGCAGAACAGGCAGGCTGACATAAAAGGGGGGGGGGGGTCTCACTCCAGCATCATGTCACAATTACAATGGCTGCTGTCTTAAAGGAACAGAATCACAGAAATACATTCAACATTAACAGTTATACAGACAAATGAAGCTTAAGACAACATTGGCTGTCTCTTACATATTCCCCCCCACTTTAAGATTGGCAGTCCCTGCCTATGACTGTATATCCAGAGGGTTGTACTTTTATGCACAGGGTGGTAGTATACCGATGTATGGCAGGCCAAACAAACTCATCCTGCGCATACCGAACAGGGGGAATACCAGCATTTGGCCTAGTGGTCCGTCTGAGGACCGGTGGTATATTATGGGGTGCTGCAGCTATGGGCTGAGAAGGACCAGCGGATTCCGCACCAGAGGGGGCACAGGCCGGAGATACAGTAGTCACAGGTGGAACATCCCCAGGAGCAGGGATCAGCCAACAATCATCCTCCTCGTCGGAGGCCCATTCCGCACCTGCCAATACCCACTAGCCAGATCTAGTGAGGAGAAGTACCGGGCTCTCCCTAGCGCTGAGAGGGACTCCTCAATCCGTGGCAAGGGGTAGGAATCTCGTACGGTGCAAGCGTTTAACTTCCGATAGTCTACGCAAAATCGGATGGACCCATCTTTTTTTCTTACTAACACCACAGGAGCCGCCCAGGGACTCTGGCTTTCTTGGATGATCCCACCCTGTAGCATCTTAGCTAACAGTTCTTTCACTTCCTGATACAACTGTGGAGGAATTTGTCGGTAGCGCTCTCTAATTGGAGGGGTGTCTCCTGTGGGAATCTCATGGTAGATCCCTGTGGTACATCCAAAATCTTCAGCATACCGTGCAAAGGTGGCTTGGTTCTCCCACAACAGCTCATCTACCTTCTGCACCCATTCCAGAGAACATGAACTTACATCCATCTTCATCTGTTCTCGAATTGCACAGCCATTCCATTCAGAGGTGGGTTCCTCATCTTCTCCCATGGACACAGTTACGGTCCACTCATCCCTTTCAGTCGGCTTCAGCTGCATTGGAGTTACTTTCCTTACTTCCTCCGGAGTCACATAGATGTTAGCCAGCAGCCTCCCTGGGGTCAGGTCCACACTCTGGTCCTGAGTGTTTACACATCGAAGTGGTACTCTTCCATTGCGAACTATTGCCAAGGAACGGGCCACTAGCGGATCAACACCTCCTTCGGCTGCCTGCAGTGGTTCTACCAACACAGCTATGCCCTCTAGTTTCCGACAGGTGCCTACGGGCATGGACACTATTGTCTCCCGACTGGGTGGCAGTGTAACTTTTGTATGCAAAGGAACTGAAATTCGAGCCAGAGGACGCTGTGCATCTGAACTTTTCTGTAAGCCACATGTCCGGATCAGCCGCTGGAAAGCTGTTTGAGTAGGCCGATGGGTGGTGGTTTCTTTCCAATAACCGTGACCTTTCTTTTCAAAGAGGATCTGATCTAATTCTTTTAACACATTCATCCCCAAAATGACAGGGACCTTTACTTCATGTGACTCCTGTACCACCACAATGCCTTTCCTACCTAGATCTTGGCCACATACCCGGACATTCATCCAGGCCACTCCCACGACCGGAACTGGTAACTGGTTAGCTGCGACCACTCGTACGAATGTATGGGGATCATATTTCACATGTTGCCGGAAGTACCGTTCATAACAGTCTCTACTCAAGGTCGTTACTTGGGAACCCGTGTCAATCATCCCGGTAACCGGAATACCCTCCATTTCCACCTGTATGACAGGACTTGCAGCGATCAGGTCATCATCAGGGCATTCTCCCCACATAGTCTCCTTGTCTGTCTCCCCTACTACACGCCCTTCAGCAGCAGGGGACTTCAGTTTAACGGCGGTCTCTCATAAGTTTGTCGCTGCTCTGGACATCTAGCAGCAACGTGGCCCATCCGTCCACACTCCCAGCAGCGTATCCCCCGTCGTTCTGGCCATCTGTTTGGGCCCCTTCGGTAAGCCCCTTCGATTTCTCCTGAGCACTGCACTAAATGATTTGGACCCCTTCGGTAGGTCCTATCCTCACCCCTCCAGCGGGGTGGTGGGTGATTCTGACTTGCTGGGTGTGGATGGCTCACCCTTTCATCTCCAGTCTTCTGGAAGTCTGCAATTTTCATAGACTGCTCATCACAACGAGTGTGCAAGTGTTCCATTTGTTCTTGCAGTTTCTGCATTACTGTGAGAATTTCTTTAACCGTCCCTTTTTCTACTGTCTCTGAGCCAGAACTAGCCCCCTGTGACAAAGTAACTCCAACTGCGGTCTGCGGCCTCGGGACCATACTATTGGCACGGGAGATGGCCTCTACCTGTACATCATGGAATTTAGCATCAGTCTCTCGTCGTATAAAATCCTGCATAGTCACAGTTAAACTGCCGTCACGTATCCCCAGGACAAACTGG
Organism: Leptodactylus fallax; assembly: GCA_947044405.1. Lineage (NCBI taxonomy): Eukaryota > Metazoa > Chordata > Amphibia > Anura > Leptodactylidae > Leptodactylus > Leptodactylus fallax. Next base: position 5,436,511 of record CAMRHE010000028.1, on the reverse strand, counting down.
TCACGGAGAGTCCGATCAGGGTTACAGAAGGCTGGCGAGCCCCCCTCTTTCCTTCCTTTGAATATCTCGGAGCAGTTCTTGTAGGGCATTTGCATATTGGGGAAGGCTTTCATTCTCCTGTTGTACCCTCTGGAAGAACCGAGCCTGCAGAGACCCCAGCAATGCAGTTTCTCCATAGATGGTTTCTAGAATCTGGACTACTTGCTCAAATGTCTGCCTTTGTTCAAATGGCCTCAGTATCACCGTGGTCTTAGCATCCCCTTGTAATGTCAATATTGCTAGCTCTACTAGTACTTCTGGTGCGGTCTGGTACATTCGCTGTATCATTCGTATCTGTTCCACCCACATACTCACTGACATATTATTGCCATCAAATTTAGCTAACTGACTCATTATAGCCCCTGCTGGCATTCTTCCTCCAGCACCATTCTCCCGAACGGGTGCGTCACCGTCCATTCTGGTAAGCGGATCCTGCCGACTACGCCAATTTGTGAACCGAGAGCAAGGCAGGTGGTTTGGACTCCGCAACCAGAAATGAACGCACACGCGGTAGTTCAAGAAAAAAACATATATTTACTATAAGTTAATAAAGGCTAGTTAAAGGTAAAATGACAGGGCTAAAGACAAGCAAAATATACAATATAGCATGAACAATTTCAAGGCAAATTCTGCAATGGTTTCTACTTTTACTCTGTCCACTTCTGCAGTATGGACACTGAATGAACAATATACTCAAAACTATCCCTAACTGACCCTGACTTCACATTTGGGTGCACCCCCTTTTCCCCAGTGGTCCAGGTGGACCGCTTACAGTCCGTAGAAGCGCGCGGTGGGGCCCAAAGTCGGTCCTTTCTTTTATAGTGAAGCGTCCTCTCCTCACGGTTATCAGGATCTTGGGAGAAATGAAGTCCTCTTTAACAGACAGGGAAACCAACTGAATGCAATGTAATCCAACAGCAGATTCCACTCAGCACACTGACAGTCCTGCCGAATCCATACACTGAGCTGGGTTGTAAGCCGGGATTTAGCAGGTGCCGTCCAGTACATCAACAGCACTGCGAGTCTCTATCTGTGGTATCCATATACACAGTCACAATGTCAGTCTCACTGATCAGCCACTGAGCACAGTTCCTTTCACGTGGACTCACTAGTCCTGTTGTCTCTTTACACTCTGTTTGTCTCTGGCCCAAGATACAGCTTAGCTGTACAGAAAAATCTCCACACCAGTTCAATACAACACTTGCCAAGATGGCTGCTGCTCTCTGTCTCGTCACTTCCTGCTTCTCTGCTCACACTCTGTCTGCAGAACAGGCAGGCTGACATAAAAGGGGGGGGGGGGTCTCACTCCAGCATCATGTCACAATTACAATGGCTGCTGTCTTAAAGGAACAGAATCACAGAAATACATTCAACATTAACAGTTATACAGACAAATGAAGCTTAAGACAACATTGGCTGTCTCTTACAGGTGTGCCCTGTCAGGTTTAATAAGTGGGATTTCTTGCCTTATAAATGGGGTTGGGACCATCAGTTGTGTAGTTCAGAAGTCAGGTGGATACACAGCTGATAGTCCTACTGAATGGAGTGTTAGAATTTGTATTATGGCAAGAAAAAAGCAGCTAAGTAAAGAAAAACGAGTGGCCATCATTACTTTAAGAAATGAAGGTCAGTCAGTCCGAAAAATTGGGAAAACTTTGAAAGTGTCCCCAAGTGCAGTGGCCAAAACCATCAAGCGCTACAAAGAAACTGGCTCACATGAGGACCGCCCCAGGAAAGGAAGACCAAGAGTCACCTCTGCTGCGGAGGATAAGTTCATCCGAGTCACCAGCCTCAGAAATCGCAGGTTAACAGCAGCTCAGATTAGAGACCAGGTCAATGCCACACAGAGTTCTAGCAGCAGACACATCTCTACAACAACTGTTAAGAGGAGACTTTGTGCAGCAGGCCTTCATGGTAAAATAGCTGCTAAGAAACCACTGCTAAGGATAGGCAACAAGCAGAAGAGACTTGTTTGGGCTAAAGAACACAAGGAATGGACATTAGACCTGTGGAAATCTGTGCTTTGGTCTGATGAGTGCAAATTTGAGATCTTTGGTTCCAACCACCGTGTCTTTGCGCGACGCAGAAAAGGTGAACGAATGGACTCTACATGCCTGGTTCCCACCGTGAAGCATGGAGGAGGAGGTGTGATGGTGTGGGGGTGCTTTGCTGGTGACACTGTTGGGGATTTATTCAAAATTGAAGGAATACTGAACCAGCATGGTTACCGCAGCATCTTGCAGCGGCATGCTATTCCATCCGGTTTGCGTTTAGTTAGACCATCATTTATTTTTCAAGAGGACAATGACCCCAAACACACCTTCAGACTGTGTAAGGGCTATTTGACCAAGAAGGAGAGTGATGGGGTGCTACGCCAGATGACCTGGCCTCCACAGTCTCCAGACCTGAACCCAATCCAGATGGTTTGGGGTGAGCTGGACCGCAGAGTAAAGGCAAAAGGGCCAACAAGTGCTAAGCATCTCTGGGAACTCCTTCAAGACTGTTGGAAGACCATTTCAGGTGACTACCTCTTGAAGCTCATCAAGAGAATGCCAAGAGTGTGCAAAGCAGTAATCAAAGCAAAAGGTGGCTACTTTGAAGAACCTAGAATATAAGACATATTTTCAGTTGTTTCACGCTTTTTTGTTAAGTATATAATTCCACATGTGCTAATTCATAGTTTTGATGCCTTCAGTGTGAATCTACAATTTTTATAGTCATGAAAATACAGAAAACTCTTGGAATGAGAAGGTGTGTCCAAACTTTTGGTCTGTACTGTACGTATAAAAGATCCAAATCAACATAGAATAAACCAGTTCTTTTCATATCTAACTTGACTTCTAGGTTCCTTACGATGCACAAAAGAAACATACCAGTCACAAATTCACTACTGCTGCATATGTACAAACACAAAGGCATCCAGAACTGAATCCACAAAGAAATGTGTGCTTACTCTAAAAGACATTTCCAGATTTTCTCCTCCCCATATGTCCATTCCTGAGTCGTAGCTTCCTAATTCTTCAAAGTAGTTTTTGTCAATGGAGAACAGGCCCCCGGCCATCGTAGGTGTCCTGGAGAAAACAGAAAAATGTAGGTTAGCTTGTATCAGTCCTAATAATAATAATAATAGTTATAATAAGATCATAAGTTCTGACATTTTTCCCTGTATTACAGCAGAGGGCGCTCGTGCTCAGCACATCGTACACATCTGCAGGCCGGATCTATAAACTACCATTTTTCTTTCATTGTAGCTTCATAAACAAAACAACGCAGATGAAGAACGTCTTAGATTCAATGAAATATGAAGCCCATTCAGCTACCCTGTATTGACACGCGAAGATAAATGGCTGGCACTTTAACAAAACCGAAAAGTGACGTCTTATGCTCCGCAGGAGAAAAATAATAACCTCTGCTTTCTTACAAAAAATTCTCCAACAATGGAAGAACTATTTTATTTTATTTTTTTTTACATTTGATACAGATCTATAACCCGAAACAAAGTATTACTCACTTTTAGTATGTCCATTCTTATAAAGAATAAGTGTCATCTTTCTATTTCTGCCCCATTGCAAAAATTCGGCATTTTCAAAAACTTGTAATTTACAATGAATAAAAATAGAAAAGTTAAACCTGCGTTTGACAAACCTCATATTTATAAGTATAGTCAGCAAAGAAGTAGAGAAAATAAAAATCCATATCCTTGATGCTTGTGTACTGCTTTGTGTTCACACAGGGCTGCTTTGGCGTTGCAGTCCTAGCGGCGCGCTCCTGCACATTTACATCTTTTTTCTTGGATCTGCTGATCGATTTATTTTTGGCTCCTGTATGTCAGGCTTGGCTGGCATCTTTTCTCTCCCCCTTACACATTTCCACAAGGAATTACCATAGTAGCCTCAATCACACAAGATTACATGGCCTGGAATGACTGGGAGGTCTCTAGAGAAGAAGCTGAGAAGAGCATTGCTTACTGCTGCAGGGTCTGCCCAGCCTAGATGATGGGAAGAACATCGGTTCCTCCTTAGTTTTTTGGGTTTTGATTTTACAATATTCGCAATCCTTTATAATGGAGATGACAACTTTATTCAGTTTGCCCTTACGATTATGAATTTACAAAATTTATATTGTGCAATTTTTTTATTTTATTTTTTGCTTTTTAATCACCATTTATTCTATTTTTTTTTACTTTCAGCTCATTCTCCATAGTTTCTTAAATTATTTTATTTCTTTTTCCAAAAATAATGGAAATTATAAAGGAAACAAACAAATGTTTTACTTTAGTTTTTTTTTTTTTTTTTCTTGAACTTTTTTTCCACAATAGGAAACTAGAATATCCAGTCTCCTGATCACATGAAATACTTCTGTACTGCAGTGTATGACGCCTGTCAGCCTAACACTGACAGGCAGCTAAGAAGACCCTCCCTACATACATGGCAGCCATAGCAACCCATCAGCACCCTCAGCTATGACTTATGGGATGTTACTATGGTGATCTATGATTTATGGAATGTTACTATAGTGGTCTGTGATATAAAGGGATCGTATTCTGGTGATTTATGGGATGTTATTATGGTGATCTGTGATTTATGGGATGTTATGGTTATCTATGAGTTTTGAGATGTTATTATGATATATTATTATGGTTATCTATAATTTATGGCATATTTTTATGGTGATCTATGATTTATGGGATGTTATTATGGTGATTTGTGACTTATGGGATGTTATTATGGTGATCTATGATTTATGGGATGTTATAGTAATCTGATTTATGGGATGTAATTATGGTGATCTATGGGATGTTATAGTGATCTGTGACTTATGGGATGTTAATACGGTATATTATGCTTATCTATGATTTATGGGATGCTATTATGGTGATCTATGATTAATAGGATGATATTATGGTGATTTGTGACTTATGGGATGTTATTATGGTGATGTGATCTGTGACTTATGGGATGTTATTATGGTATATTATTATGGTTATCTATGATATATGAGATGTTATTAAGGCGATCTATGAGTTATGAGATGTTATTATGGCATATTATTATGGTGATCTATGATTTATGGCTTATTATGGTGATCTATGATTTATGGGATGTTATTAAGGTGATCTATGAGTTATGGGATGTTATAGTGATCTCTGACTTATGTGATGTTATTATGGCATATTATTATGGTGATCTATGATTTATGGCATATTATTATGGTGATCAATGATTTATGGGGTGTTATTATGGTGATCTATGATTTATGGGATGTTATTATAGTGATCTATGATTTATGGGGTGTCGTTATTCTGAGTATTTTCGGTCTGTAGTGGAGGAATTATTTTGCACCATGGCGTGTAGATACTCATTATGGCATTGCTTCTGTCTCTCTGTTTTTGCTGTTTTGCTTCCTTTAATGGATTGTTTAGTCCTTGTTTTTTTATTTCTATTGACTCTGCTGTGTAAATATATGTGCCCAGCCGGCCATGCATCTAACAAAGTATATTCCATTTACCTTACTGGTAATGTTCGGTCTCCTTTCCTTCTGTCCATTTCTCTCTGGGGAACAGGATACCAGCGAAAATTCAATTTCCAATTAAATCCACCGTAAGTCATGTCTGAACCGGCCATGTACTCAAATGTGTCATCACTTATTACATCGATTATTGGACAAACCACCGTTTTCCTGGAGACACAAATATGAAACAGAACAAAACAAATCTGAACTTCCTACACAGGCAGATTATGGCGGGTTCTGATGACTGGGGGGCTGGTAAATAATAGTAATTTCCTCCGGATTATTCATGGCTTTCAGTCATAATATCCATTATTTTTATTCAGATCATTTGTATTAATTTCTGCCGGGCTGTCAACCATGTCTGACTGCAATAATTGAAGCCTAACTCAGTAAGCGCACACTCACACATGCAAGTTTTAGCCTGTTTTCATGCAGCAAAAAATATACCCTTAAAGAGTTGTTCCGTTTTCATCAATCTTACTATGATACTTCGGCTATACTCTGCGCAATGTGCATGCGCCATAATCCCTCAGTGGACTCATATTATTGGACAACAGGGATCTTCCACCTTTGACAGCTAAGGATACAGGCAGCAATAGGATACAGAGTTTCTTGGACCCTAATCCCCAATTGCTTAATGGCATGCCGGTGGTTTGGTGGTCCGAACAATTCTGACATGTTCTTAGGATGATAATGAGCAAGTAGATAGCTTTAAGCCTGCCTTTCATTTCAGGTGACTTTTAAGCGAAAGCTGTCATGTGTATATACATGAAGTGTAACACTATGTCTGGCATTATATGACTTGCATATGGTAATTTTCAACAGTTTTCCCCTCTACAAATGATATCACTACTTCACAGTGTTCTCTGGACTAGTGGCTAGAGGTCAGTTAATAGAATGTCTCCCAAAAACAACACATGGAAAAAAAACAGGAGATCCCATTCCTCTATGTCTTTGTCACATACACACAAAAGCTGCAGCAGCATGGACGGCAACATACAGCAGAAGTGAGCAGTGTTACTGTGAATCCAGCAGTGGGGTGAGCTAAAACACATACTAGAAGCTGCAGCATTATCTGTGCTGTAGCTAGAAACTGTAACTTCATTTCCATATGCTTACTCCCTAACTGTGAATCCAGCAGTGGTGTGAGATAAAACGCATACTAGAAGCTGCAGCATTATCTGCGCTCTAGCTAGAAACTGTAACTTCATTTCCATATGCTTACTCCCTAACTGTGAATCCAGCAGTGGTGTGAGATAAAACGCATACTAGAAGCTGCAGCATTATCTGTGCTCTAGCTAGAAACTGTATTATCATTTCCATACGCTTACTCCCTAACTGTGAATCCAGCAGTGGGGTGAGATAAAACACATACTAGAAGCTGCAGGATTATCTGTGCTGTAGCTAGAAACTGTAACTTCATTTCCATATTTCTCATCTCTCAAGAAGGATTTAGCAGTAACGTTAGAGTGAGTGAACAGTTTAGGAAACTGAGGAAATGAGCCTAATAAATAAATAAATAAAGATGTATTTCTCCCCCAAATAGGATATGCTACAAAGTTTCTTATTGTCCATTCTACTATTGATTTATGCAAATTTTGTTTTTAAAAACAGGGAAGAATCCTTACAATAAGTATATTAAAATGGTTGTCCCACAATTGGAATTTAACACAGGATAAGTAATAAGTGTCTGATGGCATGTGGTCGGATGTGATTCTATGTCCTCCACTGACATGGAGCAATGGTCACACATGCAATGCCAATCCAGTCAACGTCTATGGGGCTGATGAATATAGCCAAGTGCTGACTCCGTCAGTCCCATAGAAATAGAATGAAGTGGTATAACAAATGTATACCCATTGATCTACTCAAGGGGAGGGGGGCACCACTGCTTATGTGATCTGTAAGGGCCTCAGTGGTGGTACTCCCAGTAATAAGTTATCATCTATCCTTGCCCATCTAAGGCCAAAAACTCTAAAAAGAAATTCATATTTAGAAAACAGATTTATTACTGCATTCGCAAGGACATGAGATGGTTAAAACAAAGCTCAGCTTTTAGTTTGGGGGGGGGCTACATTATCCTGTATCTGCAGTACGTTGCTTGACCGTATATTGTATATACAGTGTGTTGCGCATATATATATATATATATATATATATATATATATCAGTGTTGTTAGATCTATAATGTCTTTACACTGGCATGGAGTGTGAAAATTGGAAATTACCCATCGTATCCTATTCTTGCGGAGCACTACAGATGAAGCAGGTTTTATTGATGCATTCTCATGGTTACTTGGACTACACTGCGGGCGGTGGTTGCCGCTAGTCTGCGCAGCATTACTTAACCTTTGATTTATTGACCGGGTACCATATGACGCTGACGCATTCTTCCTATATCCGAACACTTTCCCTCCAGTGTTTTCCACAGTCTATAAATATACTATTCAGATACCCGGCTTTCTAAGAAATTGACTTTATTGTATCTCTATTATGGAAATGAGCCGGTAAGCTCCGCTAGAGCAAGGACTGATATGAATGAATACATTGTACAGCGCTGTGGGATGTGTCAATGTCATTAACATAAAACATGGTAATAAATGTTTTCCACTGGAGAGAATGATATGACTTCCTGTGACATCTGTATTGTACGCCGCTGCTTGTGCAACACATTCTGCTTCACCAGTAAAGAGCCTTTTAATGGACATTTCAGAGGAAATTTTTGACATGGTGGAAAAGTAAAATATATCCATTGGCAGAGCCAGATTTAAAGCCCTGACTACAGCTTGTCGGTACCAAGATGCCGACACTCAGCATCAGGATCATAGATATCGGCAGGCCCCTGGAACAAAGTGGCGGCTCCACATACACAGAAACACAGGGGAATCGGATTCTAAATTTCCTATTACACAAACAGCTGGAGTTTACATAAAGTAGATGAATGCAGTGATACGGTAGGCAGAATAAATAAGACAATGATCTTCCGGCTGTCTTGAAGCATACGGATATAAAATATTACAGAACTGATTATGCAAGAATTACAAAATTACCTTAATGCCGTTCTGCCATATACTCGGGCTGCTCATGGAAAAAGTTGGAGGCATCTGAACAGAGAGTGGCAAAAAATACAAATCCCCTTTTGCCTCCCCTGCATTGCATCAACAGGTTACAGACGGTCTATGGAGTGCATTGTGTACAGACTAATATAAAAAGCAGCCTGTAATCTGCACGCAAAGGGATAGTTATTACAATGTAGTACTGAGGCTAGTCTATTGTCTGCCCCAGAGGGATTCTGCACATTATGCGGACAGGGGTAGCAATAGAGGGTGCAAAAGGTCTCAGCTATGATGCCTGGTAAAAAGGACCCAACATTATAAATAACACAAAATATTACAGATTTTGGGCATGAGTTGCACATTCCTCCTCTGGATGTAGGACATGTTAGGTAAAAGAATATTGAATATACACAGAAGTGCAGAAAAATCCTGAGATGTGGCACGTACAAATGTAGCAAAGATTATCTTGACATTCTATTCTATTAGACCTCAGCAATCATGTGAGCCTCCGCACTTCCAGCCTGGCGAGTCCTCGAACTGGAGGGAACCAGGGCAGGGACTGTACAAGAGAGCGCTGAGGATCAGTGACAATGACTTTTACATGCAAAGGTTAATGTTTGCAACATCTTTATTATCAGCTTTGACAAAAAATTGGTTTTGCGATACTCTGTCAGGAGATATATATATGCTATATTTGTTTTTGTATATGTGTGGCCACCAATTGGTTCTCAGGTGGATACCGGCCTGTCAAGAATTTTGTAAGAATTTATATCATGAAAAATTGGAGTCTTAAAAAAATTGTGGAACGTTAAGAGCAGTCAGTGGACACATGTAGATCAGCAAATATAGCTCCATATCAGAACAGCACATTAAATTTAATAAAGGAGAACACTGTAAGGTTGAAAGATAAAGTCAGGATATTATACACACCTGTCTTCTTTTATTCTAGCGAGTAAGGGCTCCAGCCATCCAACTGTGCATTCACAATGAGCATCCAGGAAAGTTATCACTTGACCCCTTGAAACATTCGCTCCTCGAAGGCGTGCCCTTATCAGTCCCGACCTCTGCTCCATCCGCAAAATTTTCACTGGAACTTCCATTTGTTTGACGTATTTTTCCAATGCATTCTTAAGAAATTCTTGGAAGGATGGAAAAACAAAAAATTAGAAAATCAATCATGGTTTTAAGCTTGGTGTCTCCAAACAGGCAAACAGGTAAGTGTGGACACATCTGTACTTCAGGGACTTGGGGGTTTGCTTTTAGGGCCCTAGGGAGTGAGTGCTGTATTATCTGTTTGGAACACTAAACACATAAAATACAAACACTATGTCAAGAGCTTCTCCCCTTCTTTCTCTCTTTTTCCTTAATAATATTTTTGTCTCACGTGTTTAAAAAAAAAATTCTCCCCATCTTCCTCCTCCTCCCAGTCCTGTGACTGGTTGTAAGACAACTGGCTGGAACACCAAACCCCTTCTTCTGCCCTGTCTTCAGTAAAACAAAAAACCTTTAAAGGGGTTTTAAGGAATAACTGAAGAATAAATTGGGTGGCAGGAGTGGGTTAAATTAAAAATACTCAATTATTCCAGATCCTTGGCTTGGTCAGCATGTTCCCAGTTCTTTCTGGTCCTCAGACTGCTCAGGTAGGAAGCGCAAAGGCTCAGGAGGTCACAGCCACCAATCACCAGCTTCATTGGTCACATGTTGGGTCCAGTGATCTATCAGCAGTGATGTCATCGGTACCCAATGGACTGCACATCCAGCCTGAGCAACAGAGGGAAGGAGGGCACTGAAACCAAGCACCAGAAGCTGGTGAGCATCATTTCTTTCTTCAATTTACCCCATCCTGGCCCACAGTTAGTCTTTCAGTTGTCCTGGAAAGCCCCTTTAAGCCCTGCCCCATTAGCAAAGCCCCACCCTTCTAGTTGACCACCAGCCAAAAGATATAACAGATTAGTAGAAGATTAACTCTTTGTTCTCTGCAGGATTTCTACAAGACTTTCTACAAAGCTGCAGACTCACAACAGCAAAAGATAAAAACTTTATCCCTTTTTTTCATCATTCTTTTCTAGGTCTGGGGCTCCTTTAAACAGAATTCACACTTTATAAGACACGGAGGCGATCTTGATTTATTACTTCTATAATCATCTTTATCTTCACGTAACTTCTGGCCTTCCAAACACGATCCAAAAACCAGACAAAATGGTGATACATGAATATTGATGATGGTTTTTCACACCATAGAGTGATAAATTAGACTAAAGAAAAGCAATAACATTACAGCCGTTACCTCGCTCACTTGCATCGTCAACCAAAATGATTTCTGATAATAGATGGTGCGGTGACCGATTGATGACACTGTGGACGGTCCTCAGCAGCGTGCTCCAGGCCTCGTTGTGGAAAACTATGACTATGCTGGTATTGGGAAGTTCATCCGAATAAACCTTAGTCTTACATCTGTCGAAACAAAGATAAATGCAGTGCATGAATGACTTAACACAGATAGTAAGGCTGGATTCACACCTGTGATCGTTGCCCATTCGGGAATTCCATACCCCATTACGCTTGAAAACTTTGGGGATTCCATCCTCCATTCTGCATTTTTTGAGCAGAAACCCGGCGGACCCCATTATAGTCTATGAGGTCCACGGGTAGCCGCATTTTAAGCTTATTGGGTTTTTGTTTTTTGGATCCCCATGCAGACCCAAGGAACAGAAACCCGAGCACAAGTGTGAACCCAGCGTAACATAGTAAAAACAGGCTGCATAAAGTCCATCCTATAAACCTACAAAGTTGATCCAAAGGAAGAGAAAAACACCCATTGGTGGTACCAATTGCCCCATCAGAGAGAAAAAAAATCTTTCTCAACTCCAAATATGGCAATTGGGCTAAATTCCTGGGTCAACATCTTATCCCAAAAATTATAGTTCTCATAACCTGTGATATTTTTATAGTCATCCAGGCCCCTTGAGCCTATACAAATTACCAGCCATCGATTTCTCATTAAATCAGTTTGATACAATATTATTAAATACTACTAGTAAAACCCTTGAAAGTCTGCCAATTACAACACAACCATTGGGTGGCCATAAATAGATATAGAATATCAATCTTGGACACAAGATTACAAAAACAACATTGTCTTGAAAAGCTGATTATCTCTTGACACATATGTGGACATGTCCAACCAAGAGAAAAGGCAAGAAACGTCTCACCTGTATGTGATTTGGAGCAGAGCCCTAGGGTCTAGTGGTCCGCATGAAACCACCTCAACTAGAATATCATACTCTCAGCATCCTAACTGTGATATTCAGTATGACATCATCAATCACACTGGATTCAATGACAACATTTAGGACAATTCTTCAGCTCATCCGCAAGTAATTACCCATCTGCAGTGACCAACATTAGTCCGGTCTACGATGTAATCTTCTGTCTATGGCATGCACAATGTAAAATGGTCCTTAAATGAATAATGCTTGTAGAGTTTATTCTACAGATGTAAACTAATGCATAACTAGGGTACAGAGACAGTGACAGCGTGGCTGCCAATAAATAGGGCATGTTAGCACAATGTGGAGCGTTCTGCCGGTACAGATGGCTAATGATTTACTGGAGCCGCTTTGGAGCTCCGGTACGACGCTACACAATGAATGGAAACTTTGCAGATATTACTTTGGCAATAAGTCAAATTGTCACATATTTCGTTTACCCCAAAGGGATATTTTGTGCATCTATTTTGTATAATTGTTATTTGGCTACTAAGCGCTGTTTGGTGTTTGTTGGAACAAAATCATCGTCGAATATGTTGAAAGCGTCCTTCATGATGTAGAGAGGATTAGGAAAAAATACTGGAAAGCTGTAAAAACAGCCAACAATAATAAATACCCAGCCAGGCTATATCACGTAGGGCGGGTTTATTCTGGGCATTTATGTGGTCCAGTCAAGTATTACATCTAAAACCACTTACTGCACATTTTTTAGTTTAGGTTTTAGTTTGTTTGTTCAAGACCAGACATATTTTTGTTTAGGTAACATTTTTTTACATTTCGGTTATTCAAATAATTTTTGCATTTTTATTTAGTGATACAGAAGGGCTTTATTTATTTTTATTTTTTATATAATTTTTATTTTTGCCTGTTTTTTGCTTTTTTTTTTAATATCCAAGAACACCTAAACAAAAAGGAGTGAAAATGTATCAATTTTCTCATTTTTCGTGTTTTTTTTTTTTTTTGTGGGATGGGCGGGGCGACAACTTGTGATGTGGGCATGGAAGTAACCTTATTTTTAAATTATTTATTTATTTATTTTTTTTACTATTTTTAAATTTTTTTTTATTTACGCTAGGTTCACACCTGAGCTCGGGTTTCCATTCTTTAGGTCCGCTGGGGGACACGAAAAACGGAAAGCCAATCCACTTAAAAAGCGGTTACCCGCAGAAACCCGCGGACCCCATAGACTATAATGGGGTCCAACAGTTTTCTGCCCATTTTCCTCCAGAAAAATGCGGAGAGAAAAGAAGAGACTTTTGTCTCCGCATTTTTCAATCGGAATAGGGAACGGAATCCCCGAACGGAAACTGAGCGCAGGTGTGAATCCAGCCTTAGTTAGTTTTTGCACATTTTGCACCCCTTTTCAGCTTTTTTGCAGAGTTTTTTTTTGCTGATTTTCCAAGTAGCTGAAGTATTTGCCGCAGTTACAGAAGTAATACAGTCTCCAATCACTTACTGCAAAGCTTGACATGGGGATAAGGAATATAGTTCCATTCTGATCCTCACTGTATTATAACCACCCCAATACATACCACTCCACCCACCAAGACTACCTCCCCCAATAACAAACACAGTTATAAAACACTATAACATTCATATAACGTACCACCAGAATGGGCGGTACATATAAATATTAATTTAAATAAATACTATAAACAACAAGTCACATTATAACCTTACTGAACTATAAAATTACTCCAAACTGTCTCTTTAAGAGTAAGAGGTGTCTCCCAATTACCCAGGCACCAAAACCCCGCCTCGGGTAACCTTCGTCCTCTACCACCTTTAGCCTGAAACCCCATTAAGGACACTAGCCCAACCAGGAGACCTTTCAGGCCTAATGACTCCACCACCAGATCTTCATACCTCGGATGAGATCCTACCACCACCACCAGGGCCGGTTTTAGGCAAGGTGTGGCCCTGGGCAAAATTAAAAGTGGGGCCCCAAATTCTGACCTATTGTACCAACAACACAATCATATTCAGTCAAGGCCCTGTGCAGAGCACTACAGCATTAAAGGGGTATTCCCATGAACATAACCATATCTGTATTTGTAGATAATTAAAAGTTAAACATTTTTGCAAATATAAGTAGTTAAAAATTCTGCAGAGTTTTAAAGATTTTATCTAACTATCTTAGTGGTGACAGTCTGTTGTCTTGATCAGTTGCCAATGGATACGACCACGAAAGCAGAAACTTTCTATGGTCTCGGACTTGTCAAAAACCCAGCCATGATTTTCTTATTGTGGGCAAGTTATCAGGCAGGGACATTACATGTATGAGGAGATAACCCGGTCACAGGAAGGACATCATTGCTGATTTTCCCACCTTAGAAAGGTCCTGCATTCATGGTCGTATCCATTGGCAACCGATCATGACAACAAGATTGTGATCACAAGATATTAGAGAAAATCTTTAAAACTGCAAAATATTTAATTATTTATATTTGCAAAAATGTTAAACTTTTTATTATCTACAAATTTTAAAAAGGTTATGTTCGTGGGAATACCCCTTCTATTTCTATGGGAGTTACCAGGGACGGAGCTTTCTGTTTCTGGCCCTGTATAGTGTATAGGACAGGCACTGGAAGCGGGTTCGTACAGATTGTCGGGTGCACTGATCAGATGGTTTATGGCCTAACCTGAGGATAGACCATAAATAGCTTTAAGCATGGACGACCCCTTTAATAATACCTTTTTAATAATACCATCATACTGTTACTGCCACTGTACAAAGACCAATGAATTACCACCATAGAGCGATAGATATCTCTTCTCCTTTATTGTCCCTGAAAACAAATAGTGCCAGATAGTGCCCCATATCGTGCCCAAAACATTAGTTGTCCTGCAGATGGTAGTAATGCACCACACAGTATTAGTGCCACCTTTTATATCCCACACCCTAAGTGACCACACACTTCTTTCTTAATAAATCTGAACTGTGTAACATAATGATTTAATAATGTGTCACATGGTAATGCCCACCTCTGTGCCCCTGAACATTAATAATGCCACATCTGTGCCCGCACATAGTAATAATGCTTACCACTACAAGGTAAACACACCCCCTCTGTGCCCACTACACAGGGCACATGCCCATCTTTATGTCCCTTACAAAATAATAAAGGTTTTTATTGTGTGGAGGCAAAAAGAGGGTTGTTATTACTATCTGGGGACATAAAATTATTATTATTATTATTATTATTATTATTATTATTAATACTACTTAATTTTTACCTCCAAAACAGTAACAACCCAATCTCTTCCTCTATACAGTAAAAAATAACCCCCCTTTTGCCACCTAATAAGTAATAATGCCACCTCATAGCTTACAGTGCCAACTTATAAAGTATAGTGCCCCTTATTATATATAGAGCCCCCTCTTATTTTTTATAGTGCCTCTTTAATAGTTACAGCCCCCCATATTACATATAGTGCCCCCTTATTACATATAGTTCCTCTTTCTTACTTATAGTGCCCCCTTATTACATATAGTAACTACTTCTCCTTATTAGATATAGTTCCCCTTATTACTTATAGTCCCCCCCTTATTACATATAGTGCCCCCTTATTACATATAGTTCCTCTTTCTTACTTATAGTGCCCCCTTATTACATATAGTACCTCCTTCTCCTTATTACATATAGTTCCCCTTATTACTTATAGTCCCCCCTTATTACATATAGTGCCTCCTAATTACTTATAGTCACCTCTTATTACATATAGTCCCCCCTTATTATATATAGTGCCTCTTTATTACTTTTAGTCACCCCTAATTACATGTAGTGCCTCCTTATCACTTATAGCCCCCCATTACCCATTACATGCCTACTTATTAGTTATAGTGCCCCATTATTACATAGAGTGCCTTTTAATTAGTTAATGTCCCATATTACTTATAGTGCCCCCTTATTATGTATAGTGTCTCTATATTACAATCTATAGTGCCCCCTTATAATGTATAGTATATATAGTGCCTCTTTATTACAAGTTATAGAGCCCCTTTATTATGTATAGTATGTATAGTGCCTTTTTTTAGTAGTTAATGCCCCATACTTATTATGTATAGTGCCTCTATATTAGTTATAACCCTTATTATACCCTTATTATATATAGTGTCCTCTGTTACTTATAGTATTCCTTCCATTCTAGTTCTATAGAAAACAACAAATGTTATACATTTGTGAACCGAGAGCAAGGCAGGTGGTTTGGTCTCCGCAACCAGAAATGAACGCACACGCGGTAGTTCAAGAAAAGAATATATATTTACTATAAGTTAATAAAGACTATTTGAAGGTAAAATGACAGGGATAAAGACAAGCAAAATATACAATATAGCATGAACAATTTCAAGGCAAATTCTGCAATGGTTTCTACTTTTACTCTGTCCAATTCTGCAGTATGGACACTGAATGAACAATATACTCAAAACTATCCCTAACTGACCCTGACATCACATTTGGGTGCACCCCCTTTTCCCCAGTGGTCCAGGTGGACCGCTTACAGTCTGTAGAAGCGCGCGGTGGGGCCCAAAGTCGTTCCTTTCTTTTATAGTGAAACGTCCTCTCCTCACTGTTATCAGGATCTTGGGAGAAATGAAGTCCTCTTTAACAGGGAAACCCAATGAATGCAATGTAATCCAACAGCAGATTCCACTCAGCACACTGACAGTCCTGCCGAATCCATACACTGAGCTGGGATGTAAGCCGGGGTTTAGCAGGTGCTGTCCAGTACATCAACAGCACTGCGAGTCTCTATCTGTGGTATCCATATACACAGTCACAATGTCAGTCTCACTGATCAGCCACTGAGCACAGTTCCTTTCACGTGGACTCACTAGTCCTGTTGTCTCTTTACACTCTGTTTGTCTCTGGACCAAGATACAGCTTAGCTGTACAGAAAAATCTCCACACCAGTTCAATACACTTGCTAAGATGGCTGCTGCTCTCTGTCTCGTCACTTCCTGCTTCTCTGCTCACATTCTGTCTGCAGAACAGGCAAGCTGACATAAAAGGGGGGGGAAGTCACTCCAGCATCATGTCACAATTACAATGGCTGCTGTCTTAAAGGAACAGAATCACAGAAATACATTCAACATTAACAGTTTATACAGACAAATGAAGCTTAGGACAACATTGGCTGTCTCTTACACTTACCTTACCTGGATCCCATGAGAAGTGGTGCTGCAAACCCTACTCCTAAAGTCAGACGTCCGGAACAGGCAGCACGATGTGGTAACGTCATCACGTTGCCTGCGCCCGGTTGGTAAATGTAATAATCCTGTGGCCTACAGTATGACAGAGGATGGAGACTATACCTCCTTTCTTTATCAAACAGGTTGGTTTCAACTGTATCGGAGTCCCTGATCGGAGGCACCAGATGAAAAGTCTGGTGCTTCGGATCCCTTGGGGGCCCCTTTGGGGATAGGGGCCCTGGGCAATTGCCATGTCTGCCTGTGAAAGATCCTCATTGTGCCAACACCGCTGTGGCCCCACCTGAGTCCTCTTTCATATAAAAACCACACTCACCGCCAGTGAGTGCCGGGTTCACCAGATAAATACAAGACAAGCCTTCTAAATTTTATATATTTATTAACCCCTAAATGGGTCGGTATTAACATCTAACATATACAGTTCAGAACAGATATGCAGATATATGCAAGCATTAACAGTTACTAGTTACAAGATACAGTACAAATAAAATAAAAGGGATTAAAGGTGAAATAATTACTTTACCACACATGTCCTTGATGTGGTTCTATAGTCCAACACTCACACATGGCATGTCTGAGTAACCAGTGGAGGCCGTTTAGCATGTGGCATCAACAACAGTAATCCAGCCTGCATGCTCTTTACACAGTCTCTCAGCATTAGTCCAATAGTCTCTCTCAGTCTCTTGTAGGCTCATCATCGTCAGCAGCAGCATTCCAACCTGCCTGCTCATAGTAGCATCTCAGTGAAAGTCTCCATAGCATGATCTCCATAGCATAATCTCCATAGTGTAATCTCCATAGTGTAATCTCTACCCACAGACCTCTTACCTCATCTTTTATACCCTTTATGCCACCTCCCAGAATGAGGTCACCGGCGACAGTACGTCTGATGAGTTAATTCAATCAAGTCCAGATCTTTTGTATATAGCTGAGACAAAGTGAATTGATACACTGTTATCAGCCATATCTGATCAACAGCCCAGGCTTGAACAATGCACTATTGTTTGATCACTCAGGGCTGTATAGGAATACAATGGAGCCCTATTGTTCCAGCCTGGCCACTACTGCCAATATGCACCTAGGCTTATAGCTGCGCACAGTATGAATGAGTGCAAGCAAGAAGGGAGATCCTATACCCAGAGATCAAAATACATCTGAGTTATAGCCACACTTAAGCAGAATCATCACACCTCCCCCTTTAGATGGGGCTTGCAGGAAGTAGGGGCCTACGCCCCTCTTCTGAAAGCACCTCCGCCTCCAGCTTCTCAGGCCCTGGCCCCAAGGCTCCCTCACCTCCCCCCGGGGTCCCAGCAGACTTGGGCCTTGTCAGACTCTAAGGGTGGTTGAGCGGCACGCGCCTTCAATATGTCCAGACTAGGGTCAGCTTGGACAGCATCTCTGAACTCTTGGCTGGAGTGAGACAAAAGAGAGGTGCATGTTACATAGCTGCCGGCCCCTTCTGTCTCTCTAGTCTGGCTAGGGACACTTCTAAGGCCTAGGCTCTGAGCCACGTACACTTGGCTACCTCCTGCCTGTTCTGGGTTCGCTTTCTGAGTGCTGGCACCCTGTAGCTTTACACTCATGACCTCAGGCCCTTGGGATACCATTCCAGAGATCCCATCCTGGCAATCTCTGCTCTCCTGGCTACCCTTGGCCTGCTCTCTCAGGGTCTTCCCCACACTAGCCGCTAGTTGGGAGAGTTCTAGGGGGTTCTGCACCTCCCCCTTTGCTTCCACACCTAGAGGCACCTCTGGTTCTGGTACAGGTATGTTTGGACCCTGTCCTCCCTGTACTTGGGTGGGTGATGGTGATACTTTGGGCAAATGACTGAGATCATGCTTCCCTAAACCATCTCCCCACAATACATTGACAGGTAATACATTTGACATATCCTCTTCTTGGATCACATCTCCAGTACCCCATGCCATCTGCACTTGGGCCATGGGCATTCCTGGAATAGAACTGGACAGCAGAGACGTGTATGTCTCATACCGGCCGGACTCCTCCGGCTTCAAGGGAGTGAGGCTAGTCATGGCCGTCTCAGCACCGACTCCAGGTGGTGTAGGCAACAGTTCAAGGGTCGGAACGCCCTCCACCCTTGTATCACTCTGGCTGCGGGCTAACACCGCACTACCAGCAGTCCGTCCCTCACCTGGATCGGCCATGAGATCCACATAGCCTACCTGACCATCTGGCACATGGTCAGCAGTTGGGTGCTCATCGGATACACTGGGCGAAATAGCAGAAGTCGCTTCCAGTGACTCAGAAGAGCTACCCTGTACACTTTCACAACAAGCATTGGCAATTACATTGACAGTACCTTCATTAGCAATTGTTAATTCACACCGGGCCTCAATGAGATTTGTGGTAGACATATTAACAAGCTGGGAGGGAGACGCCCCCGCAGATGTAGGTGTGTCTGCAGACAAGGTCTCATTGGCTCCTAGCACAGGGGTGAACCAAGCATCAATAACATTTTTGCTGAGCTGGGTTGCGGGAAGTTCATTGGCATTTTCCCTGCTCTCACCTGAAGGCAACTCATTAGCATTTACATTGACTGCCATGGGAAGTATCTCAGAGAGGGGGTTACGGGCCCTCTCTGCAGATATGACAGACACATTATCAACATTAGTCATAGACAGTTTATCACAGTAAATTGGGTTGCTCCCCACCCCATATTGGGACATCATAGGTCCTAAATCAGTTCCCAACAGTACATTAGCAGGCAAATCAGTCAATAGTTCCACAGTCCTCATTCCTTTTCCTGCACCCCCATCCAGACACACAGATGGGCCACCTGCTGTGGCTTGGGAAGCAGGGAAGTTCTCAGGGCGGTTGGGGCACTCCTCCTTGAAATGTCCTGTCGGGTTACAGGCATGGCCCCGCCGCACCTCCCCTTGGGGTTTGGGGAAGGTCACTAGGGTGCCCAGAGTTCTTGGGACAGGGGAGGGACCACCCGGGGCATAATTTGTCTCACCCGACCTGACGACAGACGGCTGTGGTGAACTCTGGCCTGGCTTCTCCTTCCAACTTGAGGGTCTCTGCAGGGTTGTTGGAGTTTGCGCTTGCTGGGAGATTTGCCGCCTTTTCAGCTCAAGCTGATACTCCCTCTCGGCCTGTCGCTCAGCAAACTGTCGTTCCCATTCTGCAGCTTTCCTCTCTCTCTCTGCCTCACATTCTGCTGCCTGCCGTTCTCGTTCTGCAGCTTTCCTCTCTCTCTCTGCCTGTCGCTCAGCAGCCTCCCTTTCTCTCTCTGCCTGTCGCTCAGCAGCCTGCCGTTCTTGTTCTACAGCTTCCAGAAAACGGTCCAACACCTGCAGGTATGTGTTAGGGTCACACTGGTGCCTACTTGCTGTAGGGCCATTTGCCAGTATGAAACCGTTCCCCCCACAAGGCTGGGGTTAATGGTCTCTCCTGGTGAAGTAATCCTTGGGACCGGGCTGCTTGCCGCACTTCCTGGCCTAGCCCCAAAATCAGGACTCTGCTCGATTCTCTGCATGGCTGTGGCTGCCCCCATTTCAGCCATACGCTCAGGATCTCCAAAAGCCTGGTTCTGCAGTTCTGGAGATCTGCTTCTGAGCCCACTAGCCATCCACTGGTATTTGACAAATAAAAGATAGGATAGAATACAAAGAATAAGGGAGGGGAACAGCACTGTATCAAACTTTCACTGTATCTTAATGCTTGCTTTAATACCGAGCTTGTCTTATAGGATTACCATAATCCCCAGCATGTGAGTGATAAAGGTCACCAACACACGCCGTTTATCCTAAGATCCCACCATGCTGCCACCAATGTGAAAGATCCTCATTGCGCCAACACCGCTGTGGCCCCACCTGAGTCCTCTTTCATATAAAAACCACACTCACCGCCAGTGAGTGCCGGGTTCACCAGATAAATACAAGACAAGCCTTCTAAATTTTATATATTTATTAACCCCTAAATGGGTCGGTATTAACATCTAACATATACAGTTCAGAACAGATATGCAGATATATGCAAGCATTAACAGTTACTAGTTACAAGATACAGTACAAATAAAATAAAAGGGATTAAAGGTGAAATAATTACTTTACCACACATGTCCTTGATGTGGTTCTATAGTCCAACACTCACACATGGCATGTGTGAGTAACCAGTGGAGGCCGTTTAGCATGTGGCATCAACAACAGTAATCCAGCCTGCATGCTCTTTACACAGTCTCTCAGCATTAGTCCAATAGTCTCTCTCAGTCTCTTGTAGGCTCATCATCGTCAGCAGCAGCATTCCAACCTGCCTGCTCATAGTAGCATCTCAGTGAAAGTCTCCATAGCATAATCTCCATAGTGTAATCTCCATAGTGTAATCTCTACCCACAGACCTCTTACCTCATCTTTTATACCCTTTATGCCACCTCCCAGAAGGAGGTCACCAGCGACAGTACGTCTGATGAGTTAATTCAATCAAGTCCAGATCTTTTGTATATAGCTGAGACAAAGTGAATTGATACACTGTTATCAGCCATATCTGATCAACAGCCCAGGCTTGAACAATGCACTATTGTTTGATCACTCAGGGCTGTATAGGAATACAATGGAGCCCTATTGTTCCAGCCTGGCCACTACTGCCAATATGCACCTAGGCTTATAGCTTCGCACAGTATGAATGAGTGCAAGCAAGAAGGGAGATCCTATACCCAGAGATCAAAATACATCTGAGTTATAGCCACACTTAAGCAGAATCATCACACTGCCCCCCCCCTAACACCGGCCCTGACCACCACAACTAAGCCTCTCACCCATACCCCCTCTGCCAACCAACACACAAACAGCACCAAACCAAAAGGGCGGGAGGGTGGGCCACAGCTCTGTAAGTCACAGTGTAGACTGACCCCATCTCCCCTCTTATTAACTCTGACCACTCCCCCCATTTTCCCGCTCAGACATCTCTTCTTCCTTAACCCTTTTGTTCAGTGTTGTAACTAGGAATGGCTGGGCTCCAATGTGAACATTAGACATGTGCCCCCCCCCAGCAACCCTCCTGCCCTGTACAAAACGCATTCCCCTCATTCCTGCACACACTATTATGCCCCATAGCGGCCCCTGCACACAGTATTATGCCCCATAGTGACCCCTGCACACAGTATTATGCCCCATTGTGGACCACCCATGAACAATTATTATACTCTGGGGTCTTTTCAGACCCCAGAGTATAATGATCGGCGACCCAGGGGAGGATTCAAACATAAAAAACTGTGTTATTTACCTGTCCCTGGCTCCATAATGATGTTGGCTGACGTCTGGAACCTCACCAATGAGGCCCGAAGCCTGCCAGAGCACAGGAGAGGTGAGTAACAGTGTTTTTTTAGGTTCTCTCACCTCCACTGGGCCTCTGATCATTATAATGACAGCAGTTTTTGTGGGGTTTGCAGCCCACGGCCTTACTTACTGATCCCCGCTCCTGCTCACAGCCACCTCTGCTTCCACAGAATGGGAAGCGCAGGCGGCTGTGAGCAGGAGCGGGGATGGGCAAGTAAATAGGGCCCGTTACCTGCTGGTGTTACACCAGCAGGCAACGGCGTATTAAAAAAAAAAAAAAAACATCAGGGCTCTGCCAGGCCCTGTGGCAGCCACTACTGCGGCTACCCCGGTATTTACGCCCCTGCTTTCGTTCCCTAACCCCTCCCCTGTCATGCAGACCCCATCCCTTATTGTCTGAGGCCTTTTCTGATCTCGGGCCTCCATGACCCAGCAACTCCTGCAGTTCTTGGACTTGGCAGATTACAAAGCCACAAAGCCAGAAGGGAAGTTGCATCATGGCGGCTACCATAGCTGAGTACATAGTGCTCATTAAGTCACACCCTGTTTGACTTCACACATATGCTGCCAACCCTGATCTCAGACAGTATTCAGACTCTGCTTTTGCCTGACCCTTTGGTGCTCTGACTATAGTCCCTTATCTGTCTTGAGAGGTGTCACTATATGGAGAGGAATCCAAGAGGTAGCAACCATTTGGCTCACCTTCCAAAAAGTCCAGGAGTCCCAGTAAGACAACACCCTTAGGAGTGGCCTAAAGTCATCAGTTTGGGGAGACAGTGAGCCCACAATCCCCTATAATCTATACACATAAAGGATAAATAGCTGGTAACTACACAACCTTAGTGCACACTGGTTTTCATTTCTGCTGGAGAACCACAACCACTATAAAGCCATAATGTAAGGTATTAACACCTTTTTAAACAATGATGGAGCACACGCTGTCAGCGGTATGAGAAGGTTTACACCACTGCTATTCCTTGTCAAAATGATACGTTTCAATATGGCATATAGCAGATTGGTATTTACCATCCAAAGTACATAAAAGCCTTCCAGAGCACAGTAATAGTCCTGAGTGTGGTATATTAAGGATGTGCCTGGCAGTGGGTTGTCAGGACGAAATGACATGAAATTAAAATTCTTCCAGTACAATGTAGCAAAAAAGCTGATTGATGTGTCGAAAGCGTTGCGTTTCGCTACTGAAACAGTCATGCTAATGCTTCCCTACCAAACAGACAGCGTTCTTCAAGCCTGGTATTACAATGGCAAATTGAATGAAGTCAAAACAATAGTTAATCAGAATGACAACATAAAAGGAGAAGACAACAAAGAAACGAAGGAAACTCATTAATAGCAGCAACATTGCTTTATGTCCTTTGGAAATGTATTGACTTTTTTTTTTATTTCCCAACAAAGTGACTTTATAAAGTGTTTGCAGTTTCAACAATTTTTAATTGGCTAGTAACAATCTTGTGGCACAGCTATGGGGACCCATATGGCATATGTCACGCCATCGCCAGTTCAGCATCAAAACATTGGATGTGATGGATGATTAAGCAAGTTATTCTAGAAACGACCTCACGAACACTTGACACAGATTTTGCATTTTATCAAAACCACATAGAGTAAGATTAAAGGAAGTCTATCACTAGACTCCAGCATGTCACTCTAGCCCTGCAGATAGATAGGTTAGGGTCACCAGAACCAGCATATCACCCCAGCCCTGCAGATAGATAGGTTAGTGTCACCAGAGCCAGTATATCACCCCAGCACTGCAGATAGATAGGTTAGTGTCACCAGAACTAGCATATCACCCCAGCCCTGCAGATAGATAGGTTACTGTCACCAGAACCAGTATATCACCCCAGCCCTGCAGATAGATAGGTTAGTGTCACTAGAACCAGCATATCACCCCAGCCCTGCAGATAGATAGGTTAGTGTCACCAGAACCAGCATATCACCCCAGCCCTGCAGATAGATAGGTTAGTGTCACCAGAACCAGCATATCACCCCAGTCCTGCAGATAGATAGGTTAGTATCACCAGAACCAGCATATCACCCCAGCCCTGCAGATAGATAGGTTAGTGTCACCAGAGCCAGTATATCACCCCAGCACTGCAGATAGATAGGTTAGTGTCACCAGAACTAGCATATCACCCCAGCCCTGCAGATAGATAGGTTACTGTCACCAGAACCAGTATATCACCCCAGCCCTGCAGATAGATAGGTTAGTGTCACTAGAACCAGCATATCACCCCAGCCCTGCAGATAGATAGGTTAGTGTCACCAGAACCAGCATATAACCCCAGCCCCGAAGATACATAGGTTAATGTCACCAGAACCAGCATATCACCCCAGCCCTGCAGATAGATAGGTTAGGATCACCAGAACCAGCATATCACCCCAGCCCTGCAGATAGATAGGTTAGTGTCACCAGAACCAGCATATAACCCCAGCCCCGAAGATACATAGGTTAATGTCACCAGAACCAGCATATCACCCAAGCCCTGCAGATAGATAGGTTAGTGTCAGTATAACCAGCATATCACCCCAGCCCTCCAGATAGATAGGTTAGTGTCACTAGACCCCAACATATAACCCCAGCCCTGCAGATAGGTTAGTGTCACCAGAACCTGCATATCACCCCAGCCCTGCAGATAGGTTAGTGTCACCAGAACCAGCATATCATCCCCAGGCCTGCAGACACATAGGTTAGGGTCACCAGAATCAGCAAATCATCCAAGTCCTGCAGATATGCTTGGTTCTGGTGACACTAACCTATCTATCTGCAGAGCTGGGGTGATATGCTGGTTCTGGTGACACTAACCTATCTATCTGCA
Source organism: Leptodactylus fallax (assembly GCA_947044405.1). Classification (NCBI taxonomy): domain Eukaryota; kingdom Metazoa; phylum Chordata; class Amphibia; order Anura; family Leptodactylidae; genus Leptodactylus; species Leptodactylus fallax. The sequence continues at coordinate 5,411,290 of CAMRHE010000028.1, read as the reverse complement.
GCACTGGGGTGATATGCTGGTTCTGGTGACACTAACCTATCTATCTGCAGGGCTGGGGTGATATGCTGGTTCTGGTGACACTAACCTATCTATGTGCAGGGCTGGGGTGATATGCTGGTTCTGGTGACACTAACCTATCTATCTGCAGGGCTGGGGTGATATACTGGTTCTGGTGACACTAACCTATCTATCTGCAGGGCTGGGGTGATATGCTGGTTCTGGGGACACTAACCTATCTATCTGCAGGGCTGGGGTGATATACTGGTTCTGGTGACAGTAACCTATCTATCTGCAGGGCTGGGGTGATATGCTGGCTCTGGTGACCCTAATCTATCTATCTGCAGGGCTGGGGTGATATGCTGGTTCTGGTGACACTAACCTATCTATCTGCAGGGCTGGGGTGATATGCTGGATTCTGGTGACATACTTTCTTTAACATTTGTTGCACAAAAACTTACTTATATATATGCCTTTTTCTATCCCTGCAGCTGCATCCCCCTCCTCTCTTCTTCCCTTCCTCCTCCTCTCAGTTCTATTTAGTTTGTTAATTTACAGAAACTGGAAAATGAATATGTACAAGTAGCCTAAAGACAGGAAGCTACTGACAGCTGGAAGATGTCCCCCTTATATAAGATATATGATAGTTTCATGTACACGTCCTACTAATTTATGCAAAAACATTACAATGGTCTGTCATCCGTCACACCTATGAAAAAAAAAAATCAAAGGAACCAAATATAACTAAAACCATCCCAAGAAATATTGAGGCACCAAGAAGATGCCAGGAAATGAAGGACGGCTGGCAATTCCATCAGCGTGGCTGCTCCTGATAGCTCTGTATTTTCCAGCCGGGTGCTAAGACAATACCAAAAAGAAGACTTTGGATGTTTTTAAAGCTACGGAGTGATATGGACAACTGAGGTTATCCTGGAGATGAAGTAGCACCGCTGTTCTTTCAGCTGTCGAGGAGAACCCCTGCTGGTTAAAAGCTGCTTTCTTGTCTAGCATAGCATTATGCCGAGCAGAAAAGATGCTTCTAAAAAATTCTGTGAACAGTCCTGACTAAAATAGTATACAAAAGGAAATGACTGCAGAAATGTACAGTGCGGGCTCCGCAATGAACAGTTATTTATAATCTGATTTTTTTTTTTAATTAATTTTAGAGACCAATCACATAAAGAAAATATTCTTCAAAATGTATTATTGTATGGGAGGTTTATTACTGTGGGGCACAAAGGAGGTATTATTTCTATGGGGGCACCGAAGATGCACTATTAAATTTTTGGGGGCACAAAAGGGGTGTTATTGTTTTGTGATAAGGGTGGGCACTATTACTGTGGGGCACAAAAAGTGTATTATTACTTTGGAAGAACAAGAGGGGAACTATTCAATTGTTGGGGCACAAAAGGGGTGTTACTACTGTTTAGGAATATGTGTGGGCATTATTACTGTAGGGCACAACTAGGGTGTTATTACTTAGGGGGCACAGGAGAGGAACTATTCAATTGTTGGGGCACAAAAGGTGTGTTATTACTGTTTAGGGATATGGGCAGGCACTATTACTGTGGGGCACAACTAGGGTGTTATTACTTAGGGGGCACAGGAGGGGCACTATTCAATTGTTGGGGCACAAAAGGTGTGTTATTACTGTTTAGAGATATGGGTGGACACTATCCCTGTGGGGCACAAAAAGTGTATTATTACTTTGGAAGAACAAGAGGGAAACTATTTAATTGTTGGGGCACAAAAGGTGTGTTACTACTGTTTAGGAATATGGGTGGGCACCATCACTGTGGGGCACAACTAGGGTGTTATTACTTAGGGGGGCACAGGAGAGGAACTATTCAATTATTGGGGCACAAAAGGTGTGTTATTACTGTTTAGGGATATGGGTGGACACTATCACTGTGGGGCACAAAAAGGTACTATTACTTTGGGGGGCCAGGAGGGGCACTTTTTAATTGTTGGGGCACAAAAAGGGTATTAATTATTTGAGGGTCATAGAAGGAGCACTATTTAATTGTTAGGGACACAAAAGCTGTATAAGCTGTGTAGAGGACACAAAGGAGAATCTTCACTATGTCGAGAACAAAGGGGGCACTTGTTAATTTTGTTTGAAGGCACAGTAACAATGTAGAGGAAAAAAAGAGGAACTCTGTATGGCTGTACAAAGGTGGTCAGGTATTATTTTGTGGAGGGGAACGATGGAAATATTATTGTGTGGGGACACAATGGAGGGCAAAGCATAAAAGTTGTCTTACAGATACATAAATGCTGCACAGCTCAAGGCTGAGGCCCCTGAACTGTTAAATAGCCTAACCAGGCTCTTGCTCGATGGATTTTTATCAGGCTCAGACAACGTCCAAAGATGGTCTCTTTACAGGAACATATTAATAAAATAATGATTTCTCAGACTCCACTAGCAAATGTGTCCGGACTCTTCAATCCCCTCAATCACTTTCCCATTTGATTACAATCATTTTTGTAAAGTTTGCAGCACAGACACTGGGACCCCTTCACTGTTTACATTGTATTGTTCATCTCATAGCGGCCATGTAATGTAACTACAGCCTTGTCCTATACACGTCTATGGGACAAGGCGGTGATCATCACACGGTCACTATAAAACAGACTACGTGCCATGTAAACAGTGAAGGGGCCCCATTGAGGATCATATATATGGCAGACAACTATTTCTACATACATTTGCCCCACCAGCACTAGCTTGAAATGTTGAAATCACAAATGGTTCCTTGATTCAGTTTTGGTAACCACTTGCCCACTGGGGTCATGTATAACTTGGTCCCCTGCACTTATTGTCCATCGGTACCCAAGGCTGTGCAGGTTGTGATAGTATAAGAGGTTGTGTTAGATTATAACAGGTAGGCAACCTTTTTTGTTCGGTGTGCCGATTTTGATTAAAAAAATCAAAGTTGAGGTACTCGGACTGCCGGTCAATAATTGTAAGTCTGACGACCCCTGCATTATGTCAAATAGCAGCCCCTGCACACGTTATTATGTCACATAGTGGCCCCTACACACGATATTATGTCCCATAGCGGCCCCTGCACTCGGTATTATGTCCTATAACGGCCCCTGTACACGGTATTATGTACCATAGCGGCCCCTGCACACGGTATTATGCCCCATAGTGGCCCCTGCACACGGTATTATGCCCCATAGCGGCCCCTGCACACAGTATTATCCTCCATAGTGGCCCCTGCACACAGTATAATATTCTAACTTTTATAATATTCCAATTGTCACCACTCACTAGCTATTATTATACTGTGGGGTCTCTTCAGCGGAGGGACAAACATAAAAAGCAATGTTACTCACTTTTTCCTGCGCTCCGCAGCTGCTGTGTTCTCTTCGGGCGCTTCTGCCTGTAGTCAGCGACCGCTGATTGGGTCTCAGGGGTCAAGTCGCGTCATTATGCGTAATGACGCCGGATGTGACCCCTGAGGCTCTGTCAGTGCTCTCTTACGTCAGGCAGAAGCGTCCGAAGAGCACAGAGCGGCTGCGGATCCAGGGAAGGTGAGTTAACATTGTTTTTTGTGTTTGATCATATCCCCGGGGGCTCCGCTTATTATACTCGGGGGGTCTGAAGAGACCCCACAGTATAATAATATCAGTTTCGTTTCAGCCGTGTTTGGTCCGATCTAAACTACTGGGTGAGGACTCCACTGCCTGTGCCAGGGAAATAAGCCTCGCGTGCCGGGGGTTGCCGACCCATGGATTATAACAACATGGCTCCTGTGCCTGGTGCTGCAGTACCATATATAGCTCACTGACAAGATGGCGCCGTTCCTAGAGGAAAGTACATATGTTCTTCCAATTTCATACAACTTTTTTACAAGGGGTTTTCAGTATCGGATCGGTATGGGTTTGACACCAAGACACCACACAGATCAGCTGTGCTAGGTGATCTCTGGTGCCAGAACCTACACAAGGGATATAGCCAAAAAGAGAAGGCTCTGCCCACTTTGTAGCCGCGGCACCCAAGTCCTCCAGCTTTGCTCCCATTCTGTTCCAATTCATTGAGTCCATTGGTGATGGCTGCCTGGAATAGGTGATGTGTGCAGGGTCCAGGTGTCAAGCCCCCTACTAATCTGATGATGATGACCTACCCTGAGGTCATCAGTATCAATAATGCCCCCCAACCCAAAAACCCCTTTGAAATTTTTACTTGTTTTACTACCAGGTGCCATTACAACTCATTACCCCTTAGACTAGGTTGACACAGCATAATTTAGCATCAACTGAGGACCTTTTTTTTTCCAGATGCTAAAAAAGAAGTGTCCTACTCGCTCTTGCCGCAAATTCCATGGCTGATTCCATCACAGAATCTGTGGAGCGAGAGTCAGGCTCATTGGCCCTGCTTTGGCTTTCCACCATGGATTCCATTGAGCTGGAATTTGGAGAGGAATCTAAGGCGGAAGACTTCTTCAAAATCCTCTACAAATTACATAGTATATACCAGGCTTTAAAAAAAATCCTGCAATCGTGACTCTGGCCACTAAGCTAAATAATATGCTGAAACTTCCTGTTTTGTGTAGATGTCTTTGTAGCAGTCACCTCACTTACAGCACACTGATGATCACAGCGATCATGTATATGTAGATAAGACACAGAATCCACCAGTCAGAATAGGTGATGTCACGTCTTATCTACTCCCCTCTCTGCACAGGTCACAGAGCAGGCCTAGAAAACTCTCCCATAGAAGTCTATAGGGTCTGCCCCAGACCATTATGTCTATGACCCATGGTCCATCTCCAGAAGACAGGAAGTCACAAACTATTTTAGGCTTAGTGGCAAGAGTTCGTATTGCAAAAATAACATGGAAAATTAAAAACATCACCAAAAATTCTTAAAATATAAAAAATGTGATTTAATCAATATGTCATTTTCTGGCAACCTTTAAAGCTTTAGCACTGATCAAAGGAGGGTTTATAGCTGCGGCCCCCGAAATCCGCGATAAATCACTATAAAGACTGCTATCTACTGTTCACCCCCTGCAGTTACCCTATTTTATAATCCATAACATATAACACGCAGTAATGCGGTGAACACTGCCGTAAACTATCTCTTTCTCCTATAGATCTTTTTTTTCTATTAATTCACAATTTCAGCAAGTCACCGGCATAATATATTAAGAAATATTTTTGTTGAGTTGCAGCTTTTCTCGGCGAAACATAAAATTGTATTAATCTTGTCCTCTCGGCGCTCGGCTTTACATTTCTGATTCATTTCTTCATACATCACGGCATTACAGGGTTTATTAGACTGTGCTTTGGTTACAGAGTCCTTGTATATACAAGAAGTCAATGGATATATTGCAAGATGGATCTCTATGGCCCATTGGTTTTACACTCAGCATATTTTCTTAAATTATTTGCAGTTTCTTGATCACCGGATTGCAGGGTTGGCAATAATGCTATAAAACTAATGTACATTATTCCATTATTAGGTCTGAGTTATCTTGCTCTGTAAGATGCCTGGAGAGAGTCAGTAATGGTAGCGATTACAGTGCAGATAGAGGATGCTGCTCTATATATATATCCTGCGTAATCCTCCTCTCCGACTGCTCTGCTTGTGTGTCAGTCCTTACTGTAGTGATGGCATTATATTCATGACTTAAGTGGTGCAGTGATTTAGGTAAGGGTGTTGTGTATTAAGCTGTGGACGGTGTCCTGGAATAGATGTGTATTGTGTATGTCTTGTCTAGACATATAGAGGTGAATGAAAAAGAGAGAAGAGAGAGAGGGTTACTCTGTAGGTTGTGTCATGCATGTCCATTACATGGATGTCCACTGATACAGAGGCAGTAGCCAAAAATGCTACAGTGACCCCACTGGTGATCTCTTTAAGAGGTGCAACCCTGAAGCTGAAAATTACAACAGGTATAGACCATTAATCTCTACTCTGCCCTACACCACCAAGGATGCCAATTTTAACTCTTTAACTGCCCTGGACCAGTAGGGATATGACATCAGTCCTTTACATAATGAAATTAGTACTGACCCCCTTAATAATCTAGACCACCTTGAGTATTGGCTTTGACCTCTACAATATCCTAGATGACCATTGATTGTGACATTAAAGGGGTTATCCAAGAGTCATAGGAACTTCAGGGGCAGCCGAGGTGGCTGTAAAACAAAAAAGTCATACTCAGATATCCCTGGAGCTCCCTTGTACAATCCCGGTCCCCTTAGCTTTTGTGTCTAGAAGTGGGGAGGTTGACATGACAGCTGAGGCCGATCGGTTTTGTGAGTCTCTTCACTTCCTGCCCGGCGAGTCCCAGCACAGTAGAGAAAGGGAACCGGGACTGTCCAATGGAGCACCATGAATAGGTGAGCGTGCCGTCATGCCTGGACAACCCCTTTAAGCTTTTTAATACATTAAATAACCAAAGATGTAGGTATTGATACCCTCGAGGCCCTAGTCCACCAGGGGTGTTACTGTTAGTCCTTTAACTACTCAAAGCCCCCCAAAATATTACCTCCTCTTCACCATCAGGGAGACAAGGACCAAGCTAAACTTCTGCCCCAAGCCCCTGACCCGTGATCTACCATGGATCTTTAATATTAGGGCGGGTAGTCTTATTAATTCCCTCTGGATGTCCCTACACTTTACATTACAGTAACAATTACCGGGCCGTAGACTGCGGTGTTTGGAAGGTTTTTATGCTATGAAATAATAGGGATGGTATAAAGTGCAGACAAGCGAGGTTGTGCCGCAGACAAGACAACAATGCTGTTCTTTCTGCTGACAGAGAGATCCCCTGCTGTCCAAAAAGCTGCTTTCTAGTCTGGCACTGATTCTCCAGGCGTTGATCTGTTATGTCTGTCAGCTTTATGCAGCTTCATACGTGAAAAATCCCGCCACGTTCTTATTAACTGCCTACTGTATGACTGTTACCGATCTAGGACACGTAGCGCATTTGGTTACACTGTGGTAGCATAGCTGTAATGTCAATGATAGGGGTTGTAGTCATTCCTGGTGACATAAAGTTGGCAGTAGTCTAGAGCGTCATCTTATATACAGGGTTGTGCGATCCTTGTAATACATTGTTCCTGTAAGCAATACAATGTAAAGTGAAGTCATTCTGTAGAAACTTAATGAGCCGAATAATATCCACAACATTATCAGAGAGCTCTTCAATGTGCCAGTTGTGCCCTCTTCACAGCGCCGTGGCAATGGCGACATTACAAAGACGCGGCTTCTAGATGAACAGAAAATATGTCACCTGCATAGAAATGTATTGTTTGGATTGTACTGGGTAGTGGTTAGCGGGGTCCGATAGCCAAGACCTGTCACTAAAGGCTCACAGGTCTTGGTGCAAAACTCGGCTTAGGCACCCTGCACAATTTCTTATTACACACAACCTATTTGTACAATTCTCTTTCCTTCTCTATCTGGGCCCAGACAACCATGACGACTTCTCCTGTACATGGCCTCCAATTCCTGGTCAACCCCTTTAAATTTTGCATTTAAATTTTTTTTTTATTATTTTTAATTGCAATTTAGAAAACCAGGAGCACCTGTAAATTTAGCATTTCCCAGAAGAGTTGTCCCATCCCCTTGAGTCATTATTCCTACCACCAGGTATAATTTCCCCTTTCGACCAGATTTCTCTGTAGACTTCTATTTCCAGCTTGACAACTTTTGCTAAAGTCCATGCCAACTTCTCCGAGAGTATCTAAAGTGAGGCAGAAAAGTTACTGACCCATCTTAGATTTTTTCCTGGCCTTCATCATTTCTCGATAATGGAGAACACATCACACAATGCCCTCTGGGTTGAGAAATGTGTGAGAACGCCATGTTGTTCACACTCCATTAACTCCACTCTGCATATATTGTTCTGATAAATGACTGGAGTATATAGACCGCGCTCGCTTCTGGAGAACGTGTTACAGGTTCCGTGTACAAAGCAAAACGCAACTTACTGTAAAACTCACATTAGGAGGTTGGCATAGAACAATGCCAATATGTCACACTGAATAAAAATAGGGATTGGATTGAAGAGCGGGTCAGCATGATGTACAACCGCTGCTAGCGAGTATAATCCCTGCTATTGTCTAACCTGCAAGGGATTGATTAAAAATAATTCCTTATAAATTGCTCCGGTCATTGGGAATAATAGTAGGTTACCTTATGGTGTACGCTTCAATAGACTTATTGAATAAGTGCAGAAAAGAGGCACAGTGTGGTACAACGGGCACTGTTTAGTAATAGTGAGATCTTGGTGTCCGTGCTCTACCATTGGGTACTATGTAGGCACCACATGGCTCAATACTGGCACAACTTTACTCAATGTGGACAGAATATCAGGGCGGCCATCAGGGGCTCGGTCACAGCTGCCTTGCACATACACATGTATGATTTTAATTTCTGGTTCCGGTCCGGACCCCCTTCATCGCCACCATCAGTCAGACAAGGCAGATGTGGATGTAGAGATAAGTCACATAGCTACAAGTCACTTCACTAGTCTCAAACCCAGGAACTTCCATATGGCAGGCAGACACCCTAAGAGGGTGTTCACATGTAGGAATTTGACCCGGAATCTGCCTCAAATTCTGTGTAAAATCTGCCTCTCTTTCATTTCAATGGCAGGCAGTAGCTATTTTTTCCAGCTAGTGAAAAACATAAGCGTCCTGCTGGTTCTTCAGGCAGATTCCACCTGAGAATTCCTATTGAAATGGAATACACCTTTTCTGCCAGTGCAGAATTTGACACGGAATTTGTCAAAATCAGCTTGCGGAATCTGGAATTTGGCTCTGCCCAAATTCAGCCCCAATATCCACCTCAAATTCAGGATCAAGATCCTCTTTGGTTTTTCACAAGCAGAAAAAATCTGCTTCAAATTCTAGCTTGACAAATTCAGCGTAAAATTCCTACATGTGAACACTCCCTAAAATTTGAACCACAGACTCAACCAAAATTTACCTGTGTTGGTCATCAGTAACTGATGTGATCTGTCGGGGTCCGACACCTGGACACGACATAGATCAGTTGTTTTGGCAGCCTCTAGGTGCCGAAGTCACAGCCGCAGACGGCGAGCACATGCAAGCTGCTCTTCTTCAAGTAAAACGAGTTGCACTGGAATTTGCCGGAACCACCGCTACACAGTGGACAGAGCTGCAGCACTGCACCTATTAGCTGAATAGGAGAGCCTAGGATGTGTGGGTCCAGGTGGTAGATGCCCACAGATCACATACTGATGACTTATCCTATAGGTAGGTCGTCAGCATGAAAACCTGGGGCCAGAAAACTCCTTCAATAAATATGTCTAAAAAGTTATTGAAACTATTTTTCTTGCAAATACTAAAGTAGTCACTCACTTTTTAACATACATGCACACATACAAAATTTTGTAGTTTTATTTTATCAGGAACAATTTATCAATTTATCTGCCTTTTCCTTCTCCACCTTCTTTCTAAACTGACATTTACTCTGAAATCTCTGCTGTTTCTCAAGGCACTGAAAGATCAGATTACAGCTATACATAGAAGTGTGTGCAGAGGAAAGGGTTGAGGTGGAGCTGAGCGAAAGTGATAGAGGGAGACAAACATGGACATGATGCTGTTGCTACTGCTATGAAGTTTTCTTAAATATCACTCCAAATGCTGCATTGATATCTTGTACTGTTCAGTTCTGCTATACAATGTTTCCGCTGCTGCTGCTTCAGTGTGAACTAGAGAGAGTACTTTTTCTACGTGCTTTCTATGGGAGACCACCCTCCTGCTCAAGGAGAACTGAGGATTAGAGAGAGCATGTGCAAAGGGGAGAACTGGTGCAAAATAAAGTCTAGCAGTCATAATGACCAGAAATAGTGCTATTTTTCATGTACACATGAGAGTCTATTCTGAGAAGTCTTCTGAGAGGTTCGGTACGTTTTAACACATTACATCAAAATATTACCACCACAATGTACAAAAGAGTGTTGGCCTAGTATAAATGTGGGCCTACCGCATATGTGTCACTGTCATGCACAGGTGTATGACAGTCCAACAGAATACAGAGAAACATTAGAAGGTCCCATCTGTTGTGTAATGTTTACCAATCAGTTCTGTCTTGGATTGTTGCAAATGGATTGTCCAGTGTTGGACTGGCCCACTGGACTCCCAAAATATCCTCCGATGGTCCCAGACTCGAACACATTAATGGTCCAGCAAAAGACACCCACATTTAAAGAGTACTAAGGTCTATTTCCTAAGGGTTGTTGGAGGGTGGGCCCCCAGAGTCAACAATCTGGTAGACCCAAAGAACCTCAGTCCCACCATCTGACATCAACATGGCTCAGATAACCCAAATATATTAACGTTTAGTGCAAAAAGATCTTGAATTACTGAATGACGAGAAGCAATGCTAGTTACAAATGTGAGCCGCTGGAAAGTAGGACGCCGCATCATGCACAGAAGAGGAGATGTAGCTGAATATTTAGATGATATATCGTCTGCCTCTAATTCAGTAGGATGTGTCTGTAGTAACAAAGGCTATGCTCATAACAACCTCATTTTCCACATTAGACTCCCGGCAGCCGTCAGGGGAATCGGTGCCTCTGTGATTACACTATGATGATGGCGACTTAATATTTCTCCGTAAGCGGCTGCGGTTTACTAATTAAAGGCTAGGTCCATTAATGTGCTTTGTTTATGTAAGGCCGGTAGGACAGGTTTATCCTCCAATTAAAGTGCTCATGCCGGGCAAACATACTCCAGCATTAAAGTATCCTCAGTTGAGTTTCAGACTTTAACATCAACCAAACAATTGTCTGATACTAAATATGGGCAAAATTGCTTCCATTGCAGCGCGGCCTTCTCATCAATATTCACTGCACAGAAATAGCACTGACTAATCTTAAGACTAAGATAAGGTCCTCTGTACCGAAAAGGCAAAACACTGGGTCCCCCCCCCCTACAGTGCCATGTGCCATTTATGATATCGGTGCCTTCTTATTGTTACCTCTGCTCTGCCTATAGCTATGCACCTGTTCACACCTTTATAGGACTCTAATGAGGCAAGAACTGATCAAATATGCTATGAATGTACAATAAACAGAGCTAGAAGTGCAATATAAAATATTAAAGTGTATCTCCATCTATAAAATGATATGTCATAAATGGATAGTACAAGAAAATAGAAGAAACTTTGTATTATATCTTATTAAAGGAAATTGCTTAGTTCTCCATTTATCAGTCTGATTTACTTGTAACATAGAAATCTATGGAGAGGGAAGGGGAAGGCTGCTTGGAAAGACACAAACTGCAGCTGTTAAGCTCTGCTATACTGTGAGTGAGAGAACTCTTTTAACCCTACAATATCTAGTAAGATAATGCTCTAAAACTGTACAGGATGAAGCATAACATCTGTTAGCTAGTCAGTCTCCTCCTCCTCCCCCTTCCCATCTCCATAGAATTTTCTGTGTAAGAATGGATACAGATATGGGTGCTATTAGATATAAGGGTCTGAATGAATGTAAGGAGGAGAAAACAGTCTTATAAGTGGAGAAGGAAACATTATTCTTTAATAACATAGAACACAAAGATTCTCATTCATTGCCTTAGAAAATCCCTTCTTTCCCAATCCAGAGATTGTTCCTGCTTAGAGATATGGATAGAAATAAGGGTATCCCATTAGATCTATCTATCTATCTATCTATCTATCTATCTATCTATCTATCGATCGATCTATCTATCTATTTATCTATCTAAATCAAGACAAATCGGCAGCACTCCAAAGGATAAAGTTTTAACCAGTGTGTTTATTCCCAGTCGATGTTTCGGTCCCTAGTCTGGAGCCTTGTCTTGAGTTATATAATTTGGGAAGAACTATCTATGTATGTATGTATCTATCTATCTATCTATCTACTCTATCTATCTCTATTTCAAATATAATTTGGGAAGTTGGCCTTCTTCCTCTGGATCTGTACCCAACTCTTCTTTGTTGCTGTGCTGCTTTGAACTTTGTGCTACTATCTATCTATCTATCTATCTATCTATCTATCTATCTATCTATCTATCTATCTATCTCCCATATCTATCTATCTATCTATCTATCTATCTATCTATCTATCTATCTATCTATCGATCTATATCCCAAATATGCCATCTGGAAAATATCATAGTTAGGACTCCAGAACATGCCTAGAAGAAATCAAATTGGAGCTATTGATTTGCACAAGGCTACAAATACATTCTCATTCTTTCTATTTGGAGGAGTCACCATGTCCATGCATTATACTGACAGCCTCTTCATTTCAATTATACTGTGTAATGCTTCATTTCTCCTGCGGGGGAGCTGCAGTGGAACCAAAACCCTGCTGCCAAGTTTCTACACAGATTACAGCCAATTTTGACCATTTCGTAAGCCTACCATTCTATCTATCTATCTATCTATCTATCTATCTATCTATCTACACACACATGTACATATAATACCATATACTGTATTGTGTCCATGTTATCACCTGTTTCCAAGTGTCTTCAGATAAACTCAGATCTATGTGAGCATTTACCGTATGGCGCACGTCTTTGTTTTTACATAAAACATCAGACGCGGCTTCAATTAGAGTCATAGGAAAATATGATAATCTCTTTTACAACGTATCAAGTAAATTGCTGATAGAATTCAGCCACTGGATTTTTCAATTAAAATACTTCACGTTGAGGTCGGAACTAACAAAGAAATAAGCGTTTCCATCATTTCATTTCCCGCTGTGTCACCCGGGGATTTGCCTTCTATTTTATCATAATTCTGCCTATCTGATTTCTTCTCTCTGTTAGACGAGGTGGCGGTGTCGGAGCGTGTCTTTTTTTATTATTGCCTTCAAGGCCTGTAAGTGACTTTTCTGCAGTTCCTCGGCCTCTGGATTGTTTTCTTACCTTTGAACGTTTCGCTTGACAATATTCGACTGAAACGGCGGCAGTCAAGTGACGATCACTTGCTCATAGCTATGTATAAGGGTCACCTCTCTCTATATATTATCCTTCATGTCTACAAAGCTTCACACATCAAAAACCCTTCTCTGGAGTGAACTCGCGCTCCTAAGCAGACGACACCTTACGGTTCAATTGGCACTAATAGAATGTTCTTTTATGGTCTAAAATTTTATCGTGTATTTGTACAGTACAGTAAGGTGAGAGGACGTAATACTGTACTGTAAAAGCCATCAGGATACCACAAGGAGAGCAAAATGTTGCCAAAATTACTCATAGATTACTCATATTACTCATATGCGTGAACCGGTTTGGGCTGAATAGGATTCCACAAAAATTTTCCAAAAGTTTCAGGCTCAACTCAAATCAAAAAACTTTTGTAGGTCATCACCCATGAAACACTATTACACTCTGGGGTCCCTTGAGCCAGAAGAGGAACCTGGAGGATTGCTAGACACTGCAAGGATGCTCAGGGGAGGTGCGGCAACATAATAAATAGTTATACCCACCAGGCCTCACCTATCCTAGGCATCCTTGCAGTGTCCAGTAGTCCTCCAGGTTCTTCTTCTGGCCTGACTGATGTCACACCCCCAAAGTCACCGCTGAGCCCTGAGGCACACAACGTCAGCCACAGACCGGAAAGGGGCGCCAGGGAACTGTCAGATGCCGCTTAGTATCCAAGGAAAGGTGAGACAAGGTGAGTATACCTGTTTGTTATGTTGTGGCGCCTCCCCTGGGCTTCTACTTATTATACTCAAGGACTGAGGAGACCCCGAAAAAACGGACAGCAATGGATATGTTGTTTTTTTAACATTGTTGTCTATGTAAACAGATGGCTGTCTGTTTGCGTCTATTCTTGCATCTGTTTGTTTGAAATAGCGCCACTCTTGTCCATGGTTGTGTCTGGTACTGCAGCTCAAGCCCATTAAATTGATTGTCTGTAGCAACCATTAGGGGAAGTTTAAGAGCTTGTGTGCAATGCAAGATAAATAGGTATAAAAAAAATCAAAAGTAAATACATGTGATACATTTTATTTTGACTTAAATTCTCTGGATTTTAATCTTTTATTGGTCATTTAAAAGGAATGTATTAGCATGTTGTTTTATTGTAATGAAAATGAGTTATTCTTTCTTTAATCAGCTTTTTTCAGGTTGTACATTGCTTGTACAGGTGCTTGAGCTAAATAGGAGCTTTCTATCACAACCAAAGTACTTTACTTGCATCAGTGCATATATAATATAATTATAAATTTATAATAAATAACAATTTATAAATTAATTTTTATTAATTAAACCAAATTGTGCACAACACTTAAAAGCAATTAAAGACACAAATAGGATAGTGTGTCACAAAGGATGATAAATAACAATCACCTATATAACAATGTATCAATAAATTACTGGCGGACGTAACATACAGATATATGTTATATAACCCAATTAATAATTAATACTCAAAAGAGAAATTTATATGTACCCAAAAATTAAACCTGAAATCCAGCTTACATAAATCCACATAATAAGTGAACAAGTAAAGACCAATATTATCAACTAGCCAACAGAGTAAATGCCCAGCCAAACACTGTCCAGCACCCCAATGAGTGTTTGGCACAGTCTTCTTCAAGGAGATATTACTTTGTTCATGCCAGTAACTGTCACTACTTCTCTACCTATGTCCTGCAGGTCCACCACCAGAATTCTGCAAATGTTATATTAGAAAAATGTTTTATTCCTATCAGTAAATGTCAGTACTTCTCTACATATGTCCTGCATGGTTCTGGGTCTGTTTCTGAGTGAGATACAACTCTAGAGCGGATTCTTCTGCACTTACTGTGTGCAGTATGGACCACAAACTGCAGATAGACCCTGTAGAGGAGGAAACTTCTAAAATCTGCAGAATATAAGTCCTATGATGACCAGGAATAATGCTACTCCTCATGTACACACACATGGCAGCTTATCTTGAAAGACGGGTATTTTATAATTTTGCAATGCAAATTGGATCTGCCACCAGAATTCTGCAAATGTTACATTAGAAAATTATTTTTAGAATTTCAGAATAGAATATATTTATGGAATTTTTTGACATTCTGCTGCAAAAATATGTCAAATAAAATAAGGTTGTTTAGAATTAATGCCCTGGAAAGCGTGGAAGGGCCTTAGATTGGATGATGTGATTTGGTGCTCTTACCTCCAGCTACGCAGCAGACTTTTGCAGACGCCATCTATTTGTTATTCAGTCTAAGTGAATGTGGGACGCGGCCTCCTGAGCACAGATATAAGCCGCAATCAGATACAGAGCCGCAGAAGAGGCGAACCGGGTCCAGTTTATTTTATTGTTGTTCTCTACTCATCTCCTATTTAGCAGGTTGTAAAGTCAAAGACTACACTAATCATTTCCTGGGCCATTCCATAAGTTATCAGCAGAAGGCAAACGCAATAGCACGGGAAGTCAATTTCATGCTAGACTAACCTTGAAGTCTTAAATCTGCATTCACTTTGCAGGATGATGTATTGCCATTGAGGAACACTAAAGATTATGTACATCATTTGTTATCTAACAGAATGCCCTCAGCAAACCTAAGAAAGTGTAAATCTCAAGGAAGTGGGCCATTCTCTGCAGTAAACCTTCAGCTGTGGAATATGGTTGTTATGGGCACCCACTGTGAAAGTGGAGCCTGGAAGTTCTGCAGATGACAGTACAAGCCAGGCTGTAGGATACAGGACAAGAGAGAGCGAAACGCAAGTGTAAAAGCAGAAGCAACCACAGGATAGCATAATAATATGCAAAACTATGATGGTGAGGGATCGGGGTCAGTAACTATACCAGAATGAAGGTCCTAAAGTATACAGAACATCAAATCCAACTGGAGAAGAGTGGTCCATACACTTGAGAACGCTGGTTTGGCCAACAGCTATCCTTCCGACGCCCTCATACACAAGCACTCTCAGCTTGGCTGAGCATGTATGTGTTCTGAATAGGAAGAGGGGAATTGTCCACTCTCAAACAGCTCTGGTAGCGTCTTATCTCCGCTGAAAAAAGGATTGGATACACAGGCTAGTTTATAATAAACTGGTTTCCAAAAATTTTTGAGTTTGTCAACCATGAACAGTTATTATACACTGAGATCTCTTGAGACCTCAATGTATAGTAAACAGAGGTCCAAGGGAGGTGTGGACTGAATGAAAAACACAAATACTCACCTCTTCTGGACATCCAGCCTTCTTCACCAGAGTCCGCCTTTCATATGCAGGTTCTTGCAGCCTCTCCCAGCGTCTTCTCTGACTTACAACATCCTGGGGTCACCAATGAGTCCTGAGGTTGGGCCTCAGTAGTCAAGTGGGGCGTGCTGATGCCATGATGTTGGTTCAAAGCGTCATGAAGTTGGCAGGCTCCACGTAACTCGAGGCCTAATCACAGGCTTAGACTGTGACCCTGGGGAGCATGAAGACAGAGGAGTTGACAGAAGGGGTCACAAGCAGACACTAGGACAAAAGACCAGATACTCAGGAGTGGTGAGGAGAGGTGAGTATCTGTGTGTTTTATTTTGCCCGCACCTCCCATGGTCCTCCCCTTATTATAATTGGGTATCTGAAGAGGCCCCAGAGTATATTAATAGCACTTCCGCTTCAGACTGAACAACAACTTGCAGACAAATCTTGTGAATATTCACTAAACCGAAGTTACAAGGTTTGCCCATCACTAGTCTGCACCATCTTTGGTTCTAGCCAGCGGTGACATCACATATAGACAGAGTGGTGACCAGTGCTGGAAGTCATGGATAGCTGGAATTAGAAGGACATCAGAACACATGGAAATAGGATTTTAATGAAAAATGTATAGCAGAGTATATCATATGTGAAAAAGTAGTTTTACCAATGGAATTAGGCTCGGACTAGGAGACTGTAAAGTCCCAACACTGAACCATTATCCATCAGAATCGGTCAATCCAGAGCAAGTTTTCATTTAGGGACCTTACTTAGAAGGGTTTTCAGGAACATAAATATAGAAGACTCCTTAGGATATCAGGTTTGCATGGGTCCAACACTTGGCACCCCCGCTGAGCTGCTCAAAGTGCAGGTCTTGTTTAGATTAAATGTACTTCGGCTTCACAGGTCAAGATTTAACATATTCATTGGTCACCTGTTCACAGCTCAGACTCATTCAGATGAAAAGGACTGAGCTGCAATACCAAGCACAGCCACTATACGTGGTATGGCACTGTCCTTGGTGAGTAGTGAAGAGACCACAACTCTCATCTGAATGCTGTGGTCTCTTCAAAGAGCTGATCGGTGTGGGGCCCGGGTGTCAGACTCCATCAATCTGATAATGATGACCTATCCTAAGGATAAGGCATTAATATTTAAGCCCTGAAAAACCCCTTTAAATTGTTCATTAGAAAGCACAAAGTCTATTCCTCGTTGTCACCCAACAGTCCAGCTGTTTGCACAATTTTCCCTCAAAATGAACCTCAAAGATGCTGCAGTTTTTGGAAAAGTGTTCATTTCTTAAAGGTTTTGAGGGTGTTTATGGGAAGATCGGAGTGCATGGAAAAAAACAGAAGGCCAAATCTACACCCCATGAGATACATTTGACACCGAGACTAGCTTGTCACATGCCATTTTGGTATAGGTCACCACCAGTGATTGGCTGCAGTGACGACCTGGATTGTCACTTCCTGCCCGGCAAGGACCAAGAATGTTGAGGACCAGCTGTTAACGCTGGAAGGAAAGGCCTATAGAAGGTGAGCCAACCCCTTTAAGATGGCCATACAATTTAGAAATCTGTTGGCCACGAAGATTGGGCATGTTGAAATTTAACAGCCTGATCCTTCTTCCACCAAACGTCTACCATAGAAGGAAAGTCAAAACCATACACATTAGATGATCGGCCAGTCCCACCAACCTCACCAGGTTCAGCCGACATAACGTATACAGCCACATCCAATATATACGGCCACCATTACAGTCTGACTGCAACTCGATTGGTTGAACAATCTGCAATTAATTAATTTGGTCTGTTTACAAGAAGGGACGTGGAATAAAAGTTAATTAGGCCATCCTTTAATGGAATATGGCAGCCATATTACTTCCCTCCCAGAAATGTTCCTCTGCATGCTGTTTATGTAATGCACAGTCTGCAGATGAATATTTTAATATCTTGATGTTTTTCATTTTTCACATCCACCGAAACGCTTTATAAATGATTTGTTATTGATAATTTCTCCTAATCTAAGAAATCCATTAGTATCTCCTAATTATAAATATTTACTGCCGCCTTCCTCCCGGCCCGAATTGCAGCAATTACATTAGGAAGTGGGAACTAAAAATGAAATATGCTTTTCAGCCTTTGCTACGGGAGATTGTTGCCCATTTTTTAACATTAGCTCAAATCCAACCTCGATTTTCTTTTTCTTTTCAGTTTTTTTTTTTAATAAAAGAAGATGACTAAAACTTAACTCTAGAGTTTGGAAATCTGTGAGGCTTCTTTCCAGCCGCTGAGTTCAATCTGATAAAAGGACCGTATCAAACAGTGTCTAGATGGCATTATATAACTGCCAAGGTCATATAAGGGACGCATACTTCTAAAAACGCTTTTAGCTTCTAACAAGATGATTTTGGCAAAGTAAGCGCTGTAAAATTTATCTAATTTGATGGTCTCTGTCTGATGAATTCCCCATAGGCCTTAACAGTACCCGTCGAGGCAATAGAGTAGTACAATAGAGTGCTACGGCAAAGGGTTTTCTTTTTTTGTATCTTAATTTTTTATTCTATTTTTTTAATTTATTTGCAGCCATGCTTTCTTATAAGAGTGCAGACTCTTATAAGACTTCTCCTCGAAGACCTCATAAGACATGTAAATTGGACATCTTTGCTTATCCCCAATAAGGTCCTTGAAGACAAGGAGTCATTTTTCATTTTGGCTCTTGGCACTCCATTGATATAAAAAAAGAATGGCCACCACAACAAATAATATTATTGGAGTGCTGGCTTATATTTTAGCATTTAATTAAGTTTAAATAACATTTTTATTTTTATATTCAAAATTGAGAAAATTTGAGAAATAAAGAAATAATCAGCCCACCATGTCATCAGCTAAACTCAACAGTATGGGTGCACAGCATATCGAGCGTCGTGTAGGATCCAAAATAAAAAAAAAGACTCCATGATTCCAAAATTATTAAAAGGTATACAATGTTTGGAATGGATTTTAATTGATTTGAAATAAAGCCACTGGATACCTTTTAATATTTTTGGAGTGCTTTTTTTTCTGTATAATTTCAGAAATAGTGTAGGGGGAAATGTTTTTGAATAGGTTAATATCATTGAAAGAATACCAAAAAGGTCTATATTTTGTTGCATTTTGTCACCTTCAATTATAGGGGTTGATTGGTTTTAAATATGTAAATTAATTCAACTTCCTAATATACCTTAAAAGGAGCCTGTCACCAGAACCAGCATATCACCCCAGCCCTGCAGATAGATAGGTTAGTGTCACCAGACCCCAGCATATCACCCCAGCCCTGCAGATAGATAGGTTAGTGTCACCAGAACCAGCATATCACCCCAGTCCTGCAGATAGATAGGTTAGTGTCACCAGAACCAGCATATCACCCCAGCCCTGCAGATAGATAGGTTAGTGTCACCAGAACCAGCATATCACCCCAGCCCTGCAGATAGATAGATTAGTGTCACCAGAACCAGCATATCACCCCAGCCCTGCAGATAGATAGGTTAAGGTCACCAGAACCAGCATATCACCCCAGTCCTGCAGATAGATAGGTTAGTGTCACCAGAACCAGCATATCACCCCAGCCCTGCAGATAGATAGGTTAGTGTCACCAGAACCAGTATATCACCCCAGCCCTGCAGATAGATAGGTTACAGTCACCAGAACCAGCATATCACCCCAGCCCTGCAGATAGATAGGTTAGTGTCACCAGAACCAGCATATCACCCCAGCCCTGCAGATAGATAGGTTACAGTCACCAGAACCAGCATATCACCCCAGCCCTGCAGATAGATAGGTTAGTGTCACCAGAACCAGCATATCACCCCAGCCCTGCAGATAGATAGGTTAGTGTCACCAGAACCAGCATATCACCCCAGCCCTGCAGATAGATAGGTTAGTGTCACCAGAACCAGCATATCACCCCAGCCCTGCAGATAGATAGGTTAGTGTCACCAGACCCCAGCATATCACCCCAGTCCTGCAGATAGATAGGTTAGTGTCACCAGAACCAGCATATCAGCCCAGCCCTGCAGATAGATAGGTTAGTGTCACCAGAACCAGCATATCACCCCAGCCCTGCAGATAGATAGGTTAGTGTCACCAGAACCAGCATATCACCCCAGCCCTGCAGATAGATAGGTTAGTGTCACCAGAACCAGCATATCACCCCAGCCATGCAGGTAGATAGGTTAGTGTCACCAGAGCCAGCATATCACCCCAGCCCTGCAGATAGATAGGTTAGTGTCACCAGAACCAGCATATCACCCCAGTCCTGCAGATAGATAGGTTAGTGTCACCAGAACCAGCATATCACCCCAGCCCTGCAGATAGATAGGTTAGTGTCACCAGAACCAGCATATCACCCTAGCAGAGATTCTGGTAGGTCAGAATATGCTGCTCATAGTTCAAGCATTAAAGGGAATATGTTGCCATAAATATTTAATTATTTAAAAATCTTGCAATTACAACTCTTGCTACTAAACCTAAAGACTACTCTTGCTACTAAAGACTTCCTGTCTCCTGGAGATGGATAATGGGCAATAGATACAATGGTCTGGAGCTGACCCTATTGACTTCTATGGAAGAGATGGGCATACTCTGATACCTTTGCCGAGGTCATTGTGTAGGGGGGGGGGGGGCAGAGAAGCTACGAAATCACATGTGACTGAGGGATTCTGTGTCCTATCTATATGCACATGATCACTGTGAACTATGATCATCAGTGTGCTGTAAATGAGGTGACTGCTGCAAAGAGAAATGCAGTATTTTTAGGATTTTTTAATATCAATAATTTTTAAACAAAAAAAAAAATTACCAAAAATTCTTAAAAAATAGGTTTATTATAAACACATATGACAACACATTACTTGTAATGTAACAGGTTCACTTTCCGGAGGAGTGCCCCTTTAAAGGAAAATGTTTTGTGCTGCCCCCTAGTCATACATTGGAGTACTCTAAATCCAAATGCATATTACTATGCTATAATTATGTATGCCGGTATTCTGATGTATGTAGCATACTAATCGGATACAGACATGGGTTCTACCATGAAAATAAAATGTACACATCACTTAATAGCAAAAGTCATGCTGGTGAATGATAGACAGAGAGCAGAAAATTGACATTCATTATTTCCCACTGTCTGCATCAGACCTCAGGCATATGGTCAGGATGAAGGCTTCTATTTTTGGATGGCAAAATAACATGATGTCTTTAGGGGATACTTACATTACTTATCCAACCATTGCCAATGGGGAGCTAAATGTATGTTCATGATACATTAACAAAAAAAAAAAAATTTGCAATGTTTTTCCTTAACTTGAACTAACTTGAACATAATTTGTGTCTGACTAAAGACGAGCATAGTAAATAGTTTATTCTCATTGTGCCTTCAGTTTCCTTAGAAACAATACAAAACTATCCATCAAGTGCAGAATTCAGCACAGAACACATAATGACACGTGATGCTAATTGCTACCAGACAGCGGTAAATACTATAAAACTATATACAATTGTCCTGAAATATTCGCCTGTTTGTTTGCCGCAGGCACAGAGCTGCTTAAAACACCTTACCTTTGGCATGCAGCGAGAGCAGAGATTTGTTTAGATCAAAAGCTTTTTTCCACCTACGCAACCAATTTTTCTTTTTTGTTCAATACATGTAACATGACAAATAAAGCAATTTTGCAAATACCAGCCTTAAAAATCTCCTACGGTTTTGCTGCTATGCAGTCCCATGTGTTTCCATGGTGACAGACAACAACTACTCTTTGTAGTCTGACCCTTCGGTCCTTTCCAACTGTCCCCAATATCGTCCTAACATACATTTGCAGTTAGCAAGAAGCAGGGAACAGATGAGAGGTAGACTACACAGAGTCACTACACACAATAACAACTGGAGTTGTGAAGGTGGATATAGCCACTAAATCAGTTTATCATTTTCATCCTCTGTGCACTTGGGGGATGATTTGCATATCCATAAAAAGGTGATTATCTCATTTACATTTGGTTCATCTGGTTGTGGCCACACAGGTAGGTTTCTGCTCCTAGTAAAAGTCCCTACAAGGCACTATTATTGGTTTCCAAGGCATCAAAGAAAAAGGGCCTATGATGTCATGATGTCCACGCCCTAATGTAACCACAGAGAACCAATCACAGGCCTCGGCTGTGACCCAGAGCTGCTGACATCACATAAAAGGCTGGAAGACGTAGGGAACCCTGAAAAAGAAGACTGGACAACACAGAGGAGCCCTGGAAAGGCGAGTGTGACCTTTTGTTTAATAACATTTTCTGCATCTTCACTAGGTCTCCTATTATTATGCCATTGGATATGAATAGACCCGAGAGTATAATAATGATTCATAGGTAATGAACTCCAAAAAATCTCAGACTCGGCTGAACCCAAAAAGTCTGGAACATGTTTAACAAACTCAGACTGTCATTGATCTCGAAGGACAACCTACTAAATGCATAACTCCAAAATCCAAAAATCTTACCCTTCCAGCCTCACATCCGGCAAACTTCTATTCAAGGCGATTAAGTCGCTGGCCATGAGATTAAACTGATTGATCTTGAACAATTCTTTCATTTTTTCCTGATCATCTTTCGGGATCAGCACCGCCTTCCCCAGCTCTCCGGGGCCTTCTTGGTTTCTCGAAATAACAGCTAGAATTGAAACAAAAAGAGAAATTTCCCTTTGTTAGTGGATTGCAGGAACATGAATATTACTGTAGCAGGTATTTTGGAAACCAAAAACATAAGAGTCAGACAAAACGTATTAGAGCAAAATATCAATATATCACACCGTACAAGAATTAAGTGAAATTGTTCAATAAAGAAATAGAAAATGTGTAATATATACTAAACCAAAGAATAAAAAGCACCAAGGGGTGTAGAGTCACAAAAGAATACATTACTTGTAACACTGACGGGTAAACATCCATAATGGATGACCCAGTGTGTAGCGGTGGTTGGAGAGGAGTAGTACGCTAGAGCTGAGGGCACTTGGTGCAAAGAGAATCAACTCTCTTGGTAAAACCCTTGAAGAACAGGAACTCCAAGTACTAATCCGATAGTTTAGGATGAGAAATAGTAGATAATATTGAAGTTTTCCATTTAGCAGAGACTAGGAATCTAGCAGGGAGTTGGAAAACCATCTTTACAAGTATAGATGCCAAGATGGAAATACTCCTTAAACTGTATCTGGATGTTTGGGTGGTCCACACTTAACCCTACAAGGATGTACCTCTGCTTTGCAGAGTTAAGCAGCTACATGAAGTCACATTACAACAGCCAGACATGCCACAAGAAGGCAGGGATGGTTTATTACTGTCCCTGCCTTCCCGATCACTGTGTACACAGAGCACATTGAGCACTTTGTGCACAGCTATGGGAGCTGCTAGGATGTGTCATGTGATCCACAAGGATCGGGAACTGTATGAGCTGCTGGGTCCTAGAGGACTGAGAACAGATCTGCAGTGAACCTCAGGAGGCGGCATTCCTCCTCTAGCTGAGGCTAATGTATCTGCCTAATCCTAATGTATCAGCCCTAGTTACAGGGAAAATAAGCAGAAAAAAAAACAGGTAATACGAAAATGCCCCTCAAAGGTCTATTATGAATTAATGAAGGGGGGGGGGGCAATGTATAAAAAGACAAAAAACTGAAGAAGAAAAAAATATACCACTACTACCACATCACAGGTTCTAGCCCCGCCTGGGGACACAACAATATAATAATTACTGTAAAGGAGAGAGAAGCATTTTTGCTATTAAAATTTTGCCATTAGAAAAAAAAAACATGAAAAATGTGAAAAACAGATCATTTTCCCCTCCTTCTTTTTTACATTTTTTCCAGATTTTGTAATAAAGAAAACATGGAAAAATGAAAATAACATAAAAATAAATTCCTATTTATCACCAAAAAAGGCACAAAAATTATTTGAATAACCCCAACAAAAAAATAAAAATGTTATAGCCCTCAAAAGTGCATGCACGAAAAACCCGAAAATATGTCCGGTCCTAAACCAAGGAAAATAGTCTGGTCCGTCGTTTTTACTACACATTAGATGAACACCAGCTAAACCCTCCAATAACTCCTACGAAATAGACCCTTCAAATTGGGGTGTCTTTTGCTGGACCCTTAATGTGTTAGAGCCGGGGCCCACTGACACTGGCCAAGTGTCCAAAGTTTAGGGGTTTCCCTACTATAGACCAATGGATTTCAACACGTTCGATCCTTTCCCAGGAGCTGCTGTTCCAGCTGTCTGGCAGTGGCTTATTTCCTACTTCCTACTGAGAACACATGCACACTTGGATGAGCCAAGTGTGCATGTGTATGTGTCCTCAGAAGGAGTAACTGTCAAATAAATGAGTGTTCAGTTTACAGCTATATATAATGAAGAGCGACCTTCAGACACTGACCCAGTTCTTGCTTCAGCATCATCTATATGAAGCCAGTGTATGCCGAAGACATTTCAGGGCACTTTATAGTTAAAGACCAAATATAACAAGCGCAGTCAGAATCTGCCATGCAGCCATGTGTTCTATTCTCCTTCTGTTCCATTTTGTGCTTTATGCTAAGTCAAGACATTTGTTAGAAAAAAAAAATACTAGGAATGTTCCCCTCTAAGCAGAGGCTGCGGTAGACTTCTCCGAAAAAGTTGAGCTTGTTTAATGAGTGTAACCTTTCTCTTAGCATGAATGGCCGCTGTTCGATGACACCATGGAAGAAGACTTCTAAGTAGTAATACAGGACATAAGGAAGATGTAGCCAAGATGATCAATGGTGCAGCAGTCCGTGTTCTCAACTTTTTGTTACCCAATTTTGTAAAGTTGAAGTTTGAACAAAACAAGGCTTTATATACAGTTTTACTTAGTCACTGTCTATTCAGCTGCAAGTTCCATTATAAATTCCAAGGTCAGACAAATTTCTGCAGCATTTGCTTGGAACAATAAATTACATACAAAATTCTACAGTAAGTGGGAAGCGCTGAATGTTTTTAAGCTCTTATTGTTATTTTTTTTTAAATCTGCAATGTGATCTGTAGGGAGCAAATTTATACCATTAAATTGAAATTACATTTGCATTACAATATTAGCATTGTCTGATTCAGAGAAACCCAATTTCTGATACTCTATTAGCAAATTCTGAATTAATAGATGTATTCCCAATCCAGGACCACATCAAGATTTAAGATGACCAAAAAGTTCAGAACATGAAGGATATAAGGATAATAAACACAGTGATGTCACAGTACAGGGATAATACACACAGTGATGTCACAGTACAGGGATAATACACACAGTGATGTCACAGTACAGTGATAATACACACAGTGATGTCACAGTACAGAGATAATACACACAGTGATATCACAGTACAGGGATAATACACACAGTGATGTCACAGTACAAGGATAATAAACACAGTGATGTCACAGTACAGGGATAATAAACACAGTGATGTCACAGTACAAGGATAATATACACAGTGATGTCACAGTACAGAGATAATACACACAGTGATGTCACAGTACAGGGATAATACACACAGTGATGTCACAGTACAAGGATAATAAACACAGTGATGTCACAGTACAGGGATAATACACACAGTGATGTCACAGTACAGTGATAATATACACAGTGATGTCACAGTACAGAGATAATACACACAGTGATATCACAGTACAGGGATAATACACACAGTGATGTCACAGTACAGGGATAATAAACACAGTGATGTCACAGTACAGGGATAATAAACACAGTGATGTCACAGTACAAGGATAATATACACAGTGATGTCACAGTACAGGGATAATACACACAGTGATGTCACAGTACAAGGATAATAAACACAGTGATGTCACAGTACAGGGATAATAAACACAGTGATGTCACAGTACAAGGATAATATACACAGTGATGTCACAGTAAAGGGATAATACACACAGTGATGTCACAGTACAAGGATAATAAACACAGTGATGTCACAGTACAGGGATAATACACACAGTGATGTCACAGTACAGTGATAATACACACAGTGATGTCACAGTACAGAGATAATACACACAGTGATATCACAGTACAGGGATAATACACACAGTGATGTCACAGTACAGGGATAATAAACACAGTGATGTCACAGTACAGGGATAATAAACACAGTGATGTCACAGTACAAGGATAATATACACAGTGATGTCACAGTACAGGGATAATACACACAGTGATGTCACAGTACAAGGATAATAAACACAGTGATGTCACAGTACAGGGATAATAAACACAGTGATGTCACAGTACAAGGATAATATACACAGTGATGTCACAGTACAGGGATAATATACACAGTGATGTCACAGTACAGGGATAATACACACAGTGATGTCACAGTACAGAGATAATACACACAGTGATGTCACAGTACAAGGATAATAAACACAGTGATGTCACAGTACAGGGATAATATACACAGTGAAGTCACAGTACAGAGATAATACACACAGTGATGTCACAGTACAGGGATAATACACACAGTGATGTCACAGTACAAGGATAATAAACACAGTGATGTCACAGTACAAGGATAATATACACAGTGATGTCACAGTACAGGGATAATACACACAGTGATGTCACAGTACAAGGATAATAAACACAGTGATGTCACAGTACAGGGATAATAAACACAGTGATGTCACAATACAAGGATAATATACATACAGTGATGTCAAGGTACAGGGATAATACACACAGTGATGTCACAGTACAGAGATAATACACACAGTGATGTCACAGTACAGAGATAATACACACAGTGATGTCACAGTACAGAGATAATACACACAGTGATGTCACAGTACAGAGATAATACACACAGTGATGTCACAGTACAGAGATAATAAACACAGTGATGTCACAATACAAGGATAATATACACACAGTGATGTCAAGGTACAGGGATAATACACACAGTGATGTCACAGTACAGAGATAATACACACAGTGATGTCACAGTACAGAGATAATACACACAGTGATGTCACAGTACAGAGATAATACACACAGTGATGTCAAAGTACAGAGTTAATACACACAGTGATGTCACAGTACAGGGATAATACACACAGTGATGTCACAGTACAGAGTTAATACACACAGTGATGTCACATTACAGGGATAATACACACAGTGATGTCACAGTACAGGGATAATAAACACAGTGATGTCACAGTACAAAGATAATATACACAGTGATATCACAGTACAGAGATAATACACACAGTTATGTCACAGTGCAGGGATAATACACACAGTGATGTCACAGTACAGGGATAATACACACAGTGATGTCACAGTACAGAGATAATACACACAGTGATGTCACAGTACAGGGATAATACACACAGTGATGTCACAGTACAAGGATAATATACACAGTGATGTCACAGTACAGGGATAATACACACAGTGATGTCACAGTACAAGGATAATAAACACAGTGATGTCACAGTACAAGGATAATATACACAGTGATGTCAAAGTACAGGGATAATACACACAGTGATGTCACAGTACAGAGATAATACACACAGTGATGTCACAGTACAGAGATAATACACACAGTGATGTCACAGTACAGAGATAATACACACAGTGATGTCACAGTACAGAGATAATACACACAGTGATGTCACAGTACAGAGATAATACACACAGTGATGTCACAGTACAGAGATAATACACACAGTGATGTCACAGTACAGAGATAATAAACACAGTGATGTCACAATACAAGGATAATATACACACAGTGATGTCAAGGTACAGGGATAATACACACAGTGATGTCACAGTACAGAGATAATACACACAGTGATGTCACAGTACAGAGATAATACACACAGTGATGTCACAGTACAGAGATAATACACACAGTGATGTCACAGTACAGAGATAATACACACAGTGATGTCAAAGTACAGAGTTAATACACACAGTGATGTCACAGTACAGGGATAATACACACAGTGATGTCACAGTACAAGGATAATAAACACAGTGATGTCACAGTACAAGGATAATATACACAGTGATGTCACAGTACAGGGATAATAAACACAGTGATGTCACAGTACAAAGATAATATACACAGTGATATCACAGTACAGAGATAATACACACAGTTATGTCACAGTGCAGGGATAATACACACAGTGATGTCACAGTACAGGATAATACACACAGTGATGTCACAGTACAGAGATAATACACACAGTGATGTCACAGTACAGGGATAATACACACAGTGATGTCACAGTACAAGGATAATATACACAGTGATGTCACAGTACAGGGATAATACACACAGTGATGTCACAGTACAAGGATAATAAACACAGTGATGTCACAGTACAAGGATAATATACACAGTGATGTCAAAGTACAGGGATAATACACACAGTGATGTCACAGTACAGAGATAATACACACAGTGATGTCACAGTACAGAGATAATACACACAGTGATGTCACAGTACAGAGATAATACACACAGTGATGTCACAGTACAGAGATAATACACACAGTGATGTCACAGTACAGAGTTAATACACACAGTGATGTCACAGTACAGGGATAATACACACAGTGATGTCACAGTACAGAGATAATACACACAGTGATGTCACAGTACAGGGATAATACACACAGTGATGTCACAGTACAGGGATAATAAACACAGTGATGTCACAGTACAAAGATAATATACACAGTGATGTCACAGTACGGAGATAATACACACAGTGATGTCACAGTGCAGGGATAATACACACAGTGATGTCACAGTACAGGGATAATACACACAGTGATGTCACAGTACAGAGATAATACACACAGTGATGTCACAGTGCAGGGATAATACACACAGTGATGTCACAGTACAGGGATATCAAATGATATTTGAATGTAGAAAGAAGGATAATAGCACTGTGTTCCCAGCAAGCAGAGATTGTAATTGTCTCTAGCTATTTGTCTATGTGTTGAGGCATAATAGAGGGAAGGAAAAATCTAAAAATCAAGATGGTGTCTGATCAGAAACCGATAGGATGTTATACTGCAGCGATATAAGTGAAATATACATACTGTATAAGGAGTACAGAATGTGAAGGACAATGGGGTGAGGGGTGCAGGGATAGAGAAGTGATTTCACTGGACTGCATCTTTAATGACCTCTATATAAAACTACAGAAGAAAAAAAGAATGGTTTACAAGATTAATGGCCGCTGCCAATCACGGCCTGATATATGGGAAAATTTACCCTATTTTCCTGCCAAGCCTTTTCACCTTATGTCCACATGTTCCTTTCCATCTTATCACTACCAAGCCAAGAAGCACTTATAATATTTTATATACGATTCTGTTTCTGCAGAAGAAAACTGCGCTGTCATTCATCTGCAACATTACTTACATTTACCGAGGCTTTGATGAGCTATTTATTATGCACATGAAAGTATCATTAAATAAAATGCCAGAGCCATATAAATCATTTACTGTAATTAGACTGAATGGCATAGAAATAACCATTTATACATTCAATCTATTCACATTACCATTTCAGAAGGTTTGGATATCATTACAGCAGTACCACATCCGGCCTCAAGGTGGCAGCAGTGTGCAACATGGAAAATTTAAAGGAATTGTCCACCTTTGCATAGTTAACATCTGATTCTCAAATCTTGGAACATTTAAGCCCTGCCCTTTTAATACAACTTAAAATAAGACCCATTTATGTTGTGGCGTAGCTTAAGGGGCAGTCTGTGAAAATCATGAGTGAGTGCAATACCTTGCAGACTTCATGTATATATGTAAATGATTTGTGTAGACAAGAAATGGAAGTATTGTCTATGGCAGCTTATATGATTGGGTGCTATGAGCAACACGTGCTATTCCTGTCTGCACTAATTTATATACATAAGACCCCTTCTGAACAATGACATATAATGTGGTGTCCTACATGCAATGTGCAATTTTTTGGCCTTATAACACAGTCACTTACATAGGACACACCCCCAACCTACCAAATTTGACTTACAGATAGTACTTACTGTATGACTACTGCTTCACACTCAAAAATGAATAAAGACTACAAATCAGACACCAGACCCCCTAAATAAATACACACCGCCTAAAATACAATAAATATGGATGCCAGATCAGACCCCAAAATAAATACAGACCTCCCAAACAACCACAGACACTCAGCTCCATGATATATAATATAATATGAATATGGACCCAACATCAGACCACCGAAATAAATAAATACTTCCCGAACAACCACAGTCAGCTCCATGATATAAATATGGACTCAACATCAGACCCCTGAAACAAATACAGACCCCTTCAATAAATATACTCCTCCTAAACAACCACAGACACTCAGCCCCCTAATATAAATATGGACCCTAGATCAGACCCCTGAAACAAATACAGACCCCATGATCAGGCCCCTTCAATAAATATACCCCACCTAAACAACCACAGACCCTCACCCCCTAATATAAATATGGACTCAAGATCAGACCCCCCAAAAAAATAGAGACCCCAGGATCAGACCCCCTAAATAAATACAGACCTACCAAACAACCACAGACACTGAGCTCCATGATATAAATATGGACCCAACATCAGACCACCAAAATGAATACAGACCCCTTCAATAAATATACTCCCACTACACAACCACAGACACTCAGCTCCGTAAATATGGACCCAACATCAAACCACCAAAATAAACACAGACACCGATCAGACCCCCTAAATAAATAAACACTTCCCAAACAACCACACTCAGCTCCATGATATAAATATGGACTCAACATCAGACCCCTGAAACAAATACAGACCCCAGGATCAGGCCCCTTCAATAAATATACCCCACCTAAACAACCACAGAACCTCACCCCCTAATATAAATGTGGACTCTAGATCAGACCCCCAAATGAATTCAGACCCCAAGATCAGACCCCTTCAAATAAATATACTCCTCCTAAACAGCCAGAGACACTCAGCCCCCTAATATAAATATGGACCCCCACACCAGACCCTTAAAGAAATGTCAACAGCAGGAGGCAGGGGTGACATAGGAATGTTTGCCGATATGCCACAGTCATAGGTATCGAGAAATTTGGAAAAAGTTGAGTGGCTATGCAATGTTTTTTTTTCCACAACTCTCATAGAAGTATTAGAAGTATATGGGAATTAGACAACAGTACAGCACAAGGATCCGCGCAGTTCCCTACTACAGTATGTAAGTCATAGGGACATCTATTTCCCTACTCCCAGCTACCTCTGACCACCACATAAGGGATGAGATTCCCATCCCAGCTATGAATGACTGCGATGGACATACCCCTTTAAGTTGCTGGTTAAGGCTATGGAGTATGTCAGCAGAATTATGACTGCAGCTCTGGAGAAGATGGAATATTAAAAGACAAAGTATTGTGTATTTCAAGATCAATGGCGCACCTATCATGGAGGCAGAGTAGGCACCTTCTATGGGGCCCATGGAGGGATCAGCCCCGCCAACTTCTCTCTCAATACTTGTAATAGAACAAAAGTAGCAACAGGTCAATATATTCTTCAGACATGTTTAAAAAAACTAAGAGAAACTCCAGACCTTCTACAACCACTGCCCTTGCTTATCCTGGTAAGGGGCCCAATTCTGACTTTTGCTATGGGGCCCCATGATTTCTATGTCCGTCCCTGCTCAGGATTTCTATAGGATGAGTATTTAACTCAAGCCGGATATAACCTCCATTATTTTCATGGCATACCTAATATGAAAGCTAATAGTGAGACGTTGCGGAGAACGGTGAGCGGGACAGATGTCATAGCGCTAATATCTCATCCCAGCCCCACGTACAGTATCTGATGTCGGTCATTGGGGACTTGTCTGTTCAGTTCTAATTGTTGGATTTGGCAGCGGCCGTCTGAGTAGAGATATCGACAAACAATCAAATGATGGAAAGTTGAAGTTACACAAATAGAATTTCATTATCCTGCATGTATAATAAATTGTGCAATTGACACTTGTTGTAAAATCAATATAGAAATTGATACCATCATAAATAATTCAGATGCCGCCATACCTGAAAACTACCATAGAGAAGATCTGCTCTGACAAATACTATCCATCTCTGTTAAGGACCGGATTGTTGTCAAGGCTTTTCATTTATTATGACCGTTTATGGGTTATGTGCCGTGGTTGCAGTGGCATACCTTCCATGAGGACATATAGAATGGGACAGACCCATTTTAAGTGCTGCTTGACCTTCCCATCGGTGATAGGAAGTCCTGGTGACCTGGTAAAGCGGTGGAGCATTTTCCTTTGGATATGTTTTACACTGTTACAACTATATTTCTGTTGTGTATGCTGCCACCTAGTGGCCAAATTGCATTACTTTGTAACATTGTGTGTTTGTGTGCAGAGGACCTGCTGTCACATGGTCTTTCTGTGCAGGTCCTCATGTTAGTACAGTAGAGTGCTATTTAGCACTGTTATTGTCATTGTTTCTTGGAATGTCCTTCTATCAACTAGTACAGTATTTAAAGGGAAAATATCACCAGGAAATTACCTTTTATTATTGAATTATCATTATTATTATAAATTTTTTATATTAAATATATTTGTAAGAATGTTTGGTGATATTGTTTTGTTGTTTTGTCATTTTCCATGGTATTATCTATATTTTAAAAAATCCTAAAAATCTTGCAATTTTGAGTCTTACCACTAAGCCTAAAATAGCTTGTGACTTCCTGTCTCCTGGAGAAGGACCATGGGCCATAGACTCAATAGTCAGGAGAAGACCCTATTGACTTCTTTGGAAATATTTTTAATATAGTTTAATTTACTTACTGAGATATCAGCATTTATCTATTCAATTGCAGGGGATATTTTTGCAAAATAACTGCAGCCATATTGTATATTATTACCTTCTATCTGAAGTCTTGAAATTGATGCTTATTACTGTTGGATGATGCTGACGAAATTAGAATTTTTAAGAAGGTATTTCATAGCTGACAACAAATATGGCTGCACTTACTTTTGTCAATTTTGCAAAAATGGCCACCACAACTGAATACAAAATTGCAACTATCTTTGTACATAATAAAACCTAGATATCAAACTTTGGTGGCTGCTGCTCTAACTTCTCATTTACTAATAAATGGGTGTTTTCACACTTGGGGTAGAAACCCCCTTTAAGTCCTATTTACATGAAGAATTTTGAAATGTAAATATTTTTGTAGCAATTTTTTCACATTTTTATAAATGAATGGTCAATGTTGTCAAGTGAAGGATCTTATTGTTTATCATTGACTGCTTTGCTCATTTGCAAGGGCAATTATCATTTTGAGAGCTTGTAATGGTTCAGATATGGACTATAGTTGCTTTGTTTGAATTAGTCATTAGTCAATAGAGCTGATAATGTCAGCCTTAGATCATTCTTATAGCCTGTAAAGAACTACAGGATTGCAGGAGTCTCATCACTTAGCGAAGGATACACACTATACATGGAGTCAGTACATAGATGTATGCATGAATGCTGACAAAAAGGAGTTTAAAACTGAATACATCAAATCTACATCCATGGTGATCCAACTATTGCCCCCCTTAGATGTTTGAAGGGGTCATAGGGCATAAGTGATCGCTACAACCTTTTAATTGTTTCATTGAAATCCATACTGTGCAGCTTTCCCTCCCTCTCTCCCAGCAGGAAATCCTAGCAAGGCTGCTTTTTAAAATTCAGATAATGGAAGGGAATTTATTAAATGTTACTATCTTTTCAGACAGCTTAGTCTCATTTATAGAACATGTGATTCTCCAGCAAAGTGTAATGCAGGTTATTTACAAATGTTGGTGTTATCTGTCTGAAAAACATCTCTAAACTTCCTAGGTGTTTCCTAATCTGCTGTTCACTCCCTGTTGCTAGGTCAAGTCAGTCTTTAGAAACCAACAAGCTCTAAGCAGGATCAAAGGAGGTGGAGAGGGAGGGGTAGATCTTTTTTTCACAGCCTCTGCATATTCACACACAGCTTTCCTTGCCTGTACTTTGTACAGAGAGGAGTCTGTAACATCTCACAGCTCAGAGTGAGTGTAAGAGTCTATCTACTTCTGACTAGCTGCTTGTGTTATTGCTGATGGGATGTTAGTCATAGACAGCGAGCATCTTTCTTGGTTGTGTTCAGATTTGTGATTACTAAGGTGCCCTTTAAGACTGGCATTTTTACTCTGGTCTTACTCAATTCCCCTTTCATGAGATGTCCCTGAGTTATTAAAAGCCTTCTGCCTCTTTATATTCAGGCACATGGGGTTCTCCTTGGTCTCTATCCAGCTCTATCCACTTTTGGAAAAAGTGAGGAGAAGAGCCTAGAAGGAACAATGTGGCGAATCTTTGGCGCAAAAAAGACCTTACGCCAAAGTTGCACAGGTTAGTGCATGGGTGCAGAGGTCGCTACTGGATCCTGGACCCTAAAGGGGCCCAAAAGATCCCTCTGCCACATAAAATATACCAGTATTCTAAATGGCACACGGTAGGTACCAAGATAGGGGCCGCATTGCAGATTTTGCTACAAGTTACACCTATGCCCCAATGTGTATACTCTGCACTATTTTGTACATACATTTTTCTGGCATATATTCATTATTGCTGAAATATTTTCAGACCTTGCATGGACCCCTGGGCTTGAAGTTATATCCCATGTCACTACTAGGACTGTACCAATATTTTTACAGCTTTCTGCCATGTTCCTGTGACCTTAATTTTCCTCCTCCCAATCATAAAAAAACAAAATCAATGCCTAGGACCGTAATGTGGAGTCGCAGTAATACATGGTGATTACCTGATGCATCTGTTCTGCTAATTGATTCTATTTAGAGAGCAAGCCAAGTAACAAGATTAGCCAAAGTCAAGCAGGGTCACTATAATGTTCACTATGCATTGCCTCCGTATTTCACTGCAGAAGAGATTTACCTATATTCAATGAGGAGGGGTCACTAAAACCCAGCAGTGCATTGTAAGACCCTGTGTAAGCCATTATACCATAGTGTAACTCTACTTGCTTTTTACAGAGGAGTCAATGGGTGCTCAGCAAGGTTGGACTGGCCCACCAAAGAACCAGAGGATCCTCCAGTGGACCCCTGTGCTGATGTAACTTACAGGAAATGATGCACACAAATGCAGCCAGATATGCAGCTTAATGGTTTGTACTGGCAGGAACTTAAGGTACAGAAGATGTTTGATGGAAGGAATAAGGAAATAAGCACAAGAACCAATAATGCAAAGTACTAGCTGCACGCCTTTGTCAATTCTCCATGCCTTGCAGACCTTTCTAGCCGGGCCTGTCTCTGCTGGCTCCATGGAAAGCTTCTCTGCTGCCTTCCTTGCTATCAGTTCTCATGGCCGCCAACTGCCGTACTCCATATAACTTCAGTCGACTCCAGGGACATTGTGCTCTGTCTTCTTTGCCTAGTGGGCTACTAGCCATTTACATCACCATAAAAATGGGTCCCCAAAACTCAGGAGACTGTTGCCTTTAGCAACTGCTATCTGGGGATACCACGGTGCCGATGTGACCCATCAGCACCGCACCATTTCCAGACCATCTTCCTTACACCTTCATGCATTATTATTAGAGTACTGGATCAGACTCATGTTCTGGTTCTATTTGCTTTTTAGAGTTAATTGTAATTTACATCTTGACTATATTGTGTGTTGGTTCTGACTTCTCGTAGGGTTTTGCCATGGATTCTCAATGACGCTTACATCTTTCCTATACTGATGCGTTAGCTGATAGGACCCGTACTGCTCTAACAAAGTATCGTATACCGTATTGTGATTTACAGATTTGCCTCCGCATTTGCTGATCTGTCTATTATTTGTGATGTTTATTAAAAAATGTTAATGAAAACAGTTTAAAAATAAAAAGGTTCAGAATATATTAAAATATTGTGTTTCTAATATTTGGAAACATTTAAGGGTAACAAATACTGGATGTGATTTTCTCTACTTTTACATAATTAGGGAATATTTCGAGAGCCGCCGACCTTTCTGACTGCTGAATGGATTGAAAAGTCCTTCAGCTGAACCCCATTGTAATGCATGGTTACCAGAGTGAAGAAAAAAGAACAAAAACATCACCATGTACAGCGTAGAAAGTAGACCAGCACTCGCATAGTGTTCCCATCACCAGGCTTTATTCTAACAGTATCAGACGTGCAGATCATGACATGATTCGGCTCTACCTGAAGCTTTTTTAAGCATCCTGACACATATTATAATATGGTTGTCTGATGCTGTAGGAATACATTTTGGAGAATAAGCACGCTATGTGAGTGCCGAATCAAAAAGATTTGTGCTGCATCTGTACTTGGTTCTATGGTATTGCGGGAACCCTCAACACAATGGATGTTTAGAAGGGTGAAGGTCAAGCTCTCTAGCTATCAACCATGGGTGACCATTAATAGCTGTATACTGTGTCCTTACTCGAGACAGGTTAGCGTCCCCATGTTTAGTGATGTATATTCCATGTTATACTCATGTTAATGACCATGTTTTATAGCACTGTGTTATTTCTTTGCACTGGGATGTGTTGGTTGCTGACTTGGAGGAGATGCAGAACTGTAGTTGCGTCCAGGTGTTCATGGGGATGTCCGGTTTTATGACCTTGTGGTCATTTAGGCTACATTTGGACAAGAACGCATTATAAGAAGGGGAGTTCTCATACTTTTTTGGGAGCAATTGGCGATCCAGAGATATCTTTTTCTTGGTTTGTCCATACCTGCTGCATCGCGAGAGTCTTGAGTCTGTGAGAGCGACTGGGAGCATCGCCTATGACGTCCTGTGTAATCGCTGGTAACTCAAAGTCGTTGTTTGAAGAGCTGTGATGTTTTGTGGGCCAAACTTTATAATCTACTCTACAGTCAAGTCCAGCAAAGTTTTGGTTCTGGGTGCCACAATATCCCAGATGGACATGTTGGTGCAGCTGTGATACTAAAGTAAAAACGTCATCTGAAACCAACCTCAGGCTACATACACAGGGCCGCTTAGTATGTGGCTGGTTTGTAGTAAAACAGTATGAATGGCACATGGATGACATCGGTGTGCCGTTCATGCCTCCTGTGACCCATACACATTACCTATACCTATCAGGGCCCCTGGGTCACTGCCGCATACATGGGTGTGTGTTTGGAACCATAGAGACAAATGGGTCAGTGTGCTAATAGACATGGGCGAATTGGTTCACAAAGGACCAGATGTGACCAGAACATTCCAAATTTTTTGGTTTTGAACGAACTTAAATCGCCGCCACAACATGCATTGCGGTAAATTATTATACTCTGGGGTTTCTTCAAATCCCAGAGTATAATAGGTGGAGGCCCAGGGAAGGTGACACAAATAAAAAAACACTTATACTCACCTTCCGTTACCTCTTTTGAGCCTCCCCGCAGTGTTCGGCGCTCTGACTCTGTTTCTTCGTGGTGTCTAGCGCTCTTACATAACGTCATGTCCCTGGGTTCACCGCTGAGGCCTTTGATTAGGCCTCAGAGGTGTCATGGACATGCCAAGCGTCATGACCTTCGGCCCATTAAGCTCAGACTGAATCAAACTGTGGATCGGTTCATCCTAACAAAGGACAAAACAAATTTTCTGAGGTTCACCCAGAAGGTTCACCTTTATGTACTAGCCATCAGTGTGCTATACAACTTTCACACAGAAGTCTATGGAGAAGGAAGGGGGAGGAGGAGGGTGCTGCTTAATTGACTTATTGCCTCATTTTGTGCAGTGTAGTGTCTTATCTGGAAGATATAGCAGTGTCAAAAGAGCCACCCATGGTAAAAAAAAGTCACCCCTCACCTCTATCTGGTATATAACCACAGAGGTTTCCCTTGAGGCTACTAAGGAGCCCATGGAGTGGC
Organism: Leptodactylus fallax; assembly: GCA_947044405.1. Lineage (NCBI taxonomy): Eukaryota > Metazoa > Chordata > Amphibia > Anura > Leptodactylidae > Leptodactylus > Leptodactylus fallax. The sequence goes on along the minus strand of CAMRHE010000028.1, from coordinate 5,373,129 downwards.
TAAATCTCTATCTCGGAATCTGTAAAGGGCCACAGGGTCATGCTACCCTTCTGTTCTAAAGTATTAAAACCATCAGATCTTCCTATGTCGGGATAGGGGGAAGATGAGGGGGGATCTTTTACACATGGTACCGTTTCTCATCTACAGTATATACACCTCTATATACCCTTTTACATGCTGAAAGCCACATATATACGGTTTGTTTGGGCACAAATGAGTTGTCACCATGTAATCCATAAGTCTCACATGGGGAGGAAGCTTAAATATGGTTTATGATTTGTATATGTGAATCAATATGTTGTACAATTAGAGTAAACAGCGGGATTCTAATTCAATGAGGATTCACTTTAACAGTTATTGTTTATGATTCGATGGCGTCTCTGCGGTTCAGGAATCTTTGCTCGAGGCTTTGTCAGACATGAAATCAAAATATTCTGTTTTAGAAAACTGAGAAAAAAAAATGCTGTGCACATTAGATTTCCAAAGAGCAACGCAACACTTTCACATCGTCGCTCCATCCTGCAAGGAAAGCCTCCGGAATAAGCCGAGCAATTAAACTGCTCACTGTATATAGATGCCAACTATACTGAGTATGGGTTAAAGGGGGGCTTGTCAACAGATATGGGGCCCCATAACCAGCAGTATTAGGGATGAACAAGTCGGTTCGGAATGAAACAGAACTGACCTAAATTTTAAAAAAAATTTGGAGTTTTCCACCCACAAATTGCTATTATACTCCATGTACTACTCCATCTACTACATGTAGATCTCTATATGTAGTGACCCACAGAAGGTGAAAAAACATGATAAACACTGATATTCGCCTTCCCTCACCTCTCCCGGGCGCCCTTACTGTACTCTTTGGTTGTCTTTGGAGGTAACAGCGGCAGGAGAGGAGTGTGTTGCCCTTGATGGAGGCAGTGACTTGTTCGTTCTTATGATTATCTTAGCATAGACAGGGCTGCATTGTATCGGGGTTATGGTATAATAGCGGGGAACCAGTTGATATTGGGCCCCAATGCAAAATATGTACCTGCCCCCCAATTATAATATATGGTTTATAGTACTGGTCTCCTCATATTGGGAAGAGACACTTTAGGAGCCCTTAGGCCCTCTGCATTGAGCATGTTTCCATCTATTCACCTTGCAGCCCTGTAAGGGCCCTTGTATACTCTGTCCTAGATACAGACAGCTGAGGGCCCTTGTACCTGGACAGTTAAGGGCCCCTTGTTTTCCAGTATCTCAGCATAGAGCGCCCCTTTACGTCTTACTTACAATCCACCACTGAATGTTAACCATGAAGTCCATTAGCTTAGACATTAGACAGTAGATGATAGGGCCCCGACCTACAGGTTGCACCAATGTTATGTCCACCCCAACTTCGTCCTCCTGCAGTATTTTGCGCTGCAGACATTTTACCAGCTCTCTAAGTACCAGTCCGTCCCTTTTCATCCATGACAACGCAATAAATTCATTCGCAATAACAAATATGTTAAGTTTGGCCTCTAAATAATCATCCCATCAACTCCGTGACCTGTAAGAGCCGGAGAAGAATAGTGAAAGTGACATGCGGGATACCTGGATATATAAAAATACAGTCTTGCTCATGCACTGCGCCTCCAGTCATTTTTCATCATCTGTCAGGGAGACGGCACTTTGTGAGCGGAGAGGAGCCGCGCGGCTTTACAGCACAAGAGCTTTTGCTATTGGCTATAAAATGACAGCTAATATCGCTTTATTGAAGCTCCTTTTGTGCAATTGTAAAGGACAGGATTTTCTCCTTGTGATACGTAAGTCATGGTGCCTGCATTTATTTCCAGCTATTTTTTTAAGATTGTGCAGAAAAGGCAAAAGACAGAAACTGATGTGGCGGCTGAAGAAAAGCGGGATGTCTGGTCTGGAAAACTTCTTATGAAATACCCTATTATAGAATTCTGGGTCAATAGATGGGGGGCCCCAGGTCTGCATGCTCACATATTAGCCATGGGGTAGAATGACTACAAAGAGTAGAGGGATAGGGGTTACTGGGTGCCAGGGGGCTCCTATAAGCCACTTTACATATACGGCTAAGGCAGGGAACTGAATACTTGCCCCAAGCAAAGAAAAGCCTAGCGGAACCTCTGAAGAACGCCATTCATTGTTCATGACATAACACATCTGTGCAATACACCGAGGGCTGATTCATTTCAAAGGAAACTGTGTAATGCTTAATTTTTCCTGCGGTGGCGCTCCGGGGAAATTGAACACTCATTGTCAAGTTCCCTCACAATGGGTCACTAGGGATCCCATCAGCAGAAGATATGCTGATCATGGTGGATTAATAGAGACGGGCAAACCTCATGAGATTCGTTTGGCCAAATATTTGGGGGTTTTCTCACCTGTTTTTTTTTTTTTGGAAAATTCAGGTCAAATATGCCTCGATCCTAACCAGTCCACTCATCTCTATGAAGATAGTACCAACCAGAGGTAACTCTTCACTGTGTTTATTAACCCTGTATTGTTACATCACTATGTGTATTATCCCTGTACTGTGACATCGCTGTGTGTATTATGTCTGTACTGTGACATCACTATGTGTATTATCCCTGTACTGTGACATCACTGTGTATATTATGTCTGTACTGTGACATCACTGTGTGTATTATCTCTGTACTGTGACATCACTGTGTGTATTATCTCTGTACTGTGACATCACTATGTGTATTATCCATGTACTGTGACATCACTGTGTGTATTATCTCTGTACTGTGACATGACTGTGTTTATTAACCCTGTACTGTGACATCACTGTGTGTATTATCCCTGTACTGTGACATCACTGTGTATATTATCTCTGTACTGTGACATCACTGTGTATATTATCCCTGTACTGTGACATCACTGTGTGTATTATCCATGTACTGTGACATCACTGTGTGTATTAAACACTTTTCAAGTTCTGAATTTGCTGTTCATTGTAGAATGAGGCCTCACGGTCACTAGTTATGCCCTCCCCTTTTGTATGAGCGATATGACCTTGTATAAGATCCTCCTTTTTAAAATTACAACATTAGCAAACAGATTATATTTATTCCTCCAGAGCTTTATGCTGCCCTTCTCTGCTACAATGGATGGAGGATGGCAGCATTTGGCTGAGCTATTCAGGCCTTTGTGTTCTTGTATAGTAGACACATTAGCTTTGCTATATACACTGCACACTACTGACAGCAGGCTGAATACACACAGGTATACCATCCAGTCCCTGCAGAACACAACGATGGCAGACCTAAGGACGATAAATAGACGCTAACTCTCCAAATCCTATGACTGTAGAGTGGTTATAGGACATAGAAAACTCCACAACAAACAAACAAACAAACATATGTTACAATGTCTATAGATAATGTTCACACTGACAGTGCTATAACTTACATCTGCTGGCGGAGTAATTATGTACAACACTTTAGCTGCACAATTCCCAGATCAATCCATTTGCTGAATACAGAATGCTGCCTAACACTCTCTGCAAACTCGCAAAGCCTTGTAGACGCCTCGTAGCTTCTAAATATATCCATCCAGGGCACCAGCCCAAATACAGCCTGACACTGTTTTGATCATCACACATAAATTTAATATGTTGACTTTTAGACGGTTTCGCGCCGCGCTTTAATTGAGCTACCTCGACGCCGAAGTCCCTGGATCGAGAGACGGTTTCATTTATCTCTAATTAATGGTAATAAGCAGTTTCTCTGAATCAGATGAGAAATCTGGACGGCGAATATCAAGCTGAAGAGCAATTAAAATTCAGGGCGCCATTGTTTTATAAGTATGAACGCGAATCACTGCTGGCACTATGACAGTTCTCACTGTCACGCTGGAATATTGCCGATGCAAGAAGAAATCATTTGGAAGTGGCACCTTGTGAGCAGAAGTGCTGCTCAGCTTCACACGTGTTAAAGGGCAAATTTCAGATATCATTATTATTATGTTCTCTCCGGATGTTTGGCAAACACATAAAGAGACCCCTCTGCTGACTGCGTGAATGCGCTGAAACGGTACTTTTGTAGATATCAAAGAACAGAGAAAAATAAAGCATAAGGTCCCGATGGAACAAAGTCATTCTGTGTTAGTGTTATTTTTTTGCTGGCTGAATGTGTTATTTGCCAGTTTCTTTTACTTTTATTCTGAACCTATCATTTCATTTTTTTTTTAACTAAGGTCTGGGCTGATTAATTTTACAAAATATTTTTAAAGAGTGTCTGTGACTAGAACTGAAAATATCACCCCAGATAGATAGGCTAGTGTCACCAGAACCAGCATATCACCCCAGCCCTGCAGATAGATAGGTTAGTGTCACCAGAACCAGCATATCACCCCAGCCCTGCAGATAGATAGGTTAGTGTCACCAGAACCAGCATATCACCCCAGCCCTGCAGATAGATAGGTTATTGTCACCAGAACCAGCATATCACCCCAGCCCTGCAGATAGATAGGTTAGTGTCACCAGAACCAGCATATCACCCCAGCCCTGCAGATAGATAGGTTAGTGTCACCAGAACCAGCATATCAATAGGTTAGTGTGATATGCTGGTTTCCAGTGACCGTAACTGGGGTGATATGCTGGTTCTGGTAACCCTAACCTATCTATCTGCAGGGCTGGGGTGATATGCTGGTTCTGGTGACACTAACCTATCTATCTGCAGGGCTGGGGTGATATGCCGGTTCTGGTGACACTAACCTATCTATCTGCAGGGCTGCGATGATATGCTGGTTCTGGTGACACTAACCTATCTATCTGCATTATCTATCTATCCTATAATACAGATGTGCAGAGATTCTGCAAACATCAATCTGAGAATCTTCAAATAATTGTATTGTTACAAAATCTGATTAATAAAATAGATATGACTGATTCAAGGGCTCTCGAGTCTTATTACCCATCTTCTATTATTAGATAAGAGCCAATTGAGCCTTCAGTTGAAGCCCTGCGTAATCTGAGAGAGAGATGGATTGTTAGGAACTACTCCATTTACAAGGCTGCAGTTGTTATGTGGCTTCCGTTCTCCAGAGCTTAAGAAGAACCCAATTGTGTCCCAGGATTTGGGGTGGGGAGGTATTTGAGGTAATAATACTGCGTAATGTACAGCAATCCCAATTTTTATTCTTCAGCCTGTTGGAAACATACATGATAAGAACTGTAGTATTCTTTCTACCAGTGTCCCTATTTGTTAGCTATCCACTCCCTTCTGGTCCTCAGCTGTGTCATGTGACCAAAATTCTGACTCTCCAATTGATTTAGCAACTAATATGTAAAAAGGAAGTCAGTTTATCTATTCACTCTCATTGGAATAATGAAATTGACTTCCTTTCCTCACTCAGGACAGTGTGTCACTTGGAGAGTCTTATTGCTGGTCACATGACACAACCGAGGACCAGACAGGAGCAGATAAATCATAAATACAGTCAAAAGTAAGAAGATTACATTACAATGTATATATACCGTATGTTTGATGCGTCTTTCTAATCTGGGCCACTTTATCCATCAGTTGACTAGGATTGAGCGGGACAGTCCAGCATTTCGGGTGCTGTCCCTGTGTTCTCTATCGGCGGCAGGTCCTCCCTCTGATAAAATTGAATACAATGGTGGAGCACAGAGCTGATAGGCTTCGACTGAGGCTGTCTGTGACAGAGAAGCACAATGGGCTAGCACTACAGCCGAAGCCTACAGACAGCTCAATAATGTGAATGGGGCAAGGTGAGTATTTTTTTTTTTCAATCTGTATATAATATGTTGATTGAATGGGCACTATGTGGGGGCCACTGTATTATGTGAGGACCACGCGAAGGGACACTAAATTATATGGGGGATAAGTTCAAAGAGGGCCTGGATGCCTTTCTCGAACAGAAAAATATTACGGGTTATGGGTTCTAGATTTTGTTAAGGACAAGTTGATCCAGGGTTTTATACCAATTGCCAGATTTGGAGTCAGGAAGGATTTTTTTTCCCATGACATGGGGCAATTGGTATCAGCTTCATGGGGGGTTTTTGCCTTCCTCTGGATCAACACTGTTGGGTTATAGGTTGGATCTGATGGATCGGTGTCTTCATCCAACCTTATCTACTATGTAACTATGTTGGGGCCACTTGAGGGGACTTTAAATTATGTGGGGCAGGGCCACTTATGAAACCTTTGCAGTGGACCCACCAATATTTTGAAGAGCACTGTTTCTAAAGAGCCAGAGAATAATTTATTTATGGGTGTGCTACTTTAAAAGGTGACCCCAGGTGCATGTTTATGAGTACTGGTATTCTTCAGTGTTTGTTCCCAGTTGTGTCCGTCTCGTGCCGGAACCCATATAATTCTGCTTCTGGGTTTGAACGCAATTAATTTGCATACAGTATAATGGCGCCTTTGCATGGTCCGTCACCCAAAGTACCAAGTACTGGGGCGAGTTGAGCAGTTTATTAATACTTTCAATGAGGTTTCATTTTTTTACCGCACGCGCCGTAATGACCTAATTAAACGTAATTTTATAATGAAGTTGCTCTTACCAGTTTTCCATCTTGGCAGCAACATAAAAACCAACATTTACTCTCAAAATGTAACTTGTCTGCTCTGTGACTTTTTATCCAATTAGGGTTTTATATTACGACTATATTTCACATGTTACTTATTATAATTAATGATCGCAGTTTATTGGCCATTCAGATACATCAATAAAGGCATAGAATATTAATGAGAAGTTGTGATTGTATTATTCCATCACATTGCTCATGATGATAGGAATAGATGAGAGCAGATTGTGTGCTGTATAGCTACAGGGGTAGTTTAGTTTAGAAACCTATTTGTATATTAGGGAGTTAGTAAAGGGGGGTCCTCTATTCAGGATCCTCCTCTCTTGGTCAGAATGTAGGGCTGATACAAAGAGCGTCTCTTGCGCTGGAGGACCCGTCCTGTCCTGCATTCTTTATTTTGAATGGATACAGTGTCATTCTTAATTTATCCTCTGGGGGCGCTGTAGGGAAACTGAATACTTACTGCAAGGTTTCCTTACAAATTACTGTTGATCCCCGGAGGTCCCAGCAATAGGACACTTGGTGATGTGATAATTGTCAAGAGAGTCTTCTATACACAACCCCTTTGAAGAACCTGCACACTATAGAAGATGCCTTTTTGTTACAAGGACTCCCTGACTATACCGTAAGTTCAACAGAGTGTTGGTTTCTGGGACTAACAGGGTTGTAATTTGTATGATAATAGAGCATCTAGCACAGCACCATCACAGCTTAACTGGGCAATTCTAGCCCTTAGTTTTAGCAATTTGGGTCCCGAGACCCTGTCACTATAAGTGATAGGTACCCCTTTAAAATTCATGATGGTCAGAAACCTTGGATGATAGGTCAGATGAGACCTCACCTTCAACGAGCATGTCTGATGTTCCCCTATAGTTTGCACACTCCTGTCCTGTGTCCATGTCATGCATACATGTGTCAGGTCCTCCATAGTTAGAGCTGCTCTTTCTAGTCACTCTCCATTAGACATGAGTTTGTAATGAGTTGGGTTCATTATGAATTTTCCAAATATTTCGGGTTTGGCTGAACCCAAAATGTTTGGGGTTCATCACTCATAAACTGTTATTGTACTCTGGAGTCTCTTGGCAAGGCTTACCCATAAATTTTGGTTTGCTTTGAACTTGTTTGGATCAAACTGTAAGTGCAATATATATACTTCGGGGTCTGAAGAGAGTTAGCGGAGGTCCAAAGGGGGTGCTGACAAAATTAAAAACACAGATTCTCATCATTCCTCACCTTTCCTCGGCATTCAGTCTTCTTTCCTGGTGTCTGGTCTTCACCTACGGCTCTTGAGACCTCTCCTGGTATCTTCTCCAATATCATGAGTCCTACTCACTACTGGGGCCTGTGAAGCTTTAACCCAGCGTCATGACCCACATGATTCTTGAGACACAATTACAGGCCTCAGCTTGTGATATCAAAGAAGATTCCAGAAAAGGAGCCTTCAAAAGGCCAGGGGTGAAGACCGGACACTTCTGCGCTTCTGGTTGGGACTGAACAAGTTTGGTCCAAGCCAAAACTTGTGGCAAACCTTGCGAAAATTCTGAAACAAATCTTACACTTTGGCAAGTACAATCCTAGTCCTGAATCGGTCTATTAACCCCAAACCACTAGCTATTCAGAAATTAATTTATAAAAATGTAGATCTCATAGATGATAAGTGTCCAAGGATGGGTCAGGGACCTCAGGCAGAGGAGTCCTCGACGAGATAAGCAGAATCTGGAAGGAGCCACCTAAGTCCACAATCCTTTCCCTCGCAGGCAGATCCTTTCATAGATAAAGTTACCAGCGTGTACATTGGTGGAAGTGACAGGTGTTTTTACAGCAGAAAATGTAGAAAGAAATCTATTAGGAAAAGAACTTTCTAAGTCTGTATCATCATAAATGTCACACTGGGTAGAAGGCATCTAGATAACATATAATGCGGCTTTCCTGCAGTGCTAGCAGCGATATACAAAGATGAACGGAGAGCTTTATACCGCATAATGGATGGGATTTCACTATATCTAAAGAGGACTGTGAGGTTTTGTTCATTGTGCCATCAATTTTCTTGAATATGTTTTCCATTATCTCTGCGCCTGTTTTTTTACCAATTCTGACAGGAGACGTATTATAGAGCGGAAGAAAAGACTCTATTGTGCGCACAATAAACGGTAAAGAATAACCGCATATAAAATGGAAATGAGAGCAAGATGAAAAAGTGCTTTGTAACATGTGCAAACATCCACTGCAAACACCTAGTGATAGAATAGAATATATCCCCTCCCCCACCCTAGAATGTAAAATTATGTCTGAGCAATGCAGCAAGGTGGACAGAGATACATACAGCCCTGGGTCAAATATTCTGCTTTTATGTCACATTAACTTTGCTGAAACCATTGACTTTATAGGCTCCATCTTAGTTGAAACCAACTGAGAGGGTAGAGTTTAGCCAAAGGGGAGGGTCTACTGCAGACAGGGCAGAGGGGGGAGGCTCCTGCTGCAGCTAGTTGTCTTACAGCCAGTCACCGGACAGGGAGGAGAAGGACGGGGACTCAGCTGAGCTAGTAAGGAACACAGAGGAAATGTATTGGTAGATTCTCAGCCTTAACTGTAATACAGTGCTGGCCAAAAGTATTGGCACCCCTGCAATTCTGTCAGATAATACTCAATTTCTTCCAGAAAATGATTGCAATCACAAATGCTTTGGTAATAATATCTTCATTTATTTTGCTTGCCATGAAAAAACACAAAAGAGAATGAAAAAAAAGTCAAATCATTGATCATTTTACACAAAACTCCAAAAATGGGCCGGACAAAAGTATTGGCACCCTCAGCCTAATACTTGGTAGCACAACCTTTAGACAAAATAACTGCGAACAACCGCTTCCGGTAACCATCAATGAGTTTCTTACAATGCTCTGCTGGAATTTTAGACCATTCTTCTTTGGCAAATTTCTCCAGGTCCCTGAGATGTGAAGGGCGCCTTCTCCAAACTGCCATTTTGAGATCTCTCCACAGGTGTTCTATGGGATTCAGGTCTGGACTCATTGCTGGCCACTTTAGAAGTCTCCAGTGCTTTCTCTCAAACCATTTTCTAGTGCTTTTTGAAGTGTGTTTTGGGTCATTGTCCTGCTGGAAGACCCATGACCTCTGAGGGAGACCCAGCTTTCTCACACTGGGCCCTACATTATGCTGCAAAATTTGTTGGTAGTCTTCAGACTTCATAATGCCATGCACACGGTCAAGAGGCAGCAAAGCAAACCCAAAACATCAGGGAACCTCCGCCATGTTTGACTGTAGGGACCGTGTTCTTTTCTTTGAAGGCCTCTTTTTTTTTCCTGTAAACTCTATGTTGATGCCTTTTCCCAAAAAGCTCTACTTTTGTCTAATCTGACCAGAGAACATTCTTCCAAAAAGTTTTTGGCTTTCTCAGGTAAGTTTTGGCAAACTCCAGCCTGGCTTTTTTATGTCTCTGGGTCAGAAGTGGGGTCTTCCTGGGTATCCTACCATAGCGTCCCTTTTCATTCAGACGCCGACGGATAGTACGGGTTGACATCGTTGTACCCTCGGACAGCAGGGCAGCTAGAACTTGTTTGGATGTTAGTCGAGGTTCTTTAGCCACCATCCGCACAATCTTTCGTTGAAATCTCTCGTCAATTTTTCTTTTCCGTCCACATCTAGGGAGGTTAGCCACAGTGCCATGGGCTTTAAACTTCTTGATGACACTGCGCACGGTAGACACAGGAACATTCAGGTCTTTGGAGATGGACTTGTAGCCTTGAGATTGCTCATGCTTCCTCACAATTTTGCTTCTCAAGTCCTCAGACAGTTCTTTGGTCTTCTTTCTTTTCTCCATGCTCAATGTGGTACACACAAGGACACAGGACAGAGGTTGAGTCAACTTTAATCCATTTCAACTGGCTGCAAGTGTGATTTAGTTATTGCCACCACCTGTTATGTGCCACAGGTAAGTAACAGGTGCTGTTAATTACACAAATTAGAGAAGCATCACATGATTTTTCAAAGGGTGCCAATACTTTTGTCCACCCCCTTTTTTATGTTTGGTGTGGAATTATATCCAATTTGGCTTTTTGGCAATTCTTTTTGTGGTTTTCCATTAAAGACAAATTAAATGAAGATATTATTACCAAAGCATTTGTGATTGCAATCATTTTCTAGAAGAAATTGAGTATTATCTGACAGAATTACAGGGGTGCCAATACTTTTGGCCATCACTGTATATGAGATAGTAAATAGTGTCAATAGTGTAGAAATGAAGAAAAGAGAAATATAAATCCCATCAATATTTGGTGTGACCTTTGCTCTTTGGAGGAGGAGTCCTGGAAGTGATGATATGGCCCCCACAGATATAGCCCTGATCTCAGCATCGTCCAGTCTGTCTGGGATGACATGAAGAGACAGAAGGATTGGAGCAAGCAACATCCACAGAAGATCTGTGCTTAGTTCTCCAAGATGGCGGCGGGAACAACCTCCCTGCCCAGTTCTGCCAAAAACTGTATGTACTGAGAAGAACTGATGGAAGGCAAAGGGCAAAAGTCACACTAAATATTGATGGGATTAAGAGGACTTTGCTCCCCGCTGAGGTAGATTTAGACAATACAGAAATGATGAACAGCACGGGTCCACTGCCACTGGAGGTGCACTGCCTGTCACCGGAGAACCCATCCACTTATCCATGAGTGTCCTAGGTTTTCCACTTCACAGAACAAGATGGCGTTCTTGTGGCCAGGAGGAGACATTTGGTCACAAGTTGTACAGGGACATCTCAATAAATTAGAATATTTTTGAAACGTTTATTTCTTTCAGTAATTAAATTATAAAAGTGACCTCCTATATTTCCTAGATTCTTTACACACAGAGTCTTCTATTTCAAGTGTTTTATTTCTGTAAATGTTGATTATGGATTACAGGTAATGAAAACCCAAATCTAAGAAAATTAGAATATTGTAAGTTAAGTTCAGTATTGTAAATTCAGTGTCACCTGCCAAGGTTTCCTAAGCCTTTAAATGGTCCCTCAGTCTGGTTCAGTAGGACACACAATCATGGAAGACGCTGATTATGGATTGTATTACTGAATTACTGAAATGAATGAACGTTTCAAAGATATTCTAATTTATTGAGATGCACCTGTAGAAGCAGTCCAGTGAACTCTCAAGCTGGTTACACTCTGAGCTATCCTCTACTCCAATGAGTAACCTCCTTCCAAGCACCCATTAAGAGGGCAGGAAGTAAATAGGGAACCTTTCCTGCCCTGGGTGACCTGGGCAATGTCATTGAGTAGCACCGTGGGGAGCAACAAACAACAAGCAATGACATTCTTCCTTGAAGGAGTCACCACACAATACAGCTTCTAGAAAATACTAGAACACTGACTGTGCGATGACCTGTACCAATTACAGTAAGTCCAATACACAACACAGGGCAAGTACATGATAACACAACACAAAAATATAACAAGTAAACCAGGCTACGCCAACTTGTGGCGCACTAACAATACTAACACTGTGCTCTGACTACAGGTACAGGTGTAGTCAGACAGGGATTTAACCCTTCCCAAGCACCAGGCCAAATGTTTAAGGTGTGTGAACACATTGACACAGTCCTCTACATGCAATCTAAGAGAATTTCAACTTTTTATCATCTTGCTTTTGTAGGTAATAGCCTTGAATATCTTTAAAGCAGTCAGCAGTCCAACTCTCCTGCATAGATATATCCTGAATTTAAAATCTAACCTCCTCTAGCTGCCACTAGAGGGAGCTTTGGAGCTTAGTGCATACTAGGGAACGCAGTAAACAGTGCACTCCCTCTAGTGGCGTCTGTAGGGTTAGCATGATGAAATACCTAATGTAGAAGTAACTGCCCCTATCATGTCTTGAGCCCATTGTGTGTTTAATGTAAGTAATAAAAGTTACGTTTTTGTACTGATTTACATTACCTTTAGGCTTAGGAGGGGGTGCCCGGCAGACTTTTCTCTTTGGGTCAATGATTTTTATTAATTATAGAGAGTTGTTGACTAACTTCTTACAATGAGCCACTGTGGGTGACAAGGCCATAAAGAGGCTCATTAAAATTTTTCATTCTAGATGACTTTTATTTCAGCAAACACAATTGTATTATCTAAATATTCTGTTATCGTAAAATGGACTCATTAATGCGCTAATTATATTTGCACTGAACACAGAAGTTTACTCTACTTATCCGAGCAGAAATAATATTAAGTGGCGTTTACCTTGTGTAATCTGATTCTGTTTCTTTTCCAATTTTACCATGGACTGACTCCAACTCTGCTGTATATCATCCAGATACAATGAGATGTGTCAGAATCCAGAATTTGCATTTAAGGACTCGATACATTATAACAATACAAATTCAATACACTATCATAATATGCTAGCAAAATCTTTTACCTGCTGCAATTCACATCACAGCCACTGGGTGGCTACATACAGACTCTTACATCTTAAACATCTCCTGATAGAGTATCACAAAATCTTTTTTTTTTTTTTTTTAAAAAAGCTGGTCATCTTGTGCAACTCATCACAAGGTATACTGAGTCAAGAGGAAAGGTAAGGAAGGGCACATCTGTATCCAGGCCAGCTTTATTCTGGATGGAGTACTGTGTTGTACCTTTGACTTGCACCCCCTTATGGTGTACTGTTATACAGGGCCAAATTATAAGGGCCCCACAGCACTGTATGCTCCTTAAAAGCGTTGTCAGATCACAGTTACCTACAAAACAATGCTAAAGGATACTGCCATCACCTTACCCTGCATAAGCTATATACGGTACGTGTCTAAGTACCAGTGTCACACACTGCTAAGTACATACCGCCATACACTGATCAAATAATAGCTTAACATAGAAAGACATCGAATAATGTTCTACCATTTACTGCTATACAAATAATAAGATCTTTGATTCTTTACTGTAAAAGCAGTGATACTATAGAATTCTCTGACAAACTAAATTATCATGAAAAATTCACTAAAAGAATTCACTAGGGACCTGGATACCTTTCTTGAGTTAATACTGTTACAGGTTATGGTTACCGGATTTCTGAAGATGATTCAGGAATTTATAAATTTGGGGCCAGCAAGGAATATTTTCTTTAATAAATAAAATTGGCTTTTTTGTCATGAAGGTTTTTTTTGCTTTTCTCTGGATCAACATTGCCGCATAATAAGTAACACCATACAGGGACCAAATAAGAGCTACATAAAGTCATCTAATAATGATGTACAATTCACTGCTATGCAATTAACCCTTTCCTGATATCTGCCATAATAGTACGGCGGGTGCCAGATATTTAAATATGGCAGGCACTCAGGAGCTGAGTGGCTGTCATAGTCGCTGGGTCTCTATCTCCACCACCAGGTAGATAATCCATTGCCATGACAGTTGCGAGCCTACTGAAGGTTCCCAGGCTTGTCTGGAATTATCTTCTATTCCTGGCTGCTCTATACATTAGCATTGCAATGTATTGTATTAGTGATTGGACTCCCCGTTGTTCAAGACCCCTTGGGGGTCTAATAAATACAGTAAGGAAAAAAATAAGTAAAAAAAATAAATAAAAGGAATTAAAAAATCAAATCACCCCCCCTTTCCTAGAACCTATATAAAAGTCCAAGGAAAAGAGAAACACCTACAATTAAGGTATCCCTGTGTCCTAAAACAACCGATCTACAAGCTTATAAAATAAATTTTCCCATATTTTGAACATCGTAGCAGGAAAAAAATCAAAATAGCTGAACTGCTGTTTTTTTTGCTGCTTCACCTGCCATAAAAAACTTCATAAAATAGATCAAACCAATACACATTCCCCAAATTTGGTCCCCAAATAAAAAATGTATCTTTCCCCTCAAAAAAAAAAAAAAAAAAAACTATGTATCCACATGCACACAAATATAAAAAAAAGTGTCAAAATATGACTCCAAGAAATTTTTTTTTTTTTTTGCAAAGTTTGGGATTTTTTAAAGCGGTTAAAATAAAAAAAAAAACGACATGCGTTTGATATCACTGGAATCATTCCGGCCCATAGGATACAGGTGACATGTCACTGGCTGCACAATGAAATCTGTAAAAACAAAGCCCGTAAGAAAGTCACACAAATGCTGTTTTTCTCCAATTCCACCCCATTCTGAATTTTTTTTCCAGTTTCCCAGTTCATTGCATGGAATATTAAATCTTACCACTACGAAGTACAATTTTTTTCCCGCAACCCTCATACGACTCTATAAACAAAATAATAAAAAAGTTATGGCTTACGGAGAACGGGGAGTCAAAATTGAAAATCGAAAAATGCCTGCAATGGGAAGGGGTTAATGAGACCCATGATTCTTTACTGTAAAAGCAGTGAGACTATGGAACACTTTGCCAGTGGAAGTTGTCATTGGGAAATCACTAGAAGACCGCGGTACTATTAGAGATGGGCGTTCAAGATTCAGTTTGGGTCCTTCGGTTTGGATCAAAAAAGTGACTCAATCTGAACCAGATCGCTGCAAACCGGAAGTGTAAATAAATTGTGTTACAAAGTTGCGTCTGACACTCCAAGGGCTCTTGGAATTGTGCGTAACCCCTCTCTAGCTCTTTAACGCCAACACAGCCTTAGTAATGTCAATGTGACAGCAACATATATGACTATGGGTAGATCGTTGGCGGCCGGTGGTAACAAACAATCTGTTCAATAGCACATTGCACTGTGGGATTTTTAGGCTTTACCCTTAGCACAAGGGTAGTATGGCAATAACTATACTGCAAGAGGAGCAATGAAGCCAGACATAACAGTGAAATGTGCTTCCAAATAGACAATTACTAAGTCACACTTTTATAGTAAAAGCCCGTAAGACAATTCCATGACAGCGCTAAGGACTAGTGAGTCATAAACGAATCACCTGAATCAGCAGCAATGACTTTCTTATTTCTAAGTACTTTCTGCCAGGAAATGATGGGCCTGCGGTAGACGTCGATGACATTTTACCATCAGAAGTTTTGGTAGCCCAATCATACATAGTCATTTCCGATTAGCCGTGATTTCTAGACAATGAAGGATAAGATAATCCTTCCAATGATTTGTGTTTTCTTGATTGTGCTGAATGTTTTTGGATTCCCCAACCATTTGGATACATTCGGCAAATGTCTTTGAGATTCAATTTTTTAGTTTTTAGAAAATAAGTAATTTATCCAGTTGATCGTCAAATCATAAACCACTTGGCAAATCAGAGAAACACAAACCAAACTACTAGTTTTGCTCATTGGGCTTGTAAAGGATAAATACTTTTATACATTGGAAGTTTGTGAATTTTTGGATCTGGGGATACCGATATTTTTGTTGTTGTTTTTATATTTCTACCCATGACTTACGAAAAGGGAGTATTTACATTTTTATAGTTTTAGCTTTTTAATTTTTTTTTTTTTTTTTTTTTAATATTACGTCATGTGTCTAGAAGGGATTAAATCCCATCATGTTAAAGCCAAAGTCTTAGGTATGGTGACGTCAAAAGTCACATGTGTAGGAAAGTAGCAGAAGACAGCAGTGGGAGGTATGGAAGTCAACAGTTACATAACCTACACATCATTGTCGACATAGACTGGCATAGCTGGAGAAAATCTAGATAAACACAGTAAGGGGATTTTCTTATATTCTGCCCCTTAACCCTTTCCTGTTGCAGCCATTTTTCGTTTTTTACTCCCCACCTTCCACAAGAGCTCTACAGTATGAGGGTTTATTTTTTGTGGGACAGATTGTACTTCATGGTGGTACCATTTAATATTCCAAATGATGCACCTGGAAACAAAGTGGGAAAAATTTAGAAATAAACTATATTTGTACCATTTTGTTATGGGTTTTGTTTTTACAGCTTTCACTGTACAGTTAAAATGACTAGTGACCTGTATTCTGTAGGTCGTTGCAATTACAGTGATACCAAATTGGTATCATTTTTGTTATGTTTTAACTCCTTAACAAAAAAAATAAATTAATTAAAAATAAAAAATAATCTTGGAGTTGACATATTCTGACACCTGTAACTTCATATTTCTATGTACAGAGCTGTATAAGTTGTACTTTATATTTATACCATTTGGGGGAATTCTGCCATTTTGATTGCTTTTATTCAATTTTTTGGGAGACAAAACGGCGAAAAAACAGTGATGCGAACCTTTTGATTTTTTCTTTTTCCAGTTATGGGTTTAACAAAATGACAAAGTTAGAAAAAGATAATAAATCAACATTGCAATGTACAGAAAAATATCCCACCCTTAGGTCCCGGAAGAAAAGAGAAAAAAAAAAACTGAATAAATGAATATATGTGGAAAACTCAAAGCAAGCTCTTTCAGCCAACACCGGGCTTTCAAAAAAAACCATTCCAATTTCTCAGCCCAGTTTTTAATCCTAAGAATCCCATTCTCTTGTATAGATTCTTCATAGGCATAAGGCTATGGCCCCACGTTGCGGAAATGCATTTTTTGTTGCAGATTTGGCTGCGTCAAGAGTGGAATTAACAGAAGGGAAATATCTAAGAGCTTCCTATATGTTTCCCATTCCTTTTCAAGTCACTCCTGACTTTGGCTCAATAAAAAAACAAAGCAAAATCCGCAGCAAAAAATGCTGCGTTTCCGCCAACGTGAGGCCTTATCCTAATGCTCCATAGCTCGTCTCTGGCCGCTATGCCAATCTTACTAATCACCCATCTATAACTGAAATGAAATCAAGATTTAGTAAACTCTGGTGATGGCTTCAGATGCCTCTAACAAATCCCCAACATTAGACCAAAGACCTCTTGCCAAAACTCGGTTACTTTAGGGCAAGACCAACCGATATGCAGCTTTCTTTCCACAGCCTCGCCAGCGTAGTTCTCAATAGCACCTAAAAGCCTTTGCACTTCTAATCGGAGACGTGTACAACCTCAACTGAAACTTGCAATGATTTATACAGTACATGTGTTTGGTGGACCACTGTAAGGCCCGCTTCATATCTGCGTTCGGGTTTCCGTTCGGGGAGTCCGCTTGGGGAGCCCCCGAACGGAAACCTATATGCATAAAAAAGCAGTTTACCTGGGAAACCCGCGGACCCCATAGACTATAATCCGGGTGGTTTCTGCATGAAGCAAGCGGAGAGGAAAGTTCATGCAGCACTTTCCTCTCCGCTTCCTTCATGCAGAAACTGAGTGTGCAAAGCAGTAATCAAAGCAAAAGGTGGCTACTTTAAAGAACCTAGAATATAAGACATATTTTCAGATGTTTCACACTTTTTTGTTAAGTATATAATTCCACATGTGTTAATTCATAGTTTTGATGCCTTCAGTGTGAATCTACAATTTTTATAGTCATGAAAATACAGAAAACTCTTGGTATGAGAAGATGTGTCCAAACTTTTGGTCTGTACTGTATATATATAATTTTTTTTTTATTTTTTTCAATTCAATAGGGGACTTGAAACCTAGGAAGTTTGATCACCGCTACAATATACTGCAATACTTTTATTACGGACTGCCTAAAAAACCAGGCATTAAAATTCTATTCCAATCCTGTCCAATCTTTCCTTCCCCAACAACACCTCTTGGAGGAGACTTGAGAGACCACCATAAACATAAAATGGTCATTTGGTCCCACCATGGTCAGCGCATGCTCGAACTTCTTTTCTCTTAATTATATGGTCACCTTTACTTTAAAGAGCTTAACTTAAAAGACAAAAGAAGAAAATTCTATTGAAGCTAATTCTAATTATAAGACCGTCCTAATGGCCAGGGATGAGAGACCTCCACGTCTTCTGAGAAGTGCACAAGTCTGGACGTCGTAACCTTGATCATTTACTTTCAATCAACAGTTTCATTGACTTAATAACTCTATTTTTACTTTGCATATCATATTATGTAGTTTAATCATCTAAAATATCTTTAAGAAAAACTAGTTCATAATTTGCATGCAAATATATGTAAAGAGCACGGGATAGAAAACCGCTTAATAGTGAGAATGTGATTAACCATGATTCAGGTAATTCCCCTAAGACAAGATGCCATATGGTCATAATTCTTTCTGCTCTCCCTTGGGAAATTATACTAATATAAAGGGATGAAGCAATCGTCAAACATCTTCAATCCAACAGGTGTTCGAGCCCTGTAGGAAACACTTCTTCAAATGCAGATGTCACAATTAACTTCATAATGTAGGCAAGTTGCAATCTCAACCAGAGATGTCTAAATACGGCGTGTTATCTGACATTTAGTGGATAGAGCTTACCAGGGGATTTAGAAAAGTACATTATGGGAATGTAAAGAAGGAAGAAAAAACAACTACAAAAACAGCCGAAAGAAATATGCAACCCTTAAAGAACTAATAAATGCTCTGGAATGATAGTTAATTATACGCCGTATCTAAATAAGCCAGAACGGCATAAGTCCGTCTAGGAAAATTGAGGGAAATAATGACAGACTGCAGTGTTTAATTATATTTCTATCAAGTCGAGAGCAAATACAAAAAAATGTTTGCACACAATAGAATGTTCTGCTGTTTCAACATCTCTTAGGGGGCATTCACACTACCATTGTTAATGTCCGTTGCAGTCTTCTGTCATAGAATGACAGCAATGGACATTAAACTGTCACAGAGAATGGTCACAGACTGAGTCTGTGTTCGTTCCCATTGACACTAATGTAAACAACATGATGGAAGCTATCTTCTGTCATGTTTATTTACCTTCGTAAGGAAAAATAAAGTCCTGCATGCACAACTTTATCATCCATTACAAAGGTAAACAAACATGACAGAAGCTAGCTTCCATCATATTGTTTACATTAGTGCCAATGGGAACGGATACAGAATCAGTCTGTGACAGTTTGTCCGTTGCTGTCATCCTATCACGGAAGATATGCAACTATCTCAGGATACGTTCACATCTGTGCAGGGTGTCTGGAAATTTCAGTAAAAAAACCCAATAATGGACACCCAGTCAACAGGGTTCCTCAGGCGTCGTTGTGTCCATCAAATGATGCGGTTATAGCATCATGACATTAGCGCACCCTACACAACCACTTAGGCCTATGATGACCCCGGGGTGCATTACGACAGTCAGAGGCCATAAGAGGTCCAAAAATGTGAGACAAGGCTAGTAACTCTATATGATTTTTACGCACCTCCCCTGGGCCTTAACTTATTATACTCTGGGGTCTGAGGAGATCCCATAGTATAATGATGTTTTGTGGATGGCAAACCTCAAAACATTTGAAAAATTCGGGTCAAATTGGTTTACTCATCCTTAGCCAACATTGAAAATTAGAATTTCCATTATGGATATCTTTAGGGACAGGGAGGGCCAGTGTTTTGTTTTAATATCAGATATTAAGGACAGATCTAGGGAAAGATTTATTGAGAGTCAGGGTCAGTGGTTGTCTGTGTTATACTTTAAAATATATATATGGGAACTAGAATTTTTGGGATAGGATGTTGATCCAGGTACTTAGTCCAATTGCCATAGTTGAAGTTGGGAATTTTTTTCCTCTGATGGGATAATGGACATCTATGTCATGGGGTTTTTGCCTTCCGGTGGATCGACTCGGTAAGTTATTATATTATAGTTTGGACTTGACGGACTAGTGTCTTTATCCAACCTTATCAATTATGTTACTATGTTATTTATCATCATCCATTTGCACGGACCTTATGCAGATGTCACTCAAAGCAAATTGGACCCATGTAATGAGCGATACAGCTGAGAATAGGCACATAGGAGGTAGGTGCTTCCCTGCGGCCACTGATACTTTGCACTAGAAATTGGGGGGACTACAGTATTCGGATGCTCACCAATTGGACATTAATGCCATATCCTAGGGATCTGCCTAGAAGATCAACAGTGATGCCAGTTAACACTTCACCTTAACACTGAGGCTTTTGATTGGCTGCCTTGTTCATGTGCTGGTACAACAAGTCATTGCCGGCAGCTTGACAGTAAAGACCGGTGGCGGACCAGAGGAATATCTGTTCAGGATTGTCAGGAGATTGAAGAGGTGAATACTAGTGCTGGGCGAGGTCAGCCTGAACCAAAACTGCTATTATTATACTGTAGGATCTCTTCAGTATAATAAGAAGAGGAAGGGGCATAAACATAACAGTCATACTCACCTCTCCTGGGCTTCATTGCTGCTTAGACACAAGTGTCATGACATCGACATGCCCCATTCCCCTGTGATAGGGCTTCAACAGTCCCTTGTGGCCACTGACATCATCCATGAGGCCAGAAGAGGATTGGACCTGCACCAGACACTGCGACCGAGCTCAGGAGAGGTGAGTAAGACTGTTTTTATATTTACTCACCACCCCTGGAATATCATATTGGTTCATGGGTGGTGAATCCCAAAAATTCGTAAGAAACCTTTCTTGTTACAAACCAGTTCACTCATCCCTAGTGAATACTGTGGTTTTTTATTTTAGTACAGTTGCTGCTTTTTTCCCAACTCTCGGCCAACCCTTGGATATTCGAACTGTGATAATTTTATGTTCTAAAATAACTCAATGGTCATTTTGACTGGAAATTAAAGAAAAGATGAGGGGGGACTGACTTTTGCACAGAACTATACAATTTTGAAATGATATATTGATCCTTCATCTTTAAATGGACAGTGCTGAAAGCTTTGTGCATGTTTCTAGCGGCACAGGGGCATCTGTATTTGATTTTATCTTAATGTCTAGCGTCATCTTCTAGACACTAATACAAGAAACTAATTTTCTCAACAGTTCTCAACAGTGCAGCCTGTAAATCTCTTAAGACCTGATAATATCAGGGTCATTTAGCTCATACGTTGTATATCTTGTCATTATTTTCCAAAGAGAAGAGATAGCGGACGAGTGTTACATCTAGAATATTTCATCTAAAGTACAACAAGAAGCCCCAGAGGACATTATTTCAGCTTGCTACGTTGTTGTATGTGCTGACATAGGTTGACATCTGTTGCAATAATAAAGGAAAATAAAGAGGTGATTTGGAAAAACCATCTGTTCTGACTGACCAGAAGAGCAGAAGGTGGCAGCACCTTGGATGGTGAGGTCTTGGTAGAGATACAAAATGATTCTCCTGAAATTGGTTGTAATAAGTATCAAGTTACCTCTGAAAATGCTCGTCACTCATCACAACATTGCAGCTATTGTTCCTTAAGAACAGAAAATAGGACAAGATGGCTTTCAAGTGTTTGTATGGATGGAGACATATAGAAGAGATATTGTATTTCAGTTCTGCTAAATAGAGGCAAAATAGCTTTCAAGGATGCATTGTCTGAGAAGAAAAGAAGAAAGTAATACAGAGAATGTAATGTATAAACCAGTAATGGAGGCTCATGTTTCATGAAGATGTTGTGGTCAACCTTGGTATGTTGTGGTGGCTAAACGGGGTGATCCTTGAGAATTAGCCTAGCTCATTGTATCTAAGGGCAGGAATTACGGTTTGGGTCACATTGAAAGACCCTTTCCAAACAATCCTCGATACGGCATAGTCTTCAAGGGTAATATATTCCCTGGGTAATATAATTTTTTTTTAATATTCAGGACATTGATGCTATGGGACAACTTCTTATTGTTGAGAACAATAGCACTGCATGTCTGCATCCATGTCCTGGATCTGAGGCTTTGAGCTCCCAATCAGTAGTCAGTGCACCCTGATCTCTGTCAGTACTACATGGGTGCCATCAATAGGCACCTGTCCTTGCTGACTGCACAGTTGTTCATGTGTTTGCGCAGAGGTATACAAGCCCACCAAGACTACATAAGACAGGGGTGGGATGCAGCTGGGTCTTCCCATTTCTGTTGACCTAATTTTTAAAATTTGCAGGAAATTTAGTAGAAGAAGTGCATCAACCCAGCCCTGAATTCAAGCTAGAGCTGCCACTACCAATAGACTCCCAAGATAAATGGTCAACTTTTCAGACAACTTAGTCTCATTTCATAGATCATGTGATTCTGGATAAAAATGTAATTAATTTAATTAACTTTAATTAAAAATGTGGCTGCTTTCTGCCTGAAAAACCTATCTAACATTCTTGGTGTCTCCCTTCTAGCTAATTTGCAGTTCACTCACTTGTACGTCCATTGATACGTTAGGTAAGCAAAATGGGATCACAGTGAGTAGGGAAGGAGGCTCTTTTCTCTCTTCACACAATGAATGTAGAGGGGAGGGACTGAGTCTCCTCACAGACTCCACACACCTCTACACACTGCTCTGTGCAAAGGACTGAACATTCTGTACATCTCACAGCTTACAAATGGAAGCAAAGTCTTCTATGTATTTGTATCTATTTTTGGCTGCTTGTGTATTACAGATCAGATATTAATCAAAGACATTGCCTGTATGCATATGCCCTATATGTACAGTCCTGTGTTCCTGGATTTCCTATATTATGGTCACTTGGACTTTTTTCAGCTATTTGTTTCTCATTGTACAATTACTTATGGCAGAATGGCAGAACAGCATTAGTACTGGATAGGGGAGGTGGGGGATGCTCTTTATTATATATACACCCTGTCTGAGAGACAAATGCAAAATGTGCTGCAGCCATAATATGATTCATAGCAGCAGAAAAACAGATAGGACATCATGAACAGTCATAGAACAGACTCTCCAGCACACATTTCAACTTTTCATGAAAACTCTTTACATAAAAAATACAGTGGTTAGTATACTGGATGCCTCTGTATGGAATATTGCAGTAGACTTCAGCTCTAGTGGCCCAACACTCTTTTGGCTTTCATCGGGTAAATGGAGGCCTATGTATACAATCAACATCTATGAGTTTTCCCAGTGCCTACAGCAGACTCTGCAAAACGCAGTGTGAAAGCAGCCTAACCATAGCTGGCAGATGTGTGTGCTAATGCTTGCACATCCCTGCATCAGGCTGAACCTCCCGCAAGACCTTTATGTATTTTCTGCGGCAAAACAAACTATAACAGGTTTAAAAGAAAAGGTCGAGGTCTCTCACGCACACAGTTTTATCACTGTTACAAAACACACCTATAAACATTGTACATTGCAGGTGTTTTTTGGTGGTATTTTTTATTTTGTTCCATTTTTAAAGATATTTTTTTCCAAGCTTTTTTGAAGTCCAACAGAGAAGCCCATGGAGAGAAATAAAATCCATACCCAACGAAAGCAGAGAGATGTATATGTGACCCACAGTGGAAAAAAGAAGCCAAGTCCTCAGCCTCCAATTCACATTAGACTTCAATAGTGTTATTTTATCAGAGCTCAATATCAGGAAAATATCACAGTCTCACTGCCTCGAGGGAATTGGGAAAAAAAAATGGTATGCACGCAAATCATGAAGGGAAGATGGCATGGCATGTATGATGTGAATTTCTTCCCGGCTCCATCAAGATACTTGTCATTCCATGATGGTGCCCTCCAAGACTCCGAGAGATATTCACCTACATGTTTGTCATGAGCAATGCTCTTGTTAGTGTCGAGTCCAACAAGTTCTAGGTTAATGGAAACAACCAAACATAGTATAGACCGGATTTAATAGTAATATAAGATAAGTAATAAAAAGATAAAAACATCAGCGCTTTGTATATAAAGAGTAGTCTCAGATCCCCACACCAGCTCCCCAACCATGGGTTGTCTTCTTCTGGGTTTCATCTTCTTGGCAACAATGTGAGGAGTTTAAATAGTCCTTCAATTTTCTCACAATTCCATTGTGACAACCACATTTCCATCATAAAACATATAAATCTGGACAACTATTTTATCTGTAGCATGCCAACGTCAAACGGTAATCTCTCCGTGGACAGCAAGTGGAATAGTGGAGTCATGTCAGAAGGAAACCACCAGACACCCATATAGTGGAACCAAAACTTTACTGATCTAAGCTATGTTCACATCTTTTTGACAATCCATTAGAACAGACCATCAACAAAGCGGACATGTGAATAAATACATTAGAATCAATGGCCCAGATTTACAATTTTGGTTACAACTAGGCACTAACGTAAACATGGCCCATCTTGGCACATCTAGTTTGGGCTAAAATTTTTCAACTTGTTAGACATGTGGGTGTGGATTTTTACAAAAAGGGAATATGGCTTAAATGCACCAAGAGGAACCAAAAATGCAACACAACAGTGTTGTAAAATTTTGGCTTGATGTAAGCCAACTAAAAGGTAGTTCAAATGTAGACTAGACAGTGTACAGATACACTAGCTTTATCATCCTATATCAGTCAATCACTGTGAATCTTGCAGATTTTCAGACTGGGCCAATGTGTTCTAAAATGGTGCAGACCTTATGAAATCGGTTGAGTTTTGATGCAGTCCACCTGCAGGTTTTTCTGTGGGTGCCCTGCAGGATTTTCTGTGGGCACCCTGCAGCTTGCAGGTTTTCCTGTGGGCACCCTGCAGCTTGCAGCCTTTGCATTGCAGGGTAAAACCCACATCCATAACTGACATGCAATCCATTGTGTTGGTAGATCATAGCTGGCTAGCCAGTGGCAAGCATGTCCCATCTAACCTGCTGTAATCATGCACAGTGTGACCACGGCCTTATGCATCTCCCTTCTTTAGAATCCAACTTTAGTTAAAGGGGTTGTCCAGTCCAAAATTGCATAGTATTTTGACACTTTAGAATAAGACACCGATTCACCATCCTGTATCATGACCCTATGAGCTTTTGGGCAAATATGAAGAAAATATGAAAATAATAATGGTTGCTGTGCCTTTTATTTCGGAGGAGTGCTGAAGTCAAGCTGGATGAGACTTGGCCGTATCCAGCAGAAATGAGGCTGATAATTCAGCCTGAAGACCTCATTTAGCTCCAGATGATAATGATCTAATTGGCTCGGGCGGTAGTGTTATCAGATGTTGGTCACTTTTTTTCCACTTTGCTGCATTACCGAGGCGGCTGCAGTGCTACCTGCTGAGATTTTATATCCGCACTGACCTGTATTTGTTACTCATTACTAAAGTCGCCATAAGTTACAAATATTTACGTTACCACTAACTAATTAGTCGTTAATAGGACTGGATGAGATGCTAATTAGTGTGTACGAGAGTATTTGGAAACCCTTAATTAGTGCAATCAATAGAGTTAATATATTAGGAAGCTTTTCATAGGGATTTGAGGAGGCTGCTCGTACACAGAGTGACTGCACCAAGGTAAATGCTGCACGGCCAAGAATCATGCGGCAAAAGTCAGACATGGTTATATCACTAATGCCCTCACCTGGATTTCACCAGTTTTACGTACTGTAGTTATTGCCAGTTGGTTCCTTGCTGCATAACTACTATGTATATAAGTAGCCTTAAAGGGTTATCCGGGGAGTAATACAGCTTAACCAGTGCAATCCCGTTCATTACTTTTGTGGAGGGCTGCGGGGGGAGGCCTCAACTCTGGTTCTTCAGTCTTCCCTGCAGTCACTCCGAGGCTGTGATGTGACCAACTCCTCACAGATTCAGGCTGCAGATCTATTCAGATGAATGGAGTCAGTCATGTGATCCAGAGCCGTAGCGGCTGCCGGGCTTGATGGAAAACAGAGTTTCGACCTCCCCTGCAGCCTTCCATAAAAGTAATGAACAAGGCTCTGGGGGACTGGGATGTACATTAGTAATAATAAAGGTTACCCTACTAATTCTGAGAATGGGGGTCTGGATCCTCCATTCATTACCAAGGGGAGCATTAGAAATAGACAAGTACAGAATGCTCATGCTCAGACTACCGTTCCATCAGGACAAGGGAACCAGACCCTGTTCTCAGGATTGATGAGAGTCCCACAGATCATGAAGTTATCTCCTCTCCTCCATTTTAGGGTATATTCACATGGTACCACAAGGGTGCATTAAATAAGTCACACTATTTGTTGTTTAGGTCGTAGTTGATGCAATATTTAGTGGAATTTTTATTGCCATACTAAATTTTGCTGGTGGGCCTAATAACCACTTGTCACACCTTGGCCCAGAATGTAGGATAGGCCATAAAAAATGCTGGAAAAAGCCTTTAAATTCCATACCCTTTTGGTAATATAACACAGGTTTAAGCAGACTGACCAAACAATTGGGCAACCACATTTCAGGTGCTCAGAACAATATTAAAAATCACAAAAATGTGTCCTGAAGACCAAAAATTTCCTGGATCTGAACAGGTTAAAGACTAATGGTCTACATAAATAAAAGAAAGCCTAAAACCATGAAGGATTTCTATGCAGAATCTGCTCCATCACACATGTTTAGTTAAGTCTGCACATAACAGAATGTGACACCAGATAGCACATCTCTCCTCCGGGGTATATGACCCAGTAATTTCTATGCCAGTGTCTCTTCTTAGGAACTGCAGTGTAGACGTAAAATGTAACAAGCCGCCACATAGATGGAATTCATAGATTTTACATAATTAGAATCTCACAAAGAAAATTATTTACACATCGCCTCAAAATTATTAGAATAAGTCATATCCGATGCAATATGAACCGGAAGTAATATCCACGTGCGTGAACAGTGGATTCACCAAGAAAGGGGTATTATAATTATATAACACAAAAAGATTGGTGGAGGGTTGACCTCTGAACCCAAGCACATCCCGGGATTAGTCACTCTGGCATTTTCTACTGCCCCGCAGCTTGAAGTGTTCAAGAAACCCCTTGTCAGATGATTTCTGCATCCTTATCTGACAGACAAGCTGACCTCCTTGATATATAGGTTAATATGATAGAGGAGAGAAGCTGAGCTCTGTGATATATAGGGTTATATGATAGAGGAGAGAAGCTGAGCTCTGTGATATATAGGTTATATGGTAGATAGGAGAAGCTGAGCTCTGTGGTATATAGGGTTATATGATAGAGGAGAGAAGCTGAGCTATGTGATATATAGGGTTATATGATAGAAGAGAGAAGCTGAGCTCTGTGATATATAGGGTTATATGATAGAGGAGAGAAGCTGAGCTCTGTGATATATAGGGTTATATGATAGAGGAGAGAAGCTGAGCTCTGTGATATATAGGGTTATATGATAGAGAGAAGCTGAGCTCTGTGATATATAGGGTTATATGATAGAGGAGAGAAGCTGAGCTCTGTGATATATAGGGTTATATGATAGAGGAGAGAAGCTGAGCTATGTGATATATAGGGTTATATGATGGAGAGAAGCTGAGCTCTGTGATATATAGGTTATATGATAGAGGAGAGAAGCTGAGCTCTGTGATATATAGGGTTATATGATAGAGGAGAGAAGCTGAGCTCTGTGATATATAGGGTTATATGATAGAGGAGAGAAGCTGAGCTCTGTGATATATAGGGTTATATGATAGAGGGGAGAAGCTGATCTCTGTGATATATAGGGTTATATGATAGAGGGGAGAAGCGGAGCTCTGTGATATATAGGGTTATATGATAGAGGGAGAGAAGCTGAGCTCTGTGATATATAGGGTTATATGATAGAGGGAGAGAAGCTGAGCTCTGTGATATATAGGGTGTATTTGATAGAGGAGAGAAGCTGAGCTATGTGATATATAGGGTTATATGATAGAAGAGAGAAGCTGAGCTCTGTGATATATAGGGTTATATGATAGAGGAGAGAAGCTGAGCTCTGTGATATATAGGGTTATATGATAGAGGAGAGAAGCTGAGCTCTGTGATATATAGGGTTATATGATAGAGAGAAGCTGAGCTCTGTGATATATAGGGTTATATGATAGAGGAGAGAAGCTGAGCTCTGTGATATATAGGGTTATATGATAGAGGAGAGAAGCTGAGCTATGTGATATATAGGGTTATATGATGGAGAGAAGCTGAGCTCTGTGATATATAGGTTATATGATAGAGGAGAGAAGCTGAGCTCTGTGATATATAGGGTTATATGATAGAGGAGAGAAGCTGAGCTCTGTGATATATAGGGTTATATGATAGAGGAGAGAAGCTGAGCTCTGTGATATATAGGGTTATATGATAGAGGGGAGAAGCTGATCTCTGTGATATATAGGGTTATATGATAGAGGGGAGAAGCGGAGCTCTGTGATATATAGGGTTATATGATAGAGGGAGAGAAGCTGAGCTCTGTGATATATAGGGTTATATGATAGAGGGAGAGAAGCTGAGCTCTGTGATATATAGGTGTATTTGATAGAGGAGAGAAGCTGAGCTCTGTGATATATAGGATTATATGATAGAGGAGAGAAGCTGAGCTCTGTGATATATAGGGTTATATGATAGAAGAGAGAAGCTGAGCTCTGTGATATATAGGTGAATATGATAGAGGAGAGAAGCTGAGCTCTGTGATATATAGGGTTATATGATTGAGGAGAGAAGCTGAGCTCTGTGATATATAGGGTTATATGATAGAGGGAGAGAAGCTGAGTTCTGTGATATATAGGTGTATATGATAGAGGAGAGAAGCTGAGCTCTGTGATATATAGGATTATATGATAGAGGAGAGAAGCTGAGCTCTGTGATATATAGGTGTATATGATGGAGGAGAGAAGCTGAGCTCTGTGATATATAGGGTTATATGATAGAGGGAGAGAAGCTGAGCTCTGTGATATATAGGGGTATATGATAGAGGAGAGAAGCTGAGCTCTGTGATATATAGGGTTATATGATAGAAGAGAGAAGCTGAGCTCTGTGATATATAGGGTTATATGATAGAGGGAGAGAAGCTGAGCTCTGTGATATATAGGTGTATATGATAGAGGAGAGAAGCTGAGCTCTGTGATATATAGGTGTATATGATAGAGGAGAGAAGCTGAGCTCTGTGATATATAGGGTTATATGATAGAGGAGAGAAGCTGAGTTCTGTGATATATAGGGTTATATGATAGAGGAGAGAAGCTGAGCTGTGTGATATATAGGTTATATGATAGAGGAGAGAAGCTGAGCTCTGTGATATATAGGTGTATATGATAGAGGAGAGAAGCTGAGCTCTGTGATATATAGGTGTATATGATAGAGGAGAGAAGCTGAGCTCTGTGATATATAGGGTTATATGATAGAGGAGAGAAGCTGAGCTCTGTGATATGTAGGGTTATATGATAGAGGAGAGAAGCTGAGCTCTGTGATATATAGGGTTATATAATAGAGGGGAGAAGCTGAGCTCTGTGATATATAGGGTTATATGATAGAGGAGAGAAGCTGAGCTCTGTGATATATAGGGTTATATGATAGAAGAGAGAAGCTGAGCTCTGTGATATATAGGGTTATATGATAGAGGGAGAGAAGCTGAGCTCTGTGATATCTAGGGTTATATGATAGAGGAGAGAAGATGAGCTCTGTGATATATAGGGTTATATGATAGAGGAGAGAAGCTGAGCTCTGTGATATATAGGGTTATATGATAGAGGGAGAGAAGCTGAGCTCTGTGATATATAGGTGTATATGATAGAGGAGAGAAGCTGAGCTCTGTGATATATAGGGTTATATGATAGAGGAGAGAATCTGAGCTCTGTGATATATAGGGTTATATGATAGAGGATAGAAGCTGAGCTCTGTGATATATAGGGTTATATGATAGAGGAAGAGAAGCTGAGCTCTGTGATATATAGGGTTATATCCTGAGTAGGACATCAACAATACAGAACTAGACAAGCCCTTTAATGACCCTCTTTATGACCTAGGAAATAGATGTGCATTAATATTGCTCCAAAATTTCTGTGTCCCTGAATTTTGTGATAATGTTGAGACACATTATAGGTGTACAGTACATTGTGATGCAGCGTTACTACATTAAGAAAGCTTAGTTATTGCAAGCCATACGGGTCCTGTAATGGATGCTATTAGTGGTTGTCACCCACCATCTGTTATCTGCTCTGAAGACCAAAATAAGAAATGGCTGAAGAGAATATTAAAATGGCTTCACATAAAGAGGGAATGTGTGTCCAGGTGTTTCCTATTGTGATTCACCCCCACTGACGTAAACTAGTCTGCTGTGACCTTAGTCATGATTTTATCCTCGCAGCCGGACCATCCTACTTTTGTGCTCATGCTGGATCCGCGTTCAGGGAGCCATACATTCCTAGATTGTCCTCTAATTGTTTTGACAACTGATGCTGACTACTTTAACAATGTTCAGAACATAACAGAACAGTCAGCCGAACTTGCCAAACTCTAAACATGACCACCTGACTGTGTGTATGGAGTCCTCTAATACAGATGTTATCAGAGGGTCGAAGGATCGGACATGATGAATCTTATACCCAATCCTTAGTCTTTGGGTGGTTTAGATCATGTCATCCAGGTTAATCTTAGTTATGAAAAGTCAGTCATGGACCTACTTTCAATGACCAAGAGTAACCTAATTTAAACCAGTCAATAACAGCTTTAAGATGAGACCCTCAGTAGGTCATTGAACTAAACCAACGAATGAGTCTCAGCTTACAGATGTTTTTGACTGATTTAGATCATGTTGTCTAGGGTACTCTTGGTCATCAAAATAAGGTCAGTGACAGTGGAGCCAGGCCCCTTTCCAATGATAGATGCCAGCCCAGGGAAGGTGACTAAAAAATAAAAAAAATACTTATACTCACCTCTCCTGGGCTCAGCATCCTCTCCAGTGCTCTTCTGGCCTGTGACTGAGGTCATACGGGGCGCGTCAGTGTGATGACGTCATCGCATCCCATGTGACTGTTGAGGACCCAGCCAGACAGTGGGAGGATGCCCAGGAGAGGTGAGACAAGGTGAGTATAAGTGTTTGTTATTTTTACTCACTTTCCCTGGGCCTCCACTTATTACACTCTGGAGTCTGAGGCAACCCTAGAGTATAATAATAGCACCGGCTTTAGGGGGGCTCTTGGGAGCATATAATACTGTGTGGGGGTCACTATGGAGCATATAATACTGTGTGGGGGCCACTGTGGAGCATATTATACTGTATGGGGCCACTGTGGAGCATATAATACTGTGTCTGCTCTAGGGAGGGGGTAGGGGGCCCCAGACAAAAGTTTGCACAGGGGCCCACAAGACTTTAGTTACGCCACTGATCATTGACTAAGTGTAACCTAATCTAAAACAGCCAATGACAACTGTAAAATGAGTCTCTCATTAGGTCGTTGACCTTCTTTTGTTGGGCGAGGTTCAACTAAACTAAACCAGCCAATGACAGATGCTCTAACTCAGTCAATGGCTTCAGTAAGTTAGAACTTTCAGCTTGTAGTTGTCATTGGCTGGATTAGATGATGTGATTGGTTACTTTCACTCACCGAAATTAGGTCAATGGCACGGTTACTATTGGACATTTTTATATATGTGATATAAGACCACGTGTCCAAAAAGTCCAATAAACATTTTTTAATGGCAAAAGGTTCAATTTAGATTGAATGAGAGCTGAAATGGCTTTCAGAAAATACACTTATTTTTAATCTCTAGTTATCTAAGGTTTATAGGCTCCTTAAAGGCATAGTCCATCAATATTAGATCTGCGGGGGTCCGACACCCTGAACCCCCACAAATCACAGGTACTGAGGCAGCGTGCCTCGCGGTATTATTTAAATAAAGTTTCAAAGCACTGCAGTACCCAAAACTCACCCCTACAGTTTGTATGGCAAGTGAGCAGTGCGTCCCGCGGTATGTAAACAATACAGCGAGCTGCGCAGTCTTGGTACCGGTGATCTGGGTGGGTCCCGAGTTTCAGACCCCTGCAGATCTAATATTGATGGCCTATCAGTTTTAGAAACCGAATAACCTCTTTAACACGTGACTACAGACCCAGACTACACACTGTCACTTTTGTAGTCTGTAACCATGGAGATGCAGAGGAACTTGATACACAAAATTGAGAGATTTTTCTGTAAGACTTTTGTCAAAGTCGCTTCATTTTTTATGGCACATGCATTAGGGCAATAAGGATTGGCGGACTTACCCTTTAAGGGGGAAATGATTTTGAAGTAAATAGACAATAAGAGGTACATGCAAATTTCACTGTATTTTGTCTTGAGACTGTCAGGAGAAAATGTTCCCATCTCTGACATTTATGTCAACCCTTGCTGAGATTCACCTGTGCTTTGAAGAAGGGTAAAGAGAATACAGTCTGTCTGTTCAGTGATCTGTCAATCATCGGATGGCACAAAGGAGCGATGTATAAGCACAATGTAATAAATGAAACAATATGTAAAGTAAATAGATGAATTATTTATTGTGCAGCTGAGAAGAAAGCGAGCGGCAGAGCTCTGTCTTCATGAGGGCCAATGGTAAATATTATCTGGAACAATCCCAGCAGTTATCCGGGGGTATTTTTAGTAAAGGCAATACACCTGTAAATAAGTGATGAACGCCACTTCAGAGCAAAATCACAAGCAAGAATCAGATAAGAACTCCCTGGCATGGTGTTATTACTGGAGCTGGCACACGGATCCAGCATGACTCTATTTTAGGCACATTACAATGAAAAACAAGTATTATTTTTTCTGCCGCATTATTAATGTCTCCGCTCGGATTTTCTGTTCAAAATGTTTTCAAATCTCGGCTTAGGGTCAATGCTAATTTTAAACAGGATCATATCCAAGATGTAAGAGACGAGAATTTCACACAAAGAAGAATTGCTGGAGCCGCATAGATTTATATCTATATTCTTTCTGTAGGTAGGAACACATATGAGATACAGCCATATATTTGCCTTAAAGGGATTGTTTAATGAAAACAATCCCTGTCCATATGTCCTAGTTAAATTTAGCATATGGACGCCATCTATCCCCTAGTGGAGAGACACTCTTTAAGATTGGCTTCCATGTTAATGGACTTGAATGGTAATCCCATGTTTCTCCTGCAGTGGGCGCTCTAGGAGAAATGCAATGATTTCCTCCAACAAGGTCATCCAGAGCCAGTTCAGCAGTGATATACCGAGGCAGTGACTCCCAACCTTTTCACGCCCAGGGGACCACTGGGAAAAAAAAAACATTATTGGGTCACCCCACCAAATAAGACAAAAAACATCCTAAGGACATCAGCCCCCTGATCGGTTTCCGAAATTTAACTTGAGGCCCCCCAACGCTTACATAGTTACATATTAGATGAGGTTGGATGAAGACAACAGTCCATCAAATCCAACCTATAACCCTGTACAGTACCCTACAGTGTTGATCCAAAGGAAGGCATTTATGTCCTTTCTGACTGATAGAGTGTCTCCTAAGTTAAGTTTTCCACTTCACAGATAGAGCGAAATCCATGAACAATGGGCATTACTAACGCTGACATACAAAGCCATCCACAACCTGTCCCCTCCATATATGTCCAACCTAATCTCCTGCTACCTGCCCACACGTAACCTCCGATCCTCCAAAGATCTCCTACTCCGCTCTGCTCTTATCCGCTCTTCACACAACCGTCTCCAAGACTTCTCCCGTGCATCCCCCATACTCTGGAGCTCATTACCAAGACACATCAGACTGTCCCCCACAGTCACAAGCTTCAAGAAGGTCCTGAAGACTCACCTATTCAGGAAGGCCTACAACCCCCAATAACACTACTGTCACCACACCACCATCTGTACAGTCTCTACCCCCACCTTCTGTCTCTATCCCTCTTCCCTCATAGACTGTAAGCCCTTGCGGGCAGGGCCCTCTATCCCACTGTACCAGTTGGTCACTGTTAGTATTATATTTGTTTTGTATATCTTGTGTACTGTATGTAATTAATATAGTAATGTACAACACCAAGGAATTAATATAATAATGTACAGCACCATGGAATTAATATAATAATGTACAGCACCATAGAAATAATGGTGCTATATAAATAAACAATAATAATAATAATAATGCAATGCCAGATATCACCTGAGGTGGCACTGCAGGGAAATAGAGCGCTCCTTCTAGGATCCAACCTACAGATTACATCTTTGGGGCTCCAACCCTAAGACTGACAATGCAGTTCCCTGTATAAAGAAGCTTTCCTGACAACCTTTAGCAATGGGAGTTGGGGGCCTGGCTTCAATGGTCCCATAAAACTAGAGGGTCTGTCTCTATGGCATGTATAGTAGACCCTTGCTAAAATCTCTTTAGGTTATGGCTATTACATGCTGCAATACTCTCTATTAAACCCAGTAGGGAAAACCACAACAAAAAATGCCTGAAAACTGTCAACGAGCTGTCACTGGTTAACGTGCTGTCAATGTTACTTGGATAATACTGGGAATATATCTATGATACATCATTTCAGCATCTTTATGTATGAGCCTGACACAAGGCAATGATTTTTTATGGCTCAGTAGATTTTATCGAGTGAGGGTCTCGGCCCCTTTGACTTTTACCATCTTGTTTAATAAAACATGTAACGGGATCACGACCGGATGGGTGCGCAAAAGCCAAATAGTGGCAGCAATGTCAAAAGCTTTAAAGTGGTAGGAAGATTTAGGCCTTATTCACCCACACGACGGCCGCGCAACAGACTTTTTTGTAACAATGGGAGTGAATAAGCGTATGCACACGTCTGGTGACAGAAAAAAAACAGGCAGTTAAAGAAATTGGCCTGCTCTATCTTTGCCCAGTTTGATGGACACACAGACCGCAGACCGTTTCTATAAAACGGATTGATGTGGGTTGGGTCAAAAAAGAAAGACAAATGAAAGTAATTAGTTTTCTTTAACGACCCATTATATATGGACGCAAAACGGCATCTTGACACTTGGCCTTTAAAAATGGACAGAACAGATGCAAAATATATGTTCACGCTTGTTGGGGTCTGGTGACACTAACCTATCTATCTGCATGACTATGGTGATATGCTGGTTCTGGTGACACTAACCTATCTATCTGCAGGGCTGGGGTGATATGCTGGTTCTGGTGACACTAACCTATCTATCTGCAGGGCTGGGGTGATATGCTGGTTCTGGTGACACTAACCTATCTATCTGCAGGCCTAGGGTGATATGCTGGTTCTGGTGACACTAACCTATCTATCTGCAGGGCTGGGGTGATATGCTGGTTCTGGTGACACTAACCTATCTATCTGCAGGGCTGGGGTGATATGCTGGTTCTGGTGACACTAACCTATCTATCTGCAGGGCTGGGGCGATATGCTGGTTCTGGTGACACTAACCTATCTATCTGCAGGGCTGGGGTGATATGCTGGTTCTGGTGACACTAACCTATCTATCTGCAGGGCTGGGGCGATATGCTGGTTCTGGTGACACTAACCTATCTATCTGCAGGGCTGGGGTGATATGCTGGTTCTGGTGACACTAACCTATCTATCTGCAGGCCTAGGGTGATATGCTGGTTCTGGTGACACTAACCTATCTATCTGCAGGGCTGGGGTGATATGCTGGTTCTGGTGACACTAACCTATCTATCTGCAGGGCTGGGGTGATATGCTGGTTCTGGTGACACTAACCTATCTATCTGCAGGGCTGGGGTGATATGCTGGTTCTGGTGACACTAACCTATCTATCTGCAGGGCTGGGGTGATATGCTGGTTCTGGTGACACTAACCTATCTAGCTGCAGGGCTGGGGTGATATGCTGGTTCTGGTGACACTAACCTATCTATCTGCAGGGCTGGGGTGATATGCTGGTTCTGGCGACACTAACCTATCTATCTGTAGGGCTGGGGTGATATGCTGGTTCTGGTGACACTAACCTATCTATCTGCAGGGCTGGGGTGATATGCTGGTTCTGGTGACACTAACCTATCTATCTGCAGGGCTAGGGTGATATACTGGTTCTGGTAACCCTAACATATCTATCTGCAGGGCTGGTGTGACATGCTGGTTCTGGTGACACTAACCTATCTGCAGGGATGGAGTGATATGCTGGTTCTGGTGACACTAACCTATCTATCTGCAGGGCTGGGTGATATGCTGGTTCTGGTGATACTAACCTATCTATCTGCAGGGCTGGGTGATATGCTGGTTCTGGTGATACTAACCTATCTATCTGCAGGGCTGGAGTGATATGCTGGTTCTGGTGACCCTAACCTATCTATCTGCAGGGCTGGGTGATATGTTGGTTCTGGTGACAGTAACCTATCTATCTGCAGGGCTGGGTTATGGGGAACACACTCCCTTTAAGGGTTACTGTACAGTATATACACTGCATTGCATTTATAAACCAGGGGAAGGGAAATGGGAATAACACGCTTGTCTTCTGTTGACTGTCCTGTAGCTGCCCATGAGACAGCCACATTCATCTACTTCCCGTTATCTGCACAGTGTGATCCATGCTCTCTCTACATAACAGGGATTTCTTGGAGACGGTTACATTGTGCTCCTCGCACATTGTAATTATGTCTTTTCTTCAACTTGTCTGACTTTTGTGATTGTGCTCATCAGTACGCCGTGTCATTACCATTCTCTGCATGTAGGTGCTTGTTAATATTTAACTCCCACACAGACTATTTGTGTAGGGATTTAATAAAATCGGACACAGATGAAAGCAACTCCTGTCAATGGAAGATCGGCTGTCATGTCGGATAATGTCATGTACCTGCTCGCTATCATTTATTTTATGGTGGCCTTGGGGGGTTTCACAGATGAATTTGTGACAGTGAAGCACTGAAACCCGTACTGAATATTATGTTACTTGTTTCCTCATTATAGGACATTTAGTATTTGGTGGTCGTCCAACTGGTAGAACTGGTAGGATACAGTCATATGAAAAAGTTTGGGCACCCCTATTAATCTTAATCATTTTTAGTTCTAAATATTTGGGTGTTTGCAACAGCCATTTCAATTTGATATATCTAATAACTGATGGACACAGTAATATTTCAGGACTGAAATGAGGTTTATTGTACTAACAGAAAATGTGCAATATGCATTAAACCAAAATTTGACCGGTGCAAAAGTATGGGCACCTCAACAGAAAAGTGACATTAATATTTAGCAGATCCTCCTTTTGCAAAAATAACAGCCTCTAGTCGCTTCCTGTAGCTTTTAATCAGTTCCTGGATCCTGGATGAAGGTATTTTTGACCATTCCTCTTTACAAAACAATTCCAGTTCAGTTAAGTTTGATGGTCGCCGAGCATGGACAGCCCGCTTCAAATTATCCCACAGATGTTCAATGATATTCAGGTCTGGGGACTGGGATGGCCATTCCAAAACATTGTAATTGTTCCTCTGCATGAATGCCTGAGTAGATTTGGAGCTGTGTTTTGGATCATTGTCTTGCTGAAATATCCATCCCCGGCGTAACTTCAAATTCGTCACTGATTCTTGTACATTATTCTCAAGAATCTGCTGATACTGAGTTGAATCCATGCGACCCTCAACTTTAACAAGATTCCCGGTGCCGGCATTGGCCACACAGCCCCAAAGCATGATGGAACCTCCACCAAATTTTACAGTGGGTAGCAAGTGTTTTTCTTGGAATGCTGTGTTTTTTGGACGCCATGCATAACGCCTTTTTGTATGACCAAACAACTCAATCTTTGTTTCATCAGTTCACAGGACCTTCTTCCAAAATGAAGCTGGCTTGTCCAAATGTGCTTTTGCATACCTCAGGCGACTCTGTTTGTGGCGTGCTTTCAGAAACGGCTTCTTTCGCATCACTCTCCCATACAGCTTCTCCTTGTGCAAAGTGTGCTGTATTGTTGACCGATGCACAGTGACACCATCTGCAGCAAGATGATGCTGCAGCTCTTTGGAGGTGGTCTGTGGATTGTCCTTGACTGTTCTCACCATTCTTCTTCTCTGCCTTTCTGATATTTTTCTTGGCCTGCCACTTCTGGGCTTAACAAGAACTGTCCCTGTGGTCTTCCATTTCCTTACTATGTTCCTCACAGTGGAAACTGACAGGTTAAATCTCTGAGACAACTTTTTGTATCCTTCCCCTGAACAACTATGTTGAACAATCTTTGTTTTCAGATCATTTGAGAGTTGTTTTGAGGAGCCCATGATGCCACTCTTCAGAGGAGATTCAAATAGGAGAACAACTTGCAATTGGCCACCTTAAATACCTTTTCTCATGATTGGATACACCTGGCTATGAAGTTCAAAGCTCAGTGAGGTTACAAAACCAATTTTGTGCTTCAGTAAGTCAGTAAAAAGTAGTTAGGAGTATTCAAATCAATAAAATGATAAGGGTACCCAAATTTTTGCACTGGTCAAATTTTGGTTTAATGCATATTGCACATTTTCTGTTAGTACAATAAACCTCATTTCAATCCTGAAATATTACTGTGTCCATCAGTTATTAGATATATCAAATTGAAATGGCTGTTGCAAACACCCAAATATTTAGAACTAAAAATGATTAAGATTAATAGGGGTGCCCAAACTTTTTCATATGACTGTATATGGAATTGATGACCCAACACAAAATCTATACCAGGACCCCAACCTATCATTATCAGACTGATCTCTTCTTATGTGGCAGAGGTACTTTTGGGTTTCATGCCAATAGAAATCAGTGAGGTTGTCCTATCTGGACAATCTCTTCTCAAAATTGGGACTCGGAGATAATGTTTGCTGGTGGAAGTCACATTTCACATTGTCTTACAAATGTGATGTTACATGATGTCTACTCCGATGAATGAGCGACTATGTAACATGCAGATGTGTCCATTTGCTCCCTTACCTTAGCTACAATTTGGTTATGGATTCCAATTTCTCATGAAGCCAATTCCATACAATATCACAACATACTTGCAAACCCTTGATAGTCTTCAAATTATAACACAACCACACCACACATGGACACATACAGGACATACAGTATATTGTAACAGAGTATCATAAAATCACATGGTCTTGAAAAAATGGTTATCCCTTGACTCACATTATGGGATATGTCTGTGCAAGAGGAAAAGAACAGAATAACACATCTTTCCTCTGCACTCTCTGGTTCTCAAGCACAGATCTATATCCCTCTATGATGTTTATATGTCACATTTTATATAATAGAAAGGTCTCCAATTTTTTAGAATACCTTGTGCTTCATTTTCTTACCCTTTCAATATCTCTCCTTGGTGTTGCTTACATTCAGGGGATTACAGAACCAATACTGCAATTTTACTGAATGCAATACTTTGTCTGAACTAAGGCATTTTACCTTCAGTGATACATTGTAGCAAGATTTTAGGACAGAAGGGGGATTTTGGCTGATGGTGTATTTAGCTTATAGATTGACTGGACTGGACAAAGTTTTAGCATGTTTTAACAGTTAAGGGTTAAGGACAGGATACATGTTTGGACAGTAAGGGTCTAATTGCTGGGACCCCTGTCAATCACAAGAATGTGGGTCCCATGTGGCCCCTATGAATGGAGTGGAGGTCAAGCATGCACAATGCCACTTCATTCAATGAAGACTGATGGAGATAGCTGAGTGGAGATTTCCACTACAGTCCTGTAGACTTAGAATGGAGTAGTATTGTTCATGTATGACCAAATGGGGACACGTGTAGCACCCCGGTGGGACTAGTTGAGCTGCATTTGTATACTGTCACTTTACATGAATTTTCACTATGAAGCTTTTTATGATTGCATGGAACTGTGTTGTTTTAAGTGGGACAAACCATTCTGGCTGAAGTCAGCTGATGGTACAGCCCTCGATTTACAGCCCTCGATTTAAGACATTGTGATGAGGGAGAGGAGACAGTGAGCCTTCACCCTCTCCATTCAGGGACATGGAGGAAGCTGGAGTGAGCTTAGCTGACAACCTATTATCTCCAGTCAGATCAATGGTTAATCCACAGTCACGAGTTGGGCCATCACCCTGCTCATTTTAAAGGGACTTTATGTTAGCAAAAATGACTGATGGTAATTTTGGACAGACCTCATATCTACATTCCTTCTTATGAGCCAGTAACCTGCACACCACAGCCTTTGCATTGCAGACTTAAAGGGGTTACTCACCTTTGTAATATTGATAGCCTATCCTTTGGTTAGGCCATCAATATTAGATTTGTGGAGGTCAGACAGCCGGGAGCTGCACTTCTCACTCACTGTACAAAAGTATAACAGTGGCTTTCAGTACTGCAATACTGCCCCATAGCCTTCAATGGGATAGCACTGCCTTACTACACTTTGTACGACGAGTAAGGTCGCAAGTCTATAGGGCAGTGCTGTAGTATCTAAAGCCACAGTTACACTTTGTATGGTGAGTGAGAAGCTCAGCTCCCAGCATATAAACATTCCCGGGAGCCACAGTGTCCTGGAACAGCCGATCTATGGGGTCCCTATTACATGGAAGAGCTGCTGTTGTGTTACCTGTTGTATGTCAACCTGTTAGAGTTATTGTATCATTCAACACTGTCCCCTGAGTCCTTTATCCTCCATTCACCATCAAGGGCACTTCAACCACCATCAGGTTCAGGGAGCCTTACTACAAGGAAATGCCCTGGGGATACTACTACTACCACCATCTTCCACACTGCAGACCCCCTCTTCATGGCACTGTCCTGAGGAGTGCTAGAGAGCTGGAAGAGCCTTGAGTCTATCTATAACCAACTACTACTCCCAACCTCCCTGCATTCCTCTCCTGTTGCTGCACATGCTTGTCATTGACAGGGGTCCCAGGGGTTGGACCCCGAGCATTCATACAGTATATTTACCTATCGTGGGTCACCCCTTTAAAGCCTATCCTTTATATGCACTGTATTTAGCTGTAACATTTTTCTTACTTATATAGCGCCATCATATTCCCCAGCACTGTACAGATAATCACTGAGCATGCTCCAATTTGTAGTAATTCTACGTGTGACAATACTGAGAACTTGGTCTAGGTCTGGTCAATTTCTCCTTAATTTTAGAGTCAGTAAAGTCGTCCCTGCTGCATTTCACATTATATATATGCAAATCCAGAAATGTAGAAGCCATCGTAGCCATCGCTTCTTAATCCCATAAGTCACTTTAATATATCAAGATATGGAAATGTTGATAGCCGCACACAGTCTATCCAGCTCATGTTGGGCTTTGACAGATAAACTTGTTGCCATGGAAACGATATAAATGAATGTCTCTTTATGTGCTAAACCTGGCCCTAACCTCGCACGCCGGCGTGATCACAGCCAAACGCTTCCCTGACTCTCAAGTCAATTGCTCTTAAAAAAAGAAAAGCATTGTGCAATATTCTACAACCGCACAACCCTCATTAGGAGACGTTATTTTGATTGTAAATTTTTAATTGCCGATTTGTTTATGTAAAACGCCATGGCGAATTAGGTCCACGGGCTATTAATGGAGAAATTTACGTAATTAGAAAATGGAGCAATATTATGAGCAGTATGCAAGATATAACAATGCTGTGAAATCATTCCTTCAATATCTACAACGTGCTATTCCTCTGTTACTCCAACTGGAAATGTACAGTATGGTGTTGAGTATTCTGATACTGTCCAATGCTATCAGAGGCAGAGTGTGTTACAAATAGGAATGGTAATATCCAGTTATCAATTTATTTAGACTTTTCCAGGAGGAATAACAGAGGTACAGTACAAGGCAGAGTTTTAAGAAAATTAGTATTAGTATTATTTTATGAGGATTACAAATATTTACTAAAATGGAAATAGGCAGAGACTTGACAGGCGTGACCTGAGACTGTCGTCTTGGTGTTCTCCAGCATCGGGACGTAACGTGCAGCGCCCTCTGGAGGCCGAAACAGAGGCCAGCTTGAATAGGAGTGGGGATGGGTAAGTAAAATATTGTCCGTGACCTATTGGATTAAATAGGTAGCAGCCTAACATATCAATGTGTGGAAGTCAAAAAAGGGGGCAATATATTGTGTGGGGACCAAAAGATGGACAATATATTGTGTGGGAGAGAGTAAAGAGTAAA
Organism: Leptodactylus fallax; assembly: GCA_947044405.1. Classification (NCBI taxonomy): domain Eukaryota; kingdom Metazoa; phylum Chordata; class Amphibia; order Anura; family Leptodactylidae; genus Leptodactylus; species Leptodactylus fallax. The sequence continues at coordinate 5,330,919 of CAMRHE010000028.1, read as the reverse complement.
AAATACACTAAGGGTAGCAAATAAAGGGGGAAATATACTGTATGGGGGGCCAGTAAAGGAGGTAATTAATGGGGCCCTGAGACATAATTTTCCTCAATTTCCATTATGCAACCAAAGATTGCCAGGTCGCTGTGCAGCTCCTTCCCTAATGTTAGTGAATGGAGTCACTTTACGACCCTCTAGTATGCCAAGACCACCAAAAGTGTCAAGCAGTGCTCGACCTAAAGTTGTGGTCACAGTTTTTATGGCTTATTGTGTGAAGCTAGTAATGTCAGGGGGCGCCTTTCTATAGATCAAAAGATTATTGACACCTATAGAAGAAGTGCAAAGGCGACTGGTCAGCCATTTGGTGTCTTAGCCCTACAGACCACTGATGGGACTGGTGACTGGACAGGATTCTTTGCCAAAAATATACTGGCTTGAGCAAAAGCTTAAAGGGGTACATTAGCCATCTCTGGTGGTCCCATTCACAGCAGGGAGCAAAAACACCTTGGATCTAGTGATCGGAGCCCTACGTTGCAAAAAACGCAGTTTTACAGTACCTGCAAAGTGGAAGGGATTCTGGCTAATCCCATCTACACATTTCAGAAAAAAATCCAAAGTGGAAATGCTGCAAATTCAAAAACATTTGCGTTTTTGCAAATCGTAGCATGTCGATTATACCTACAGAAGCTATGTGAGGCCTTAGACTAAAACTGTCTAACAGGGCATATAAAGGGGGAATTTACTAATTCTATCGGTGCCACATTTTTCTGACATACATGCGGTAAATGTGGCACATCTTTGGTGCACAGCACTTTTTTTTATGCCAAAGATTGGGGTGAAGACCAGTGGACACCTCGGCCCAACAAATTTACTATAACTCATTTGGCATGAGTTTCAATTATTAAGAGGCCAAATCTGTTAATAATTAAGGTAGTCAGTCGACTGGCATATAAAGCACCCTTAAGCATCTAAAACATGGAATAAATATGGCACTTGATATGTGCCAGTTTTTTGGTGCAATAAGAGCCACAGTTCTGACAAATTTTGCCTACTAAACTTCCCCCAGCTGTGTTATGTCAAGAGTCGGTTCTGCGGGGGCGGTGCCTGACACAGGGATTCCAAAAACACCAATGATAGAATTCCTGTGTCATGCCCCGCCCCCTATAAGCATAGACTTCATTTTTCAAAACTGCAGTTTTGTCTGCATTGTCCTGTTGTTAATTAAAATATGGCAACCGCTCAGGAGTTAACAGCCGCCATATCCACTCAGCGGCAATGCAATGAACAGATCATGGGCATCAAACACCCTAATGCCTCAGTTAAACATGACCAAGGCACCATCTTACTGGCAGCATTTTGGGGTGAATCATCAACCCCCAGAGCAAGTTGTGGGAGCAGCGATCCATTGCCATAACAGCCGGGAGCCTATTGAGGCCTGCAAAAGATCTATTACAGATTGCTCTAGCCTGGTCTACCAACTTATAAAAAAATAAAATTTCCCATACGATGAATGCCATAGCAGAAAAAGAAAAATCTAAATGGCCGAACCGCAATTTTTTCACCTCCCATAAAAATTTGGACAAAAAGCGATCACAATAGACATTTAGCAAAATGGTATAACTAAAAAAAGACATCTGGCCCTGCATGAAAGACGCCTTATGTAGCCCTGTACGAGGAATTATAAAATAGTTACAGGTGTCAGAATATGGACACTCCTACAATTTTTTTGCAAAATTTTGGATTTTTTGTTAAAGGGGTTGAAATGTATAAAAACTATATAAATTTGTTATCACTATAATCGTACCGAGCCACAAAATACAGGTGACATGTCATTTTGGCTACACAGCGAACGCTGTAAAAACAAAGCCCCTAAGAAAGTCACGCTGATGCAGTTTTTCTCTAATTCCACCCCATTCTGAATCTTTTTCAGCTCACCAGTATATCATACAGAATATTAAATGGTATCGCTACAAAGTACAATTTGTTGTGCAAACATTAAGCCCTCATATGGCTCTGTGAATGGAAAAATAAAAAGTTATGGAAAAAATTATGGAAGGCTGGGATTAAAAATGAAAATAAAAAAATGTCTATGGTGGGAAGGGGATTATCATTATAATAGGAATAATGAAAATAAAGAATATCTAGAGGACGGCGATATCGAAGGAGGAACGTGACTTCCTTTTTTAAGAACGGTAATGCTGTACCTCAAAGTCTACTTCTTACAACCCTACTAATGCTCTACTAAGACAAGCGACGGATCATGATTCATCTCCTGACAAATATCTGACACGAAGACAAATCCAAAAAATTGAAAGACAAGTAACAAAGGCAGAAGATTCCAAAGTAATTAATTACTCAATTAGGTAATTATCTCAGAAAGAGCATAGAAATCAGGAGATAATGGAGGATGCAAACGCGAACAGCAGGGGCGCCTGACAATCAAATTTATAACACAATTGTAATTTACCAGCCAGAAAATAAAAAATGTCAGTACACTGTACCCTCTGTATGCCATTGTCGTCTAAACTTAAAGGGGCATTCCAGATTATTGGGTTCATTTCAGTCCTCAATGGTCATGTGGGGCACACCAATGTCATGACACTTGCGTTTAAGCTTCATGAGGTCAGCGCATCCTATAGTGTGACTTAAAGAGGACCTTTCACCAACTCCTTGCATCCTTCAATAGGCCCCCCTCCACTGATTCTGGCACAGTTGGAATTTTTTCTCTAGCCCCCACCGTTCCTGAGTAATCATGTCTGTTAGTTTCAGCCCCCAATATACTAATTTGCTCCAGCCCAGGACTGCCCACCTGACAGTACAGAGCCTAATTAGCATACTGACTGCTAAAAATAACAGCACTGATTGCTCAGGAACGGTGGGGGCTAGAGAAAAAATTCCGGCTATTAATGGATACAAAGAACTTAGATGAATATAATGATGTGAGATATGTTCAGTAGAAACCGCAGGAGAGGTCAGATATTGTATACAGCACTAAAATGTGGGCACACTGGATCTGGTTGTGACCAGATCACCGATCCAATGCTCTGCTGCCAGTGATTCTGTGTATTCCACTGGATCAGAATACTTGTATTGTCTTCTGTTACCTCCGCCGGGGTCTTCGCGCTGCTCTGCTACACTTCAGACACGGCTTAAACTGACATTTATAAATTCAGGGATTTTACAGATTAAAACAAAAAGGGAAAAAATAAAGTTGTTAAAGCCTCTTGGCCATCTGCTCTGTGTGAGGGCTCCTCATAAGAACATTACAGCGGCTTCCTGTGTACTCCACCGCGGCTACACATCTTCATAAACAGTGCTGAGGAGCCGACGACTTGTAGGGAATATCAAGAATCCAGAAAGGAAGAAGAAAGAAATGTCTAAATATGTACAAAAGATAATAAAGTGTCAGATGCATGAACCAGAAATGTACTAACTTTATCTATCTACGTCTATCTATCTATCTATCTATCTATCTATCTATCTACAGTATCTATAATCTATTTATCTATCTATCTATCTATCTATCTATCTATCTATCCCTTCTATCCGTCTATCAACAATCTCCTATCTATCTATCTATCTATCTATCTATCTATCTATCTATCCCTTCTATCTGTCTATCAGTAATCTCCTATCTATCTATCTATCTATCTACGTCTATCGATCCCTTCTGTCTATCATCTTTATTATCTATCTATGTCTATCAATAATCTCCTATCTATCTATTATCTATCTACATCTATCTATCCCGTCTATCTATCTATCTATCTATCTATCTATCTTCATTATCTATCTATCTATCTCATATCTATCTATCTATCTTCTATTTATCTTCCTGATGTATCTATCTATCTATGTCGATATCTACCTATATATTTGTTTATCTACAGTATCTACTTCTGTTACATATGTCTGTCTATCTATCTATCTATCTATCTATCTATCTATCTATCTATCTATCATCTGTCTATTAGCTATTTATCTATTATCTATACATACGTCTACACTATCATTATCTATGTAGATATCTAATTTGCTATCTTTATCATTATCTGTCTAGTCACTATCTAATCTCATTTTATCTATATTATCTATCTATATATGTAGATGTTTATCTATGCTGCAGTATCTATTATCTTTCTAGATATCTAATATTATATCTGTCTCATTATCTTTTATCCAATGACTCTTTTAATCAAACATCTAATAAGTGAAACCTCCAGAAGTCCATCTATCATCCGGCATCCATCTAAGATGGCTTTAGGCATACGGAGTATAACTGTTGTTCTGCGCTAACAATAAAATTTATTTTATCATTACCATTTTCCTGTTGTTATTATTTTTAGCTCAGACGCTTCATTAGCAGAATTGATGCAATATTCAGAGTAATTAAAGAAAATTTCACTTCAGAAAATATTTCTTGTGATCGCATCACCTCCAGTCTAGAAGGACTCTGTATCCGGAATGATGTAATTAGAGATGATTGAAGACAAAGCTGGATGTGCTTAAAGATTCTACCACATTACATGTCCTAATGTGGCATCCCAGAGCTGGCTATGGCTGGGCTGAGGGTGATCTCTGTGCATTGTATTATTTCCTGTTGCTTCATAGCCTGTGTGACATAGCAGGGGGTCCTGAGTCTCACACAACACAGCGCCACCTAGTGAGCCTCACACATGCATTACACCTCCCATAGGATTGAATAGTAACCAAATGTCCAATGGGAGGACATCGCCTGGGAAAAGGGGAGGAGTCAGCTGATCACTGGGTCCCCATGGTAACACCCCTGCAGGAAGGTCCTGCGTGTGAGGAGTTAGAAGTGTGGAGTGTTAGGAGGAGGAGGTGAGGAGATAAGTGTGATGTCCTGTGAAGAAAGCAGTGAGTTTAGTGCAGGAATCTCAAGTCCTAGACAGGCCCAGGAAGGTTGGAGAGCTGACATACTCCAGCTATTCAGAAGATCCTGTCCCCTGTCTGCCTAGCCATCGCCCTGAAGGAAGTCAAGCATCATTATCTTGTCAGCATGAGACTGTGGAGAGAACATTCTGGAACACGTGCTCCATAGCAAGTATCACAGGATCCAGGGGCCAAGGCCAGACCTGTGGAATATCCTGCCACCCTGACTATTGCACCCCGAAACTCTGAGCTATCAGGACCACATAACGTGAGTGGGGAATATTATGTACTAGTATCATGGTGGGCATCCTCCTATGTGCCAAATAGGAGCCCAGACGCACCTTAGGGCTGTAACACTGAAGTATAAGGGGCTAGGAACACCTTTCATCAAGTCTACCCTGCACCCCAGGACTTTGCTGTGTCACCAGGCGTACCCCGTTGTTTTGTATTGAAGAAACTGTTTAAGCATTTGTGCCTCCACACCCATGGAAGTAAAAGTTCAACTTTACAACCGTTTCTGTGTCTGACTCTGCACCGACAACATCAGGGCGCCCCAAACACCACCAGTCAGCACAGTATAGGGGAAGCGCCCCGGGGGAACAATCACCACCAACATTTGTGCAGCCCCCTCATCACCGGTACCAGTGGTGGTAACGTGGGACAGCACCAGCGCTGCGCCCTCGTGCCCAGAGACCGTGACAAGTCTGCGCTGTTTGCACCCCGCAATCCCAACTGCAGCGTTACCTTCCATCTGGTCACCGCAAGAAAAACTGGCGTCACGAACAGGATACGGGTGTGTGCCATTTTGAGAAAGTCGCCACGAAAAGTGCACCAAATTGTCTCCAGAGCATCGGTCTTTATTGTGGACTTTGCTAAGATCAAGTTTATTCCCTGAGAGTGCTTGCCACAAAGAGGGGGAGCCCTATACCCCTGAAGTAAGCCCTAAAGACTGTCCTCTCAGTGTGTTACAGCCCTGGAAGAGTTAAAACGCCCAGGACTTGTTTGCTGCGCCACATCGCTGTGTAAGAACGCCCACAAAGGGTTAACTGTTCCTTGCAAAAGTGCGGGAGATTTTTAGCACTGCCCATGAGGCCAGGAGACCCATCTGCCGCCATCTTAGGAGAGCCCAGAATGCTGAGCGCAATGCTCCAGCGCACCCATACAAGAAAGTGAAAGGCGAACGTGCCGGCGCCATTTCTGACTCTCCGGTGCCGCATCACCGTCCCTGCTGTGCACCGCTGATCTCTGGTCCACGCTGCAGTTGCTGTCAGTGAGTACTGTGCCTCCCTGTCCTTGTCTTCAGTCCTCCCACGGCCCCAGCGAGTGTTTTCCGTGTACAGTGTCTGTGGGGAGTGCCACCATTAAAGAGGGGGAGCACACCGTCAGCCTGCATCACAGTGACTCTGTTAATAGCTACAGCATTCTTAAAGGGACAGCATTCCAAGTTGTAGTCTCCATTCCCTGCCAGCAAGCAGTTGAGTTTCTTAAAGAGACGGCGACCTAATTTCAGTCATACCTGCAAACAACATGACTGAGCAAAGTGACATTGTGCCATCTGTTTCTAGTGATCCAGCAGTGCCCATGGCGAGCAGCCTACCATTCTCAATGCCATTTTACCCTGGCGCACCATGGCTGCCGCACTACAAAGGGGAGGCGCATACCCTCAGGGACTTTCGTGAGAAGATGCTGTCTCTCTTCCAGTTCTATCCTCTGAATACAGAACAGCAGATACAGATCCTGCTGGGCCAGCTTGAGGGTGCTGCAGCTAGGGAGGTCAAATCCTGGCCTGCCTCTGACAAAAGAACCCCTGGGCAAATTCTGGACAAACTCCAGGTGAACTTTGACGTGCGATCTGTCTCCGAGGTAAAGATGCGCTTCTTTTCCAGACGACAACTACCTGGTGAGACCCTGCGGGACTATGCTTTATCCCTCCAAGAGGCATTCAGAGCTGTGGTGCAAGTGGATCCACGTGAAAATGTGGACTCTGATAAAATCTTGCTTGACCGCTTCATAGAAGGGGCGGGTACCACATTGCTCCAGAGTCAGTTGCGAATGCTTGCTGCACAACATCCCAGCATCACGTTTGCTGACTTCAAGGCCCTTGCCATGCAGGTCTTGGGACAGGAGCAGCCCCAGCCGAGCCCAGTCATCTGTGTTCCCTCACCTGGACCCTCAACAAGCATTGCTCCAGTTGTCCTGCCACTACCTCTGGGTACCTCACCTGCTGCCCAAACTGCGCAGACTACACCAGCAGACTCCAGAGATGACCTTCTGGCCCGAGTGGATCATCTGACCCGTGCCATGGAACAGATCACCGTCCGTCTAGATCGTCTGACCCAGCCGTCTTCATCGTCCAGTGATCCTTTGCGAAGTCTCAACATCTCACCTGAGTCGCCACCCAGACGTCCGTCTTCAGTGAAACCTCCGCAGAGTGAGAGGCCATACTGTACCTATTGCCATAGATATGGACACACCAGGCCTCAGTGTTTTCAGTTAAACGGGCCACCCCCGAGGCAGCGGGCCGCCCCTCGGGAGGAAAGAAGAAGGGCCCAGGTGAATCTTCAGTGCCATTGTCACGCTTCGTCTCAGCCTGCCCACACATCACAATCCGGGTGAACGGCGTCCCTCTGACAGCGTTGGTGGACACTGGATCTCAGGTAACAACCCTGCGCAAGCAGGTGTTCCTTGAACATTGGGACTTAGGTGTGTTGAATAGAACACCTGACACATGGATAAATCTGTGTGCCAGCAATGGACAGCCCATACCACAGCAGGGTTATTGGGAACCCACTATCCAGATTGGGGACTTGAAACTGCCTAGACAGGGTGTAATTGTCACTGATGTAGAGGATGATAGGTTTGCAGTTGTAATATTAGGCATGAATGTTTTACGCCATTGCTTTGCAGAAGTGTTGGATGCCTTGCATGCCTCTCTCCTTACAGCTTCTCCCAGTGACCAGCAGACCATTCAGCGGGCCATTCGTGTACTCAATGCCCAGCACAAGTTCGCCAACAAACAAGGTGAAATTGGTCAAGTCCGGATCCACGATACCCGTCCAGTAACCCTACAGCCTGGAACAGAAACTATAGTGTGGTGCCGTGCCCGTCCGGGCATAGAAAATCAGGACTACGAGGCCTTGCTACAACCCATACAGGTAGATGGCCAACCACTTGTCATGGCTGCCCACAGCCTTGTCACAGTTTCCAATGGACGTGTTCCTGTCCGCTTAGTCAACTTGGGCGATGCTCCCGTGAACCTCCACAAGTTCCACTCTGTGGCCCTGCTACACCGGTTAGCACCAGAAGACATTCTCTCTGGTGATTCTACCGCCACACAGCGTTCCACCCAAGCTGCTGAGAACATTCAGAATGGAGCCACGAAGTCCTGGTGGGATGAATTGAACGTGGGAGACGCCAATACCCCTATAGAGCACATCAATGGGGTTCGCAATGTGGCCAAGCGTTACCAACAGGCATTCAGCAAACACCCATTGGACTTTGGTAAGACCACGACCATACAACATCGCATTCTGACTGGCGACCACCATCCAATCAAGGAGCGTCACCGTCCAATACCACCAGCGATGTACCAACCGGTGAAAAAGTTGATCCAAGAGATGCGAGATGCTGATGTCATCCGGGAGAGTAACAGCCCCTGGGCAGCCTCGCTAGTCCTTGTCAAGAAGAAAGACGGAACCCTACGATTTTGTGTGGACTATCGTAAACTCAACAACGTCACGCACAAAGACGCATACCCATTGCCGCGGATTGAGGAATCTCTAACGGCTTTGGGATCAGCTACCTGTTTCTCGACCCTGGACTTAACCAGTGGATACTGGCAAGTCCCTATGGCGCCTGAAGATCGTGAAAAGACTGCGTTTACGACCCCGATGGGACTCTTTGAATTTAATAGTATGCCATTTGGGCTATGTAATGCCCCAGCCACATTCCAACGGCTTATGGAGAGGTGCCTCGGCCATGAGAATTTCCAGAGTGTGCTACTGTACCTGGACGATGTTATTGTATTCTCCCGGACATACCAAGAACACCTTCGTCACCTGTCCGAGGTATTCAAGGTACTTATACAGCACGGCCTAAAGTTGAAGCCCTCCAAGTGCTACCTGTTGAAACCCCAAGTTCACTACCTTGGGCATGTCGTGAGCGCACAAGGCGTCCAACCTGATCCTGAAAAGATCACTGCAATCCAGAACTGGCGAAGACCAACTACCGTCAAAGAAGTCCGAAGCTTCCTTGGATTCGCAGGTTACTACCGGCGTTTCATACCACACTTCGCCCAAGTAGCCGAGCCTCTGAACGAGTTGTTGCGCGGTTGTCCCAGAGAAAACTACAACCGAAAGCTTCCGGTAGACTGGACAGCGCGTCAAGAGGAAGCCTTTCAAGCGCTTAAAGCACTTCTGACGCAACCACCAATTCTAGCCTATCCCGACTACAGTCAGCCATTCCGCTTGTACACAGATGCAAGTCACCAAGGTTTGGGTGCAGTGTTGTCCCAGGTTCAGGACAACAAAGAGCGAGTCATCGCCTACGCCAGCAGGAGTCTGAGAGGCGCGGAGAAGAACGACCAGAACTATAGTTCTTTCAAACTCGAACTTCTGGCGCTTGTCTGGGCCGTGACAGAGAAGTTTAAAGACTACCTGGCTGCCACACCCTTTACCGTGTACACAGATAACAATCCGTTGGAGCATCTGGACACTGCTCGACTGGGAGCCCTTGAACAACGGTGGGCCTCAAGACTCACGAATTACAAGTTCTCTGTCAAGTATCGCAGTGGCAAGTCCAACGCTAACGCTGATGCACTCTCAAGGTTGCCTGTGGGAGAAGAACCACCCCGAGAAGACATCTGGGAAGAGGTGGAGATGCCACCATTCTACAACAAGTTTGCCCAACAGGTTGCTATTGGTGTCCCTGTAGAAGGAGAATCTCTGGCGAAAACAGCTGCCAAATCCCTCCAGGAGCCATCTCTGTGGAAAACGTTCCAAGAAGAGAGCAGAGTTTTAGGAGAATTGTCAGATTTCCTGCTTACAGGAAGAATACCAACCCGTGTAAAGAGAGGTCTTCATGACGTGGAATTAAAACGCCTTTGGCGACAGAGGAAGCGCCTGTTTGTCCAACGAGGCCTTCTACTTAGAAACACTCTTGATCCTGTCACAGGTGAAAGGCTTCATCAGATCCTCGTACCAAGAAGAGACGCACAGATGATACTTGAGGCGTATCATGACAGATCTGGTCACTTCGGGGTACAAAAGACCGAAGCTACCATCCGTCGTCGCTTCTATTGGGTTGGGATGAGGAGTGACATTGAGAGTTGGTGCCGAGAGTGTCCCGCCTGTAGTATCACCAAGGAAGGTCGAAGAGATCAGAAGGCCCCTCTACATCCAATTAAGACTCAAAAGCCGTGTGAAATTGTTGCTCTGGACCATGTGAAGTTGGGTCCCACACGTTCCGGCTACAGCTACGCTCTGACAATGGTGGATCATTACTCCAAGTTCCTTGTCATCTTGCCTGTCAGAGATCTTACAGCAAGAACTACGGCTGAGACCTTCTACGCAGTTTGTCCGCCATTACGGTTGTCCTGAGCATATCCTCACCGACCGTGGATCGGCGTTTGAATCCCAATTGTTCCGTGAGCTGTGTCAGTTCCAAGACTGCAAGAAGTTGCGAACCACAGCGTATCACCCTCAAGGGAATGGTATGTGCGAGAAGGCAAATCAAGTGATCATCGGCATGCTAAGAACAGCCGCAGTTACACCTGGTGTTGAGTGGCCTGAGCGTATCAAGGACTTGGCCTATATTTACAACAACACACCCCAAACATCTACGGGATATGCACCATTTTATCTAATGTTTGGAAGACAAGGTCAACTTCCTTCAGACTTAACTCTTGGTGTGAAGGTCCCTGACACCATCAATCCACTACCCATAACAGACTGGGTTGTTGAACACCGCCGACGTATGGAGGAAGCTAAAGAGATAGTTGAAACGCGCATGGATGAGGTTCGTAGGAGACAACAGGAGGATTACAACCATCACGCCCATGCAGCGCCCCTGAAAGTTGGCGACCGTGTATGGTTAAAGAATAACCATCGGAATGGGAAATTGGATCCATTCTGGGAGAAAGAACCATACAGTGTCATCTCCATACCATATCCTGAATCCGACGTGTATGAGATCTCTAAACCTGGGAGACAGCCCCAAGTAGTACACCAAAACCGTCTGAAGCTGTGCCTTAAAGAAGGACTACCCACAGAGGTGACCCCAGCTGAGACAACGAGTACAGAGATCTTGTCACCTTCTGAAGCAAAAGAGAGACCCCCAACGTTAACTGAGCTTATGTGGGCGCCTAAACTACTACCATTTAGCTGTTATCCACCAATTGCTCTAGTGCAAGAGAACCCTTCGACAGATGATTTAATTGATTTCAGTGACTCTGTTCCTGATTCAAATCTCGTTCCACTTAGGCGTTCTGAGCGTACCACAAAAGGCATACCTCCAACACGCTATAGTGATGCCATGGCTGTCCTTGGGTAAAAGAGGTTAACTGTCTCTGCTTCTGTATATATGTTATTCCTGCTCTGATTACATTAATGTTTTTCCTGTGTGTATATACAGTATATATATAATATCTTGCCATGTAATATAGTATTTACATTTATATGCAACAATCCAAGCCATAGTGCCTGGCTCACCGAGCCAAGGAAGTTCTGTTACCCCATTGCGGTATGGACATTCGTGCTAGAGTGCCTACTCTTCCTTACAGAAAGGACTGTTTATTGTTTCTCAGAGAGACTCTCATGATAATGGACACTCACGAAATTTGTGCCAGAGAGCCTCTGGACCCATTTGCACTACTGTTGTTTCTATATGGACTGTCTGATGGTACCGCCAAAAGGTTCCATAAGTCTGAGTTTAATTATCTCTCCGTTACCCTTCAGACTTCTCATGGACATTCCAGGACTATGCCGGGAGGTCTTACCTCAAGTTTCTAGGTATTATATTTTTCTAAACTGTTAGTGACATTTGCACTTTATTCGTATTTATTAATGTTATGTTACATTTCTCACCTTCACCCCAGCCCGTCGCCGAGGTCGGCTCAGTGAAAGAGGGGGAGTATGTGGCATCCCAGAGCTGGCTATGGCTGGGCGGAGGGTGATCTCTGTGCATTGTATTATTTCCTGTTGCTTCATAGCCTGTGTGACATAGCAGGGGGTCCTGAGTCTCACACAACACAGCGCCACCTAGTGAGCCTCACACATGCATTACACCTCCCATAGGATTGAATAGTAACCAAATGTCCAATGGGAGGACATCGCCTGGGAAAAGGGGAGGAGTCAGCTGATCACTGGGTCCCCATGGTAACACCCCTGCAGGAAGGTCCTGTGTGTGAGGAGTTAGAAGTGTGGAGTGTTAGGAGGAGGAGGTGAGGAGATAAGTGTGATGTCCTGTGAAGAAAGCAGTGAGTTTAGTGCAGGAATCTCAAGTCCTAGACAGGCCCAGGAAGGTTGGAGAGCTGACCTACTCCAGCTATTCAGAAGATCCTGTCCCCTGTCTGCCTAGCCATCGCCCTGAAGGAAGTCAAGCATCATTATCTTGTCAGCATGAGACTGTGGAGAGAACATTCTGGAACACGCGCTCCATAGCAAGTATCACAGGATCCAGGGGCCAAGGCCAGACCTGTGGAATATCCTGCCACCCTGACTATTGCACCCCGAAACTCTGAGCTATCAGGACCACATAACGTGAGTGGGGAATATTATGTACTAGTATCATGGTGGGCATCCTCCTATGAGCCAAATAGGAACCCAGACGCACCTTAGGGCTGTAACACTGAAGTATAAGGGGCTAGGAACACCTTTCATCAAGTCTACCCTGCACCCCAGGACTTTGCTGTGTCACCAGGCGTACCCCGTTGTTTTGTATTGAGTAAACTGTTTAAGCATTTGTGCCTCCACACCCATGGAAGTAAAAGTTCAACTTTACAACCGTTTCTGTGTCTGACTCTGCACCGACAACATCAGGGCGCCCCAAACACCACCAGTCAGCACAGTATAGGGGAAGCGCCCCGGGGGAATAATCACCACCAACATTTGTGCAGCCCCCTCATCACCGGTACCAGTGGTGGTAACGTGGGACAGCACCAGCGCTGCGCCCTCGTGCCCAGAGACCGTGACAAGTCTGCGCTGTTTGCACCCCCGCAATCCCAACTGCAGCGTTACCTTCCATCTGGTCACCGCACTAATGTGGTCCCTGGGCTCCTGTCTGGGGGCCCGACATTCCAGGCAGGGCTATCTGATATCCACAATAGAGGAGGGATATTTTGGGAAGTTCTTCTATTTTAAGCAGCAGAATACACAGGCCAATGGATTGTGGGGTGGCTTGGTCATTTTTGAGTACTAGTAAACCAAATACTTAAGATCCCACCAAAGTCCCAATAAGTTCTATGTGGGATGGAAATTGCTACTAAAATCATCTATTTTGGAGTCATGTTATGGTCACCCACCATCAGCCCATACAACTTACATATTACATTACATATTTATGTTTAGCATTTTTTAAAACATTAACAATATTTAATAATCCTGAAATGTTACGGTTTTCACGCTGACCAGTTAGCCTTTAAATAGGCAACACTTCCTGTTCTGTAAAGATCACTCCACAGTCATCTCATCATCATTACAGGCAGGATTACAATGTAAGGTAACACAGGCTCCATAGCTCACAATAGGTGATGGTCACAGCTCACCTTTTCCCCCTCCCTGTACAATGACCTCTGTATAAGTCACAGAGCATGCCCACATTAGTCTCCTATAGAGAATAACCCTTTAGTGACCGGCCTGTATAAGGCCATAATGAGCGATACATTTTTTTGCGTTCTTCCATGTTACATACCAAAAGCTATAACTTTTTTTATTTTTCTGTCCATATAACAGTATGAGGGCTTGTTTTTGACGGGACAAGTTGTTTTGCGGTAAATATATCCCACTGATTAACTCTTTCAGGACAGAAAAATCAGCAATTCTGCCATTGTATTTTTATGCTTTTTTTTATAGTTTTACTACCTTTGAAAGTAAAAACACTTATTTATTTATTTATTTATTTATTTTCATCACCATTTTCCGAGACCTATAACTTATATTTTTATAATATAATAATTTTTAACATAATTGTGTGAGGGCTTATTTTTTGGGGAAGTCCTGGTATTTTTATTGATGCCATTTTGGGGAACATAACATACTTTTAATAATTTTTTTATTTTTTTTGGCTGACAAACAAAAATGACAATTCTGGCATGTTTTTTTTATATGAAACTAATTAATTTTTATTTTTTGTACTCTGTGTGGACTTGAAGTTGGGATCTTTCGATCACTTGCATAATACATTGCACTCCCTATGTAGTGCAATGTATTATACAGTCTTTCATATTCTGACAGATTATTAGGCTATGCCACTGACACGGCCTAATAAGTTTATATTGAAGGGAGACCTGGACACCTTCATCAGGCCGATGGCAGGAAAAGATATCATTTGCCAGTGATAACATTCATAGGGGATGCCCATGTCTAGAGGAGGGGGCCCCCTCCCTCCAAATCCATTTACATGCCCTGGTTGCTATTGAAACTGGAATCTAAAGGGTTAAACACCCGGAAGCGGCAATTTTTCGAGCTCAGGTGTTAGTAGCAGGTGTGGATTGGGGACCTGCTTCAGACAATGCGGGAGATCTCATAATATTCAACTAGCATAGAAAGTCAATTGCATCGGAGTAAGACCTATGAGCAGTGGCGTAATTAAAGTCTTGTGGGCCCCGGTGCAATCTTTTGTCCGGGGCCCCCTACCTCATCCCTACAGTGAATTCTTGATAGTGATGGTTACGGCTGCTAAGGAGTTTAATCAACCTTAGTGTGGTTACGGTAATCTGGGGGTCTCCTTGGTTTATGGACCAGATGGAAGCTGTAATCTCAATACTGATGCCAGTGCTTTATGGGCCCCCTAAGGCTCCTGGGCCAAAGTGTGACTGCACCCTCTGCACCCCCTCAAGTTACGCCCCTGCCTATGAGTGACCTACATACCTAAAATCTAGACATCGGACACTAATGGGTTAATAAGCCATCTCCTGACTACAGGTTCCTATGTGAATGCCGTAAAGCAAGTCTCTGAATGCTGTTACAGCTCAGGAAAGATGGCCGACCACATAGCCAGGTACAAAAAATAGAATTTTAGGAATGTACAAGCAAAAAATGTATCAGATTAGATGGTTTTATATAGTTGACACATTCCCTTTATGTAAAAACTAACCTGGAACTTAAACCTCTCGTCCATTCAACTGGTTAATGGCGTAATTGTTAATTGTCAGTGACAAGTCCTCCCGGCTGTCTATTATACGCTAACAGTATTATGTGCTGTATAGTTGTCAGCAGTCTCAGTAATTCATCCTCACACTCACCACTACGTTATATATATATATATATATATGTATATATATATATACACACATATCTGCATTATTATAGATGACTACGGCAGCGTCAGTGTCTCCAGTCTGTCATATACTGAAACCAAGCTCTAATATTAGGAAAAATGAATCTCACAAGTATCGCATTTCTGAATAGTTAAATAGAATTCCTTCGTGATCCCGGATACATCTGCCTTAACATTTCTAACCAATTATAAATTGAATATTAGTGCTTTTTAATGCTAATCTGCTCCGCTCCGAACAGAAAATCAATAATCATTAGGAGGACGGGAGGGAAAGGACGGCTGCAGAAATTACTTCTGGGATGGAAAATAGAGACAGAATATATAATAATAAAACAGAAAATCGCAGAATTACCTAGAAAATCTGTTCTTAAGCAAAGATGAGACATGTTTATACAGGTAATAGTACCGGTATTAACAGACCCTAGATGACGCAACACTGAGTCATAACGTCGCATATGAAAACATTTTGTGTGGCACCAAATATTCCCCTACAGAAATCTCTCCATAAAACAGCATCTCATTAAGGCTAAAGCTCCATGTAGTGGGCCGCAGCACAAAAGCGCTGCAAGAAAAACAGCGACAGTAACGCACCGCGTTTTTTCCCGCAGCACTTTTCACAGAAAGTCCACAGAGTTTCCCTCTTTTGACTTTCTGCTTCAATTATACCTATGGGGAAGCAGCCGGCGTTTGCGTAGGTATAATTGACATGCTGCGATTTCCAAAACCGCAACGATTTTGGAAATCACAGCGTGTCCGCTGCGAATATTTTTCTGCAATGTGTGGATGGCATTCGTTAGACTGTAGTGACTGTAAATAAGCTACATACAAGCTACTTTCATCATGGGTAGTGTTGAGCGAACCCGAACTGCACAGTTCAGGTCTGAGCCGAATTTCACACATTCGGGTACCCGAACCCAAACGTCAGCGCTGAAGTTCAGGTCCGGGTTCGGCTCATCCCTAAAGCTGGTTGATTGACTGCTGAGCAGCCAATCAACCAGCTTCAACCCCTTCACGCATTGTCAAGTACATGTACGTGGGAGAATGTGGGTAGTTACCACGTACGTGATGGTGATCAAGTGGGCTTAGAAACAGAGCCCGTGCAATCACCGTGGGAGCCCAGCTGTATGTAACAGCCAGCGGGGATGGTGATAACACCGATCCCTGCTGTATAACCCTTAAGATGCCACAGTCAATAGCGACCGCGGCATCTTAGGTGTTTGTCATTGAAACTGAATGCCGTGGGCGGCATCGGGAGCGGGTGTTAGCTGTAACTGACAGATAACACCCTGCTCCTTAACCCCCGAAACTCAGCTCCGATCAGGGTTTATTAACCCTTTCAACCGCGTTTGACTGTGGCATCCAAGGAGTTCCGTCGTGCCAAATGTCCCCCTCAGCACCCCCCCCACGGCGAGATCGGGGGTGCCCATACGTATCTTCTGCAGTCTGGGGTCTGGCCAGTGACCCCAGGCTGCTAGGAGCCTCCAGTACCTGGTTGATCCTGCCAAGAAGAGAGGAAGTCACACGTGTATTGCAGTCTATAGTGCTGAACCAGCGATCAGTGTATCACTGGTTCAGGTCCCATTGTGGGACATCACTAAAAAGTAAAAAAAAGTTTTACAGCCATTTTTGGGTCACAAAGTTCGGGTCCCCATTGATTTCAATGGGGTTCGGGTTGGTCAAGTTACTTTACTTTACTTTACTCACCATAACTAATGTGAAAGTGTAGACTGGTTTGTATAGATTGTGGTTACAGGGAAGCCAAATATGTAAATGTTATTCCTTGTGTTGGGAGTTTATTGTAATTGTTTTTGTACTGTTACTTTTTATTAACATTGACTGTATAGAAAAATAATTAACCTTTACTTTTCACCTACTGACTGAGAAATCCTCTCATAGATAACAGGTGAGCCTGTGGCTCAGTGTTAGTGTTACTACATTCCCCTTTCATAGAGTAGGTCCTGGATCAGAGTCCCAACAGATTAGAGGTAAAACAAAAGGATGATATTTCCTTTGCTTTACCCCTATATAGGAGAATCTGCACCAAACTATACTACGTGCAGCGTCTCCCTGTCCTGTGCAAAAGAAACTGTATGAGACGGTAAATGCAGAGAACAACAGTGAGCCCCAGGATCTACTCACAGTGACTACTATGGGGATCTATATTTGGTTCTGTAGAAATGCAGCAGTCGAGATGTTGTGGTCAGAACAAAATGACCTCTATTTTTTGGAAATATCTCAGTACAAGCTAATACAATTCCAGAGTCTTTAATAGATAAACCCAATGGTTATTCAGCCCTATTGGAAGGGCCTGGGTTTATTTCCTAGAGGGGTGATCTGATGAACTCTTGGATTTCTACATAATTGGACATTATCAATAGTATATGGAAAGGACCCTCAAATATAAAGTAGGACAACATACAATCTCCACGCAGATAGTCACAAGGTCACAAATAGTGTCATTTCCGACCTTGAAAATGTCATGTTCTTCCATATAGTCGCTGTTTACTGAAATCCAACTCTCATGTTCACACAATCCCGCATTATCATATGTGAATAACACGCACACCTGGCTCTGTTCAGTCGGAGAACATTTTATGAGAATATTCCAGGGAAGCTTAATGTAACATGGACTTGATTTATTCACCTCTGTGGGGCCATAGATTGGGTTCTAGCTATATCTGTAATGGAATATATGTGTTGCCTTCCATTTAAGCTCCCATCAAAAGCTATATTTCCAGGAATACCTTGGGCGATGCACTAAAAATGTCAAACACAGAAAGATGGTGCATGCAATAAATACATTTCCTATGTGCTCACTGTCATGGTGAAACTCAACCAATAAATATCACCTGCCATGACATACCTGACATGGCAGAATATATCACTGGGGATGGGGCAGTGAGTTCAGAATGCTAAGGATTCCAGAAACAATAAAAGCCCCAAATTCTGAAGATCACCCAAGACCCAAACCTCGTCAGCTATGTGATAAAATAGCTTTATCATTGTGACAAGCAGCAAAAATCATCTCAGGGAGACAAACCCTGTGCATATCCTTAATACAGCCATATGAATTTCATAGAGGGGCTTCCTCTGCTTGGACGACCCCTACGAGATCAAGAACAAGAAGTAGATCAAGTAGATCTGCTATCTTCTGGCAGACTTCAGTTGAGCATATACTACATGGAGGTCAATTAATTTGAAGGACTGCATGTAATACCACAATCTCCCTGTAGTGGCCGCTGCAGGGTAAATGACTGGTTAGCTAAGAAAAGTTGCAATTTTTGTTACACGTGCCTGAGTTTTTTCAAGAAAAATGTTGACTTTACGCATTTTGTGCCCCACTCACCACTAGAGATGAGTGAATCATTTTGGATCAATCCGTACTTGACCCATCACAAGAATATAAAAAAAAATATTATTTGGCGGTTCCTCTGTCTCTGTATTCTGGCCTACTGGCTGACATCATGCACCCTGGGCTTAGCTCACACCATGTGACTGCTAAGGCCCAATTACAGGCATGTGACATCAGTCAGGAAGCTGGAAAAGGCCGGAAGAGAACGCAACCATCATGATGGGAGGATGCCCAGGAGAGGTGAGGTAAGGTGAGTATAAGTGTTTATTATGTTTCCGCACCTCCTCTGGTCCTCCACTTATCATACTCTGGGGTCTGAAGAGAGTATAATGATAGCACTTCTGGTTTATGCCGGACAAGTTTGACCTAAAACAAACCAGAAGTCCAAACCTCATGACTATTTGTTGAAACAAATCTCGTGAAATTCACCAGTCTCTACTCACCCCTCTTCAAAGTGGGCAGAATGGTGGGGATTTGGCGGGGACATCTCCGTCCATCAGATTTACTATTACTGAAGCCAGAAAACTGACTGTTGTAGATTTCATTTTTGGTGCACGAGACCTCCCGTCGTGCACCAAAATTATTAAGAAGATGAAACCTTTAAATAATTATGGTGCATCTTCGCAAATGGATTACGACCAGCCTTAATAAATCTGCCACAGTGAGGCAGTTTTTGTCTCTTGCAAAGAAAATCTCTGATCAAATCTCAAAGAAGTAGAATTTGAAATTTATAGATAAAATAGTACAAAAATATATAAGAATTGATAAAATAACATGTTTCAGTAGGTGGTGGCAAGAAAAATTTTAGGTGATACATTCCCTTTAAGAAGCTCAGATCATTATTGTATCAGTTCACTTTATATTGAGACAAATAAATACAAAAATGCACATAAAAATAATGATATTGGTTCAGAATAAAAAATATGTAGCCACGGATTTCTGTAAGTGAAGACCTTGTCTGTATACCTGTAGATACATCTAGTCTGATATATATAACAGGTAGATGGTCACATAACCTAATTCTGCTACCCCAGCAGCATCAGATGCAGAACCATCCATCAGAGATGGCTCCTCGCTTCAGTCTCATCTCAGTCTGACCACGGCCTATAACAAAATCCAGTGACAAAGCCGAGGGCCGATCCTTTGAGCTCTGTATTCTGCTTATTTAAGCATATCAGTAATCTGTCAATCATGGCAGCGCCAGGAACAACATATAGCTAAGGGTGTCCGCATCTACGCAAAACAGCCAACTGTACTATCTCCAATAAAGCCACAAGAGAAGGCGGCCATTATACACAGTGTATGTCCTTGACGCCTATAGCCTACAATGGTCTACAGTGAGCAAAACAAGAATAAGAGATCCATGTAGGGACGTTCCTAAAAAATAGTCTGTGAGTCGGCTCCAGACTATTGCTGCCTATGGCCACGGCTATGATGTAAAGCATAACACTAAATGTTGTTAGCAGAGGAGAGGCCCAGGCAAGATGGCCGCCCTCATAATCATGTACAGAAAATAGAATTAAAAAAATCTACAATCAGGAAATTTAAAAAAAAACATAGAGAAAGGGAAGTATTTCACTTCATTTCTGATATTAATAAATACATTTTTTAATATTGGCAATGATCCCAATTAAAAATGTGTTTTCTTTGTCTATTTTACGACTAAACTATTATTTATTTTGAGATAAGTCATGTTTTATGCAGGGAGAGGGAGGAGCTAAGCTGTGACATCATCTATTGCTTCCAGTGAATGTAATGATGGCTCAGTGATGTTATCTATAGAGGTGTTGTGTTGTAATCCTGCCTTTGATGGAAATGAGGCGACTGCTGTAAAGAAAACCTCTATGGAAATTTGCAAGTGTTGGTCTATTATTAGGCTTAGTGGTCAGAGTAAATTTTGCAGGATATAGTATTTAAAAAAAAAAAAATATATATATATATATATATATATATATATATATATATAGTGACATAAGCAAATTGAACATAACATAAATGAATACATTAGACACAAAGAAGGCAAGTCCCATCAGTATCTACCAGGTACATTTTTTGGGAAAGGGGAATCGTAGAAAACTTTTTTTTTTTACTAAGGGGCACTGGAAAAAAATTCAGAGTGAGGTGGAGTGACTCTTTTCATTTTTTTTTTCCCGCTCTGGCGTTCGCCATATTGGAATGATATTTTCATGTTTGTAGACCAGCCCTTTTTGGACATAGGGATATATAATATGTTTGTTTTTGATTATTTATCTTTATTTCAAATTTAATGAAAAGGAGTAATTTGAATTTTTTGTTTTTTATTGTTTTTTTATATTTTCAAAAAACTTTTTTATTATCGCCCCCCCTAGGGGGCTTGAACCTGCAATGTTTTGATTGCATGTCCCATAGACTGCAGTGTATGGGATTTTTGCTATATAGTTATTGAGGCTGGTCATAGACTAGCCTCAATAGCTATATTACTATGACAGGACCGGTTGCCCTAAGGCTCCTGGCTTTCATAGTAATAGGACGGCTCCAGCAATTTCGCTTTGTGGGAACCGTCCTGCAACGATAAAAGTACAGGGCCGCTGGGACCAGCCCCAGGGGGGACACAGAACTGTGCAATGCATTAGCTCCAGATCTCCACTGTACAATACAACGGCCGCCATCTTTAAAGACCCAACATCCGCCATAATAGTATGGCAGATGTCGGTAAGGGGTTAAAACGGACCTTTCGCCAACTCCAACAAGTCCAACTCTTTGTATCTGTTAATAGCTGCTGCTTCACTGATTCTGGTACAGACAGTTGGATTTTTTTCTCTAGCCCCCACCGTTCCCGAGCAATCAGTGCTGTTACTTTTGGTGCCTGATGTGCTATTTAGGCTCTGTACTGTCAGGAGGGCGGTGTCAGGCAGGAGTAGACAAGAGGTGTGATCCTGAGCACTGACACTGGCTGCCTCTGATTGGAGCTCTGAGTCACACCCCCTGCGTGACACCGCCCACCTGACAATACAGAGCTTAAATAGCACATCAGGCACCAACGTTAACTGTGCTTGATGCTCGTGAATGGTGGGGACTAGAGAGAAAATTCCAACTGCGCCAGAATCAGTGGAGAGGAGACTATTAACAGATGATAAGAACATGAATTGGTGGAGGCGGTGACAAGTTCTATTTAATATGACTATAATCTCGGTATCATCAATACAAAAGTAAACATATTTGTTATTGTGTAGAAAAAAAGAAAAATTCATGGAGCTGGAACTCAAAAAGTCACATATGTTTCATCTTCATTTACATCAAAACATTTGTTTGGAGTAGGGCTCGGTAATCTGTTAAAAGCGAGATCCTGCCACTAGTTTTAATAGATTAACATAGGCTGTTATCTTCATTAATAGAACAACATATAGCAGACAACACAGAAAGATTGACAGACTTCTCTATACATACAATGATATAGGGAGAGCTGTCAATCACTGTGTGTGGGCGGAATAGTCAGGACTCTCATTGACTCCTCAAAGAGTCCTGCCAGGATTACTCCAAATAATATAACCCTATATATCACAGAGCTTAGCTTCTCTCCTCTATCATATAACCCTATATATCACAGAGCTCAGCTTCTCTCCTCTATCATATAACCTATATATCACACAGCTCAGCTTCTCTCCTCTATCATATAACCTATATATCACAGAGCTCAGCTTCTCTCCTCTATCATATAACCCTATATATCACATAGCTCAGCTTCTCTCCTCTATCATATAACCCTATATATCACAGAGCTCAGCTTCTCTCCTCTATTGTATAACCCTATATATCACAGAGCTTAGCCTCTCTCCATCTATCATATAACCCTATATATCACAGAGCTCAGTTTCTCTCCTCTATCATATAACCCTATATATCACAGAGCTCAGCTTCTCTCCTCTATCATATAACCCTATATATCACAGAGCTCAGCTTCTCTCCATCTATCATATAACCTATATATCACAGAGCTCAGCTTCTCTCCTCTATCATATAACCCTATATATCACAGAGCTCAGCTTCTCTCCTCTATCATATAATCCTATATATCCCAGAGCTCAGCTTCTCTCCTCTATCATATAGCCCTATATATCACAGAGCTCAGCTTCTCTCCTCTATCATATAACCCTATATATCACACAGCTCAGCTTCTCTCCTCTATCATATAACCCTATATATCACAGAGCTCAGCTTCTCTCCTCTATCATATATCCCTATATATCACAGAGCTCAGCTTCTCTCCTCTATCATATAACCCTATATATCACAGAGCTCAGCTTCTCTCCCTCTATCATATAACCCTATATATCACAGAGCTCAGCTTCTCCCCTCTATCATATAACCCTATATATCACAGAGCTCAGCTTCTCTCCTCTATCATATATCCCTATATATCACAGAGCTCAGCTTCTCTCCTCTATCATATAACCCTATATATCAGAGCTCAGCTTCTCTCCTCTATCATATAACCCTATATATCACAGAGCTCAGCTTCTCTCCTATATCATATAACCCTATATATCACAGAGCTCAGCTTCTCTCCTCTATCATATAACCCTATATATCACATAGCTCAGCTTCTCTCCTCTATCATATAACCCTATATATCACAGAGCTCAGCTTCTCTCCTCTATTGTATAACCCTATATATCACAGAGCTTAGCTTCTCTCCATCTATCATATAACCCTATATATCACAGAGCTCAGTTTCTCTCCTCTATCATATAACCCTATATATCACAGAGCTCAGCTTCTCTCCTCTATCATATAACCCTATATATCACAGAGCTCAGCTTCTCTCCATCTATCATATAACCTATATATCACAGAGCTCAGCTTCTCTCCTCTATCATATAACCCTATATATCACAGAGCTCAGCTTCTCTCCTCTATCATATATCCCTATATATCACAGAGCTCAGCTTCTCTCCCTCTATCATATTACCCTATATATCACAGAGCTCAGCTTCTCTCCTCTATCATATAACCCTATATATCACAGAGCTCAGCTTCTCTCCTCTATCATATAATCCTATATATCACAGAGCTCAGCTTCTCTCCCTCTATCATATTACCCTATATATCACAGAGCTCAGCTTCTCTCCTCTATCATATATCCCTATATATCACAGAGCTCAGCTTCTCTCCCTCTATCATATTACCCTATATATCACAGAGCTCAGCTTCTCTCCTCTATCATATAACCCTATATATCACAGAGCTCAGCTTCTCTCCTCTATCATATAATCCTATATATCCCAGAGCTCAGCTTCTCTCCTCTATCATATAGCCCTATATATCACAGAGCTCAGCTTCTCTCCTCTATCATATAACCCTATATATCACACAGCTCAGCTTCTCTCCTCTATCATATAACCCTATATATCACAGAGCTCAGCTTCTCTCCTCTATCATATATCCCTATATATCACAGAGCTCAGCTTCTCTCCTCTATCATATAACCCTATATATCACAGAGCTCAGCTTCTCTCCCTCTATCATATAACCCTATATATCACAGAGCTCAGCTTCTCCCCTCTATCATATAACCCTATATATCACAGAGCTCAGCTTCTCTCCTCTATCATATATCCCTATATATCACAGAGCTCAGCTTCTCTCCTCTATCATATAACCCTATATATCACAGAGCTCAGCTTCTCTCCTATATCATATAACCCTATATATCACAGAGCTCAGCTTCTCTCCTATATCATATAACCTATATATCACAGAGCTCAGCTTCTCTCCTCTATCATATAACCCTATATATCACAGAGCTCAGCTTCTCTCCTCTATCATATAACCCTATATGTCACAGAGCTCAGCTTCTCTCCTCTATCATATAACCCTATATATCACAGAGCTCAGCTTCTCTCCTATATCATATAACCTATATATCACAGAGCTCAGCTTCTCTCCTCTATCATATAATCCTATATATCACAGAGCTCAGCTTCTCTCCTCTATCATATAACCCTATATATCACAGAGCTCAGCTTCTCCTATCTATCATATAATCCTATATATCACAGAGCTCAGCTTCTCCTATCTATCATATAATCCTATATATCACAGAGATATGAAAACCAGAAAACTCTTCTGCTTTGTCACCAATACCCAGCACGTGACCACTGTGGCCAGTGCACTTCCAGCATGATCTGTGCTGGCATCATTGAGAACGATGATGCACTGCCAAAATGGAGGACTGGGGTAATGTGAGTATTACTCTTTAAAAAAATTAATTAATTAAAAAATATCGGACCCTAACACCCTTTAAGTTTTTTAGGTATCATAGAAAATTCCTTTAATTAAAACTGTGTTTCCTTTTATAAAGTGATATGATAAGTCATCGCTTTAGGATTCTAGGGTCGAACCTGAATGTGGGGCCACAGCACTGGTTTAGTACCCTGGCTGTTTAGGGAACTGCATTGAAGCCCCATTCAAGTGCACACAAAAAGTGAACACATTATTAGGATCAGTGGCGGTCCCAGTGGTCAGATCCCCCTGATCTCAAAGTGACGGCGTATCCAATCCCATTTTATAAGATAGTAAACCCCTTTAATTCTATAGTAGTATTTCACCATTGATCTGCTAAGTATGTATATTCACCTAACATGTAAAAATATCATTGGGGAGAGACCTCCAGGGGATCCACCCTATTATATTAACCTCTTAGATGTCTTTAGCGCCGCGTCTTTATCTGCCTAATATAAATAAGCCTTTGTCATTTTACATCTTTTCATTTAGTAAATGACAATTTATTCATCTCATTCAGTAAAGACATTTATCATGAAAATGCTGCGTAGTCACTTCCACCTCCCATGTATCACATCACTATATATATTATATTGCACTAGACCCAAATAAATCACACATTAGAAACATCACTGCATAATTCATTGTAATTCTAGAGGACTGACATGACGATACCTTGTAAAGCGAGTCTCATATTACTAAAACCAGCCCCGTACACACAAAATAATGATAATGCATTCATTATAGAAATTAATTCCCAGAAAATTTTTGTTTCCAAAAGTTGCAGTCACCTGATTGTTTCCCCTGCAGTGACGCCTACAGGCGATGTTTGGTATTGCAAGGTGACCATTCAGATGCATACCTATCCATGTAATATATACATTGCCAAGGTCTGCCAGAGTAATAGCTGCTACTTGTTAGTGACTTTCCATGGTGGTTAATATTGGAGACCCTCCTCATATACCCTGATAAGGCATATAGGCAAAGGTGATCCTGAAGGGATTACCCCTTTAATGAAAAAAAAAAAAAATGCTGACAGTATAGTAGTATACTTATGAATGAGTATACTTCAAGCACTGATTCAGGAAATAACATGAAGTTAGAGCTCGTGCACATGATCGTATTACATATCCCAATGTTATAGATCCATAATATGGTGTCCATATGTTGCTATAGGGCCATACTGTAAATTCTTATGCCTCCAGTTTTTCAACAAGCCACATGCAAAGATTTTTTTTGCTCATGGATGTCTTATAAATACTCTTATGGTAGATATGATGGTAGGATATGGTTGGCGGCACCATACAAAAGCACAGCGGCTACCAATTGGTCAGTGACAGTGTATGTTTTTGTATTGGACAGGGTACCAACTTGTTGTCAGACACTTTTGGAGGGTGGCAGCTTATCTAACCTGTCAAAAAAAAAAAAAAAAATAGGATCACGGCTGTTTTCGGGCTACAGAGAGCCGGGGTGGGCAGCAAAATGTCGGAAGCCCTTGGATGCTGCGGTCATGTCTCTCTCTCTCTCTCTCTCTCATCACGGACAACTTTTATTCATGTGGAAGGATCTGCTAACAAGGAAAGACACGTCTACCCAATCACATCACTAGAGAATATCTTGTGACCGTCTGATGTCACAAAGGTCCTTACTAAATATTTGTTACCACGAAGCATCAGGAAATCCGGAATTGTTGAGAATCCTGAAATTTCCTGAAATTCGGATCGGATTCCACTTCTGCAGAATCGATTCACTCATCTCTAATTGACAGGTTTAGCTGACATTAATAAAATAGGTAGAGAAAGTTGAAAGGGGTTGCCTGGGATAAAAAAAAAAAAAAAAAAAAGCGGAGGGCTACAAAATAAAAAATACTGAGTGTGATATTTGGCTGCAGCGGTCCTGTCAACATGGCGTCAATGCCACAGTCGCTGCCTATACAAACAGAGCAGTGGAGGTGATGGCTGACCCAGCGCAGGAATGGAGCGGAGCATGCAGGTAAGTATAAATGCATTTGTATTTGATAGCCCTCCCCTCCTGATTGCATGGAATTTTTAAATCTCAACAACCCCTTCAGGTTAAGGCCCCACGTAGCGGGCCGCAGCCAAAAAGCACCGCGGTGGAAATGCATCATGGTTTTTCCCGCAGCATTTTCCACCCGAAAGTCTGCAGAGTTTTCCTTTGTGGACTTTCTCCTTCAATTATGCCTATAGGGAAACCACCGGTGTTTTCTTTGGTATAATTGACATGCTGCGATTTCCAAAAAAGAGATGGTTTTTGGAAACGCAACATTTCCACTGTGGGTATTTTTCTGCAATGTGTGGATGGGATTTTTGCAGGGACTGCCAAACTGCAGCTTTTATGCCACGTGGGGCTTCAGCCTTAAAGGGGTTATATAGGGAGTATATTCAATGAAGCAGAAGATGAAACTTACTAATAAATTTTAGATTCTGTTCGCCCATCCTGCCAATAAGGACCTTTCAATAGTCCTGCCTGGGGGCTGGAAGTTTTCTAGTTTGAAGATGCTATTACTTTGGATCACCCTGCTTTACTCCTTCTGCTTGTTCTCTGGGTAGAGAGGAGTTGATCATGTGATTCAGAGGCAGCGCATCCTCAGGGTAACTGAACTAGAAGACTTCTGGTCTCAAGGCAGCACTATGGAAAGCTCCTAATCGATGCAATAGGGCAGCAGCATCTAAACTGGTAGGTTTTATCTTCTACTGCAGTAAATACACTGTCAGTGATTTTGGCTCCTCGGATAACCCCTTTAAGAATGAACCAGAAAGATAACTGACTTAAAGGGATTATCGTAATGTAAATGAGTAGTACAGGAATAGACTCCAAAAACAATGCTGACCATTTCAAGGCTTCTAAACCCCCATAAATCTAAGATGCCCCTATAACAAGACAAATTTCTCATTGAAGAAGCCATGTCATAATATTTAAAGGGCTACACCTCAATAAACTTTATTGACACTAGCTCAGGAAACATTAATACTTTTTGTGTTATTTAACTCTGTTTGATTCCTAAATTTTTATCTTGGAGGCCATTTCAGATCCTTATAAAAAAATTCTTTATCTATTAAAGGGTTATTCCCATTTTGGAAAATCATAGTTGTGGAATAGCTGGACACATGTCCCGTTCACCAGGGCAAGATTTACAGAAACAGGCAAGTGACGCTGCTCCACTCGGGTTCTGTAATTCTCATAAAGGTGCATGGCCTATAATATCCTTCCTGTAGCTCTAAATGAATATTTCCATATTGGCAAAGAATAGAGAATAATAGCCCCTGGTCCTGACCTCTACGCTATTCCCATAACTCTCATAGGGGAGCATGGGAGCTTCGGAAACAGCATAGCACAGCTGAGCCCCGTTGTTTCTATAGCTTTAGATTTATGGAAACAGTGTAGC
The DNA here is from genome assembly GCA_947044405.1 of Leptodactylus fallax. NCBI lineage: Eukaryota > Metazoa > Chordata > Amphibia > Anura > Leptodactylidae > Leptodactylus > Leptodactylus fallax. The sequence continues at coordinate 5,302,528 of CAMRHE010000028.1, read as the reverse complement.
TAGAAATGCTAGATGTTTCCGTAGCTCCCCTATGAGAGTAATCGGAACAGCGTAGAGGTCAGGACCCGGAGCAATTATTCTCTTCTTGGCAGAGATTTGCCAATATGGAAATAACCAATTATGATTTGATCTTGGAAATTGAAGCTACAGGAAGGAAACTATAGGCCATTTACCTGCTGTTCCCGTAAGTTCCACCCTGCAACCCTTTGCGGACAGTTTTGGGACGTCTTATACTTTCTTCACTAAATTTGACCATCCTAGAAAAACTCTGTTTAAGTTACCTTGTCCTAGTACAGAATTATTTTTCGACAAATTTTAATTTTGCTTGTAATGCTGGGTTCACGCTTGCGATGGGGTTTCCGTTCTTCAGGTCTACCTGGGGACCCGAAAAACGGAAACCCAATCCGCTTAAAAAGTGGTTACCCACGGAAACTTGCAGACCTCATAGACTACAATGGGGTGTGTCGGGTTTCCATCATGTTTCCTCCCAAAAAATAATGCTTGCAGGACTTTTCTCTCTGCATTTTTCAAGCGGAATGGAGGACGGAATCCCCGAATGGTGATCAAACGCAGATGTGAACCCAGCCTAAATTGTAATATTCCTAGGCCAACTGAAAACTATGCTTTCATAGAACTCATACACATTAGACGATTGATGTCCAAACCTATCAATGTCATCTAATAAGCATGGGGATGTCCCAACTTTTTCCTGACAGCAGATGTTGGGTGGAGGAATTGTGCTTTATGTTCTCAATATACAGAGACGGGTAAGCTGCCATCAGACACCTTATCTTCCAAAAGAATTAAGGATTGGGCAAGTTGAAATCCAACATGTTCTATCCTTAGCTCTAAGGTATTTGACACCAGCTTACTCCTTCTGTCTATTGAGACAACAAGCACAGTCAGCATAGCCAAGCGTGATGTTTGGGAATGGAGAGAAATAGTCTTTGGTTGGATGAATGTTCAGATGACAGCTATCTAAAGTGTATGGCCGTTTCAATCTGAGCAACCCACATACAACCAGAACATAGAAACTCAATACAGAACCCCAAGAACCATGCATAAAGGTCAGACAACTATCATAATTTTAGCACAAACCCTTCTTTGTTTATAACATAATGAGGTGAGCCAACTATGGGTCACCTCGCCAACTATGCCTCCACCACCTTATCTTTGGACCCTTGACTGTCATTGGCACCATGACCTTTATTGGAACATGAGCTGTTCCAAAGACAACTGAGGTCATGGGACGTCAATAGTCAAGCATGACTTCCTTCTTGACACATGTTGCTTAGATGACCAACAAAGAATCCAAAAAGTCAAAGCAAAATAGCAAATGCATCTCAAGTATCTCCAACACGTTAACGTTCTTTGACTTCATATGCATGCATTACTTATATGTGACCAATAGAAACTTTGTAGCCCACAGCTGACTAATCTCTTGGCCCCCAGGTACCTGCTGCCTCTACCCCGCATTATGCACAACAGAAGGCTCTCTGCAATGTCACCTGAAGCTCCCAGCACCGTGCTCCTGGCTGCAGCATGTTGTCTATACAAAGTGACCATGCAGTGATAGAGTTGAATCTTACCCCTCAGCGCAGGCAGTAAAGATCTGTCCTTTCTGTCATCACATTTGTTACATTCACTGAAGTAGAGGAGTAAAAAGACATCCACAAGCACCCATACCAACGATGTGGCCAGGACCACTTTGCAATAGATAAATCTTCTCATGTCCTTAATAGGATTCTACTTGTCACACTATATGAGAAGGAGCCACTGCTGAAACCGGTCCAAACCTCCCAGATATAATCCAGCATGAAAGCACGGAAAAGGACATCCCAGCGTAATTAAAAGCAGAAAGACGACTGATGAACTTTTAAGGCTAATTTATGGCCTCGGGATTGTGACGGATGCTAATTGAAATGCATTTGTCACGGCTGATGGATCCAGCCTGGGCACCTTGATATGCGATTTGCCTGCAGCAGCTAGAGGTGACAAGATGCAGAAAAGGAGAACTGTATGGAATTGCTGATTCTGTGTTGCCAGGTTACTTCGAGAGAAGAGAGGGGGGCTTTTATTTTTTTTTTTTCTTTCCTATAGCTATCACTTGCTCGGCCCCCTTTTTTCCAATTCTGGCTTGTCTTTCTGTGAAATTAGCATCTCCTCTGCATGCATCCGTGCAAATACATACAGCCAAGAGGAATGTAAAACACAACCTCCTTACATGACTGATTCCTCGCCAAGGAATCCTTGAGATATGAACCAGGATTCACAATGTAAGCAAGGACCTGATTGGTCGGGAGTCTCGGCCCCTGATTGGGTGCAAAATATTCCCATTTTGGAAGTGCAGGCGACAATTTAGTTTATTACTGCAGTTTGGAAAGCAGAAGGTTAAACAGAGGGAGCTTAGAATAATGCTGAGCGCTTTGTGTGTCTGCAGATCAGCTGCACGTCGAGGTCACAAAAGGCTGCAAAAGACAAGGCAGCTGTGTAATAGACTAGACATAATAGAGGCGAGATGGAGACGACGAGGAGCAGTGGAGGAAGACGGTACTGCATTCAATATCATGGACCTGAGGCTCCTGTGATTGACATTACATGCTTGGAATATATCTGCCATTTATTAGAATTTTTGCATGTTTGATTTTTATAAAATTCAATCATTTGTTTACTAGCGAGAACATGGAAGGATGCCGCAAATATATGTATACGTCCCTATGTTATACCCTATTACAGGGGAGCTCTAATCTATTTCCATAGGAGGTCAAAAAGGACACTTCGGCTGTATGGACACGATGTAAAATTGAATGTGGGTTTATAATACATAGGAAACATACATCTCCTGGCAATAGGATCATTGATACTGTATATATATAGTATGTTGTATGTATATCGTCTATAGACTGTCACCTATATCCAAAGATCTGGCAGCTATCGAATCATTTAGAGCCTATTCACACTATAGGGTTTCACAGCCATCTGTTTATTGAACTAATAGCTTGTGTCCTCATTGAAACAAATGTATCTATTTACACGAATGTGTTTCTAACAGTCCATGCGCCCGATCCTATAAATAATAGGACATGTCATATCTCGACCTGTTCTCATGGGTTAAAGTTCTCCACTGAAGCCAAAGGGTCTGCGAAAAAACGGACCACACTCGGATGTCATTGCAGTGCCCTCCATTTTTCAACGATCTGTTGCTAGGAGATCATGGGAATCCAGAGACAATATTTCTGACAAATCCTTTTTTTCAGGGCCGTCAAAAATGGATGACTATCGGTCGTGAAACATGGGCGCTTGGTTACACAATGAATTATACGCAGATGTACAATGGCCAAGAAAAGCAGAATGTTTAATCAGTTTTTTTTACAGTCGAGTGGACAGCATGGTCATGTGACTAGACCCTTAAAATGTAAAAAAAAAATCAAGCAGAACAGAAGAGCCCGACACATATATGATGGAATTAGAAAGCTTTCAGATACTTTGTTAATGAATAGGTAGTAATTGTCATTATTTAGGGGTTAACTCCGCGCCGATAGATAGGAAATCCAATTACAATCTGTTTACAATACAAGAAGGACTCTTAACCCCTTCTCAACCATAGAAAACTGGATACTATCCCCGCAGGGAGTAGCACATGAATTATTGGGCTCCAAGTTTTGGACAAGCAGACTGTCAGGGCATGCTGGGAGTTGTAGTTTCTTAACTACTGAACAGCCAGCACTGCAGTAGTATTAGATATCAATAAGACATTGTTCTCCACTAGATATGGGAGAACCTCACGAGATTTGTTTCCTAAAATTATAATATTATAATATAATAGTAATTTGTGTGGCAAAATTTCAGTTGAACCTGAAATTTTTGAAACGTCGTAATGAAACCAAATGCTTTGCTCATCTCTATTCTCCACAATACAGCTGCATTACATATCTTTAAGGAGATTTCTATAGAAGCCCATCATTGTGATGTCCTGGAATTCCCTACATTAAGGGCAAGTAATTCTATTTTTATTTTGTCATTGTTTTATTCCTTGTACCTTTCTTTATCCCTTTGGTGTTACTGCTAATCTGTTCTGCTGGGGGTAGACTGTAGGGGAATTAGCCTCCTTCTCCCTCTAGCAGCTGACAACATACTGTCCCTTCTTAATTCCCCTATACAAGGGGGCTTCTCCACTACACTGCCATGCTACTACAGAGGTTCTGCCCCTTCCCTAAATAGCTGAGCAAAAAGCTATTTCTATTGGCTGCTCTGCAGTGTACAGAGAATCACTATACATAGACCTGGCAGTGGGGAGGGTAACTGAGCATGTGTGTCCACCAGCACTCAGCTCATTAGGTGGACGTACACACTGCTATACACTCTGAACACTGGGTGGCACCATACTATGTCAGTAAATGTAATTTCACTGAATCTTCTACATGACAAATATAGTTCATTTTTATGATTCATGCGAAGAGTATATTTGAAGGGAGTTTGTCAACAGAAATCAGATAGTTAGGTTGGGGTCTCCTAAATCATTGTTTCCCCTTGTGAATTGCTGCCTCCATTGGTAAAATATCGCTGTTTTGTCAATATGAGCTCTTTAGAGCAATGGGGGCATTGATGGTTATGTCTTTAGAGCAGTGGTAACACCCTCATTGCTCCAAAGAGCTCATTTGCATATTGACAAAACTAATGATATCTCAGCAACAGAGGTAGCGATTCACAAGGGGAAAACACTGTCTGATTCAGGTGACCCCAACTATCCCTTTGTAGGTTGGGGATTCTCTCATGATACAATCTCCTTGTTGAGTACACATAGTAGCAAATTTATGTGATATCTCAGGGCATTTTATACGACCCTATCAGGTTAGAAATCATACAATCTCTAATGACAGTATTATAGTCATATGCAATGCCCACGCTCATATATTAGGCACCACCAATCACAGTACGTTGATAACCTCATTGATCTTAGAGGACAGACCATAAAGACGATGTCTCGATCTATAAGGACAAATCCTGCCTATGTGCCTTCTTGGGAGAAATGAACTTTATAGCAGTACGGTGGAGTCAGAGTCGGCCTGTTTTGGATGGAGTCGAAAAAAAAATGCCTTCAGTTCATGATAAAATGATTAATTATTTTTAATTATATGATACAATTATTGATATTATATAATTAATTGGATGTATAGCTTGTTATATATCTACTTTCATAGGAATCAATCACTGGGTTTTTTTCATGAATTAGAGGATCTTTACTGCTAACGTCGTAGTCAGGCAGTGGAAAAATACTAGTCTATCGACTCCAAGGCCCTAATGACTAAGCCACTACAAGTGTGAGGCCGTATCAACATGGTGAAGTCACGTCCATGCAATACAGGAGTGGACATTGATTTCAATTATTTCCTTATAATACTACCTTTCATTCCCAGAGGGTAAAAGAAGCTGAATGTGTCTTGTGAGACCCCCTCTAAGTATCATCTAGTAACAAGGTGACAACAGGGCATTGTAGGTGACATTTGCAGATGTGGACACTTATACTCAGAATGATCATCACCCTCCAAGCTGCTGGTAAATTTACTATCTATCAAAGGAGCGAGAATTGCCTAACCTTCAAGTCTTGCCGCTTGGTTTTGTTTTTTGTTTTTCTCCAAAAGAAAATATTGCTTCTCCCTTGATGCCCATAAACAATATGTTTCTCCTCTTCCATATTTCAAGTAGAAATTACAAGTGAACATTTCCCATCCACATTCAATGTCATCTTGTTGAGCGTCCATTAAAACTGGAACATCATCATATAAATAACTGCAGGCATTACACGTAGCCATGAAATAATGTCCAGGATGCTGTACAGAGGATGTGTATGTAATCTGCTCATATGCTATACTGTCTAGACAGGCCTCACTGCACTGTAATAACCTCATTGACCCCTAAAGACTACAGATGACCCAGAGGTTTCCCTATTTCATGATACTGATCCATTATCATGGTTCATGTTGATGATTGTATATTGTAGAGATTTTATAGAGAGATATGCAAAGGCCAGTATTATGTATGTTCCACTGCATATCATACTATAGAGTTATTCTTCTATAGAAACATTGCTGATGATCATATAGTATATACAGCAATTTAACAATATAAGTATAATACACACAGTGATGTCACAGTACAGAGATAATACACACAGTGATGTCACAGTACAGGGATAATACACACAGTGATGTCACAGTACAGAGATAATACACACAGTGATGTCACAGTACAGAGATAATACACACAGTGATGTCACAGTACAGGGATAATGTCAAATGGTAATATCACGGCACACACTTTACAGTTGCAAATATAACAAAGTATATTGTTTGGGATAAATCATATCAATTCATGTGGAGTAATCATCCAACAGTAAATAAATATTTCAGACAAGGTTATCCACAGATTATACAGGCGATGTTGTGCTGTAATCAGACCTTTTTCAAGCCCAATCTGTAAGCGCAGTGTAGTGGAATCATGGAGGTGGAGACCGAACCAATAGGTTAAAAGAACCCTCCAGGAATAATACACACAGTGATGTCACAGTACAGAGATAATACACACAGTGATGTCATAGTACAGGGATAATACACACAGTGATGTCACAGTACATAGATAATACACACAGTGATGTCATAGTACAGGAATAATAAACACAGTGGTGACAAAGTACAGGGATTGTAAACACAGTGATGTCCAAATAAATGGATTATACACACAGTGATGTCACAGTGAAGGGATAATACATATAGTTATGTCACACTAAAGGGATAATACACACAGTGATGTCACAGTAAAGGGATAATACACACAGCGATGTCACAGTACAGGAATAACATACACAGTGATGTCACAGTAAAGGGATAATACACACAGTGATGTCACAGTACAGAGATAATACACACAGTGATGTCACAGTACAGGGATAATACACACAGTGATGTCACAGTACAGAGATAATACACACAGTGATGTCACAGTACAGGGATAATACACACAGTGATGTCACAGTACAGACATAATACACACAGTGATGTCACGTTACAGAGATAATACACACAGTGATGTCACAGTACAGAGATAATACACACAGTGATGTCACAGTACAGGGATAATAATACACACAGTGATGTCACAGTACAGAGATAATACATACAGTGATGTCACAGTACAGGGATAATATACACAGTGATGTCACAGTACAGAGATAATACATACAGTGATGTCACAGTACAGGGAAAATGAACACAGTGATGTCCAAATAAATGGATAATACACACAGTTATGTCACAGTACAGGGATAATACACACAGTGATGTCACAGTACATATACACAATGATGTCACTGTTCAAAGATAATACACAAAGTGATGTCATAGTACAGGAATAATAAACACAGTGGTGACAAAGTACAGGGATTGTAAACACAGTGATGTCCAAATAAATGGATTATACACACAGTGATGTCACAGTACAGAGATAATACACACAGTGATGTCACAGTACAGGGATAATAATACACACAGTGATGTCACAGTACAGAGATAATACACACAGTGATGTCACAGTACTTGGATAATACACACAGCGATGTCACAGTACAGAGATAATACACACAGTGATGTCACAGTACAGGGATAATACACACAGTGATGTCACAGTACAGACATAATACACACAGTGATATCACAGTACAGGGATAATAATACACACAGTGATGTCACAGTACAGAGATAATACATACAGTGATGTCACAGTACAGGGATAATATACACAGTGATGTCACAGTACAGAGATAATACATACAGTGATGTCACAGTACAGGGAAAATGAACACAGTGATGTCCAAATAAATGGATAATACACACAGTTATGTCACAGTACAGGGATAATACACACAGTGATGTCACAGTACATATACACAATGATGTCACTGTTCAAAGATAATACACAAAGTGATGTCATAGTACAGGAATAATAAACACAGTGGTGACAAAGTACAGGGATTGTAAACACAGTGATGTCCAAATAAATGGATTATACACACAGTGATGTCACAGTACAGAGATAATACACACAGTGATGTCACAGTACAGGGATAATAATACACACAGTGATGTCACAGTACAGAGATAATACACACAGTGATGTCACAGTACTTGGATAATACACACAGCGATGTCACAGTACAGAGATAATACACACAGTGATGTCACAGTACAGGGATAATACACACAGTGATGTCACAGTACAGACATAATACACACAGTGATATCACAGTACAGGGATAATAATACACACAGTGATGTCACAGTACAGAGATAATACATACAGTGATGTCACAGTACAGGGATAATATACACAGTGATGTCACAGTACAGAGATAATACATACAGTGATGTCACAGTACAGGGAAAATAAACACAGTGATGTCCAAATAAATGGATAATACACACAGTGATGTCACAGTACAGGGATAATACACACAGTGATGTCACAGTACATATACACAATGATGTCACTGTTCAAAGATAATACAGAAAGTGATGTCACAGTAAATGGATAATATACACAGTGATTTCACAGTATAAGGATAATACACACAGTGATGTGACAGTACAGAGATAATACACACAGTGATATCACAGTACAGAGATAATACACACAGCAATGTCACAGTATAGGGATAATACACACAGTGATGTCACCGTAATACACACAGTGATGTCACAGTACAGGCATAATATACACAGTGATATCACAGTACAGGGATAATGCACACAGTGATGTCACAATATGGGGATAATGCACACAGTGATGTCACCGTACAACAATAATACACAGTGATATAACAGTAGAGAGATAATAAACACAATAATGTCACAGTACAGGGATAATGCACACAGTGATGTCACCCTACAACAATAATACACAGTGATATAACAGTAGAGAGATAATAAACACAATAATGTCACAGTACAGGGATAATGCACACAGTGATGTCACAGTACAGGGATAATGCACACAGTGATGTCACAGTACAGGGATAATACACACAGTGATGTCACAGTACAGGGATAATACACACAGTGATGTCACAGTACAGAGATAACGCACATTGTGATGTTACAGTACAGAGATAATATACGCAGTGATGTCACAGTACAGAGATAATACGCACAGTGATGTCACAGTACAGGGATAATATACACAGTGATGTCACAGTACAGAGATAATACGCACAGTGATGCCACAGTACAGAGATAATACACACAGTGATGTCACAGTACAGGGATATTGTGCATTTGATCCCCAGGAAGCAGCCACTCTAGTGAATAAAGAGCATTTGGTGGTTTCTTTGGCCCGACTACACTATACAATAAAATATTTCCAATATTGCATAAGCTTAGTTGTTACGACTGTCACACTTCATGGGGACTTCACATTAACACAAAAAATGAAGTTGGAAGTATAACTCTGTGTTCTGTGTAGTAGCTAAGCTAGGCTATTGTATCGTAGCATTCATTGTATAGGGCTGAGCTGTAGTAACTCCATACGGCCACTACCTAGAGAATGGAGCTGTGTTTCACAGCTCCTCTGTGTTACTTCCGACGCCTGCTGAGAACGGCTGCTTGTGTGTTTCCAGGTGTCAGACCCCTACTGACTTGATATTGATGATTTGTCTAAAGGACATTAATATCCATAACCCAGAGAACCCCTCCACTTGAACATTAGGGACAGTTCCACCACCTCTGCCCTTCATCTCCTATTAGCCATGCACATACACATTCCAGTTTACTGACATTAGGAATTATGTTTATTATTGTGCTTGTCAAAATATCAGGAAGAAAATTGCAGACAACACAAGATTGAAATAAAATTTTCTGCAAAATCAAGAACCACAACATAGAAACTAAAATACATCTCAGATATTCAACAGACAACCTAAAAAGAGACTTGCACTGAAATTCAAAAGGCAGACATTTCTGCTGCTATTCCATTTATCTTGGGTTTGCAGGTAAATGCCTAAAGGACTTCATGATGAATAATTATTAGAGATGGGCGGAGCTCACGAGATTCATTTTGCCAAACTTGTTCAGGGCAAATTGAAAGAGATATTAGTATACTCTGGGGTCTCCAGGCACAGAGGAGGTGAGTAAAAATAACAGTTATGGTAACAGTTATGGGTTTTTTTTCAGGTTGAACAAGTTTGGTATGAACCACAACTTACATTGGCTTAAAACATATTGTATAACACTGTCAGGGTTCCTAGGTTCCTATCTACAAAACATAGTGTAGAATAGTCTTAGGACTCCTAGTAAGCCTATCTATAAAACATAGTGTATGACACTCTCAGGGCTCCTAGGTTCCTATCTATAAAACATAGTATAGGACACTGTCATGGCTCCTAGGAACCTATGAAACATAGTGTAGAACACTTTCAGGGCCACTAGGAACCTATCTATAAAACATACATAGTGTAGAATACTCTTCGTGCTCCTAGGAGCCTATCTATAAAACATAGTGTATGGCACTGTCAGGGCTCCTAGGAACCTATCTATAAAACATAGTGTAGAATAGTCTTAGGGCTCCTAGGAACCTATCTATAAAACATAGAGTATAATACTGTCAGGGCTCCTAGGAACCTATCCATAAAACATAATCTTAGGGCTCCTAGGAACCTATCTATAAAACATAGTGTAGAATACTCTTAGGGATCCTATCTATAAAACATAGTGTAGAACACTTTCAGGGCTCCTAGAAACCTATCTATAAAACAGCTTTGCAGCACTCAGGGTTCTGTATTATGCAGTGATGAATAACACATCCATCCCCTACTTCCACCATCATTGATATGCCTTGTGTTCAAGTCCACACAACCTTATATAGTGTACATGACATCAGCACTGTAAGGTGTCCGCATACCACTGACTATTGGCTGAGAGGCTGTCAGGTGGTGCTAGAATGTAACTGTGACTTAGAGACACGTATCTCTTCTGTATATTTACTACGCAATGCAGGTCGCAGTAGACATTTTAGTTTGTCCAAGACAAATTACAAATTATTCGGTTTTGTTAAAAAACAAACAATTTGGAATATGGCTTGGAATGAATCGGTTCGCCAAATCTCTAGTCCTCTTCTGGTATGTGCCTGACATCACACAGGGCCTCAGCAGTCATGTGGGGTGTGCTGACATCATGGCGTTGGGTCAAAGTGTCATGACATCGGTGCACCACACATGACCTAGGGGCACATGATGTTAGTGAGGCTGGAAAAGGCTACCAGGGGACTGTCAAATGCCTCTAGGATACCCAGGAGGGGTGAGGCAAGGTGAAAATAAGTTTGATATTTTTACTCACATCCCCTGGGCCTCCATGTTTAATATTCTGGGGTCTGAAGATAGCCCAAAGTATAGTAGTGTTTTGGGAATGGTGAACCCCAAATGTTTCTGGTTTAGGTCAAACCTGAAACTTTTGGAAAATTCAGGTTGAATCTGGTTCAGTCCAACTAGTTCGTTCATCCCTAACAATTACTGATATATTGTCAGAAAGGGTTTCCTTCAGACCCCAGAGAATAATAATCAGAGGGCCAAAAAGATGCGGAAAAATAAAAAAGAAACAAACACTCATAGTCACCTTTCCTGGACTTTGCCATGACATCCAGTCTTCTTTCCCAGGTGTCACCAATATCTTCCTGTCTCCTTACTGATCTCCGCTGAGGCCCAATCACAGGAGACATTGTCGGAGACATGGTCAGCTTTTATATGACACCAAGATTGGCATTCTACTTGTATTATTTCTGGAGATATCACCAGGTGAAAACACAGTCAGGATTGGGAGCACTAACAACTGTATATAAAAACCCCAATCCTGACTGTATTTTCAACTGGTGATATCTCTGGGAATAATACAGGTAGAAATGTAATCTTAGTGTCATGTGAAAGCTGAGAATCTCATCTTCCATGCAACACCAAAATAACTGGGCGTTGTAAAATGCCCAAATATATCTCTTTGAAGTGACCCCTTCAGTCTCAGCTTCTCTGTATTATAGAAGAGTCCATCCATCTGTACACAATGAGAAGCAGTATACAGATTTCAGCTAGCAATTGACAAACAGGGATAGAAGGGGCAGAAAGTAGATTTCAGTGCAGGATTTCACAAGGAGCCAAAACTTGTATATTACAATATTTATTAATGCCACAAATTTATTCAAAAGTTCCCTTACACTTTAAATCGCTCAACCCCCTCTAACACAACTTCATTCTCTTGGAGAGCCAAAACGACATTACTCTAGGCAGGAGCTAAAATAAAATTTGGTCCCCCTAAATTTTGTCAAGGGAAGGCCACATGTCCTTGATAGGGCCTGCTGGTTTAAAAGGCTAGAGAATAAGTTGGAGCCCTTTTTGTGATCACTTTTTTAATATTTCAGCACTTAAAGAGGACCATTCACCACCTCCACTAACTCTAGCTCTATGCATCCTTTAATAGTCATGGCTTCACTGATTTCAACACAGTTGACATTTTATCTCTAGCCCCCACCATTCCTGAGCAATTAATACTGTTAATTTCAGCATCCAATATGCTAATTATGCTGTCTACTCTCAGATGGGCGGTACTGGGCTGGAGAAGACAATCAGGGACTGCACCACCTAACAGCAGAGAGTATAATTGTGCTGAAAATAATAAAAAGGATTGCTCTGGAATGGTGGGGGCTAGAGAAAAAAATTCCAATTGTACCAGAATCAGTGAATCGGTACAGATTGAAGGAGGTAATGAGTTGGAGTGGCGGAAGGCGGTGAAAGGTCCTCTTTAAATTCTGTGTGCCCTTAAAAATAACACTGTAGTCAATGGATCCTGTACCCATGTTGTCTGGTCAATTCTCATGGGTATCAGGATGGATAGAATATATCGGACCCATTTTGTCAAAGTATGCCTAATAGGGGGCAGTAGAGAGCTTGATGTATAAATGGACGTGTCAGACTGGTAGAAGTCATATACAGTACTTAGCAGCGTGCTTGTCACTGACTGGTGTGTGCTATACATATAGGCCCATTTCACTTGCAGTATTGCAATGTAACTTTTAAATGATGTTTTTCCACGGTATCATTTTACAAAACCCTAAGAAATCCATAAATGCCGGGCTTTAGAAAGGCATTCATATTTCACATTTAGTTGTTATCCGCATGACTCCTGTCTGGTATCACACTGTTTTATCTTATTCTCAGTACTTAGCTGCGGCCGTGATGAATGATTTAATGTGATGTGATAATCTATTAGCACTGTTCCATTATGGAGTGTGAAGGAAGGCAGTGATTTACTGTCCGAGTGGCTGCAAAAATTGACCTCCTGCTTAAACTTTCAGGTTTTAGAGAACAAATCAGGAAAAATTCAATTTATGCAGATGATGAAATTTTTCCTGCAGTTTCACTATTATGTATTGAAAGGAAAATGTTTTTGAAGGATATTTTTAGAGTAACGGCTACCTACCTGAAGACGTGCTTCAATTTGTAATCTCTATTATGCAATGCAGAGAAATTCTAAAAACTTCTTCTCGACCCGTGATGTTATAGACTGATGTGGTTACCTCTCGCTGATGAGAGGCAGTATAAGAGACACCACAGGGGTCACAGCTATGACCAGGCCGATAAGCCAGGAAGGGTTAGCCACAAGTCTACTCATCCCCACTCTTAAGTTGATTTACATTCTTTGATCTCCTTTCGGATACGCTTTGATGGCCGAAAGTCTGTGCATCATAAATGCATCCCCCCTGCCCTCTGGTGCACTGGAGTGAGAAAATTTATGATACACAGCCTTCCACTGTCAGAAAGGATAAAATTAACCTTTTAATGATAAAATAAGTAGATGGACAACTTATAGTCAAGGAGGTAAACCGTGGCACAAATGAGGGAATGATTACCATGTGGGGGGCTCTGACAGGGGATGGGAATGATGGGAAGCTTGTGTACATCTTGTGAACAAGTCTGGGCCTAGATAGAGAAGGAAAGGGAAATCTAAATGCAGCTAAAATGTACAAACTTTTTGTTTTTTTAAATTAAAGCTTATTTTTAAACATTTTTAAAAGATAAATTAATACAAGAAAAATAAGATATATATATAGAGAGAGAGAGAGAGAGAGAAAATTATACATATCTAGTATTGTCACATTCACAACACTCTCTACAGTAAAGTGAAAATGACGTCTATCCCATATGGTAAAGAAACAGTTTCCCCCTAAAACAAAGTGCAAAAACAAATCAATAAAATGTGGAAATTAAAATTATAACTTATCCATCAAAAAAAAACAAGCCCTTATAAATCCACAAAAATACAAAAATAAAGGTTTCGGCTCTTGTAATGTGATAATGAAAAACAAAAAATATATCCCTGAGATCTGAAGGTAAAACCAGCCACATCCTGAAAGGGTTAAATCTTGTACTACCAGGAGCTGACAGTTTATTAACATTCTGGATTATTTTATATTAATCTGTAACCTCAGGGGTTAGGGAGTCTTGTCCAGTACCAAATGTTCTGACAGCTCGATGGACTTTCAGGACTACAGAAACTTGTTAAATTGAAAGGTTGGTATATAAAATATTGTCTTGTGCCGGGAGAGGGCCGGGTGTATCACCTGCACAGTACAGAGCTCAGTCAGAGAATGTAGGAAGTTTGCTGGCACTGTAGTGTGTTGGCCATGTGCGATCCTGTATGTATCTTTGGCACCCTCTAGGTATTGTTGAGGTGGGAACAGTTATACAGTGCGCGGGTACTACTTGGCTTTATGTGGGCATTTTCTGACACTATCTGGGAAAAGTATTATGCATCTGAACAATGTCTGGCATTGTTCCTGACTCTCGGCTGCTTCCTACTCACTGTCCTAAAACTCCCTCTAAAAACAAAAAAACATCAGCGCTACAAAAAAGCAGTAAACAAGTAACTTTGTACTTTAGAGGGGTTGTCCAGGAATAAAAGGTTTCTGCAAGGAGGATGGGGGAAAAAAATATATACTCACCTGTCCCCGGTGCTCCGGTGTCTCCCACCGCTGTGTCCTGGGGCTTGTTCTGGTGGAAGTCATCACCGCACGTGACCGCACCTGGTCTAAGTGAAGGAACCAGGACGTCACAGATGACATATGTCAGTGATGTTCAGGTACCTTTCCTTAGGCCTCAGCGGTCACATGGGGTGAGGACTTCCACCAGAACAAGCCCCAGGGCCCCGACAGCAGTGGGAGACACTGGAGATTCGGGGACAGGTGAGTATGTTTTTTTTGTGTTTTGTTTTTTAAATTTCCCCAGCCTCCTTTCAGAAACCTGTAAATCCTGGACAACCCCTTTAAGTATTCAAACAGAAGACCTCTTTTATTCATTACGTTATTTTATTGTATTTACTCAATTATTTTCTTTTATTACAGGCAGCCATTAACTTTTTCAGGATCGGGCCTTTTTTTTTATTTTTTTTTTTTGAATTTCTGTTTTTTTATTCTCTGTCTTCCAAAGGCAGCTTTTTTGTGTTTTCTTTCATCTAGTAGTATGAGGGCTTATTTTTTGCAGGACAAATTGTACTTCCTTCCATTTAATTTTATCGTATGATATACTGGGAAACTGGAAAAAAAAATTAGAATGGAAGTGGAATTGGAAAAAAACAAAAAATTGTGTCACTTTCTTGTGGGTTTTATTTTCACATTGTGGTAAAAAGCTATTCTCTACTATCATGGCCATACCAAATTTATATATTTTTTGTCATGTTTTAATACCTTTAACTCCTTGCTGACATCTATCATACTATTATGGTGGATGTCGGCCCTTTAAATTTGGCACCCACTCTATTTCTGATTTATACAGCGGAGACCCAACGGTAACGCCCATGATAGGAATCTGTAATGACTGGGATGTTTGCGTTCGGCAAGATTGCAGGAGCCATCCAGTCTCCATGACAGCCAGGAACCTTGTGAAAGCTCCCAGGCCTGTCATAAATTATTGTCAGGCCTCAATAGGTATACAGAAACTTTGCTATAGACTGCGAAACAGGAGTGGAGTAAAAAAAAATATGCAAAAATATAAAAATATTTAGCCACATAAATCCTCCAGGGGGAAGCACGCCTATACGGAAATCTACCTTAGCTCAAAGTTGGGGTAGATATCAAGCATCACTTAGGGCACAAAACTGGCATAAATGATAAATATGACGGGATTGATGGCTCCTCCCCCACCACATCCCTCTTCAGGAAAGTCGCAAGGGCGGTGTAAACATGCAATTTGTGGCAAATTTTATCAAAACTGTCATAATTTGTTATTAAATCTCTCCATATAATTTTAGCCTGTCTATGGGGCATATTTATGGCCTATTGAACATCAGTCTTCATATCTGTAGCGCGGACGTAACAGCCGCTTCATTTACAAGGAGACACACCTCTTCATAAATACAATGGCTCTGACACCAGGCCGTGGCCTATACTGGAATCTACACCAGCTTGTAGTTGGCTTTCCGTGATAATCTCAAACCTGAGGTGATGTCTGGCATGGAATAGACAATAAATAGGCTGTCTGTAACATTGTGTGGCAAATGACAAAAGCTGTCTTGTTGCCCTTAGCAACCCATCACCATGCAGCTTTAATTTTTCTAGGGCAGAATACAAAATGAAGGCCGTGCTGCGCCTGGTTGCTATGGGCAACAATGGCAGCTTTTCTATTAGACTCTTTCATGAATCTTCCCCGCATGGGGTCTTTTCTCCTGACCTTGACCTTTCATTACAATGGTGGCAAGCCGTGTCTTCGTATCGCACAGCGCGGCCATTCCACCGGATTTCTGAGCTTCTATCATTATAACGTTTTAAAATTTAACGCGTAAGTAATGGCGAGGCCCCTCCATCCAGCTGTGACATTAAGAATTCAGTGTATTAACAAGGATTCATTACGCTCCCACTATAAATAAATAATTCTTATTGAATCTTTCGGAGGGAACACGGCCGCTATTCATCACATATCCGCCGCCTGCATAATTGAATGGGACGCCGTCTCACCTTTCCTCTCCCTTAAAGCGTAATTCAGCTTTTAACATCGCTTCACAGTGTAAATCTACATAAAAAGTTGAGTAACTTTGCAATTACTTTGCCTATTCTGAGTTATATCCCTCAGCTTTTCTCCATTCATGTCCGTAGAAGCTTTATAAATTCTGCTGGTTGCCCTTGGAAACAGACAGCGCTTTATCTCCACGCTGAGACCTAACAGCCTGGCTCCGACTGTGTAATTATCAGCCAAGCTCCCAGGATGCTTTGCTATCCGATAACAAGACATATTAAAAAAATCAGTATGTCTGTTCAAGAAAGTAAAGAAAATACTTAACGGCAAAAATACCAAGTTAAGTAGATTCTTATCCAGCAGATATGCAGTGAATGTCAGGGTCCACCTCTGACCTCTAACCCCTCTTCTGCCTGGCTACAAGGAGGCCTCTCATGTGTTACTCTCTCCATTCACTTCTATGCAAAAGACAAAAAATTAGACAGCGCCTCCATAATAAAACAAATGTTGTTTTATTGGTGCACGCTATGGGTGCACTATGGGTGCACGATGCAAAAAAGCCAAAAACAACAAAAATGTATCAGAATTCTATAGAGGACTCTGTGTTTCCATAACCCATGGAGTTTAGCCTTAAAGTCTAGCTTTACCTTTAAGAAAAATTCTTAAAATTAAGATTTTTTTTTAACAAATTTTATTATTGTTTTGCACTTGTTCGGCATAGTTATAACATTCGCTATCATTGTTCCTTGGTCTGTTCCTTTATACAATGGTAATTGGAGGATTGTCTGATTTGATACTTTATAAACTTATTACACTCATCTTTCTGTCACTCTGGTACACAGATACATCTACCTTGTGTCAGTCGCTGCACCACAGAGTACAATATAAAATTGTCACACTCCCCCATAAATCCATCCATAACGCTGACCTCCCTAGATCTCCTCCCTCATTACTGTCTACCACCCAAACCGCCCTCTCCTTCATGCCATGACCTTAGACTTATAGCCCCTGTTATCCGAACATCCCACACCTGTCTCCAAGACTTTTCTCTAGCTGCACCGGTGCTCTGGATCATTTTACCCCGGACAATCAGATTAATACCCAACTACAGCAGCTTCAACATGTCCTAAATAGACAACTTTTTAGGCAGCTTATCACTTGCCTGGTCATATTGTTCTACTCCTCCGCACACTACACTAACATTTCTTATCCTAAACTATCCTTCCTCCTCTATTCCTCAGAACTTGACTCCTCCATCTAGAAATTACTTTGCACTGCATGCACTTTGTATCTGTATTTTCACAGGTACAGGCTCATACAGCTTCAGTTATATGACCTTATTTATTAATAGATGGCTGGACCATTGTACCAAACAAGCCCTCTTACCTCTTGTATAATTGCTAGAGGGGTGACCTGTATTGCAGTAGTTTATTAGCATTAAAGGGGTATCCCCTTCAGTAAGACACATAAAGGATGCTGCCGGGCCAACACTAGAGTATCCTATGAAGAGGAGCTAGATCTGGCTCTGCAGTCAGTGACACCTTTCCTAGAGAACCGCTGCACCTATCTTCACTACTATTTGCATTCTCTGCTGGTTCGTCCCTGGTTGCTGCAGATGCACCAAAATGTTGCACACATTGGTATATCCAAATCTGCCCTAGTATGTCAGCTTTGCTGGAATGTTCCTTTAAAGGATTTTTCCACCTTTGCAATCAATAACCTACCGACAAGACGAAGCGCCGGGAGGGATTTCTAGACACATAGAACTCTGGGATTAAGGTACATTATGACATCTGGGCTCTTTGATACATCGCTTTAGTTCATCTTTAATTCTGCAGGATATTTTTTGTTGGAGATCTATTGAGATAAGTAAAAACACATTATCTTCAGTGCAGGTACTGGCAAAGACACTCTGGCAGTTTAGATTAAAGAAAGAGCCCAATCAATATTTACAAGGAGTTAAATCGATAGCTCAACATCAACATGCTTATTGTTTTTAATGTGGAGTTCACTGAAGGACTTTAATGATCAGGCCACATTTACAAGAGACCGTCATATCCGCAGAGCAAACACAATGTCTTGGATCCGCAGCTCGACTGATATCTGTCCAACAGTCTGGAAGTGCAGACATCACTTGTCATTAAGTTTCTTCTACTGGAAGAAAACTCCAACCAGAACAGCGCTAAGAACATGGCCAGACAGTGCAGCAACTGTACATGACCAAAGCACTGCCTCCCCCGATATTCTGCAGTAAGACTATGTTATACCTCAGTCCTAGCTACAGAATTGTGTGGTCTACGTCACCATGTGAACAAGGCTTTGGCCTCACGTGGTGCTTTACTACTGATTGAGTGTTCCCTAGAACATAAGGTCCAATGGACAATTAATGCAGGTACCGCTTTGGTGAGTCAGATTCTTGATTAATTTCAATTAACATGGAAAATGCAGAGGGAAAAAAAATCTCGGCCATTCGGCATATCCTCCTCTTCTTTGATCCTATTATATCTCAAATTACAATTAAAACTGAGAAATATATAAAACAATCTTATCTCTGTATAACTGTAAGACAACTGGCTGCAGCCGGAGACCTTCCCTTCTGTCCTTTCTACGGATGTAGCCACACCTTGTGGAAAAGCTGCCAGGAGTGGATTCAGCAAAAGAGAGTATAAGAGGAGTATAAGAAGTATAAGAGGAGTATAAGAGGAAGTATAAGAGAAGTATAAGAGGAGTATAAGAGAAGTATAAGAGGAAGTATAAGAGGAGTATAAGAGGAAGTATAAGAGGAGTATAAGAGGAGTATAAGAGAAGTATAAGAGGAGTATAAGAGGAGTATAAGTGGCGTATAATAGGAGTATAAGAGAAGTATAAGAGAAGTATAAGAGGAGTATAAGAGAAGTATAAGAGGAGTATAAGAGGAGTATAAGAGGAAGTATAAGAGGAGTATAAGAGGAGTATAAGAGGAAGTATAAGAGGAGTATAAGAGGAGTATAAGAGAAGTATAAGAGGAGTATAAGAGGAGTATAAGTGGCGTATAATAGGAGTATAAGAGAAGTATAAGAGAAGTATAAGAGGAGTATAAGAGAAGTATAAGAGGAGTATAAGAGGAGTATAAGAGGAAGTATAAGAGGAGTATAAGAGGAGTATAAAAGAAGTATAAGAGGAGTATAAGAGGGAGTATAAGAGAAGTATAAGAGGAGTATAAGAGGGAGTATAAGAGAAGTATAAGAGGAATATAAGAGGAGTATAAGAGGAAGTATAAGAGGAGTATAAGAGGAGTATAAAAGAAGTATAAGAGGAGTATAAGAGGGAGTATAAGAGAAGTATAAGAGGAGTATAAGAGGGAGTATAAGAGAAGTATAAGAGGAATATAAGAGGAGTATAAGAGTAAGTATAAGGGGAGTATAAGAGAAGTATAAGGGGAGTATAAGAGGAGTATAAGAGAAGTGTAAGGGGAGTATAAGAGAAGTATAAGAGGAGTATAAGAGGAAGTATACAAGGAGTATAAGAGGAGTATAAAAGAAGTATAAGAGGAGTATAAGAGGGAGTATAAGAGAAGTATAAGAGGAGTATAAGAGGGAGTATAAGAGAAGTATAAGAGGAATATAAGAGTAGTATAAGAGTAAGTATAAGGGGAGTATAAGAGAAGTATAAGGGGAATATAAGAGAAGTATAAGGGGAGTATAAGAGGAGTATAAGAGAAGTGTAAGGGGAGTATAAGAGAAGTATAAGGGGAGTATAAGAGAAGTATAAGAGGAGTATAAGAGGAGTATAAGAGGAAGTATACGAGGAGTATAAGAGGAGTATAAAAGAAGTATAAGAGGAGTATAAGAGGGAGTATAAGAGAAGTATAAGAGGAGTATAAGAGGGAGTATAAGAGAAGTATAAGAGGAATATAAGAGTAGTATAAGAGTAAGTATAAGGGGAGTATAAGAGAAGTATAAGGGGAATATAAGAGAAGTATAAGGGGAGTATAAGAGAAGTATAAGAAGAGTATAAGGGGAGTATAAGAGAAGTATAGAAGGAAGTATAAGAGGAGTTTAAGAGGAGTATAAGAGGTGTATAAGAGAGTATAAGAGATGTACAAGAGAAGTATAAGAGAATATAAGAGGTAGTATAAAAGAAGTATAAGATGAGTATAAGAGGAAGTATAAGAGAAGTATAAGAGGTATATAAGATGAGTATAAGAGAAGTATAAGAAGAGTATAAGAGAAGTATAAGGGGAGTATAAGAGAAGTATAAGGGGAGTATAAGAGAAGTATAGAAGGAAGTATAAGAGGAGTTTAAGAGGAGTATAAGAGGTGTATAAGAGAGAGTATAAGAGATGTACAAGAGAAGTATAAGAGAAGTATAAGAGGCATATAAGAGAAGAATAAGGAAGTATAAGAGGAATATATGAGAAGTATAAGTGGAATATAAGAAAAGTATAAGTGCTTCCTTTATATTTCCTATTCCTTTGGAAGTGACTCCTGGTTTTGGCTCAAAAAACAAAGAAAAAGGTGTTACCTCAGCCTAAAGCAGGACAAAAATAGTGTTAACCCAATCCTTTTGGCTCAGTCTCAAATTGCAGATTATTGTTTCACAATCCTTCCCATAAGCGGCAGTATGAATATACCTGAAGAGGAAGGCAAGACTTCAGGAAGAGAGAGCAACATTTGGATCACTAAACAAAGTCAAAACATTGCCTGGTTAGGTAAATCAAGATTTCTGTAGCACCATGCTGAGGTTTTGGCTGAGAATTTCGCACAATTGCTCTGAAATGATTAAGCCTTTGTCAGTGGTGGAGTAATGGTGTTTGGTGGAATGTTTTCTTGGCACACACTGGCTCCTCTGATACCTGTTGATGACACTCATATATGCCAGAACAAAGGCCAAGGAAATCCATAGCTCTACTAGATGTGTCTCTAATAAAGTGGCCACTCTGTTTTTGTTTCCTCTGTGTTGTATAGTTACAAAGCATTGTATGAAATCTCCTTACCTTCTTTACGCTCCCTATGGAGATGTTTTGGTGAAGCTCAAATTTTAATAAAACCGCTGAGATTTTGTTGTATAGTATTATAGATCTTATTTATTCCTTCCAGTTTTATACATTGGAGCGTTCACGCTTTCTATCTTATATTGTTATGTTTCTATGAGTCTTGTATTCTCTCTATTGATTATATAGCGTTGACTTATGGTTGGTTTTCGGCTACATTTTGTTCCGTTGGATATTTTTCTTTATAGTTTATTGACTGTATGGTTTGTAGATTATTTGTGGTGCTAGAATATGTTCAGATATTGATTATTACTTCCCGTATCCTCAGGAGATCCAGCCTAGTTATTTTCTGTAGAGGTTTATTCTACTTTTTATTGCTTTAATTAATTGGATCCTATTTTGCAGTTTATTCTGCTTTTATTCATTTTCAAGCGCAACATCTCGATGCCCTGGAAATAACCCTAAGCGATATGGGGTTCCATAATTCATACAGTATGTTGTTTCGTTCCTCTGCGTGATGCCTTAAAGGTTCTGTCCATTTTCCTACAATTGCTTCTCAACAAAGCATACAACACCTGCTCTCCAGGCTATAAAACCTGTTTGCATTAGTCTAGGACATATAATATACTTACAATAACATTTTGGTCACAGTTTTTGGTTGCTTGAAGCAAGGGAATATTGTAATATCGGCTACACTAAATGCAAAAGTGCAATAGGCAGCTCTAGATCGATCTACAATAGAGTTTCCAAATGTGCATTGTTTGTCTTCTACATAGCCGAAAACTGCTAAAGACTGTGTAGCCAAAAAGTACAGGTGTGTCGATTATTACCGTGGGCAAGGACTTCAATTTCTCATGAAACCAATTCAAAACAATACCATGGCATGCTAGTAAAATCTTCAACAGGCTGCATTTCACAAAATAGCCACCGGGTGGCCACACATAGACACATATAGCATATCACTTAGTGACATGATATCAGGAAACAATATAGTCTTGAAAAGCTAATCATCCAGTAACACATATATCAGGATATGTCCATCTAAGAGGAAAGGTAAGAAGGACACATCTACATCCCTTTCCCCCCCACACTGAAAAAAAAATCCATGACAGTACCACATAGCGATGCTTAAATATATATATATATATATATATATATACAGTGCTTAAATAATAACAACATATCTGACTATATATCAGCTCCATGAGTAAAATAATCAAATAAGACTGCTATTCATTGTCTAAGTTATAATGCTATGCAATTTATATTAACCCCTTAAAATGGACCTGTCACCACCTCTGATATGTCTAGTTTAGTAAATAATTAGTAAATATTCCCATGAAATAACAATTTTAGAGCCATTATATAATTGCCTCTAAAGCAATTCCCCAAAATGCAGAAACTGGCAGATAACAGAGAGCAGTAAAACAGGCAAGCTACCTAAATCTCACACTGCCCTGGATGATAGAGTCTAAGGCTGCCCAGTCGTCTTCACCAGAGTCCACCACAAGGCTGGATGGTCTTTGCCCAATCTGGCCCCAGGTTATCAGACCAGAAGCTAATGTAAAAGATAGGTCCAACCATGAACTGAAATCATACCAGGAAACTACAGCAAAAACAACCAAGGTCAAACCAGGAGAGTACAGAATATCCAAATCAGAAATATGTTCAAGCCGAGGTCAATCCGAGAGTTCATGGTCAAAGCCAAATCAGTAAACGAGTGGATCTAGTAAATGAGCCAAAGCCAGTCACCAAGAATACAGCAAACCAACAGATATGTACAGAGCACAGGAGCCGAACTAATAACAAGTGATTCATCGCAGGCACATGGGGAGTTTTCATATCCCTCCTAAGCTGATGATTGGTTCAGTGTCTCAGAACTCTGACTAGTTGCTGAACCAGCGAAAGCTTTACATACCGACATGGCAACCTTAAAATGACATAATGAGTAGTGGTTCAGTCAGGAGAATACACAGTGGGAATCCTAACAGGAGCATCTTTTTGTTTAGTTCCTCTTCCTATGAGAAGTTTATGAATAAATTTACAAGAGGGTGTTACCATTCATCTACTCCCTCAGCGCTGATTGGACAGTGTCAAACTATGTAGGGGCACACCACCAACTGGTAACACCCAAGTGTCAATTTATCGATATATTTCTAACATGAACAGCAGAGAAACAGTAAATACAAAAGATCATTCAGAATGCTTTTATTACAGAGGACACAAATATTCGCTAAATATGACAACTGTTTTTTAGTCCCTTTCACACCTTTAGGATCAAGAATTTTTTATTGTCACAGCCAAAGACTCATACCTTTTTTATTTTTCCATTGGCATAGATGTATTAGGGTTTGTTTTTTGTGGGACAAGTTGTATTTTTGAATTATGCCATTTTGGAGTAAATAACATTTATGGAATAACTTTTTTAGGCCTTCCTGGGTGGCCATCCTGGGTGTCGTACATGGGTGTCATGCATGGGTGTCGTACATGGGTGTTGTAGATGGGTATCGTACATGGGTGTTGTACATGGGTGTCATACATGGGTGTCGTACATGGGTGTCATACATGGGTGTCGTGCATAGGTGTCATGCATGGGTGTCGTACATGAGTGTCATGCATGGGTGTCATCCATGGGTGTCGTACATGGGTGTCGTACATGAGTGTCATGCATGGGTGTCGTACATGGGTGTCATACATGAATTTCGTACATGGGTGTCCTCTTAAACGAAATTCCTACACGCTTCTTTATTATGAGCACTTGTCTGATATACAGGAATGTATTTGCACATTTGACATAGTAAACATAAAAGCTTTTCTTCAGTGGCGGACATGAACCCCAGCCATAAGACCTATCACTACAGATAGGAGTTATTGTTGGGCGCCGCGTACTATTTATATGTGCATATTGATTAGTTGCAGAGTTTATTGAATTCCCTCCACGCTTGCTCAGAATTTATTGCTTTAATCCCCCGCCGTTGCCTGGATACCCACCGTGGTATTTACAATTAATAAAGTCTACGTCTGCACTCCCACCTCAATTAAAAGGCGGCCTATTGTACTGACTGCGAGCTCCGCCATTGTTTCCAGCAGGTAATGCTTCTGTTCCTCTTCAGAAACTCAAGAGATCAGAAGAGTCATGAAATGAATTGAATTTACACTGTTATTGTTCTAATGGTATTCTAAAGGGAACTTGTCACCTAAATGTGCCGCACTAAACCATACCGCCCAACTTTTAAAAGACCAAAAGAGGGATAAACTCTGTGGCGCAGCGGGTTTAAGTGTAAGCCCCGCCTCCAATCCTATCCATGACCCCGCCCATTCCTAATCATGTTTCTTTGTGCTACCACACAGTACAGTGCCCCTTTAGTGGCCACAACACAGTATCATGCCCCCTTGTCGCTTCCATATGGCATAATGTCCCCCTCATTGCAGTCCCCACAGTATAATGGCCCCTCATTGTTACCTCCACAGAATAATTGCCCCATGGTGTAAATAATGCTCCCCCCTTGTGGCACAAACCAAAAAAAGTCACATGCATATCACCCCATTTCTTCAAAGTCCACCCCGGTCTCTGCTACCGGCAGCTTGCGGGAAGCAGTTGCGATGCAGTGATGTCACTACATTGCCCTTAGCAGCTTCCATGCTGCCAGGAAGACAGTAAGGGGCTAATGGTGAAGTAGGGAATGGGCGACATCCTGCTCCACCGCATTGTACTCAACTCTATCTGCATCCTATAAACCAAAGTAGGGTGGGAGGCATCACAAACCTCCCACCACACAAGACAGTTGGCTAGCACTCAATATCTGGGACTGTCCAGCTGAATCCAGGATGGTTGAAAGGCTTGTCTAAACTAGGAACAAATCCTTATGGACCAGTGATTTAGTGTCTATGGAAGCCCTAAAGTCTAAGGGGCATGCTCAGTTCTGCAGTCAAGTTGGAACATTACTGCACATGTGCCCAATGTCCAGCGTATGCGCCACAAACCTGACATGTACTGCCCACCTATAACGTCTATCAATCTATTAATGGTAGAATTATATCCAGGTCACTTCACAACCTGCCGATACAACCTATCTCATATGGTCTACCTGTAGCATAGCACTATCTCAATCCAATTTAATCTTCAGCGTATGTCCTTTGTAAAGTTTAACCATGTCAACTTTTAGGTCCAAATTTTTGTGCAGATTCATATCCGCTATTTGTAAAGCAGCTGAAGATCTGTTTTTCACACACATACCTCAGAACTCCCTGCACAATACATACATTAAAGGGGTTCTCTGAAACTATGATATTGATTTCTGCGGCCTCTTCACGCTGTGCTTGATATTGCAGCTCAGCCCCATTCATTTGTATGAGACTGAACTGCATTTTGGTCATGTGACCAATGGATGTGATGTCACTGCCTGAGAAGAGGAAGTGGAGTCAAATATCAGTCCCTTTAAATGATAAACTACTGGCTGCCACCACTAGGAGGAGCTCGGGAGCTGACTGCATACTGGTTGTACATTGAGCTCCACAATATAATATAGCATGCTCGGCCAGCTTGGGCATGCACATGCATGAGGGTGGGGTTGGAGGAATAGCTATTCCCTGGTCATTTGGTAAACAGCTATTAAAGGTATATGGCTAACTTAGGGGTGTAGTATTGGTCATCCTATGAATTCAAAAGGGGGCTTTCAGTTGGTGTTAATGCAATGTGTATCAGTTGAGGGTCTTTCCTAGTGACAGGCGCCTTTAAATGCCCAAATACTAAAGATTAGACCAGAAGGTTTTGTCTCCAGGAAAAACAAATAAGACGTCCGTTCATCTTAATATATCATATGCAAAGCTTAAAAATGCCCCGCACATAATGGTATTGATCAGACTATATAAGTAAAGAGTCAGCGTTCCCTGCGCTTCCATAAAACTAAACTGCAGCCATTACTTATACAAGAGAATCCCAGCATTAAAGGGGTTGTACAGGTGAAAAACATGGCTGCTTTCTTCTAAAACAGCGCTACACCTGTCTATGGGTTGCATCTGATATTGCAGCTTAGCTCCATTGAAGTGAATGGTACTGCAACTGGAATACCACACACAACCTGTGAAATGGTGTGGCACTGTGTTTGGAAGACAGCAGTCATGTTTTTTTAATCTTGCTCCTATAATTCTTCAAGATTTAGTTGATTTAGAAAATCAGGTAACTCCACATGTACACTCTCACTGGTGACTTGCAAATTATACTTATTTTTAGACAATGAAAATCAGTTCTCCAAATAGTGATGTCATAGTGAAGCCTCATAAGTGTAGCTGCAGTGTAAAGCATGGGGGATAGAAAGAACATTTCTCCAAAAAGCTACTATTCCTCTGCTCAAAAAAGCCCTTCATCCCCTCATCTTCTCTGATAGACAGGGCCAGCAAGCGTTGCTCAGAACTCACCTGGCCCTGTGTTCTCACATTTACGCCGCCACAGTGATATCCGGCGCATGCACAGTATGGCCAAATCTGAAAGACAAGCTTCAGAGCTGTTCTGCACATACGTCGGATATTATTGTGGCAAGGACACAAAGCCAGGCAAGACCTGAGCAACAGGAACAGGGGACATTTCTGAGCAGAGGGGGAACAGGGGACATTTCTGAGCAGAGGGGGAGTAGCTTTTCACAGCAACGAGAGCAATGTAGACGGCCTCAGTGCTCCAATCTGCTCTCGGAAATGGAGCCTCACAAATGGAAGTGGAAAAAAGCTAAAGCTTCAGGTGAGCTTAAGCAGTGTAACAGTGGGATTGGTTAATATAGCCAACCTGGCGACAGAGTCCCTTTAAGAATACAGTGTTTGGGATTATGGAGGATCAGTTACAGGGAACAGACTTATCTGTATGTACTGGAGAAACTGCTATGGATGAGAACTATCAGATATGGTTTAAGAAGATCTACGTTAAAAGGGTCCGACACCCAGGCCCCCGACAATCAGCTGTCAGAGAGATTGCAATGTTTGGGTAAGCCCTACAATTGCTTCACTACTTAACAAACACAGCGCCATATATTGGCTTGGCTTTGCAGATCATATATTGGCCTGGTATAGCAGATCAATTTATTTCACTTGAATGGGACTGAGATTTGAACAAGCCATATGACAAATGAACGTGATGTCACATGGCCTGAGAAGGGGACGTGAGGATGCCTGGTGTCAGACCCCCATTGATCTTCAATTGCTGACCTACCCTAAGGATAGGTCATCAATTTAAACTTCTTGAAAAACCCTTAAAGAGGTATTCCCATCTGGAATATGCCATAAATGTCCGATAGATGCGGGACCTACCTCTAGGATCTACACCGATCTTGAGAATAGGATTCCAACCACTCTCATCTTGCAGCTGTTGTGTCTGGAGAGGTAACTTCAAAAGCACAACTCTCTCCATTCACTCAAAAAGCATCTTTGTAACTCCAATAGAAGTCAATGGTTCAACCAGTATGGCGTTCAATGGACCAGTCTGGTGGTCAATGATATAACCAGTATGGCGTTCAATAGACCAGTCTGGTGGTCAATGTACAGGACCACCTCTCCTGTTTTAGTGTGTACAAGGTCTCTGTTACAGTGGCCATGAGATGGAGATAGGGAAGTCCCCCTCATTATCAAGACATCTTATGGATATGCCATAAATATCCCAAATGGGAATATCCCTTTAATTCACATCAGCACTCCTTACTCTGATCACTAACACTGGGTCTTAAAGGAACACTCTGGCCACACCTGATACCAGGTATTATGACTAGTACAAGACTCCAGAGCTGGGGTGTGACTCATGAATTGTAATTTTGGGCTTTTTAATCCCTGTTTCAGGCTACGCCACAGACTAGGTATACCACAGCTTGTCAGTTTTGTCCAGATTTATCCATTACACATGAAGGTGTCCATCACGAGTCCTTATAAGATTTAATGTACAATATCTTATTATATTGGATGTATCCTATTACACTGAATGGGCATCATATACAGTGTATCACTCATAAGCAGTGCCGCATCTAGAGCTGCATCGTATGAAGCTGCCTTGAATGGCTCCATTGTAACTGAGTAACCAAAGGAATTTAGTATTTTCAAGGGTTTTATTATGCCCTGACCTTGTTATTATGGAAATGGAAGAATACGGCTCGCTGAAGCCCACAATGTGAGAGAGTGCACAGAAAGCACAGGAATGGGAAATGTTTGTAGCAGGAGGTAAGCTAATGGCTCATGACTCAAGGACCTGTTAGCAAAGAGCTGCAGTAAGATGCTTAATAAAGCAAAAGATGTTACATTAAAAGGTCCCTGAGATTTCATAAAAAGTTGAAATTTCTGTAGGGTCTTGCTAGTTAATCTGTACTTCAGCTGTATAACCCTTCATACATTGTGTCCTATCAGAGCAGCCTGCCTCCCCTCCACATCTATTACTACTACTGTTTCTTTCACATATTATTCTGCCAGGAGTAACTGTAAAATAGCAAACAAATAGCTGAAAAAAGCCCAAGAGGACATAATAGAAGATGAACTGCAAATATTGGTCATGATGCAGCTACAAAGATCCCTGAAACAGAAAAAGAGAAATCTGAGCATAATAAGGAAATATGCTTAATGCCTATGACTAACATCCCATCAACAATAACACAAGTAGCTAGTCAGAAGGAGATACAAGTACACAGTAGACTTTTCTTACATTATAAGATGCATATTTTTTTTTCTCTAGAGTATACAGAGAAATCTAAGTGCATATGTGTACAGTCTGTGAGGAAAAACCAGCCCCTCCTGCCTCCACTCACTGTGCGTAGAAAACCAGCCCCTCCTGCCTTCACTCACTTTGTGTGGAAAACCAGCCCCTCCTGCCTCCACTCACTGTGTGTAGAAAACCAGTCCTTCCTGCCTTTACTCACTGTGTGTAGAAAACCAGCCCCTCCTGCCTCCACTCACTGTGTGTAGAAAACCAGCCCTTCTCCACTCACTGTGTGTAGAAAACCAGCCCCACCTGTCTCCACTCACTGTGTGACAAAAACAGTCCCTCCTACCTCCACTCACTGTTTGTAGAAAACCAGCCTCTCCAGCCTGAACTTGTCTTGATTTTGAAGGTAACTAAAGACAGAACTTTTCTAGTAACAGGGAATGAACAGAAAATTAGTTAAAAGGGAGACACCTAGTGGCAAGAAATATATAGAGGGTTTTGAGGCAAAAAACAGCAACATTTATAAATAAAGTGCATTATATTTTGGTCCAGAATCACATGAGCAAGTTACTTCTCCATAGAGATAAAACTGGAGCAGTGTTTTCACCATAACAAGAAGTGATAAAACATCACTATATCAGATGTGAATATCCCTTTAAGAACATATTATTTGAAGTGGTTTTCAAAGACTTCATATTGATGGCTTTATCAATATCACATTGGTGTGGGTCATGCTCCCGGCATCTCATCTATCAGTGACTGAAGGGGCCATGGCTCTCAGGTGAGGACTGCGGCGTCTTCTCGTGACTGTAAGGTCTCATCTATCAATGGCTTAGTAAATGAGACTGAGCTTCAGTACCAAGGACAGATGCTGCACAATGTCTGGTGCTGTGCCTGGTATACAATGAAGAAGCTGCAATGTTGCTCGAGAGCA
The DNA here is from genome assembly GCA_947044405.1 of Leptodactylus fallax. NCBI lineage: Eukaryota > Metazoa > Chordata > Amphibia > Anura > Leptodactylidae > Leptodactylus > Leptodactylus fallax. The sequence goes on along the minus strand of CAMRHE010000028.1, from coordinate 5,271,918 downwards.
GGAGATCCTTCAATCAGCTGATCGTGAAGGTGCTGGGAGCCGTAGCACAGTGGGGGGAATTTATCAACCCATTTACACCAGTTTTCTTGCACAAATAGGTGTTAATGTGACACATCTTTGGCATGCAGCCCATCCTGCATCTCACTTGCCACTTTCTGTGAATATGGGTGGACCGGGCTGAGGCAGGGACATTTTCCCTCCATAAGTTTCAATCAGTGACCTCCCCATAAGTGTCAGACACAGTTCCAATAGAGCTGTCACTTACAATGTTCACCTCACTGCTCCCATAAATGAGAATTTCTCTCCTTAAGTGTCAGAGAGACCCCCAATAAAGTGAGGGCACCCCATAAGTTTCATGCAGAAAGCCCCTATAAGTATTAGCCCCAGTACCCACCTCTTTGCTCTCAACCTGCCAACATGGCCCTAAGATAAGTGAAAACTGTTGCCAAAAATTTAAGGGCACCTAAATGTTACTGCTCCTGTACTGTTCTTCCAGTGTCCCCATAACGGAGCCAGCACTGCCTTTCTTTACCTCCATGTCCTACCCAGATCCTGACAATTGAAAATTAACACAGTTTGCCAGGATTAGAAAAAATGTCTTCTCCTTTTCCAAAAATAGCGACCCCCTGGGCTGTGTCTGGTACTGTAGCTCAGTCACTTTAGTTTGCAGATAAGTGGCTGCACCTCTGCTGATAAGTGAAGTGTCCTGAGCCCGGAGCGTCACTTATCCTCTAATGGCCTAACAAGCCGCCGCTCTGACCATATGTCATATCCAGCCGTGTTTGGCGTCCGCTGATTGTTATAGATCCCTTCTATAATTGCTGCTTAATAAATTGATTTCCGGGGGCAGGTTAATGGTCAGGATGTCAAATGTGGAGCAGCCTCAGCACAAAAACACTTGTTCTAAAACTAGGACAAGGCACGGAAACTTTGTTATAGGGATTGTAAAGGAATAAAAATAAACATGGCTGCCCAAATTAGGATCTATGGTGGCCAAGGTTAACTCTTATATTGATCAGCCAATGGACCTACAATGCATAGACTTAATTATGAGCATGGAATATCCACATAGAAGATCTATCTATACAGGCAACCCAGGGGCAGACACGGGATTATGTGAACATGGAGGTGTAAATGTGCTCTCAGCATTGGGCTGGTGGTAACATGGCTGAATCCTCCAGGCTAGGAGACTGAGCCACAGCTAATGCTCAGATAGTTGGGTGTTATTCAGCAGTCATGAGCCCTATGAGGATAGAGTTATATGCTGGACTTCATAGCTATGACCTGCAGCCTCAGGTCAGACAGAAAATCTACAGCCCTCACCCTGGAAACCTGCAGAAACATTGTGGATTTTGAGTGAGTATAGTAGTGGAAGACTGTCCCAGCATGGGAGAACCATCAACCAGCTCAATGGAAAATCTGCAAGACCTGTACCTCTAGTATCTGGATGTTGTTAAAGTCACCCTGTTTTACCTCATTAAACAAATTGAGTTACCTTGTTTGGCAATGCTAGTCTCGTGAGTCTTATTCCTGCAAGACCATCATGGCCACTCCAACCACCATCAGGCTCAAGGAGACTTACAACTATTATTGTGTACCCCAAGGGAAAAACTAGTACCACCGTCATACATCCTGCAGGCCGGCCCCCTCAGCTCTGCACCAGCCTAAGAGGAGAGGTAGAGGATATGGTTGAGCTTCTTCCCACCATGACAACTATGACTACTACATCTCTAAACCTATTGGCCTTCCCAATGGGCTGCTGTATACACACAAAAGATGGAAACACAATTCAGTCAGTACCTTCATTAAAAGTAAGGAAATACTATCACCATACAGTGTACATAGACAGTACTACCATTATGTGCACAGAACTAATCCCACCATACAGTACACATAAATACTTCTGTAATTATGAATAATTGCACCATATAGTACACATAAATAATGCTGTAATAATGAATATCACCATAAAGTGCACATAAATAATGCTGTAATAATGAACAATTCCACCATACAGTGCACATAAATAATGCTGTAATAATGAATAATGTCACCATATAGTGCACATAAATAATGCTGAAATAATGAACAATGCCACCAAACAGTACACATAAATAATGCTGTAATAATGAATAATATCACCATAAAGTGCACATAAATAATGCTATAATAATGAATAATGCCACCATATAGCACACATAAATAATGCTGTAATAATTAATACATTTACCATATAGTGCACAAAAATACTTATATAATTATTAATTATTCTACCGTATAGTAAACATAAATAATGCTGTAATAATGAATACTGTCACCATATAGTAGATATAAATAATGTGGTAATAATGAATAACATCATCATATAGTGCACATAAATAATACTGTAATAATTAATAATTTTACCATATAGTACACATAAATAATACTGTAATAATGAATAATTTTACCATATAATACACATAAATACTTATGTAATTATTAATTATTCCACCACACAGTACACATAAATATTGAATGAAATAATGAATAATGTCACCATATAGTACTCATGATTAATGCTGTAAGAATTACTAACGCCGCCACAGAGTGCACAAATAACACCCCCATATAATGATATCACTCAACGAAGCCACCATCAGAGAGGAGATGCAGAGTTGGTCACTGTAGAATACAATATATGGCACGTGATCATTGGGAGCCTTGGAATAGATTTTAAGGCCAAAAAGTTTCACAATAAAACTTTATCGTTCTATACTGCTGTAAAAATCTTTTACACTCTTTATCTCCAGTGTAATGAATGATTTCCTAACCAGTCAGTGCATATCACTGTGCAGTGCAATGTGGTGTGTGATCGCCCCCTACTGGAGCCTTCTAGTAATGCTACTAAAAGAACTACACAATCAAGGTGCTTGTAATAGACTAACATTGCAATAAGGCACAACATTACTATTATGTATCCTAAAAGGAAAGAGCAGATGCGGAGACGCCATTAGGAAGGTTCAAGAGCAGTTTCATTATTTTCCCCCTACTGACAGCATCGCTGGGAAAGTAAGACCAAGTTCACACCAAGCGGTTATGACACCACTCTATGTATACACTTGACCTCAATGCAGTGGCGTAACTAGGAATGGCTGGGCCCCAAGGCGAACATTTGACATGGGCCCCCCTCCCCCCCGAACCGGTTACGGGTCCCCAAACAGTAAAATATGCTCAACAGTGGCCCCAGATAGTATTATATGCTCAACAGTGGCCCCCACACGGCATTATATGCTCCACAGTCGCCCCATACAGCATTATATGCTCTACATTGCTGCCCCCACATACAGTATAATATGCTACCCACAGTGGCCCCACACAGTATAATATGCCCCACACAGTGGTCCCCACCCAGTATTATATGCTTCCCACAGTGGTACCCACCCAGTATTATATGCCCCCCATAGTGGGCCCCACCCAGTATTATATGCTTCCCATAGTGGGCCCCACCCAGTATTATATGCTCCCTACAGTGGCTCCCACACAGTATTATATGCTCTACAGTGGCCCCCACCCAGTAGTATATGCTCTACAGTGGCTCTCACCCAGTATTATATGCACTACAGTGGCCCCCACCCAGTATTATATGCTCTACAGTGGCCCCCACCCAGTAGTATATGCTCTACAGTGGCTCTCACCCAGTATTATATGCACTACAGTGGCCCACGCACAGTATTATATGTTCTACAGTGGCCCCCACCCAGTATTATATGCTCTACAGTGGCTCCCACCCAGTATTATATGCACTACAGTGGCCCACGCACAGTATTATAAGCTCCCATCAGCCCCCCTCCGCTTCGGTGCTATTATTATACTTTGGGGTCTCCTCAGACCCCAGAGTATAATAATCGGAGACCCAGGGAAGGTGATTAAAAATAACAAACACTCATACTCACCTTGCCTTACCTTTCCTTGGCATCCTCATCCATCCTGCCGTCTTCAGTGTCTTCCGACGTCGCTGCCGAGGCCTGTGATTGGGCCTCAGCGGTCACATGGGGGCGCACTGACGTCATTACGCGCCCGTGCCCCATGTGACCGCTGGGGCCTAATCACAGGCCTCAGTGATGTCGGAGGAGCGCCGGAGTGGACGCTGTGCCCAGGAGAGGTGAGAATATGTGTTTATTATTTTCAGTCACCTCCCCTGGGCTGCCATCTATTGGAAAGGGGCCTGTAATATGCCAGGGTCCCTTTCCAATAACAGTATGTATAGTGGTCGGGGAACCAGGCTTTCCCCGACCACTATCATAATGGTCCGGGGCCCGGCCATCTCCAGCTGACCGCGGGCTCCGTACCCTGCCGGGTCCGTTCGCGGTCACACCCTCTGTGACCGCGATCGTTACTGATTTGTGGAGTTCGCGGTAGCGGCTGCCACAGGGCTCCGGGGCCCCTAATGTCCCAGGCCCTGTGGCAGCCGCTACTGCTGCTACCCCGATAGTTACGCCCCTGCCTCAATGACATAATCTCACAATTGACATAGCCTGATATAGTGACATTATGTGATTGTGCTTCCTATGACCAAACTGTTGACAACCCTCAGAACAGTGCCAGATAATAATCTGATTGGTTTGGGCAGCCGCCCAGTACCAATGGGGCACTATACAATGAGTGAGGGGGCGAGCTCCTGCTCACCTCTGTATATAGCAGTGCTAGTTACCAGCCTAGAGAGGGTTTTAAATTCATGGTCTTTCCTTAGGATAGGCCATAAATATCTGATCGGTCCCGCACAGATCAGCTGTTTGGGGGGTGTCAGTCTGTGTACTATACACTGCACTCAGCCGGAAGAAGACGGCTCTGTGGCTTGTATAATGGCTGATACTGCAACTCTGTGCCCATTAAAGTCAATAGGAGCAGAATTGCAGTACCTGTGCTGACCACTATACAGTGCACAGAGCTGATAATAATAATAACTTTATTTATATAGCGCCAACATATTCCTCAGCACTTTACAAATCAGAGGACACGTGAACAGACAATATGAGATACTACAATGTGACAAAGAAATCAACATATCAAACATAGGAGTGAGGGCCCTGCTCGCAAGAGCTTACATTTTAGGAGGAGCTAGGACGACACAAGAGGTCAGAGGGCTTGTTCAGTACAATGGTCCAGCCATCTTTTAATAGATAAGGTCATATAACTGAAGCTGTATGAGCCGTCACCAGCCGGTATCTGGGACTATACAGATACTAAGTGCAAGGAGTGCAGTGTAACATCTAGATGGAGGGGTTGGAATCTGAGGAATAGAGGAGGAAGAATAGCTTAGGATAAGAAGTGTTAGTGTAGTGCGTGGAGGTGTAGTACAATGTGTTCAGGTCATGTGATCTGACTATATAGATGTGATTTTATTGCAGTTTTGAAGCTGCTGTAGTTGGGTATTAATCTGATTGTCCCGGGTAAAGTGTTCCAGAGCACCGGTGCAGCTCCAGAAAAGTCTTGGAGATGGGAGTGGAATGTTCAGCTAACAGGGGATGCAAGTCTAAGGTCATTGGTAGAACAAGTCTGGCGGCTGCAGGACAGAATGTGGAGGGGAGAGATTAGTAAATGGAAGACAGATTAGTAGAGCACTGCAATAGTCAAGACGAGTGAAAGTGACAATGAAGGGTTCTGGAGATGTTTTTGAGGTTCAGGGGACTGAATATGCGGGCTATCTGAGACCACCTCCCTACACCATGTAATATACAGTACACAGACCGGACGCACCTCCGAACAGCTGATACATGCAGGGAAGGCTACCTCCCCATGATCAGATATAATCATATAGCCCATAAGATAAAAAAGATAAAAAGGCAACCCCGTTAAGGCTGAGGCCCCATAATGGTTTTTTTTGGCTTTTTCAGAAATGCAGAGGGAAAAAATGTAGCATGTTCATTGTTTCCCCCATAGATAAGTCAAAAATGCAAAGTGTTTTTTTTTTCTGCAGTGTTTTTCATCTGTGATTCACTACATGTGGCCTTTGCCTAAAAAGGTTTTATAAGACTTAGATTTTGATGATCTATACTTAGGACTTAGTATACTTAGTATGAGATCAGTGGGGTCCGACTTCTGGCACCCCCCACGATTAACTGAATGTCTTCTTTGAAAACCAGGTACAGTGCCATACATTTTGTAGTAGCTGTGCCTGGTACTGCAGCTTAATTTCAATTACTTAAATGAGGTTGAGGTGCAAAAAGTCCATGTGAATGTGATGTCATAGGCTGAAGAAGAGGATAAAGCATTCACCAAAGCAAAATCAGCTGATCAGTGAGGGTGCAGGGAGTCGAACTCCCCCCAATCTGATATTGATGACCTATCCTATTACAATTCTGGTAGCTAGTTTAGGGCCAGGTCTGTGCTTTGTAGCTGCCAATCTCAGCAATTTCTATCCTTGGGGCTTATGATCGGGGTCAGAGTTGTGATCACAGCTTGTGGATTTGTGCTCATGGTTCATAAGGGTTAATGAGATCAGAAATGGATTCAGTTTCAGCCATTGTTGAATATCCCCCATCTGTGCACGTCTCCAATGGACAAACTGAGTAGGAAGATCCCATTACCTATCCAGTAATGTGCTCAGTTTATCTATCTATGTATTATGGTGTGGGTAATTGTATGCAATACCACAACATGCCACTAGATGTCAGTGCAACATATGTTATCTCATATGCAGATGTATTGTCTGAGATCTGACAACTGAAGACAAAGGACCTTATACATAAACAAAGCAAGGACAGAAGTTTCATCCATGAATATCACTGAATAATATACTTATCATCGTATAATCACTATACAACCTAGATCGGGGTGAGGAAATGTTCTGGGTATGTGAGTAAATTGTTGTGCCCATTCTATCTCTCACAGGCACTGCAGCAAATTATGTGACAGGACATTGATAGGGGCACAGGGCACACACTGGGTTCTTGTATTACCTTTTTAACGGCCTCATTGGTCCTCAGTGGATGCCATAAAGGTTCTTGGCGTGCCAACCACAGATGTCCACCGTCACAGCCTTAACTAGCAGCACAGACACCCTTTATAGCCGGCACAAGTCACAGGACCATCGTCATTGTCAGTGTCAGGTTTTTCCAGTTACAGTCTGTGCTCACCTCGGATACCCCCAGCACAACTTGCCGGCCTTTACATGGTGGTTTGGAAGATTATACATTTTATACCTGGTGTGAAAGAATTTATAATATACCTGGTGGTCGGCAAACAGTAAGTTATGTATACCTGGATGAACACCCCGGCTACGTAGGATGGTGAAGGCCTTAGCTGAGATGCCCCAAAAGCTGGGCTTGAGCCTCAATAGCAATAGTTCAGGTGTATGTTTGTGTTACATGAGAGGTTCCTCGTACCCCTTCCCGCTTCTTGCCTGACAGGACCGTTATTCCCATGGCTAGTCAACGCAACGTGTCACAGGGCATCACAAGACAATATCGGGACAACCTGTAAAGTAAGAGCAAAAAGATGACATATATGTAGTATATACAGTGACATATATACAAGGCAAAGACAAATAATGAGCAGTTTCTCAGTCAACTAGTCCATTTAATAAAATAGACAATAGTCAGCAAGGGGGTAACTAAAGACTCACGGGCCACCCTGGAAAAGCTCAGCTTGGGCTCCCTGCACAACTCCTCACACTTGTCAGCCGTGTCCCATCTGTACATTGTAGCAGCTTTTACGTTTCACTTTCCTTCTCCATCTGGGTCCAGATCGCCATGATGACTTCTCCACATCTTGTCTGAACGCACGAGCTTCCCAACATTCCCATCCCCTATCGGTGCCCTACACATAGTAATTGTGCCCACTTTTGTGTCACAGCCTCCCCTGCAATCCCTCCTTGACCATCTGCTGCTTTTTGCCATTAAATGGTTAATTTCCTCCTTTCTGACAGTAGAAGGCTGTGTATCATAAATCTTCTCTCTCCAGTGCACCAGAGGGCAGGGGGGATAAATTTACATGTGCAGACTGCCAGACATCAAAGGAGATCAGAATGGAGATCAGAGATGTGTACCCAGTCTTAGTTTGGTGAGAGAAAAAGAGCATATTGTGAGGAGGCATAAAAATGGGGCATTATACTGTGCCCCCCCCCCCCCCACATATAATATATATAATACTCCTTAGTACCCCCACCCACAGTGTAATGCTCCTCAGTGCCCTCACCCACCACATCATGCTCCTCAGTGGCCCCCACATATAATATATATAATATTCCTTAGTACCCCCACCCACAGTGTAATGCTCCTCAGTGCCCTCACCCACCACATAATGCTCCTCAGTGGCCCCCACATATAATATGTATAATACTCCTTAGTACCCCCAACCACAGTGTAGTGCTCCTCAGTGCCTCCACCCACTGGAAAATGCTCCTCAGTGCCCCCACCCACCATATAATGCTCCTCAGTACCCTCACCCACCGTATATGCTCCTCAGTACGATCACCCACCGTATAATGCTCCTTATCCTCGCTCTCTGTCTTCGTCCTTCTTAAACTTGCTCAGAATTAATCCCCACCACAGCAATAACTCTATATCCTCATTGACTTTCTATCGACACTCATGACATTTGTACCTTTTTGCCCTTTCAACATTAGAAACTCCATTTCTACTCCTAGGTCAAGACGACGGAGCCCCATAAACACTTGGACCTCCACAATATTGCAATGGTTCATCCCACTGTTAGACCATCTTTTCGTAAACTCTCTCCTAGGTGTCATTCATCTTCTTCATGTTGTCCTGAAAGTCACGATCGCTACTACTGCTCAGAAGGGAACCAGAGAAGGACCTGGTTGATTTAGCACTTTTTGCACCACCACCTTATAGGTGCTTAGAGCCAGTTCCATATGGCGAGCTGTCACTGGGACACTCCACCCTTCAAACTTTAGGACACTGGCAGAATTAGTGGTGTAAGATGCCAGTGGTTCTTAGGCTTGCAATATCTTGGAGTTGTATTATCCTGCCAACTACGACAAGTTTGGGGTAGTGTTACTTGAGTGGTTCCTCATCTGCTTGCTTAGTGGAACAACCAAACCATCCTTCTTCAAGGGTTCACGTTGATCCACCAGGTCACCTTCTACGCAGCTCTCTCCTATCCATAAGATGTCTCCCAGCTCCAGTCAAGCACTGATCTTCAGTGGAGCTTTTATTTCACCATCACATCCAATGTTTAAGCCCATCCAGCTCTGGCATACTAAACGCCTCCGAAATAGGAAAAGCCAAAGGTCTTACTAGAGCACAGACCGCATGTGAACCACCCGCTCACTCCTATGGGATCCAAACCTCTCTTTTTATCTACACCTCACTGCTCCTCCCTGCAGCTTCGTGTCACAGCATTGTGGATAAGGCTATCACTACGCACCTTTTTCCCATCAGTACCTGGCTCTTTCTGGACCTACTTGCCATCTGTAAACCCACCCCCATGGAAGCTTGTCTTGGCAGGACCACGGGGTATTGCAATCCACTGTTTGGACAACCTGTACTGTCACGGATGAGGGGCCATATACTGCAAGTCATACCCTGAAGAAGGAGACAATGGCAGATGCAGACAGCAGAGATCACTGGCTAATCCTAGCTTTTAGTTATGGCTGGCCATGAAACTCATTAGCTTAGTCCATTCATGCAGTTTAAGGGTTAGGCTGCATGTTGCAAAAAAGCTGCTTTTTTTGTTGCAGAGGTAGAAGTATAAGAACTTCCTATATAGTTCCCATTCCTTTTACAGCCATTCTTGGCTTTGGCTCAAAAAATTGCAACTAAATCTGCAACAAAAAAAGCTGGGTTTCGACAACATGGGGTCTCAGCCAAAGGCCGGGTGTTAGGGTCTTGCCAGATGTAGCAATACCTTACACTACTGCAGCGGTCTGGGAGGAAGGACAGAGACAAGTGAGCCCTAATCTCACCCCAGCCACTGTCCCTTCCTATTGCCTCAGTTACCCTAAACGGTAAAAGGACAACCTGAAGACGAGCCCTATACTGAGTAAGTGACAACACTGAACAAAGACAGAACAAACGACACAAAGGGAGGTCAGGAAGCCAAGGGTTCGGTAACAGACGAGCAATGCAGTACGAAATCACAATCCAAGAGAATAGTCACAAGGCAAGCCAAAGGTCAGAGAATCAGGTAACAAAGTAGCAAGGGATATAACAAGGAGAGCAGGCAAAGATAGTGCAATAACCGGCAACCATGTGAGGGCTGACAACCAGTTCATAGAAAGTCTGGGCAAGCCCCAGACTGGATTGGTAGACAGGCTGTCAATCACACAGGCAAGGCTGAGATTAACTATATGCGGTCCAGAGAGAAATGCTCAGAACGGGTGTGGCTGGAAATCCATTACATTGTCTAGGACCGTATTCAGACTTAGCAACAAGAGACCTACACAAGGAACCAAACTGAACACGCCTCCTTCACCGCAGCGTGCGAGCGGAGGGTGGCGCAGAGACCCGAACAGGCAGAGACGTTACACCGGGGCCCCACGTTGCGAAAAGTCTGCGATTTGGCCATGATGGAAACACCGCAGCAAAAACGGACGCATTTTACAGCACCCGCAAAGTGAATGGGATCCTGTCTAATCCCATCCACACATTGCAGAAAAATATCCACAGTGAAAATGCTGCGATTTCAAAAAACATTGCATTTTTGTAATTCGCAGCATGTCAATTATACCTATGCTTTTTGGCTGTGGCTCGCTACGTGGGTCCTTAGCCTAAACATTTTAATTAATGACTTTTCCTTAAAATAGATTATCAATTGAAAATCCTTCTCCAGAACCTCTGTGGATCAGTTGTTTGTAACAGCAGCAGCACTCCCTTAGCACTCACTGGTAAGCATGGGTTCCCCCCCCCGAACTGCCGCCCCCAACCCCCCCCCCCCCGCACAAACCGCATTCCTGCACACACTATTATGCCCCATAGTGGCCCCTGCACACAGTATTATGCCCCATAGTGGCCCCTGCAGACAGTATTATGCCCCATAGTGGCCCCTGCACACAGTATTATGTCCCATAGTGGCCCCTGCACACAGTATTATGCCCCATTGTGGACCACCCATGAACAATTATTATACTCTGGGGTCTTTTCAGATCCCAGAGTATAATGATCGGAGACCCGGGCCCCCGAATGTCCCGGGCCCTGTGGCAGCCACTACCGCTGCTACCCCAGTATTTACGTGCCCTGCTGGTAAGTACTGAAGAGGCTGCATCGATCACCTAAATATCTGATCGGCGGTGGGCCTTGATGTAAGGCTGGTTGCAGACAACCATGTGCTGCCGGCCGGCCGTGAATTAAAGGCACGGGCGATGCATGGGGGACACGCGAATGTCCCCTGTGTACTGCCCGTGCACGAGCCGTGCTTCCGCAGTCTCTTTCATTAAATGAATAGGAGCCACGGAATCAAGGGCCACAAAATAGGACAGGAATCGGATCTGTTGTATATTTCGTGGCCTGCACTGTCGGCTGGCACACGGGACCAGGTAATTCACAGTCATGTGTGCGGGCCCATAGAAATGAATGGGTCAGTGTGCTATCCGGGAAATATACGGATAGCACACTGATCACGTCCACGGTCGTCTGCAAGGGGCCTAAGACTTCTGCCAATCTTGAATTGATGAACTATCCTAAGGATAGTTTATGAATTATTTACCCTAAAACCGCTTTAATAGGTGTGGTTAGAAGAGGGAAGTGTAATGTAGGATTTCAGACTTGTAGTGACCGTGACCGGGCTGCAGTTCTACTGTATTTGTAAGAAGGCTCATAATGTTAAAACATTCTATTAATGAATTAGGAAGAAGTTCTGAAGCACAAATGACTGAGCTTTAAAGGGGAAGGCTCCACTACATGCTGCACATGAAGATCTAAGAGTACTGTAAAGTTTTTATTTTTCACCAAAGTTATCCTTTAAAAGCAAAAATTAATAGAACATATAAAATACATTTCTGACGACTTTACTGTCAGTCATTGGAACCGTCTAAACACAGAGTTCTACCATAAGTCCCATAAGCAAGGGCTTCTTAGCATTTTATTCTGTGGATCAGAGAACAGATATAATTGGAACTTTGTGTTATTCGTCTCAGTAAGATGAAACATAAAGCTTCACAAAATCATTTTCTTCTCCTTCAGCAAAAAAAATAAAAAATTCTGTCTGCCAAGATTGAAAGGTCTGACTGGAGGAGTCAATGAGAACAATGGATTGTACTGGGGATTTTCATCACTGCTGGTGAAATGTTCCGGGTAGGATCTGATGTGACAAGTCTGCCAGTCATGGGGAGTATCTCATACTGCTGTACAGTGCTGTATCTAATGTATCCACGCCTGTCTGTATACTCTTCTACTGTATACTGTATACTGTATACTCCATCTGGATTCATGGCCACACATAGCCAATCACTACAATTAGCAGGTTGGCAAGCCGCGTTTATTCGGGAGCCCATGGAGTGCCTGGTCCCTTATGTCTAATTGGGCATGAAAATCAATTAACCCTTTAGAACTAAATTAGTTTGCAAGACACCACACTGGTTTTTTGACTGGTGCATCACATCCCTGTATTATACGATGATCTAGGCTTCTCAACAAAATCTACAAAAATAAACACGAGGTTCTTAGTATACATTTTGATCAATGTGTATAAGCCCATTAGCTACAACATGGCAACCTATGTATAGTGGTTCCCTATGGTATTTAGACTGCCACCACAGCAGCACGCCCCCCACAGGTGGAGTGACACAGCAGCCCAACAGCACCCCTGCTGCCAGACTGAGTCCCCACACTCCTGGGCCTACACCTCACAGGCACAGCATCACAGGCTTTTTCTATATTATGGGTGGAAGAAGGAGGACTCACAGGCTTTTTCTATATCTGGGTGGAAGAAGGAGGGCTCATAGGCTTTCAATACATCTTGGTTGGAGGATGGAGGACTCATAGGCCTTCTGTATTTGTACGTGGAGGATGGAGGACTCATAGGCTTTCAGTATACCTTGATGGAAGAAGGAGGACTCACAGACGTTCTCTATATCTGGGTGGGGGACAGAGGACTCACAGGCTTTCTCTATATCTTGACAGAGGGTAGAGGACTCACAAGCTTTCGCTATACCTGGGTGGGGGGCAGAGGACTCGCAGGCTTTCTCTATATTTAGGTAGGGGGCAGAGGACTCACAGGCTTTCTCTATATTTAGGTAGGGGGCAGAGGACTCACAAGCTTTCTCTATATCTGGGTGGGGGGCAGAGGACTCGCAGGCTTTCTCTATATTTAGGTAGGGGGCAGAGGACTCACAGGCTTTCTCTATATCTAGGTAGGGGGCAGAGGACTCACAGGCTTTCTCTATACCTGGGTGGGGGCAGAGGACTCACAGGCTTTCTCTATATCTAGGTGGGGGGCAGAGGACTCACAGGCTTTCTCTATATCTAGGTAGGGGGCAGAGGACTCACAGGCTTTTTCTATATCTAGGTAGGGCGCAGAAGACTCACAGGCTTTCTCTATATCTGGGTGGGGGCAGAGGACTCACAGGCTTTCTCTATAACTAGGTAGGGGGCAGAGGACTCACAGGCTTTCTCTAAACCTGGGTGGGGGCAGAGGACTAACAGGCTTTCTGTATATCTGGGTTGTGGGCAGAGGACTCACAGACTTTCTCTATATCTAGGTAGGGGGCAGATGACTCGCACGCCTTCTCTATATCTGGGTGGGAGGCAGAGGACTCACAGGCTTTCAGTATACCTGAGTGGGGGGCAGAGGACTCACAGACATTCTCTATATCTGGGTGGGGGTCAGAGGACTCACATGCCTTTTCTATATCTAGGTAGGGGCCAGAGGACTCACAGGCTTTCTCTATATCTGGGTTGTGGGCAGAGGACTCACAGGCTTTCTCTATATCTAGGTAGGGGGCAGAGGACTCACAGGCTTTCTCTATATCTGGGTTGAGGGTAGAGGACTCACAGGCTTTCTCTATATCTTGACAGAGGGTAGAGGACTCACAGGCTTTCTCTATACCTGGGTGGGGGGCAGAGGACTCGCAGGCTTTCTCTATATTTAGGTAGGGGGCAGAGGACTCACAGGCTTTCTCTATATCTAGGTAGGGGGCAGAGGACTCACAGGCTTTCTCTATACCTGGGTGGGGGCAGAGGACTCACAGGCTTTCTCTATATCTAGGTGGGGGGCAGAGGACTCACAGGCTTTCTCTATATCTAGGTAGGGGGCAGAGGACTCACAGGCTTTTTCTATATCTAGGTAGGGCGCAGAAGACTCACAGGCTTTCTCTATATCTGGGTGGGGGCAGAGGACTCACAGGCTTTCTCTATAACTAGGTAGGGGGCAGAGGACTCACAGGCTTTCTCTAAACCTGGGTGGGGGCAGAGGACTAACAGGCTTTCTGTATATCTGGGTTGTGGGCAGAGGACTCACAGACTTTCTCTATATCTAGGTAGGGGGCAGATGACTCGCACGCCTTCTCTATATCTAGGTGGGAGGCAGAGGACTCACAGGCTTTCAGTATACCTGAGTGGGGGGCAGAGGACTCACAGACATTCTCTATATCTGGGTGGGGGTCAGAGGACTCACATGCCTTTTCTATATCTAGGTAGGGGCCAGAGGACTCACAGGCTTTCTCTATATCTGGGTTGTGGGCAGAGGACTCACAGGCTTTCTCTATATCTAGGTAGGGGGCAGAGGACTCACAGGCTTTCTCTATATCTGGGTTGAGGATAGAGGACTCACAGGCTTTCTCTATATCTTGACAGAGGGTAGAGGACTCACAGGCTTTCTCTATACCTGGGTGGAGGGCAGAGGACTCGCAGGCTTTCTCTATATTTAGGTAGGGGGCAGAGGACTCACAGGCTTTCTCTATATCTAGGTAGGGGGCAGAGGACTCACAGGCTTTCTCTATATCTGGGTGGGGCAGAGAACTCACAGGCTTTCTCTATATCTGGGTGGGGGCAGAGGACTCACAGGCTTTCTCTATACCTGGGTGGGGGCAGAGGACTCACAGACTTTCTCTATATCTAGGTGGGGGGCAGAGGACACAGGCTTTCTCTATATCTAGGTAGGGGGCAGAGGACTCACAGGCTTTCTCTAAACCTGGGTGGGGGCAGAGGACTAACAGGCTTTCTGTATATTGGGTTGTGGGCAGAGGACTCACAGACTTTCTCTATATCTAGGTAGGGGGCAGATGACTCGCACGCTTTCTCTATATCTGGGTGGGAGGCAGAGGACTAACAGGCTTTCTGTATATCTGGGTTGTGGGCAGAGGACTCACAGACTTTCTCTATATCTAGGTAGGGGGCAGATGACTCGCACGCTTTCTCTATATCTGGGTGGGAGGCAGAGGACTCACAGGCTTTCAGTATACCTGAGTGGGGGGCAGAGGACTCACAGACATTCTCTATATCTGGGTGGGGGTCAGAGGACTCACATGCCTTTTCTATATCTAGGTAGGGGCCAAAGGACTCACAGGCTTTCTCTATATCTGGGTTGTGGGCAGAGGACTCACAGGCTTTCTCTATATCTAGGTATGGGGCAGAGGACTCACAGGCTTTCTCTATATCTGGGTTGAGGGTAGAGGACTCACAGGCTTTCTCTATATCTTGACAGAGGGTAGAGGACTCACAGGCTTTCTCTATACCTGGGTGGGGGGCAGAGGACTCGAAGGCTTTCTCTATATTTAGGTAGGGGGCAGAGGACTCAAAGGCTTTCTCTATATCTAGGTAGGGGGCAGAGGACTCACAGGCTTTCTCTATATCTGGGTGGGGCAGAGAACTCACAGGCTTTCTCTATATCTGGGTGGGGGCAGAGGACTCACTTGACTTTTCTATATCTAGGTAGGGGCCAGAGGACTCACAGTCTTTATCTATATCTGGGTTGGGGGCAGAGGACTCACAGGCTTTCTCTATATCTGGGTGGGGGGCAGAGGACTCACAGACGTTCTCTATATCTGGGTGGAGGCAGGTGACTCGCACGCTTTCTCTATATCTGGGTGGAAGGCAGAGGACTCACAGGCTTTCAGTATACCTGAGTGGGGGGCAGAGGACTCACAGACATTCTCTATATCTGGGTGGGGGTCAGAGGACTCACATGCCTTTTCTATATCTAGGTAGGGGTCAGAGGACTCACAGTCTTTATCTATATCTGGGTTGGGGGCAGAGGACTCACAGACTTTCTCTATATTTGGGTGGGGAAAGAGGACTCAGGCTTTCTCTATATCTAGGTAGGGGGCAGAGGACTCACAGGCTTTCTCTATATCTAGGTAGGGTGCAGAAGACTCACAGGCTTTCTCTATATCTGGGTGGGGGCAGAGGACTCATAGGCTTTCTCTATATCTAGGTAGGGGGCAGAGGACTAACATACTTTCTCTAAACCTGGGTGGGGGCAGAGGACTCACAGGCTTTCTCTATATCTAGGTAGGGCACAGAAGACTCACAGGCTTTCTCTATATCTGGGTGGGGGCAGAGGACTCACAGGCTTTCTCTATATCTGGGTTGGGGGCAGAGGACTCACAGGCTTTCTCTATATCTAGGTACGGGGCAGAGGACTCACAGGCTTTCTCTATATCTGGGTTGAGGGTAGAGGACTCACAGGCTTTCTCTATATCTTGACAGAGGGTAGAGGACTCACAGGCTTTCTCTATACCTGGGTGGGGGGCAGAGGACTCGCAGGCTTTCTCTATATTTAGGTAGGGGGCAGAGGACTCACAGGCTTTCTCTATATCTAGGTAGGGGGCAGAGTACTCACAGGCTTTCTCTATATCTAGGTAGGGGCCAGAGGACTCACAGGCTTTCTCTATATCTAGGTAGGGGGCAGAAGACTCACAGGCTTTCTCTATATCTAGGTAGGGGGCAGAGGACTAACATGCTGTCTCTAAACCTGGGTGGGGGCAGAGGACTCACAGGCTTTCTCTATATTTGGGTGGTGGCAGAGGACTCACAGGTTTTCTCTATATCTAGGTAGGGTGCTGAAGACTCACAGGCTTTCTCTATATCTGGGTGGGGGTAGAGGACTCACAGGCTTTCTCTATATCTAGGTAGGGGGCAGAGGACTCACAGACTTTCTCTATATCTAGGTAGGGTTCAGAGGACTCACAGGCTTTCTCTATATCTGGGTGGGGGCAGAGGACTCACAGGCTTTCTCTATATCTAGGTGGGGGCAGAGGACTCACAGGCTTTCTCTATGTCTAGGTAGGGGGCAGAGGACTCACAGGCTTTCTCTATATCTAGGTAGGGGGCAGAGGACTCACAGGCTTTCTCTATACCTGGATGGGGGCAGAGGACTCACAGGCTTTCTCTATATCTGGGTGGGGGGCAGAGGACTCACAGACGTTCTCTATATCTGGGTGGAGGCAGATGACTCGCACGCTTTCTCTATATCTGGGTGGAAGGCAGAGGACTCACAGGTTTTCAGTATACCTGAGTGGGGGGCAGAGGACTCACAGACAGTCTCTGTATCCGGGTGGGGGTCAGAGGACTCACATGCCTTTTCTATATCTAGGTAGGGGCCAGAGGACTCACAGTCTTTATCTATATCTGGGTTGGGGGCAGAGGACTCATAGGCTTTCTCTATATCTGGGTGGGGGGCAGAGGACTCACAGACGTTCTCTATATCTGGGTGGAGGCAGATGACTCGCACGCTTTCTCTATATCTGGGTGGAAGGCAGAGGACTCACAGGCTTTCAGTATACCTGAGTGGGGGGCAGAGGACTCACAGACATTCTCTATATCTGGGTGGGGGACAGAGGACTCACAGGCTTTCTCTATATCTGGGTGGGGGCGGAGGACTCACAGGCTTTCTCTATATCTTGACAGAGGGTAGAGGACTCACAAGCTTTCTCTATACCTGGGTGGGGGGCAGAGGACTCGCAGGCTTTCTCTATATTTAGGTAGGGGGCAGAGGACTCACAGGCTTTCTCTATATTTAGGTAGGGGGCAGAGGACTCACAAGCTTTCTCTATATCTGGGTGGGGGGCAAAGGACTCGCAGGCTTTCTCTATATTTAGGTAGGGGGCAGAGGACTCACAGGCTTTCTCTATATCTAGGTAGGGGGCAGAGGACTCACAGGCTTTCTCTATACCTGGGTGGGGGGCAGAGGACTCACAGGCTTTCTCTATATCTAGGTGGGGGGCAGAGGACACAGGCTTTCTCTATATCTAGGTAGGGGCAGAGGACTCACAGGCTTTCTCTAAACCTGGGTGGGGGCAGAGGACTAACAGGCTTTCTGTATATTGGGTTGTGGGCAGAGGACTCACAGACTTTCTCTATATCTAGGTAGGGGACAGATGACTCGCACGCTTTCTCTATATCTGGGTGGGAGGCAGAGGACTCACAGGCTTTCAGTATACCTGAGTGGGGGGCAGAGGACTCACAGACATTCTCTATATCTGGGTGGGGGTCAGAGGACTCACATGCCTTTTCTATATCTAGGTAGGGGCCAGAGGACTCACAGGCTTTCTCTATATCTAGGTTGTGGGCAGAGGACTCACAGGCTTTCTCTATATCTAGGTATGGGGCAGAGGACTCACAGGCTTTCTCTATATCTGGGTTGAGGGTAGAGGACTCACAGGCTTTCTCTATATCTTGAAAGAGGGTAGAGGACTCACAGGCTTTCTCTATACCTGGGTGGGGGGCAGAGGACTCGCAGGCTTTCTCTATATTTAGGTAGGGGGCAGAGGACTCACAGGCTTTCTCTATATCTAGGTAGGGGGCAGAGGACTCACAGGCTTTCTCTATATCTGGGTGGGGCAGAGAACTCACAGGCTTTCTCTATATCTGGGTGGGGGCAGAGGACTCACAGGCTTTCTCTATATCTGGGTGGGGGGCAGAGGACTCACAGACGTTCTCTATATCTGGGTGGAGGCAGATGACTCGCACGCTTTCTCTATATCTGGGTGGAAGGCAGAGGACTCACAGGCTTTCAGTATACCTGAGTGGGGGGCAGAGGACTCACAGACATTCTCTATATCTGGGTGGGGGTCAGAGGACTCACATGCCTTTTCTATATCTAGGTAGGGGTCAGAGGACTCACAGTCTTTATCTATATCTGGGTTGGGGGCAGAGGACTCACAGGCTTTCTCTATATTTGGGTGGGGAAAGAGGACTCACAGGCTTTCTCTATATCTAGGTAGGGGGCAGAGGACTCACAGGCTTTCTCTATATCTAGGTAGGGTGCAGAAGACTCACAGGCTTTCTCTATATCTGGGTGGGGGCAGAGGACTCATAGGCTTTCTCTATATCTAGGTAGGGGGCAGAGGACTAACATACTTTCTCTAAACCTGGGTGGGGGCAGAGGACTCAAAGGCTTTCTCTATATCTAGGTAGGGGACAGATGACTCGCACGCTTTCTCTATATCTGGGTGGGAGGCAGAGGACTCACAGGCTTTCAGTATACCTGACTGGGGGGCAGAGGACTCACAGACATTCTCTATATCTGGGTGGGGGTCAGAGGACTCACATGCCTTTTCTATATCTAGGTAGGGGCCAGAGGACTCACAGGCTTTCTCTATATCTGGGTTGTGGGCAGAGGACTCACAGGCTTTCTCTATATCTAGGTAGGGGGCAGAGGACTCACAGGCTTTCTCTATATCTGGGTTGAGGGTAGAGGACTCACAGGCTTTCTCTATATCTTGACAGAGGGTAGAGGACTCACAGGCTTTCTCTATACCTGGGTGGGGGGCAGAGGACTCGCAGGCTTTCTCTACATTTAGGTAGGGGGCAGAGGACTCACAGGCTTTCTCTATATCTAGGTAGGGGGCAGAGGACTCACAGGCTTTCTCTATATCTGGGTGGGGCAGAGAACTCACAGGCTTTCTCTATATCTGGGTGGGGGCAGAGGACTCACAGGCTTTCTCTATATCTGGGTGGGGGGCAGAGGACTCACAGACGTTCTCTATATCTGGGTGGAGACAGATGACTCGCACGCTTTCTCTATATCTGGGTGGAAGGCAGAGGACTCACAGGCTTTCAGTATACCTGAGTGGGGGGCAGAGGACTCACAGACATTCTCTATATCTGGGTGGGGGTCAGAGGACTCACATGCCTTTTCTATATCTAGGTAGGGGTCAGAGGACTCACAGTCTTTATCTATATCTGGATTGGGGGCAGAGGACTCACAGGCTTTCTCTATATTTGGGTGGGGAAAGAGGACTCACAGGCTTTCTCTATATCTAGGTAGGGGACAGAGGACTCACAGGCTTTCTCTATATCTAGGTAGGGTGCAGAAGACTCACAGGCTTTCTCTATATCTGGGTGGGGGCAGAGGACTCATAGGCTTTCTCTATATCTAGGTAGGGGGCAGAGGACTAACATACTTTCTCTAAACCTGGGTGGGGGCAGAGGACTCACAGGCTTTCTCTATATCTAGGTAGGGCACAGAAGACTCACAGGCTTTCTCTATATCTGGGTGGGGGCAGAGGACTCACAGGCTTTCTCTATATCTGGGTTGGGGGCAGAGGACTCACAGGCTTTCTCTATATCTAGGTACGGGGCAGAGGACTCACAGACTTTCTCTATATCTAGGTAGGGGTCAGAGGACTCACAGGCTTTCTCTATATCTGGGTGGGGGCAGAGGACTCACAGGCTTTCTCTATATCTAGGTGGGGGCAGAGGACTCACAGGCTTTCTCTATGTCTAGGTAGGGGGCAGAGGACTCACAGGCTTTCTCTATACCTGGATGGGGGCAGATGACTCGCACGCTTTCTCTATATCTGGGTGGAAGGCAGAGGACTCACAGGCTTTCAGTATACCTGAGTGGGGGGCAGAGGACTCATAGACATTCTCTATATCTGGGTGGGGGTCAGAGGACTTACATGCCTTTTCTATATCTAGGTAGGGGCCAGAGGACTCACAGTCTTTATCTATTTCTGGGTTGGGGGCAGAGGACTCACAGGCTTTCTCTATATTTTGGGTGGGGAAAGAGGACTCACAGGCTTTCTCTATTTCTGGGTGGGGGCAGAGGACTCATAGGCTTTCTCTATATCTAGGTAGGGGGCAGAGGACTAACATGCTTTCTCTAAACCTGGGTGGGGGCAGAGGACTCACCGGCTTTCTCTATATCTAGGTAGGGCACAGAAGACTCACAGGCTTTCTCTATATCTGGGTGGGGGCAGAGGACTCACAGGCTTTCTCTATATCTGGGTGGGGGGCAGAGGACTCACAGACGTTCTCTATATCTGGGTGGAGGCAGATGACTCGCACGCTTTCTCTATATCTGGGTGGAAGGCAGAGGACTCACAGGCTATCAGTATACCTGAGTGGGGGGCAGAGGACTCACAGACATTCTCTATATCTGGGTGGGGGTCAGAGGACTAACATGCCTTTTCTATATCTAGGTAGGGGCCAGAGGTCTCACAGTCTTTATCTATATCTGGGTTGGGGGCAGAGGACTCACAGGCTTTCTCTATATCTGGGTGGGGGGCAGAGGACTCACAGACATTCTCTATATCTGGGTGGAGGCAGATGACTCGCACGCTTTCTCTATATCTGGGTGGAAGGCAGAGGACTCACAGGCTTTCAGTATACCTGAGTGGGGGGCAGAGGACTTACAGACATTCTCTATATCTGGGTGGGGGTCAGAGGACTCACATGCCTTTTCTATATCTAGGTAGGGGCCAGAGGACTCACAGTCTTTATCTATATCTGGGTTGGGGGCAGAGGACTCACAGGCTTTCTCTATATTTGGGTGGGGAAAGAGGACTCACAGGCTTTCTCTATATCTAGGTAGGGGGCAGAGGACTCACAGGCTTTCTCTATATCTGGGTGGGGGGCAGAGGACTCACAGACGTTCTCTATATCTGGGTGGAGGCAGATGACTCGCACGCTTTTTCTATATCTGGGTGGAAGGCAGAGGACTCACAGGCTTTCAGTATACCTGAGTGGGGGGCAGAGGACTCACAGACATTCTCTATATCTGGGTGGGGGTCAGAGGACTCACATGCCTTTTCTATATCTAGGTAGGGGCCAGAGGACTCACAGTCTTTATGTATATCTGGGTTGGGGGCAGAGGAGTCATAGGCTTTCTCTATATTTGGGTGGGGAAAGAGGACTCACAGACTTTCTCTATATCTGGGTGGGGGCAGAGGACTCACAGGCTTTCTCTATATCTAGGTAGGGGGCAGAGGACTAACATGCTTTCTCTAAACCTGGGTGGGGGCAGAGGACTCACAGGCTTTCTCTATATCTAGGTAGGGCACAGAAGAGTCACTGGCTTTCTCTATATCTGGGTGGGCGCAGAGGACTCACAGTCTTTCTCTATATTTGGGTTGGGGGCAGAGGACTCACAGGCTTTCTCTATATCTGGGTGGGGGGCAGAGGACTCACAGACGTTCTCTATATCTGGGTGGAGGCAGATGACTCGCACGCTTTCTCTATATCTGGGTGGAAGGCAAAGGACTCACAGGCTTTCAGTATACCTGAGTGGGGGGCAGAGGACTCACAGACATTCTCTATATCTGGGTGGGGGTCAGAGGACTCACATGCCTTTTCTATATCTAGGTAGGGGCCAGAGGACTCACAGTCTTTATCTATATCTGGGTTGGGGGCAGAGGACTCACAGGTTTTCTCTATATCTGGGTGGGGGGCAGAGGACTCACAGGCTTTCTCTATACCTGGATGTGGGCAGAGGACTCACAGGCTTTCTCTATATCTGGGTGGGGGGCAGAGGACTCACAGACGTTCTCTATATCTGGGTGGAGGCAGATGACTCGCACGCTTTCTCTATATCTGGGTGGAAGGCAGAGGACTCACAGGCTTTCAGTATACCTGAGTGGGGGGCAGAGGACTCACAGACATTCTCTATATCTGGGTGGGGGTCAGAGGACTCACATGCCTTTTCTATATCTAGGTAAGGGCCAGAGGACTCACAGTCTTTATCTATATCTGGGTTGGGGGCAGAGGAGTCACAGGCTTTCTCTATATTTGGGTGGGGAAAGAGGACTCACAGGCTTTCTCTATATCTGGGTGGGGGCAGAGGACTCATAGGCTTTCTCTATATCTAGGTAGGGGGCAGAGGACTAACATGCTTTCTCTAAACCTGGGTGGGGCAGAGGACTCACAGGCTTTCTCTATATCTAGGTAGGGCACAGAAGACTCACAGGCTTTCTCTATATCTGGGTGGGGGCAGAGGACTCACAGGCTTTCTCTATATCTGGGTTGGGGGCAGAGGACTCACAGGCTTTCTCTATATCTGGGTGGGGGGCAGAGGACTCACAGGCTTGCAGTATACCTGAGTGGGGGGCAGAGGACTCACAGACATTCTCTATATCTGGGTGGGGGTCAGAGGACTCACATGCCTTTTCTATATCTAGGTAGGGGCCAGAGGACTCACAGTCTTTACCTATATCTGGGTTGGGGGCAGAGGACTAACATGCTTTCTCTAAACCTGGGTGGGGGCAGAGGACTCACAGGCTTTCTCTATATTTGGGTGGGGAAAGAGGACTCACAGGCTTTCTCTATATCTGGGTGGGGGCAGAGGACTCATAGGCTTTCTCTATATCTAGGTAGGGGGCAGAGGACTAACATGCTTTCTCTAAACCTGGGTGGGGGCAGAGGACTCACAGGCTTTCTCTATATCTAGGTAGGGCACAGAAGACTCACAGGCTTTCTCTATATCTGGGTGGGGGCAGAGGACTCACAGGCTTTCTCTATATCTGGGTTGGGGGCAGAGGACTCACAGGCTTTCTCTATATCTGGGTGGGGGGCAGAGGACTCACAGACGTTCTCTATATCTGGGTGGAGGCAGATGACTCGCACGCTTTCTCTATATCTGGGTGGAAGGCAGAGGACTCACAGGCTTTCAGTATACGTGAGTGGGGGGCAGAGGACTCACAGACATTCTCTATATCTGGGTGGGGGTCAGAGGACTCACATGCCTTTTCTATATCTAGGTAGGGGCCAGAGGACTCACAGTCTTTATCTATATCTGGGTTGGGGGCAGAGGACTCACAGGCTTTCTCTATATCTGGGTGGGGGGCAGAGGACTCACAGACGTTCTCTATATCTGGGTGGAGGCAGATGACTCGCACGCTTTCTCTATATCTGGGTGGAAGGCAGAGGACTCACAGGCTTGCAGTATACCTGAGTGGGGGGCAGAGGACTCACAGACATTCTCTATATCTGGGTGGGGGTCAGAGGACTCACATGCCTTTTCTATATCTAGGTAGGGGCCAGAGGACTCACAGTCTTTATCTATATCTGGGTTGGGGGCAGAGGACTCACAGGCTTTCTCTATATTTGGGTGGGGAAAGAGGACTCACAGGCTTTCTCTATATCTAGGTAGGGGGCAGAGGACTCACAGGCTTTCTCTATATCTAGGTAGGGTGCAGAAGACTCACAGGCTTTCTCTATATCTAGGTAGGGGGCAGAGGACTAACATGCTTTCTCTAAACCTGGGTGGGGGCAGAGGACTCACAGGCTTTCTCTATATCTAGGTAGGGCACAGAAGACTCACAGGCTTTCTCTATATCTGGGTGGGGGCAGAGGTCTCACAGGCTTTCTCTATATCTGGGTTGGGGGCAGAGGACTCACAGGCTTTCTCTATATTTAGGTACGGGGCAGAGGACTCACAGGCTTTCTCTATATCTCAGTGGGGGCAGAGGACTCACAGGCTTTCTCTATATCTGGGTTGAGGGTAGAGGACTCACAGGCTTTCTCTATATCTTGACAGAGGGTAGAGGACTCATAGGCTTTCTCTATACCTGGGTGGGGGGCAGAGGACTCGCGGGCTTTCTCTATATTTAGGTAGGGGACAGAGGACTCACAGGCTTTCTCTATATCTAGGTAGGGGGCAGAGTACTCACAGGCTTTCTCTATATCTAGGTAGGGGGCAGAGGACTCACAGGCTTTCTCTATATCTAGGTAGGGGGCAGAAGTCTCACAGGCTTTCTCTATATCTAGGTAGGGGGCAGAGGACTAACATGCTTTCTCTAAACCTGGGTGGGGGCAGAGGACTCACAGGCTTTCTCTATATTTGGGTGGTGGCAGAGGACTCACAGGTTTTCTCTATATCTAGGTAGGGCGCTGAAGACTCACAGGCTTTCTCTATATCTGGGTGGGGGTAGAGGACTCACAGGCTTTCTCTATATCTAGGTAGGGGGCAGAGGACTCACAGACTTTCTCTATATCTAGGTAGGGGTCAGAGGACTCACAGGCTTTCTCTATATCTGGGTGGTGGCAGAGGACTCACAGGCTTTCTCTATATCTGGGTTGAGGGTAGAGGACTCACAGGCTTTCTCTATATCTTGACAGAGGGTAGAGGACTCACAGGCTTTCTCTATATCTAGGTAGGGGCCAGAGGACTCACAGGCTTTCTCTATACCTGGATGGGGGCAGAGGACTCACAGGCTTTCTCTATAATTGGCAGTACGAAATCATGGCTGGGTTCCCGACAAGTCCAGACCATAGAAATTCCCTACATTCCTATTAGATACTGGTTAAGACAAAAGACACCACTAAAATGATTAGAGAAAATCTATAAAACTTTATCAATAAAAAAACTGTAAAATTTATAATTATTTATATTTGCAAAAATGTTTAAATTGTCTACAAATTTCTATAAGGTTATGTTCAAGGGAAAATCCCTTTAAGACAATATATATATTATTTCCTTTACATTTCTATACTGCAAAGATCTTCTAATTGTGTTTATCCAGAATAAGAAAGCCCTGTTTGTACATGACAGCAAAAAAAAAAAAAAAATCTGTCTTTTATAGGGTTAAAAACTTTTTGTGATGCCGGCATATTAAAGGTCACAAGTACAACCTGCGCCTGCTCCATAGGGACAATATGATAGCGTGTTATTACCCTGGGACTATGGGGCATCGCAGCAATAGATCAGAGCTATTAGCTGAGCTGTATGATGGAAACACTTGTGCGGTCTCTGAGTCTCCGCCAGAACAAGCAGATCTAGAAATCAGGTGGTAAAATCAGTCCAGAGTGAACACTCCAAGAATCCACCTCTAGTATCCCTGAGTCACTCACAAGGCGTCTTCAAGACTCCAGACAGGTGAGCTGTATTTTATTTTAGGGACATTTTGCTCCTAACTTTCATTTACGTGTCTCCTGTATAGGTTTGTGCGTTCACGTCTTGTTTTCAAAGATCATGTACTCGAGACAGTTAACCCTGTATTTCTAAAGAAAGGAGTCTCATTGTTTGAGACACTCAAGGACAACCATACTAATAATAACGGAGCTGATTTCTGGAAGGGGGGAGGGGTTGTGGCATACGAATTACCAGCATTAATTGCTTTCCGATGCTTTTTAGCTTTCTTTATGCACATTCATTCCCGTTCGCCTCGCTGCTAGAAATGTTTATGACAATACTGACAGCGCAGCTACAAGTGAAGAGTGAAGAGTGAATGTGCATCTGAGAACATTGTCTGATTTATGGAAATGAAGAAGGGGGGAGCGTAGAAGAAAGGCGCACACAACAGCAGAGGCACCCTAAAATAGAAAGAGTAGATGGAATGAATGTGAGGGCTGTTGGTCACACACGGGTACGTTTTAGCATCCGTGTTACGACCACTGCGCGCAGATGTCTCGTGTGTCTACTGAAATGAATTTACACCACCATTGGGTTTTATAGGGATTTAAATGGGTTGTCCAGGAAGTTTGATTTAACTTACATCCTCTAGGGATTTCTATCAAGATTGACCTAGGGAATGGATTCAACCCTAGGTCTTATGATCAGAACCAGTTCAGAACACCCTGGGATGCTCCACCGTCTCCCTCCTACCCAGTGTTCACTCCTAGTTACCTGTGCTATGGGGTTTGACTTTAATAGTCTTCCAGTTTCCATAGCACAGGTAACTACCTGGAAAACAGATGAGGAGGAAGGAGGGTTAGCGATTCGATCATGGGGCTAGCCCAGAAACCCCAGGTCCAGCTTAAAAAAATCCCTAAAGAAAGTAAGTTAAATTAAATTCCCTGAACAACTCCTTTAAGTTTAGTTTTGTGGGACCCTAGGGGAAACAAATGTGGCAGTCCTGTGAACCTTGATGGAATTTGTACCAGAAGCCAGCATATGAAACCAGTCCCACAGATAGATATAGAGGATATCACCCCAGTCCTGCAGATAGATAGGTTAGTGTCACCAGAACCAGCATATCGCACCAGCCCTGCAGATAGATAGGCTAGTGTCACCAGACCCAGAATATCACCCCAGCCCTGCAGTTAGATAGGTTAGTGTCACCAGAACCAGCATATCACCCCAGCCCTACAGATAGATAGGTTAGTGTCACCAGAACCAGCATATCACCCCAGCCCTGCAGATAGATGGGTTAGTGTCACCAGAACCAGTATATCACCCCAGCCCTGCAGATAGATAGGTTAATGTCACCAGAACCAGCATATCACCCCAGCCCTGCAGATAGATAGGTTAGTGTCACTGGAACCAGCATATCACCCCAGCCCTGCAGATAGATAGGTTAGTGTCACTGGAACCATCATATCACCCCAGCCCTGGAGATACATAGGTTAGTGTCACCAGACCCAGAATATCACCCCAGCCCTGCAGTTAGATAGGTTAGTGTCACCAGAACCAGCATATCACCCCAGCCCTGCAGATAGATAGGTTAGGGTCACCAGAACCAGCATATCACCCCAGTCCTGCAGATAGATAGGTTAGTGTCACCAGAACCAGCATATCACCCCAGCCCTGCAGATAGATAGGTTAGGGTCACCAGAACCAGCATATCACCCCAGCCCTGCAGATAGGTTAGTGTCACCAGAACCAGCATATCACCCCAGCCCTGCAGATAGATAGGTTAGTGTCACCAGAACCAGCATATCACCCCAGCCCTACAGATAGACAGGTTAGTGATACCAGAACCAGCATATCACCCCAGCCCTGCAGATAGATAGGTTAGTGTCACCAGAACCAGCATATCATCCCAGCCCTGCAGATAGATAGGTTACCAGAACCAGCATATCACCCCAGCCCTGCAGATAGACAGGTTAGTGTCACCAGAACCAGCATATCACCCCAGCCCTACAGATAGTTCGCTGCTCAAAGGTTTGTACATATGTCTTGGTCCTGTGAGGAGATACTTCAGCATCCCTGACTCGACAAGCGGTTCCTGGAACTGTCGCACTAGACTGACTGCTTAGAGGTGACACAGGTTCTAGGAGGTAGGCTTTGCATCTGTTGTACCAGTACAGTATCTGTCACCAGGGGCCCGGAGAGCCACTTGTTGCTGTTGTCGTCAAGTGTTTATGTTCTGCTATATCTACATCTATCAAGTAGTAAAGACCCTACAAGGAAGGCCCCAGAGTCTCCAGTTTTTGGGTCTCCCTTTTTTCATCAGTGAAGAGCTCCAGTTGGAGACCTGCATGAAGAAAAGTGTGCACCAGTAACCTGCACATGACACCTGCGACTTCGTCATATTATTTCTGGCCTCATACTCTGGTCAGTCAGTAGTCCCCAAACTTTGTTGCCTTCATTTACAGGGAGTACGAAGATATCTCTTCAAGGTCGCTTAGATTTTATTAGAATATAGAGAGAAGGATTATTACATTGTCCTCAACAGAATGATGGTACTGTCTGTAGCTGCCCAGGGTGGTGCTGTGCTGAAGCATCATGGGATTCATAGCAGAACACAGAGAATATATGAGTACCATATACATCAAAGGAGTGAAGAGTGTGAAAGACAATGAGGCGATGGGCGCGGGGATGGAGAGAAGTATTTATGTTGGACTGCTTCATTTATGGGCATTTGTCATAAGAGACACTTTTATTATAAGAAATCCATTAGTTAAAAGAATTAAGTGCCCCCCATTTGTCACCCACTAAGTGGCACCTTCATCCTCTAATTTGGGAAGTGGGGGCAAAATAGTGCACCACTTGCTAAGTGCTATCCTTGAGACCAGGAGCGTAAATACTGGGGTAGCTGCATTAGCGGCTGCCACAGGGCCCGGAACATTAGGGGGCCCAGCGGACCCCTAATGTTTTTTTTTTTAATAGGCCATTACCTGCTGGAGTAACCCCAGCAGGGTTGAGGGCGTCGGTTCGGGGGGGGGGGCATGTCAAATGTTCGCCTTGGGGCCCAGCCATTCCTAGTTACGTCACTGCTTGAACCTTTTGGGTCAATCCCAGTTGATAAGAGGGCTCCTACATTGTCTTGATGGTTTAGGTTTAGGCTTTTACCTCCTATAATAGATATCTAATAATTATCCATATTCTCTGCTGTAATGTTACTGCAACTCACAGACGAATCTTTGGAGCACCAGCCCTAAAACATAGCCAGGGTAGATGTTAGTAACATAAGGATGGATTTGCATGTTCTGAATTTGTAAAAAGACAGGTACAGATTTATACAAACGGCTCATGTGAACACAGTCTAGACTTTCTAGAAGAGAATTAGGATGAAAGCAAAGGAAATGCTGAGACAAGAGAAATACTGGCACTGTGGTGGTGTCATAGAGCAAACACTTGTCCTGCTGCCTCCAACAGGCTCCATAATATCAAGGAATTATATCCTGGAGGTAGTAGCAATGTGAACTAGTGCATGAGATCTAATGGCAAAAGGGACAATACATAGAAATTTTATTTGAAGGACTTACCATACCTTTTGGGCTATGAGACACTTTTAGTGCATAAAAGGTCCCTGATTCTTATAGTGAAGTCCAGCTGCTTTCTTAATGAGTAGGCAGAATGCTGATCATTGAGAGAACTATGTAGCTGTTCATAGCTGCACAGTTCTCTCTCATCATGCACAAAAGTGTTCTCTGTGATCAGTGTGTAGAAGGCAGGGAAGGGAAAAGGGTATGAGAGGAAACTTACCATGTCATCCAGGCTAGAGGAGAGGAGAAGCTGGGACCCCACTAGTGCAACTAGCTAGTCCAAATATAGTGTGTCGATATTGTCTGGTGGCTGACACCATCTAACTCATTCTTAGTCAGAAGTTAGCTGGAGACAGCAGGTGGGAATTGGTGTCTTGTAGCTGAACATAGTGATTAAGGTGCAGGTGTAGCTGGTAGAACTTGGAGGTGGTGTAGAGCAGGCTGCAGACTGAGCCAGGGACTTGGCCGCAGATGTCACCATTGATCTTAAGGCTGTGTATACAGGCACATTATTGGTACATTGCACTCTAGGGAGACTTGTATTACATAATGCCATGTGTACAAGCAGCTCTGTGCTATAGATGTTGGATACTTGACAATGGTCCTGAAGTTGCTAAAGTTGCAACGATTGTCAAGGGTGGGGTTTATGTAAACCCTACCTAAGGCTGAAGCTCCATATTGCAAAAACACAGCTTTTTTTTTCTGCCACGGAAATGCATTTTACAGTCATTGCATAGCGAATGGGATTCTGGCTAATCCCATCCCCACATTGCAGAAAAAAATCTGCAGCGGACAAGCTGCATTTTCAAAAATGCCCGCATTTTGAAAATCACAGCATGTCAATTATACCTGTGGAAATGCTGGCGTTTTCCCTATAGGTATAATAGGGGCAGAAAGTCCATGGAGAAAAACTCTGCAAAAACGCAGAAAAAAACACTATGGGGTATCTTAACCTAAAAGTGGGCTTCCCTGGTTGGTTTGGGGGCAGCCCAGTGTCGGGACTTAAATACCCCTATTTTGACAATGAAAGGGAGTCTGTCAGTGGAATTCAACATGTGTTACCGCTTAACTCTTTGAAGCAATCACAAAGCCCTTGTTGCTCCAAAGAGCTCATTTGCACATTGCCAAAAACAGTGATATCTTGGCAATGGAGGTATCATATATATATATATATATATATATATATCTTGATCATAATATCCATTTGTTTACAGAAATTACCGGAAAAAAAAATCCCATTTACACTGCAGTTTATCCTAATGGCGCTATACTCTTATACTCTTCTATACACTCAGCTTTGCTCTAGGTAATGACTAGGAGTGCTATTATCCATCTATATACTTAAACTATTTTTAATGTCTCTTTAATGCCCTCACTGCATGACATAAACCATTAACTAGCGAAACGTATGAGTAAAAGTACAATTAGTTTTCAAGACGAAAGGTAATTGCAGTCAACTACCTAAAGGTGGCGCTGTGTCCTTACATCTCCAGTAGATCTCTACTAATGGATTCAAACACCTCCCTCTGGTTAATGGTTGGATCCAGAGCTTTATAATAACCATAGACAGATAAAGACAGCAGCTTTCTTTTCTGCTTGGCTGCATGTGAACTGAAAGAAACTGATTAAAATTGCAGAAAAAGGGACACTCTAAAGACTGACTGTGAGCCAGCTGAGAGGCTTTATTCCTTGCTATAACATTACCGCCCTCAGTTGGTGAAGCAGCAGGAGAGGGAGGAGAAGGAAAATCCAATGATTAATGGGTTCTTTTCTCTGAATTCTTTCCTCCAGTTGCAGCAGCGGGACCACCTGTTTGACTTTTCGTTGCTGTACAATAACTTTGGGACCATGAATCAGACAGACGCTGTGGTTTTGCTCACCAACAGTAGCAACGCGTTGGGTAACCTACTGGGATGTTGCACCCAAGCTTCTGTGGTAACAGACGATGGCTTTGTGGAGCCAGCTGTGGACGAAAAGAACTTATTTATTATGAGGGTGGTTCAGATCGCCGTCATGTGCGTCCTGTCCCTCACCGTGGTATTCGGGATCTTCTTTTTAGGATGCAATCTTCTCATCAAGTCGGAAGGGATGATAAACTTTTTGGTCAAAGACCGAAGACCATCCAAAGAAGTTGAAGCAGTAATTGTCGGTCCTTACTGAGAGAACCAAGAAAGAATATCGTTGATGTCTTCACAAATGTCTGAAGCAACACGTTTTGCCTTTTGTTTCTCTGTCCCGTCTGTCGAAAGGAGAAGAATTATGGCCAAAAATGAAGAGAAGATTTTTTTTGGAGGATGGAAACGAAGAGGGAAAAAAATACACAAAGGCTTGAGAAGTTGCTTTGAACAATTCTCTGGTGGAACGCCTGAAGTGATGCTAAAAACTGATACGACAGCACTTTAAAAGAAGGGGGTAAAATGGGTCAAGTCACTGGTTATCTCCAAAGCTGAGCTCGTGAGACGTACGGTTGTGTAAATCACAGATAAATGAGTTTACTTTGTTTCTAGCTTGAAACCGGGGATATTTCCATACTTTGATTGTAATGTTTGTTTAATTTTTTTTTATTATTATTATTACTACGGGTTGTTGTTTTTGTTTTTTTTCATTCAAAGACAAAAACTTTGATACTGTATCTTTGATAAAAATTGAGGCATTATTTACTATTCCTGTTATTTTTGGAAATTTTGAAAACCATATTAAATTGTTTTTATCTGTATTTTTTGTTCTTGCTCTTTTTTTTAAGGTCACTGAAATGTTTGCTATGTTTCTAATATGCCATTTTGTATACTCAATATTGTACTTTTGCTCCTTTCTTCTGCTTTCCCCTTGGTTTGAAGATCCTTTTCGTGTATGGTTTTTCAAGTTCACTAAAATTCTGAAATTCTAAAATTTCTTTAATTCTGGAAATTTTGTTTTGCTTCCTAATTTTTTTGCTTTGTTTATTTTCCTGCTGGGATTGAGCTTTACCCTTATATATATATATATATATATATATATATATATATAGCCCCATAAATAATCCAAAAAATTATAATAAAATTATGGATTTTCTAAAAAAAAAAAAAAAAAAAAGATAACATAAACATCCTGAAATAATTAGAAAAAAATAATTCACAAAAAGTGATTTTGTATACTGTGCATGCCGATATACAGAAAATATACAAACAATTGCCTTGGATCTTCAAATTTTACTTGATTTTAGACTATTTTTGTGTAATGTTTTGTGATGTTAAACACCATTTATTCCTGCTGAATGATTTACTGATTTTAATATTATATATTATATTGTTTTTTTAATTTTTTTTTTTGCCATTACGAGTAAAAAATTTAAGTGGTTAATTATGTTTATTTAATTCATTTTGCCATCACCACCATCTGTAATTTTTTTTTTTTCTAAATTTGTATAGGCAAAATGTGAAAAAGTGGTATTTCTTGACTGGCTTGATCTCCATCTGGAGACAGAGATGAGAAAAAAAATCTGAATTGATTATTATAAACAGTTAACAAGGGAGCAGGTGCAATTTAGATACGACAGAAAGCCGAAGGGAGGGGGTGGGGAGCTATGGCATTGTATATTAGGTGTTCCTATCTTTAGACCTGGCACCTTATGAATATTTTGGAAAAAAAAAAAAGCTGAAAAAAAACTATAATTACTATTCGTACACATTTAATTAAGTCAATCGTATGTGTCAAGTCAGCGATGGATATGACTGCTATCTCTGTAAATTTGTAATTCTAATGAAGAGTCAGACATAGCGAGTCGAATTTTTAGTCTGTGCGAGGATCCAGCACAGCGCTGTCTGTACAGAAACCTATTGTGATAGACGTACCCATCCTGACACGTGACAGATGGAACAATTAATAGGTCATTCTGATTCAATGCCTTTGTACGAGGCCATAGGACAACACAAACACGAGCGCATCAACTTGAAGCGAGCAACCGATGGGCATGGAGTGCAGTCATGGCTTTTTTATATCCAATGGCGTATACTTTTACACTATGACATTTCATAAATAAATTATTGGTAAACTCAATTGTGTGCTGGTTTTATTCAAGAGAACTATCTAGAATGTGGCCTAGAAGGGGTTAACTACAGGTGCAATGCACTGAGCAGTCGTCTCCACTCTGCAAGAGTTAACTGCTCAAGAGGTTTTCCCATGAACGTAACAATATATAGATTTGTAGACAATTAAAAGTTAAACATTTTTGCAAATATGAATTATTTAAATTTTTAAAGAGTTTTAAACATTTTCTCTAACCGTTTTAGTGCTGACAGTCTGTTGTCTTCACCTGTTGCCAATGGGTATGACCATGAATTGTATCCATTGACAACAGATTGCAAGAACTTTCTACGGACTGGGACTTGTCAAATACCCAGCCATGATTTTCTTATTGAGGAGAGGTTATAAGGAGGGGCACTACATGTATGAGAAGATAACCCGACCACAATAAGGACATCATGGCTGGTTATCAGGAGGACACTACATGTATGAGAAGATAACCTGACCACAATAAAGACATCATGGCTGGTTATCAGGAGGACACTACATGTATGAGAAGATAACCCGACCACAATAAGGACATCATGGCTGGTTATCAGGAGGACATTACATGTATGAGAAGATAACCCGACCACAATAAGGACATCATGGCTGGTTATCAGGAGGACACTACATGTATGAGAAGATAACCTGACCACAATAAAGACATCATGGCTGGTTATCAGGAGGACACTACATGTATGAGAAGATAACCCGACCACAATAAGGACATCATGGCTGGTTATCAGAAGGGACACTACATGTATGAGAAGATAACCCGACCACAATAAGGACATCATGGCTGGTTATCAGGAGGGACACTACATGTATGAGAAGATAACCCGACCACAATAAGGACATCATGGCTGGTTATCAGGAGGACACTACATGTATGAGAAGATAACCTGACCACAATAAGGACATCATGGCTGGTTATCAGGAGGACACTACATGTATGAGAAGATAACCTGACCACAATAAGGACATCATGGCTGGTTATCAGGAGGGACACTACATGTATGAGAAGATAAACCGACCATAATAAGGACATCATGGCTGGTTATCAGGAGGGACAATATTTCAGAGTTCGATCAATGGAACTGCTTAACCAGTGGCCGAGGGTACAGAATAACCCGACGGCCGGGGGCTGGTTCCAATCACGTGAATCAGGGACAGAACAGGTCCATCATAAAGAAAACAATGGAGAAAGCCAGGTAAGTTCACCTCCCCAGACAACCCCTTTAAGAACACCAATGAAAACTCTATACATACATTACAGTGCTGTGTGTGATTTGAGCATCATGTGCAGTAGGTAGCTGCACCATCGCCACATGTAAGCACATAACATATATACATTTTTGTCACAGTTTTGGCAATGATTATCACTAGAAATGAGCGAATCGAAGCTGACGAAGGGGAATTCAATCCAAATTTCAGGAAATCTTTGATTTGCATTGAATCCAGATTTCCTCACGATTCGTGGTAACGAATAGCATTTTTTTCAAAATGGCTGCTGCACATGGGGCAAGGAACTCTGGGAATGTGGGATCACCCACAATGCCATGCATGCAGCCAATCAGCAGCCAGCCCTGTGATGTCACATCCCTTTAACCCCTTCGCGAGCGCCATTGGCATGTTTGACCACTGCATCCAAGGTGTTAAAACCCCCCGATCGGTTATGGAGCAGGGTGTTAGCTGTAACTGACAGCTGTAACTGACAACTAACACCCTGCTCCATAACCGATCGGGGGTTTTAACAACTTGGATGTCGCGTTCAAACATGGCTCTCTGCAGACAGGAAATAGCTGTTTATTTGCTGTGATTTAATTCGGATCAAATAGAATTGTATCGGAAACTTCAGCGAAGTTGCCAAATCTAATTTTTGAAAACTTTGGTCATCTCTAATTATCACATTTTGGTTCCAGTGTTATTATACCTAGTCATGTTTCAAGGCTCTTTTATGGGTCAGACACTGACTTACGGGGTATTTACCCTTAGACAGCATTAGAAAGACAGTTTTCTTTGTTCAGAATAAGAACTTTGCACTTCTTCCTATAAATCATTGCCTTTAAGACTCCATACATTAGCTAGATCTCCTTGATCATTATTGCTGCATATGAATTTACCTTTGGGAAATTTTTACAAACTGGAGTTTCCTAAGTGTAAGGAAACTAAACATTACTGAACCCCTTAGGCTGAGGCCTCACATTCCGAAAACTTAGCTTCTTTTGTTGCATATTTTGTTGTGGTCTTTGAGCCAAAGCCAAAAGTGTCTACAAGAGGAATGGGAAATATCTAGGAAGTTCTGATACTTCTCCCTTCTGCTCAACTCACTCCTGGCTTTGGCTCCAAAAACCGCAGCAAAATCTGCAACAAAAAAAGCTGCGTTTCCACTGCGGGTATTTTTCTGCAATGTGTTTCTGTATATTTATGTATATAAAAGTGACCTCTCGTGTGTTTTTTACCCTGACTTTTTGGTTTGGGATCAGTCAGTAAATAAACACATGATGAATCCTTTATCAAAAGAGCAAAGTCACACAATAAAAAAATATTAGCAAAATTCAATAATATGAGCACATAAAGGCAAGTCTCATGACCACGGTCAATACCGCTCACATCCTCCTGAGCTAAGGATTTACTTTGTCATTTTGAGTGACTTAAGAATTATTGCCGAGTCCCCGAGCTCCATAGACTGATCACACTTCACCGCCGCTGTCAAGAACTCATCAGGATCACCAATCCAGTGAATACGGGGATGGATATTGTGTGCAAGATGGGCAAGTGGAAGGCAATGCCATATCCACCGGGAGATAGCAAATGAAATGTCAGAGGCGATAAACCTCTTAAGGAAGAGGTTGTGTATAAATACAGTGTTGTGCAAAAGTTTAAGGCAGGTGTGGAAGAATGCTGTGCTAGTTTGCAAGACGTGTTGCTGGCAGTAGATGGGGTTACCGACAATTTTCAGGCAAAAAAAGTCCAGTGTGACGTTCCCTTCATATGCCACAACCCCTGTTTACAGAGTTGGAGAAATAGCTCTATCTTGTCTGGTAAAATGCCAGGCTGCTTATATTACTTCCCTCCATATCTTACACAGGACTGCTCCACACAGTATGATGCCCCCTTAGTGGTCCCTATGCAGTAAAAAGCCACTTTTGTGCCCCCACTAAGTAATAGTGCCCCCTAGCATCTCCACTAAGTTATAGTGCCCCCCTAATATCTCCACTAAGTAATAGTGCGCCCTAGTATCTCCACTAAGTAATAGTGCTTCTATACCTCCTCCATTCAGTAATAGTGCCCCCTAGTATCTCCACTAAATAATAGTGCCCCTCTAGTATCTCCACTAAGTAATAGTGCCCCCTAGTATCTCCACTAAGTAACAGTGCCCCCTAGTATCTCCACTAAGTAATAGTGCCCACTAGCATATCCACTAAATAATACTGCTCTTTAGTATCTCCATTAAATAATAGTGCCACCTAGTATCTCCCCTAAGTAATAGCGCCCCTCTGATATTTCCACTAAGTAATAGTGCCCCTCTGGTATCTCCACTAAATAATAGTGCCCCTCTAGTATCTCCACTAAGTAATAGTGCCCCTCTGAAATTTCCACTAAGTAATAGTGCCCCTCTGGTATCTCCACTAAGTAATAGTGCTCCCTAATATCTCCACTAAGTAATAGTGCTCCCTAGTATCTCCACTAAGTAATAGTGCTCCCTAGTATCTCCACTAAGTAATAGCGCCCCTCTGGTATCTCCACTAAGTAACAGTTTCCCTCTAATATCTCCACTAAGTAATAGTACCCCTCTGGTATCTCTACTAAGTAATAGTGCCCCTCTGGTATCTCCACTAAGTAACAGTGCCCCTCTGGTATCTCCACTAAGTAATAGTGCCCCCTAGTATCTCCACTAAGTAATAGTGCCCCTCTGGTATCTCCACTAAGTAATAGTGCCCCCTAGTATCTCCACTAAATAATAGTACTTCCTAGTATCTCCACTAAGTAATAGTGTCCCCTAGTATCTCCACTAAGTAATAGTGTCCCCTAGTATCTCCACTAAGTAATAGTGTCCCTCTGGTATCTCCACTAAGTAATAGTGTCCCTCTGGTATCTCCACTAAGTAATAGTGCCCCTCTGGTATCTCCACTAAGTAATAGTGCCCCTCTGGTATCTCCACTAAGTAATAGTGCTCCCTAGTATCTCCACTAAGTAATAGTGCTCCCTAGTATCTCCACTAAGTATTAGTGCCCCTCTGGTATCTCCACTAAGTAATAGTGCTTCCTAGTATCTCCACTAAGTAATAGTGCCCCCTAGTATCTCCACTAAGTAATAGTGCCCCTCTAGTATCTCCACTAAGTAATAGTGCCCCTCTAGTATCTCCACTAAGTAATAGTGCCCCTCTTGTATCTCCACTAAATAATAGTGCCCCTCTGGTATCTCCACTAAGTAATAGTGCCCCTCTAACACCTTCATTCAGTAATAGTGCCGCTTATACAGTGCTGGCCAAAAGTATTGGCACCCCTGCAATTCTGTGAGATAATACTCAATTTCTTCCAGAAACTGATTGCAATCACAAATGCTTTGGTAATAATATCTTCATTTAATTTGTCTTCAATGGAAAACCACAAAAAGAATTGTCAAAAAGCCAAATTGGATATAATTCCACACCAAACATAAAAAAGGGGGTGGACAAAAGTATTGGCACCCTTTGAAAAATCATGTGATGCTTCTCTAATTTGTGTAATTAACAGCACCTGTTACTTACCTGTGGCACATAACAGGTGGTGGCAATAACTAAATCACACTTGCAGCCAGTTGAAATGGATTAAAGTTGACTCAACCTCTGTCCTGTGTCCTTGTGTGTACCACATTGAGCATGGAGAAAAGAAAGAAGACCAAAGAACTGTCTGAGGACTTGAGAAGCAAAATTGTGAGGAAGCATGAGCAATCTCAAGTCCATCTCCAAAGACCTGAATGTTCCTGTGTCTACCGTGCGCAGTGTCATCAAGAAGTTTAAAGCCCATGGCACTGTGGCTAACCTCCCTAGATGTGGACGGAAAAGAAAAATTGACGAGAGATTTCAACGAAAGATTGTGCGGATGGTGGCTAAAGAACCTCAACTAACATCCAAACAAGTTCTAGCTGCCCTGCAGTCCGAGGGTACAACAGTGTCAACCCGTACTATCCGTCGGCGTCTGAATGAAAAGGGACTCTATGGTAGGATACCCAGGAAGACCCCACTTCTGACCCAGAGACATAAAAAAGCCAAAACTTACCTGAGAAAGCCAAAAACTTTTTGGAAGAATGTTCTCTGGTCAGATGAGACAAAAGTAGAGCTTTTTGGGAAAAGGCATCAACATAGAGTTTACAGGAAAAAAAAA
Organism: Leptodactylus fallax; assembly: GCA_947044405.1. Taxonomy (NCBI): domain Eukaryota; kingdom Metazoa; phylum Chordata; class Amphibia; order Anura; family Leptodactylidae; genus Leptodactylus; species Leptodactylus fallax. The sequence continues at coordinate 5,232,974 of CAMRHE010000028.1, read as the reverse complement.
GAGGCCTTCAAAGAAAAGAACACGGTCCCTACAGTCAAACATGGCGGAGGTTCCCTGATGTTTTGGGGTTGCTTTGCTGCCTCTGGCACTGGACTGCTTGACCGTGTGCATGGCATTATGAAGTCTGAAGACTACCAACAAATTTTGCAGCATAATGTAGGGCCCAGTGTGAGAAAGCTGGGTCTCCCTCAGAGGTCATGGGTCTTCCAGCAGGACAATGACCCAAAACACACTTCAAAAAGCACTAGAAAATGGTTTGAGAGAAAGCACTGGAGACTTCTAAAGTGGCCAGCAATGAGTCCAGACCTGAATCCCATAGAACACCTGTGGAGAGATCTCAAAATGGCAGTTTGGAGAAGGCACCCTTCACATCTCAGGGACCTGGAGAAATTTGCCAAAGAAGAATGGTCTAAAATTCCAGCAGAGCGTTGTAAGAAACTCATTGATGGTTACCGGAAGCGGTTGTTCGCAGTTATTTTGTCTAAAGGTTGTGCTACCAAGTATTAGGCTGAGGGTGCCAATACTTTTGTCCGGCCCATTTTTGGAGTTTTGTGTAAAATGATCAATGATTTGACTTTTTTTTTCATTCTCTTTGTGTTTTTTCATTGCAAGCAAAATAAATGAAGATATTATTACTAAAGCATTTGTGATTGCAATCATTTTCTGGAAGAAATGGAGTATTATCTGACAGAATTGCAGGGGTGCCAATACTTTTGGCCAGCACTGTAACATGTCTCTAACACTCACCAATCACTGAGGTTTCTCCCTTTGTGCCCGTTCCTTCTATTCTCTTCATGATGGATGAGTTGGAGCAGCTGAAGAACAATGACACAGATTCCTACATACACATAAAAATATGTCATGTGCAGAGGAGAAATAAATATTACTTAAAATCGGCCATTACCTATTGAACCTATTGAAAACAAATCCTGCCATCCCCACTTTTGTGTGATAGAGCCTGGGAGAGATATTTGCCAGGATTGCCCTTAAAAAATAGGGACAGTCCTGACAAATTCAGGGCTGGTGACAAGTATGAATATAGCTGAGCCCCTGCTATTTGTATATACAGTGCTAAGCGGATCATAACTCATGTACATGTAATATACAATGATAATCCCTAAGTGCATATGTGCTATTCGGGGTTCCTGCTTGTACGCCATTTAATAGATATTGATTGTGTCCCTATTGATCTGAAGTCAGCAATGACATTAAATATTCAATAGATTTATATGTGATGTTTCTACTCAGTCCCCATAGGGGAATTCACAGGATGACGTCTGGAGAGACCTCTGTACTATAGGAATATAGCACTTATAGCCCCATTACAGGGAAACTCCAGAAAAACATGTTATTAAGAATTCCTACTATTTTACTGCAGGCTAAGTATTCACACTGGTGGATTTGTGTGAACTATGGGGAGGGATCGCCGTGATCCTACAGGAAGCGATATCAGTCATAACTAAAGATGAGCGAATTTCTCAAAAATTTGATTCGGCAGGTCGATTCGAAGTTCCAAAAAAATTCACTTCGATCCGAATGACTTTAATTAATTCCACTTCTGCAGAATCGATTCTCTCATCTCTAATCATAACTATAACTATGGACACACAAGTGAAGGTCTGAGCAGCACCATGCGAGAACTCTATCAAGGAGTGGGTACAAGCCTCAAGGATCCGGCACAAGCATTCCCCTCTCCCACCCATATATAAACATACAAATATAGGCAGAATTCAAATGTTTTGAATAAATCCACTTTGTTACTTTCATCTATTTAGGGGGTCCTATCATATATACGCTATAATTTATTGCATGCACAGTGCCAACTATTAGTAGTTGGTAGAAGAGTGGGGCTTTTGGAGTGCCAGGATGGGGCACCAACATGTCGCTTTGTCTTTGTCAAAGTATTTTGAAATTTAGAAATGAGTGAACAGGTTTGTAAAAAGACAGATTCATTATGACTTTCCAAAAATGTAGGGTTCAATCCCAAAACTTTTTGAAATTACTACCCACGAATCGTTATTATACTCCGGGGTCTCTTCAGATCCCATAATATAATAAGTGGAGGCCCATGGGAGGTGCAGACACATAATAAACACTTATACTCACCTTTCCTGAGATCCCTCTTAGTCTTCTTTGGTCATCTTTTAGCCTCCTGGATGACGACCCTGGCCCTGGGGGACCAATGAGGCCCAATCATAAAAAAATCTTCAGCATTTAACGCCTTTCCCCTACTCCCATTACTGATCTCCTATATGTCAGTCTTCACTTCATGCATTCTATTCATGAACCAGGAAGCTCAGGATGCACAGCCTATCCATGTAGCAGAGCAAGAAACAAAAAATTCCATTAATTTATCTCTTTTCCATTTTGCACCAAATGAAGTCTCAGCCTATAAGAGGAACCAGAGAGATATTGGATTTCGCTACGTGAAGCCTAGCGAGTGATATATCTCAGTCTTTGATCTGCCGGCCTCCCCTCCCCGGACAGTCTATGAGACGTATAATGAGGACGTGAAATGTTTCTAATTAACGTAACGAGGCCGACAATTGCCATTCTTTTCCCTGTTTCTATGCACAGACACCAGGCAGTGGAGATGGCCTGGCCAACGTCTTATAAGGCTGAGTTCACACAATGCGCTGGAGAGAGGCCAGCCTTTATCTCTATGTCTAGTCTCATGGCACAGAAAGAAGAAGCTAAAAAAGGATCAAAAATAAGGGATAGTAGCAGCAAGTTATTTTAAGGCTGTTTTCTCTATCCTTACATAACTATAAGAAACCAATATTCCCATAAAGATGAATGGAAAGGCAGCGCATAGGCTCGACCACGACCTTATTAAAAAAGTGGAACATGGAAACCCCAGAGCTCATGTTCTTTGGGGGTCCCCAGCAATCGGACACTTATCACTTAAAGGCAATGTGTCACCAGAACCAGCATATCACCCCAGCCCTGCAGATAGATAGGTTAGTGTCACCAGAACCAGCATATCACCCCAGCCCTGCAGGTAGATAGGTTAGGGTCACCAGGCCCAGCATATCACCCCAGCCCTGCAGATAGATAGGTTAGTGTCACCAGAACCAGCATATCACCCCAGCCCTGCAGATAGATAGGTTAGGGTCACCAGAACCAGTATTTCACCCCAGCCCTGCAGATAGATAGGTTAGTGTCACCAGAACCAGCATATCACCCTAGCCCTGCATATAGATAGGTTAGTGTCACCAGAACCAGCATATCACCCCAGCCCTGCAGATAGATAGGTTAGTGTCACCAGAACCAGCATATCACCCCAGCCCTGCAGATAGATAGGTTAGTGTCACCAGAACCAGCATATCACCCCAGCCCTGCAGATAGATAGGTTAGGGTCACCAGAACCAGTATTTCACCCCAGCCCTGCAGATAGATAGGTTAGTGTCACCAGAACCAGCATATCACCCTAGCCCTGCATATAGATAGGTTAGTGTCACCAGAACCAGCATATCACCCCAGCCCTGCAGATAGATAGGTTAGTGTCACCAGAACCAGCATTTCACCCCAGCCCTGTAGATATATAGGTTAGTGTCACCAGAACCAGCATATCACCCCAGCACTGCAGATAGATAGGTTAGTGTCACCAGAACCAGCATATCACCCCAGTCCTGCAGATAGATAGGTTACGATTCACAAGGGGAAAACACTGTTTAATTCAGGTGACCCTGACTTATCTCTTTGGGGATATGAACTAGACTCCTGTGCTACTGGCTAGGGTAGCTTTAGGTGGCCTGTCCTTAGTGCCATATCACCTACCAATCTGGCACAGGACATGGCTCTGTCTATCCCTCATGCTTTAAACTGCAGCTCTGCTTGATCGAAGTGGTCTCTGTGTTCAAACACAAGCTCAAAACAGAAATGACTAATTCTAAATTCTAATGAAGTGGAACAACACACAAGTAACTAAGTCATTCTCTAGTAGTTTTGCAACACTGCATATCTATGTGCCAAATAATCCCAATAATAATTAGCACATCTCAGTAAATACAGATCCTCCCCCCTCCCCCGATACTGCACTTGCCAAAAATAATTACACCTTTCTATGCAATATCTATAAATGGAAGCAAGTAAGCAAGACAGGGAGGACGGCAATTACACCCTATTACATGAATTTTAATTCAAGCTAAATCTGTACAATCCACCATGGGGTGCACAATTTATAGTTCAGTCCTATAGCGGGGGATGGGGAGGGATTTTATGTTATTGTACAGCTTTGCTTTAAATGTCTAGGTAGGAGAATTTCTGCTCAGTCATATCAGATATGTAACAAAGGATTGAGAAAATACTGAAAACAAAAAAAAAAAAAGTAAAAATCTGGTTTTCTGATTTTTATAAACAAATTTTCAAAAATTGCCGACACATTCCCTTTAAGCCGAGACTACCAGTAAGTAGTCAATGACTATACCTGAATACAGCAAAGGTAAAAAAGCACTTAGGTTAAGTGTATGGGAAGTCTCAGTATAAGGAGGGCGGCAAATACTTTTTCACTGGATTAAGCTGCAGATAATTTTGGACGCCAGACCTGTACAACAAGAAACCCCATTTCCATTTTTATTAGCTCGGCCATTATATCAGATAAGTTACCGATCAGTTATCAGGCGACAGTACATTCTACAATGACGAAATTACTATTGATTAAGTCCTTGGGCCTCGGGAACAAGTTACCTTAGTCTGACGGCTTCACTTCCCACATGTTTTTCTAGTTTATTGTTTATGGACAATGAAAAAGATAGAAATGTCATTCCGAAGAGCGTGAAATAAAACTATGTTATATAAATGTTAAAGGGTCTTCTGAGTTCTGCAAATAAATGTTATTGTTTGTAAAATGAAAAGTTCTACAAGTATATCCATGATACTTTCTGTATCAATCCCTCACGTTCTCTAGATCTCTGCTTGAAAAATCAGTCCTGGTCATGTGATATACCAGGGGTACTCAACCTATCTATCTGCAGGGCTGGGCCGATATGCTGGTTCTGATGATACTAACCTATCTATCTGCAGGGCTGGGATGATATGCTGGTTCTGGTGACACTAACCTATCTATCTGCAGGGCTGGGATGATATGCTGGTTCTGGTGACACTAACCTATCTATCTGCAGGGCTGGGGTGATATGCTGGGTCTGGTGTCACTAACCTATCTATCTGCAGGGCTGGGGTGATATGCTGGTTCTGGTGACACTAACCTATCTATCTGCAGGGCTGGGATGATATGCTGGTTCTGGTGACACTAACCTATCTATCTGCAGGGCTGGGGTGATATACTGGTTCTGGTGAGACTAACCTATCTATCTGCAGGGCTGGGGTGATATGCTGGTTCTGGTGACACTAACCTATCTATCTGCAGGGCTGGGGTGATATGCTGGTTCTGGTGACACTAACCTATCTATCTGCAGGGCTGGGGTGATATGCTGGTTCTGGTGACACTAACCTATCTATCTGCAGGGCTGGGGTGATATGCTGGTTCTGGTGACACTAACCTATCTATCTGCAGGGCTGGGGTGATATACTGTGGTCTGGTGACACTAACCTATCTATCTGCAGGGCGGGGGTGATATGCTGGTTCTGGTGACACTAACCTATCTGCAGGGTTGGGGTGATATGCCGGTTCTGCTGACACTAACCTATCTATCTGCAGGGCTGGGGTGATATGCTGGTTCTGGTGACACTAACCTAGCTATCTGCAGGTCTGGGATGATATGCTGGTTCTGGTGACACTAACCTATCTATCTGCAGGACTGGGGTGATATGCTGGTTCTGGTGACACTAACCTATCTATCTGCAGGGCTGGGGTGATATGCTGGTTCTGGTGACACTAACCTATCTATCTGCAGGGCTGGGGTGATATGCTGGTTCTGGTGACACTAACCTATCTATCTGCAGGCCTGGGGTGATAAGCTGGGGTCTGGTGACCCTAACCTATCTGGGGTGATATGCTGGTTCTCATTATACACTCCCTTTAATGAAGTTATGGATTGTTATGCACAAGTTCTCGTAGATAGATCAATTCTGAAAATGCCATTTGGGTCAATGTAAATACGTTGAGCCCGGTATATTTTATTGTGATTCAACTTTGGACACTTTTACATCTGCTTAGGCAATGCTGACCGCTGGCAGGTTCACACGCGGGATGTGAGACGTGTCAGACTATGCAGTTATTGTGTTTTATTGTGTTATTGCCTTTTTAGAATCTGGTTTCTATCTTGTTTGTGTTTGTTTTGGACACTGTTGCTTTAAGGTTAGGGTTACACTACACGTATGTGACACATACAGGAAAATGTGCAACTACTCCATTACACTGCAGGGCAATTGCACGAACCCCTGTGGAGGCTGGGGGAGGTGTAACATAAAAAGAAATCGTACTCACCTATCCCGTTGTCTGATCTTTATCATGCCGTGTCCTCGTTGCTAAAAGTCCTCTGCCCACTTAGCACGGGGGACAGGTGAGTACAATTTTTTTTTACATGGCATCTCCCTTGACCTTCACAGAGTCTGGGGTCTGTATTTATTTCGAGGGTCTTGTCTGGATTCTTTATTTATTTAGGGGGTCTGGTCTGGGGGTTTTATTCATTTAAGGGGCCTATTCTGGTGTTTGTATTCATTTAGGGGGTCTGTTCTGGGGACTGTTTTCATTTAGGGGGTCTAATCTGGCATCTGTATTCATTTTGAGGGTTTTGTCAGGGTTCTGTATTCATTTAGGGGGTCTATTTTGGGGTCTGTATCTAGGGGGTCTAGTCTGTGTTCTGTATTTATTTAGGGGATCTGTATTCATTTATTTGGTTGGTCTTTATTTAAGGGGTCTGGACTGAAGTCTGGTCTGGGGTCTTTATTAGTTTAAGGGGTTTGGTCTGTGTACTGTAAGTGTCTGTCCTTGGGTCTGTATTCATTTGGCTGTAATAAAGGGGGTCATCATACCCACTACTTATGCTTAAAATGCCTTAGGTAAGGGGCATGCCCTAAATAAAGGGGTAGGGTATCCATTAAAAAATTCTGCATTTCAAAAAATATATTGTTCCTCTGAATCTCTCTGACATTTCTCAAAAGTTCTCCGTGTGCTAAAAAATTGAACTCAAGTTACATCGGTGTGTTCACCCCCAAATATGGTCATGTGATGGTACCCTTAAGGAGTCCCTATACAAAAGATCAAAATCAGTCCAACCTGTCAATTTCAGTGCAGACAACTAACTTATGTATATGGGGGTGACGTAACTCTGCCCGGACAGTACAGGTTGGTGAAAAGAGGGATCAGTTATGCCCCATCTCAGTACAGAAGGTGCCTCTAGAAATGTCTGGTAGCGACTTACCTGCCTATTCCCATTGAGAACACATGAATGGTTGCCCAAGCTTACTGTACATGCGTATGGAGTAGTTAGGTGGAGTACCTGTTCATCCTATAGTGGTTAGAGTATTTGGGCATCTTTAGATCATCTATACGGCTTCTTGCAGATGTAATCGTAGTCATTTACTTCACTATGTATATTGTTTCTCTTCTATTTCTATTATATATATTCTGATATAATTTCTCAGGAGTTATCGAGTTCGGTTTACACCTGTGTTGACCCCCAATTATGGTCAAATGATGTTACCCTTTATGTGCCCCTACACAAAAGACCGAGGTTGTCCCAACTTGACGATTTCATTGTGATCACTTGCCAACTATCCAATGTATATAGGGGTGACTTGACTTAGTCCCAACAAGTAATGTTGGCGAAAAGAAGGATCAGCATGTCCAATATTACTAGATAAGATGCCGCTAGAAATATCTGGCCTACTTCCCTCTTTGAATTGATAACACATGCATGCTCGACTAAGCTTCCAAAAGTAGTCGGTCTGAATATCTGTTCAGCCTCCAGCTATTAAAGGACATGAGCACCTTTAAGTACATGTAAGACTTCACACAAATGTAGTCGTAGTCGTTCAAGAGCAAGCAGAACCCATGGTAAAGGTGAATTTATTTTGCCCATTATTTTCTCACCCAAGGGTGCTCATACATGAACTAGTCACGAGGAATAGCTATTGAAGATCTATCTTGAAACCTGGGTTACTGCCCCTTTCCAGTAAGCCCCACCCCCTTTCCTATGATACCTCCCCTTGTCCGAAAAGGCACAAAAAGTGTCTAAAACCAATCATTTGTATATAACATACAGCATACACCAGTTTTTTGATACACATCGCCCCAGAATTCTGACGCATTTTCATTAGTAAATCTTTCCCCAGTTTTTACCCCGGTAACTTCATGCGTCACGATCGGCTCCTAGGAAGAATAAATACATAATGTTATCTCTGCAGAAGTGCCAAGTCAATTTAACTTAATGGAAAAATTATTAATTAATGCTTTAGCCATTATTATCTCGGCAGTCGGCTGGAATGGTTTGCACGGGGTTGTCAGGAGCGGCACAATTACAGATGTAAAGAGGAACAAAACAAGTCCTAGCAGGAGGATTCGGTATTGTCCGTGTTACAATAACGTGCTCACCCCGCTGACTCTATACGGTGCAGGATATCACATATAATAAGAAATTACATAGTGTAATATATTACAGGTCTCGGGGGGAGACTCTCTGATCTTGTATCATTCAGGACATATTAACAGCATTCTTAATCGTGTTGCGAGGTTGTTTCTCTAAATTACAGACCTGCCATGTTTTCCGCGAGGATCATGTCACTTATACCGACATTGTTATGACAATGACCCCGTCACACGTCTTCATGTTCGCAGGAAATGTGTGGAATTCAGAAATAGAATGAAAAGTCTTTCTGCGGATTGATATGGAAACTGATTTTTGTTTCTTGCTGGTGGAGTAGATTTGTTATGCTGTTTAACCCTTAGCGTCTGTTCACACAGTACAGTCAAGTCACAATACTTTGCTGCAATGGTCATAAAAGTGCCAGAACACGCAGGGATTTTATTAAATATCGTGGCAAAAATTGTAATTATGAAATAAGTTTCCGTCACCTTTTGGCTAGCCTAGTTCATAATATGCTGCCTCCACTGCTAAAGGTGCCTTAAAGGTGAGGGGCACTTAAAGGGGACCTCTCAGTCTTCCTGAAATGTCTGCTTTTTTAAATACTTACATCTCCCACAAAATAAACCATTGTGATGAATATTTTCTTAGAGCTCTTTGTTGTATTATTCCATTGTTATTCCTCTTGGAATTGTATGAAAAAGTAACAATTTGATTTTACCACTCCCCTTGTCATCTCTAATAGGACAATATCAGGATGTGTAGGGACAAACCCAATTGATAAGGGAAAATGTAACACCTAGTTGTCAATTTAGTCACACATTATATACTGTACCGTGCACTCTCTTAACCCTTTTCATATTGCAGTGTTTATTTATTTACACCTGTGCTGATGCTGCTGTGATCACAGGACTTTATAAACAAGCAGGTTGGGTAACACAGTCCAGTTTGATGTCATGGCTTCAACCAGTCACATTTCCATGTTGAAACAGATGGTCAAATGAGGGATCCAGGAAGCATCACAATGGGATCGGCAGGTATTGGTAAAGTAATTACAACTCGGTTTTGTATTTTAGGCCAATGTAAGTTTTTGGTACAAAAATTAAGTGGCTGGACAAGAACTTAAAGTAGATGTAGTAGCCATGTTTTAATGGGTGAGGAAACTGATGACATATCCAATATTTTATCCCTAGAGAACTCCTGCAATATTATTTTTTGTTTCTGGGAACTTTAGTGGGGACCATACTTACTAATTCTCACTCCCTTGACTGAGACTATAAGGTAAGGTGAACTTTTTGAGATTTGCTGCAAGTTATCTGCCACTGCTGTGGTGCTGAGCTTGTGGGGTAGTATGGCCTGGAGCCTGATGGCTTGGCCTAGCAACAGGGGTACTGTTGGGCAATTGGGTTGCTGCCCCTTTAGGTGCTGTAAGGTGGTGATGGCAAATGCCATTCAGCACTGCACCCAGTAGAGTACAGGTTGCCATGATGTGGCTAGTGGGCGTATATAAATATGTATACTAAACTCCTCGTGTCCATTTTTGTAGATTTTGCTAGATCATCCTATAATACTGGGATGTGTGGTTTTCTAAAATGTTGGGTTACGAATTAGGGGTCATCCTGCGCTTACAAAATCACAAGAAATGCTGAATACAAGTTTTGATCATATAAAAGAGGGCAACAGAGGCAGCTTTGTATAAAAAGTGTTGTCAATTTTCTGTCATTTTTTATTATTAAAAAATGTTGCTGAGGGGCCCCTAACTATAACAAACCTTACTCACCTCTTCCCAGGCCATCTCCAGCAGCAGCAGCTCCAGTCTGTATACAGGTCCTCAGGATGATGTCATCAGTGTCACCATATTTGTGCTAGCCAATCACAGGCCTCAGCGGTGACCTCATCACCAACGGACCATGACTATGATGTGCTGTTTGTGAAGAGGTCACCGCTAAGGCCTGTGATTGGCTGTAGAAGTCACCTGACACAAACAGCCTGGAGAACTGTAAACTGAAGACTGGAGCTGCCCGGGGAGAGGTGAGTAATGCTTTGTTATAGTTATGGCTCACATAGCAGCCTTATTAGATAATATATTTAAAAAAAATAGTTGGACAACCCTTTTAATTTGTTTTAATATTTTTTATTCGTTTTTAAAATTTTGGAAGAGGTCAGGGACAGATAAGCAGCGCGGCGCTGTTACCCTATGTTATCAATGGAAAAAACAACCCACTCTAGTAGATCCATCAATCATTGGATCGTGATTGAACGCAGGCGGTAATACGCAGCCAGATAATTTCATCAGGGATCTTCGTTAGTCTTCTTTTCGCATGAGCCGGCTAATAATACACACTGAAGTCAATAAACAAAGGCTTTGAAGGCAGAAAATAAAAAGGATAAGAGAAATCGTCATCATCTCGGGTTATTACATTATGATGAACTCAAGTCGGGGAGGAAGTAAACAGCTTGTCACTATGGTCACCATGTCAGCCCGCACCTGTCCGCTGGATAAACACGGGAAACGCTCTGCAGTCTGAGACAAAGGAAAAGTACAGGTGAAAAGAAATCTGCAGTATACACAATAGAAGAAAAGACAATCAAATACACATGTAAGAAGATGGTGTGTGTGGGCTGTCATGTGGACAAATAGTTATAGTCAGCTCTAGTGGTCATGCAAATATCAATGACATAGGACCAGAAAGAGAGTGCGGTCATGTGTTGTATTGATTTATGGGGGTCTGACACCCAGCACCCCCGATTAGCTGTTCCTAGTAGCTAATGCAGAGAGAATGGAGCAAGAAGCAGACAGCGCCACTTTCTGTGTAGTGGTGGGACTGAGTCACTGCAGTTTGGGTCCCTTTCAAATGAATGGGAGCTGATCTGCAGTACCTGATCCTGCCACTACAAATAAAATGGCGCTGTCTGCTTCCTGCTCCATTCCATATTTATCAACTGCTGAGAACAGCTGTTCGGTGGGGGTATCAGTTGTCAGACCATCAAAGATATGATATTGATGGCCTAGCCTCAGGAAAGGTCATAAATCATTTTAGCCCTCTTAATTTGTATAAACGCAGGTTATTAGAGTACATAGATACTGTAGATAGATAGATATTGTACATAGATACTGTAGATAGATAGGTAGAGTACATAGATACTGTAGGTAGGTAGGTAGGTAGATAGATAGATAGATAGATAGATAGATAGATAGATAGATACTGTAGATAGATAGATAGATAGATAGATAGATAGATAGATAGATAGATAGATAGATAGATAGAGCGTACATAGATACTGTAGATAGATGGATGATAATTATAGACAGATAGATATTAGATAGATAAATAGATAGAAGATGATAGATAGATAGATAGATAGATAGATAGATAGATAGATAGATAGATAGATTATGTAGATACTGTAGATAGATTTTGTGATTTTTTTTTTCACATGATTTATAATATACCAGTACTATATATACTATACATGTGATGACCATTAGTAATATACATGTGAGTCCAGTCCTGTACTATATATACTGTATATGTGTTTGTTCACACCATTAATAATTACTGACCAGTAAGAACCAGTCTGAGCATTCTCTTCATCCCGGACAACCATTACTCAGCTGTAAACCACATTACATATTTAATGATCCTTCACCTATTGATCACAGTAAATGCAGCGACCATTAGTAAAGGGTAATTCAGACTGGAATAAAGTGGATTTCCTGCAATTTATATTTAACACATCGTTTGACAACTTGTTATCGCTGTTTTCTACAAGGTTGGGCTCTGCACTGATCTTAAAGCAAACCAATCACAGTGATAATACAGTTCAATCCGTGGGCACCATGTTATAGAGCAGGATGAGCAGAGCAATTATAGATGTATACAGTCATGGCCATAAGTGATGGCACCCCTGAAATGTTTCCAGAAAATGAAGAATTTCTCCCAGAAAATTATTGCAATTACACCTGTTTTGTTACACACATGTTTATTTGCTTTGTGTGTATTGGAACAACACAAAAACAGAGAAAAATAACCAAAAATTATATAATTTCACGCAAAACTCCAAAAATGGTCTGGACAATATTACTGGCATCCTCAGCTTAAGATTTGTTGCACATCCTTTGGAAAAAATAACTGAAATTAATGGCTTCCTATAACCATCCACAAGCTTCTTACACCTCTGCAGTGGAATTTTGGACCCCTCTACTTTTGCAGACTGCTCCAGGTCTCTCATATTTAGTGGTGCCTTCTCTTCTCCCAACAGGATTTGTAAGATCTCTTTGCAGATATTCAATGGGATTTAGATCTGGACTCATGGCTGGCCACTTCAGAACTCTCCAGCGTTTTGTTTCCATGCAGTTCTGGGTGCTTTTTGAAGTATGTTTGGGGTCATTGTCCTGCTGGAAGACCCATGACCTAGGGCGCAAACCCAGCTTTCTGACACTGGGCCCTACATTGAGACGCAAAATCCTTTGGTAATCTTCAGATGTCATGATGTCTTGCAAACAGTCAAGGCACCAAGTGCCAGAGGCAGCAAAACAATCCCAAAACATCTCTAACCCTCCACCAAATGTGACTGCTGGTACTGTGTTCTTTTCTTCGTAGGCCTCATTCCGTTTTCGGTAACCAGTAGAATGACGGGCTTTACCAAAAAGCTCTATCTTGGTCTCATCTGTCCAAAAGACATTTTCCCAGAAGGATTTTGACTTACGTACATTTTGGCTGTAAACTGCAGTCTAGGTTTTTTCTGTCTCTGTGTCCGCAGTGGGGTCCTCCTGGGTCTCTTGATAGATAGTTGGCGCTGACACTGAAGCACCCTGAGCCTGCAGGACAGACTGAATTTCTTTGGCACATGATTGGGTCTTGTTATCCACCATCCGGACTATCCTGCGTTGCAACCTCTCATCAGTTTTTCTCTTCCGTCCACATCCAGAGAGATTAGCTTAGACAATAGCATGGGTTGTAAACTTATGTTGTGCGCCGTGGACAAAGGAACATCAGGATCTGGAGATTGTTGATATTTTTCCACAAATTTGGTCCTCAAGTCCTCAGACAGTTCTCTTCTCCTCTTTCTGTTCTCCATGCTTAGTGTGGCACACAAAGACACACAATGCAAAGACTGAGTCAACTTCTCTCCTTTTATCAGATTTCAGGTGTGATTTTTATATTGCCCACACCTGTTACTTGCCACAGGTGAGTTTCAACAAACATTACATGCTTGAAACAAAGTTATTTACCCACAATTTTTAAAAGGGTACCAGCAATTTTGTTCAGCCCATTTTTGTAGTTTTGTGTGAAATTTTGTCCAATTTGCCTTTTTTCTCAGTTTTTTGTATTGTTCCAATACACACAAAAGAAATAAACATGTGTAAAACAAAACATGTGTAATTGCCAGAATTTTCTGGGAGAAATACTATCTTTTCTGGAAAAATTTCAGGGGTTGGACCGAAGCGCTGAGAAAGGTCCAGCACTAGATAGATAGATAGATAGATAGATAAATAGATAGATAGATATCTGATTGATAACATAGATAGCTAGATAGATGATAGATAACATAGATATATATCAGTACATAGATACTGTAGATAGATAGCTAGATAGATAGATAACTAGATAGATAGAACTTGTTGAATGCAATATAGCTTTAGAAACATGATGCATTCTGTCCATATCCACTGTTACAATTACGATACATTCACTTTCCTGCTCATGCTCTTCGCTGTTTCACAAAATCTAATTTAAAATGATAAATATAAATTGGAATATTATTAAAGTTTAATAACACATTCAAAATGGAAATGAATGTGATGTGTGAGAGGGCGGAGGAGCCTCGTGTCCATACAACACTGGAGCTGCAGAATTATTTAACTCAATAAGCGCAGCTACTAGACCATAGCCGACCATAGAGGGTGTCAGCATTCTGGCTAAGCATATCATAAAGGTCACCCTATTATCAGACACTTACAAATATTTGTATTCTACATGAAATAACAATTCTGGAACATATTTTCTTATTACTCTATGTTGTCCCATTCCTCTGTTATTTCTCCTATAAATTTACAAATAAATTGCCAAGTGGGTGTTACCAGTTAGGGGTGTGTCCCACAATAGGCTGGTTCTGTCAGTACTGATTGGAAAGTGTCAATCTGTAGGAACACACCCCCTGCTGGTAACACGTAGATGTCAATTTATTCATAAATGTCTAGGAGGAATATCAGAGGAACAGCACAAAGCAGAGATATGAGAAAAGATATTTCAGACGTATTGTAAACAAGTTTTATTACAGACTTGTCAGAAGACATGACAGACAGTTTTTGGGGCGTTTTTTGTTACTTTAGAAAGTTGTGGTTTTGCCATTAAAGCCAAATAATTTGTCTATGCCAGTAGTTTGCAGGATCCTCAGTCATTTGCACACACCAACAGTTTGCAGACATGTTTGTGCAGACTGTGAGGAGACTCAACCCCTCCCTCCTCCATTCACTATGTGGAGAGAGAAAAGGACCACCCTTTACACTCCCTGAGATAAGCAAGATGGATTGGAATGTATCTAGGGAACGGACCTGCTTAGTTACAAAACAGTAAATTAGCTAGAAGTGAGGCAGAAAACAGCCATATGTTTAATTAAAGTACATTACATTTTGGTCCAAAATCACATGCTCTATGAAATGAGACTATGTTGTCTGAAAAGTTAGTGACCATTTAATAGTCAGACAATGAAAACTTAGATTAGATAACTTTATACTACTACTACACCAGATTTATCACAGTGACTAATGCTGGATGATAAATCTAGCGCATCTTTCTTTACATAGTCTAGGCTAGGTTTATGCCACCTATTAGTTGGCTTAGTTTATGCAAAAAAATGATCCTAAAAATGTATAAAATAATTTAGGCTATGATGGTTCCCCTTTTAGAATTAGGAGTTTTTGTGAATGATTTTATACTACATCAGATTTATCACAGTGAATGATGCTGGAAGATACATCTGGCCTACCTGCACGATCCGGTCCTGCAGCTCCGTTGTCTTCCTGGTGAAGTACCCGCTGTACATGTCTGAAGCCAATCAGCTGCCTCAGGAAGGGAATCGGGACGTCACAGCTGGCAAGAAATTTCACAGGAAGAAGACTGGACTGCCCTGAGAAGACAGCGGAGCAGCGGGGATAGGTGAGTATGATTTTTTTTTCATCTCCCCTGGCCTGTTTTAAAAATAATTGACAACCTCTTTAATATTCTAATTTTTAACCCCTTAATGATCAGTCCTTTGTTGACCTAAGAGGGTTTTTCTCTAACTAAAACATTAGGCTAGGTCATCAATATTAGATTGACGATGCCCAACAAACAGTAACCTACAAATCAACCGATTGAAGTGGCTGCAGCACTCCGGGGAACAGCAATTCTACTGCACAGGTATGATGAAACCATCATAAGAAAGACATATAGCAGGCATTAAGGAGTTAAAAGATTATGCCACAAAAAGTATTTATTCTCTATCCAAAGGATATGATCTGTGTGCTGTGAGTTCTTTGCGTTCTGCATTCTACAGTATGTGTGTTCTGTATTGTATGTATGTTCTATGTTCTGTGAGTTGTTGCAGTGCATGTCCTGTGAGTTGTTTTTATGTTCTATGTATGTTCTGTGTTCTATCAGTTCTTTGTGTTCTGTGTTCCTTGAGTTCTGTGTTCTATGTATGTTCTATGTTCTGTTAGGACCTTGTGTTCTGTGGTTTCAGTGCACGTCCTGTGAGTAGTTGTTATGTTCTGTCAGTTCTTTGTGTTCTGTGTTCTATGCATGTTCTGTGTTCTATGTATGTTCTATGTATGTTCTGTGAGTTCTATGTATGTTCTGTGTTTTCTGTGTTCTATGTATGTTCTGTGAGTTCTATGTATGTTCTGTGTTCTATGCATGTTCTGTGTTCTATGTATGTTCTGTGAGTTCTATGTATGTTCTGTGTTTTCTGTGTTCTATGTATGTTCTGTGAGTTCTATGTATGTTCTGTGTTCTATGCATGTTCTGTGTTCTATGTATGTTCTATGTATGTTCTGTGAGTTCTATGTATGTTCTGTGTTTTCTGTGTTCTATGTATGTTCTGTGAGTTCTATGCATGTTCTGTGTTCTATGTATGTTCTGTGAGTTCTATGTATGTTCTGTGTTCTATGCATGTTCTGTGTTCTATGTATGTTCTGTGAGTTCTATGTATGTTCTGTGTTCTATGTATGTTCTGTGTTCTATGTATGTTCTGTGAGTTCTATGTATGTTCTGTGTTTTCTGTGTTCTATGTATGTTCTGTGAGTTCTATGTATGTTCTGTGTTCTATGCATGTTCTGTGTTCTATGTATGTTCTATGTATGTTCTGTGAGTTCTATGTATGTTCTGTGTTTTCTGTGTTCTATGTATGTTCTGTGAGTTCTATGCATGTTCTGTGTTCTATGTATGTTCTGTGAGTTCTATGTATGTTCTGTGTTCTATGCATGTTCTGTGTTCTATGTATGTTCTGTGTTCTATGTATGTTCTGTGTTCTATGTATGTTCTGTGAGTTCTATGTATGTTCTGTGTTTTCTGTGTTCTATGTATGTTCTGTGAGTTCTATGAATGTTCTGTGTTCTATGTATGTTCTGTGAGTTCTATGTATGTTCTGTGTTCTATGCATGTTCTGTGTTCTATGTATGTTCTGTGTTCTATGTATGTTCTGTGTTCTATGTATGTTCTGTGTTCTATGTATGTTCTGTGAGTTCTATGCATGTTCTGTGTTCTATGTATGTTCTGTGAGTTCTATGTATGTTCTGTGTTCTATGCATGTTCTGTGTTCTATGTATGTTCTGTGAGTTCTATGTATGTTCTGTGTTCTATGTATGTTCTGTGTTCTATGTATGTTCTGTGAGTTCTATGTATGTTCTGTGTTTTCTGTGTTCTATGTATGTTCTGTGAGTTCTATGAATGTTCTGTGTTCTATGCATGTTCGGTGTTCTATGTATGTTCTATGTATGTTCTGTGAGTTCTATGTATGTTCTGTGTTTTCTGTGTTCTATGTATGTTCTGTGAGTTCTATGCATGTTCTGTGTTCTATGTATGTTCTGTGAGTTCTATGTATGTTCTGTGTTTTCTGTGTTCTATGTATGTTCTGTGAGTTCTATGCATGTTCTGTGTTCTATGTATGTTCTGTGTTTTCTGTGTTCTATGTATGTTCTATGTTCTGTCAGTTCTTTGTGTTCTGTGGTTTCAGTGGATGTCCTGTGAGAAGTTGTTATGTTCTGTGTATGTTCTGTGTTCTCTGTATGTGTCAATGAATATTCATCCTTGGAAGTCTATAATTACGACCAGTGGGAACTAAGCAAAGCTTCAGAATTCTCTTCCCAGCTGCTCCACAGGTAAATGTTTCCTCAAGGCATATGGTGGAATTAAGAAGGCGCCTTCTAGATGGATGCCAGCCAGCCCTGAGAAATTAATTTAATTTAGGTTGGTGAAAAAAGTTGATACTTTTAACACAGCCAATATTTATGAAAGTAACTATAACTACAGCCATGTACTTTATAATATACTAGAATATAATAATAATGTAATACTATATTCTCTAAAGGAAAACATCAATTCTGCATAAAATCTAAGTAACTTCTAATCTAGAGGACCAGTCACCTCTCCTGACATGTCTGTATTAGTAAGTAATTGGATTATCCATGAAATCAGAATTCTGGAGCATCTTTTCT
This sequence comes from Leptodactylus fallax, assembly GCA_947044405.1. Lineage (NCBI taxonomy): Eukaryota > Metazoa > Chordata > Amphibia > Anura > Leptodactylidae > Leptodactylus > Leptodactylus fallax. Next base: position 5,214,788 of record CAMRHE010000028.1, on the reverse strand, counting down.
TATAACTCTGTGCTGTGCCATTCCTCTGATATTGCCAATAAAAATTTTGGAATAAATTGACAACTGGGTGTTACCAGTTGTCACAGACTGACACAGAGTTGTGATAGTGCCAGACTGTTTAGATCACAGTTCTTGATGGTAACACCCATTTCTCATTAAAATCTGGAATCGATGACGAAGCTGTGCTCTGAGCTCAGAGGGAATGCCCCTCCCCCCCCGTACTTTCTGAGCACAATTAGAATAATGAAGAAAAATTCAAAACTGGCAGCGTGGACCTGCAAAATAAAGGTAAGAGATGAATAGCCTTTCTAATGGCTATTCCTATGTGCTTTTAGTTTAAAAACATTTTTTTAATGATAGAATCCCTTTAAGTCCTTTAAGGGGTCTCTTCTGCTTATGATCCATTGTGTAAGGTTATATTTGCTGTTCCTTATGAAATTTATGTCTATAATCGTGTTACTTACCAACGTCTGGTAGGTAAAAATTGGATCGATTAAAGGGAGTCTATCATTGAGATTTTCAATTTTTTGCTAAGGCTATATTCATGTAGCCTTTAGAAAGGCTATTGTAGGCATACCTTTTATTTCCTGACTCTTGCTGGCATTTTTCAGAAGAAGCCTTTTTCTTGATATATAAATTAGCTTCCACGGAGCACAGAGGGTGTTCCCTCTGTGCGCCGAGCACCCCTCGCATCATCACTCTCTCCCTGCATTGCCGCCCCCTTCCTCCTTCTTGTTGACGCCTCCTCTTCCTCTTCGTTGCTTCTTCTTCCTGTCAGCTTGAACATGCGCGAGATTTCGTTTATGGCGATGGGAGAAAGAAGCAAAGAGGTGGAGGAGGCGTTAACAAGAAGGAAGAAGGGGGCGGCGATGCAGGGAGAGGGTGATGACGCGAGGGGTGATTGGACAACAGAGGGAACGCCCCCTGTGCTCCGTGGAAGCTAAAAACCAGACATTTTTCAGCCTGGGATACATCAAATTTGTTACAAAAAAATTGGATGGTGAATTAGATGGATTGGAGCAAGCCTACATCCACAGAAGATCTGTGCCTAGTTCTCCAAGATGGCGGCAGGAACAACTTTCCTGCTCAGTTCTGCCAAAAACTGTCTGCAAGTACCGAGAAGAAGGCAAAGGGCAAAGGTCACACCAAATATTGATGGGATTTACATTTCTCTATTCATTAACTTGGCATTTTTGTAATTGCAAAAATAAACTATTGACCCTTCTTTTACTGAAAGCATTCTTAACACACAGAATTTTTTCACTTTTGCACAGTACTGTATACGATGTTGCCTTATAACATGTCTATCCTCTGTTATACTGTACTTGTAAATCCAATAAAAAAAATGTTCAAAAAAATGATTGACTGAATTTAGAATTAAAAAAAAACTTTTATACATAAAGCTAAAGTGACTTTTATCTACTGTAGAATTATTAACGTACTTTACCTGTTCCGGAGTTATCTGTACTATAAAGGGCTTACATGTTGTACATTTGCGTTGTCCTCAAGCCTTGGAGATCATGAAATGCGTCTCTTGATTGTGTTGTGAATTTATCTGATGTTTCGGTAAAACATGTCAAGATTGGAGTCTGAGCAGTGTTATTAGATTAATGTAAGAGGAGCCGAAAACATGGATTGTGCTGAATGCGACAAGATGAGAACAGGATAACAGGAGCATCAACAACAAGGTCTTTTCAATGTACAGGAAACAAGCAGAGTGTTATGAAACGCGCAGAGCAGCGACATCGTAATTCACAAGGTAAATGGAAGCCGGAAGGAGTGTTCAGGATTATTCCAGAAACCTCAGAGGTCGAAAATGACAAGACTTTAAACCTTTCGAAAATACAGAACTTACATATTCCATCGATGGACTTGTACAAACCTACAGTAGTGGGTATTTAGCCAAACGTTGTGCGAGGACCAAAACAGGTGAGGGAAGGTGAGTATACAGTAAGTGTTTTTTATTTTTCACACCTCACCTGGGTCTCCACCTCTTATACTCTGGGGTCTGAAGAGACACAAGAGTGTAATAATTTCACTTCTGGTTAGTACCAAACATGTTTGATCCGAAACAAATCGGGAACCTGAAAAGAATCTTGAGAGTTTGGCCCATCTCTAATTTGTTAGAAACCATTTTGCTCATCTTCTAGTTAACTCTCTTGACAGGTTTTAGTAATTTCCTGTTTTGGAGCATTTTCTCTTGTTTTATGGGAGTCAACTATTGATGAGTTATCTATAGGATCAACTATAAATGCTTGATATGTAAGACCCCCTGAGTGGCCCCAGAGTTTCCTCTTCCACATCAGATGACAGATGTAGATTTTTGTGAGGTCATACCCCTTTCGGCATACCTCTTCTTGGACAGGGCACATCTTTTTGTGTTTGTTATGCCCCTTTTCATGATATAGACAAGCCAATGTGCTGGCCCCATCAGGACGTGACCGGCACATAAAGTGCCCCTGACACAGGTAAAATAACTAGAAGCCCAAGAGAATTCCACCAGGACCAGCACTTTTCCAGGACGTTGGGAGATGACATCTCTTTTTAGAAGCCTCCTAGACATTCCGGTTCTTGGTAAGTATGATTAGACATGGCACCTAGTAGGTGGGCTACAGAAGCTTCTAGGTACACCTCTGGGTCAGTCCCATTTATTTGACTCTCAGGACCCGGCAATGCTGCCTGTATGAATGAGCTATTGTGGTTCTTAAACCAGAGAAGAGACCCCTCCATTTGGCTTATGGAACAGACCCCCACTATTTGACATAAGGCTGCCCTGTAGGTTATAGCAGAGGTCTGGACCTAGAGGTCGATAGCTCAGAGGAGTCACTTATCTGCATGGTTGGTAATGGCTTCTGATAGTCGGTCTGCATTGGGAAGAGCAATATAATGTCTACAAATTATACTTCAAATGCACAGATCTTCAAAAGAGCTTTCAAGAACATCTTATAGAGTGTGAGGTCAGACCGTATAGACCCAAGATGAAAGCACCAATTATATGACAATTATCAATATTTCTGCATCGGCAATGCTTACTACAGGAAAGATCCACTATGTAAATGTTGCTATATCCAGGTACAAGAACACGGGAAAGATCTGCAAGATTAGTATCACAGACAATGCCTGGGCCTAAGCTGATCGAGATCTCATTTATTTTACTGGTATCCTCTTGTATATACGCACTAGGTTTTATCGAGGTTTCATCTATTCAGCAGCTCCGCAACATCCCACACACCAGGCAAGAGCTGGCAAGGGTTAAGTGGCTTTGAAAGAGTCAAATAACACTTAAAAAATTGTAACATACATTCGGTATCAATGTGTCATGGTTTTAAAGATCTCTACTTGCAGTCATTGAATAGACATCCTTAATTTGTTACTGCAGGGGATGAAAATATGTCTTGAGCAGGTCCTTCATATCTGTACTGTACATGTAAGGAGCTCTGCACCAGTGTGACCATCACATGACCTGGTGGGATATTCATTACCTGAAGTAGTTAATGTACAATGCCAGTATAAGGGTTTAACTTGTAAAGACAAGATCTGTCCATATGATCTATTAGGCAGATTCTGTGGGAAGGAAGGATGGAAGATATCTATTTCACAAAAAGTAGCTAATGCAGCAGGTAGGAAATGTTCCTTGGAAGCAGCATGCAAAGTAGCTAAGTAGCTTTCCTGCAGAAGGAAGAAATCTCTCAAATGCTACCTTGTAATTAGAGATGGGCAAACCTCTGAAGATTTGTTGTTGTTCCTCTATACTCTTCTATGTAACACACGGCGGTGGCCATTTTACAGATTCATCCGAGAAAAATTGGAACGGCTTTTGGAAAACTCAAGTGAAAACCAGTAGTCCCCGTCACCACAGGTTATGGAGACCCATACTATCCTCCATCTGGACTCTCACCCAAATGACTCCCATGGAAGAAGTGTTGGGGCTTGGGTTGCAGGAAACCTATATCACCACACAACTCCTCAAGAAAGTCCCAGAAGGGCATCTACTCCTCTCGAGCCTGTTGATAAATGTGACAAAGCCAACAGTGAAAAACATAATAAATAAATGAACATGCAACCCTTTTCAGAGGTGTGATACATGACCATAGTAGTCTGGTTAGTTTAGTGAGATACTTCTGAAGCAGATCTTGGAAGGTTCTGATTCTCCTTGAGAAGACCCAGCTGGTAAAGAGTGTCTGGTTTAGCTGATATCCCCAGACCTGGAACAAGGCTCTATAAAGGGTCAGACATTGACTTTACAGGTTGATACCTATAGGAGAATCAGTACCTTGTGTACACTACATAGATGACACCTTGGCAGGATGTTTTGTAATGTAAAACCATATCTCCTGATACCCTTTTTTTTTCATTGCCGAGGGTCCAGATCTTTTGGAAATAAAACTGTGGCCACATTAGAATTCTGCTCAAAAAGTCTCATATTTTGGACTTTTCCTTTAAGATAATTGACACACTATATTACATATATTGAATTCTACAATAAGTGAATTCTACAATAAGAAAATACAAGTCATGTAATCTGATTATGTAGATTTCCTTGTGTGGCCTTCACGCGCCTCCAGCAATTTCCATCCTATAGCTCTGGTCTTAATAACCAGCTATGTGGGCCGCTCTATATGTGTTAATAAAGTTAATCCAGTTATCTTCTTATTCCTTCTACGGCTGATGATAAGATCTGTAATTTATTGTATATTCGGCATTACTGTAATCTGCTGTGGGCCGTATGTGGGAAAATGTTCTCCGAAGAAAATAATTTATTCTATAATCCTCTGAACAATTATTTTCCTCTACAGTCCCTGACAAAAGTTCTGTCGCTTATCCATGTTGTGGAATCAAAAGCTTATAACCTGACTTTAAATTCATCCATTGGTTTTAGAAATGACTCATATGAAAGCTGAAACCCTCCCAAATGATTTTTTGGTTAAGAAAATAAATTGGCTTCACTGATGAAATGTTGATCATTTAATGAACACAGAAAGGTCAGATTTTGGCAAGACAAAAGTTTTGTCGCCTTGTCATATAATGCACCCAATCCTAGTTTAAAGCCTCACTTGTGCTCACTAATTGATGGGTTAATTAGTGGGTGTGTATAAAAAGAACTCCAGCACCCCAAACCTTCACTTGAACTGCAACTTCACCTCTGACAACATGCCAAAAATCAACCCTGCAACCAAAGCCTTGATTATCAAGAGGATGAAGACCAGATCCACTGCAGAGGTGGCTGCACCTTTAATGTGTCTCTGCATCAAGTCGAAAGAATTAAAAAAAGATTTGAACAGACTGGAGATGTATTTGACAAGCCCAGGTCTGGCAGACCCCGCAAGACAACTGCTCAGGAGGAACGTTTGTTGGTTAGAAAATCAAAACCCAGCCCTTCTTCCACTGCAGCAGAGCTCCAACAGGCCTGGTCACCTCAAGTCCCTGTGTCAACTAGAACAGTTTGTAGGATTCTGTCTCGAAATGGCCTCCATGGTGGAATCAGTGCCCAGAAGCCAGCACTAAGCAAAAGGCAATTAAAAAAACGTGTGGCATTTGCCAATGCCCATAGCCTGTTACATGGATGGACGCTGGAAAAGTGGCAGAAGGTGGATTTCTCAGATGAATCTTCAGTTGAATTACACCACAGCCGCTGCAAATACTGCAGGAGATCTACTGGAGCCCGTATGGATCCAAGATACACCCAGAAAACAGATAAGTTTGGTGGTGGAAAGATCATGGTCTGGGTAGTTACATTCAGTATAGTGGTGTGCAAAACATTTGCAAGGTGGAAGGCAATATCAATAGCCTAAAATATCAAGAAGTATTAGCTTCCTCTTACATTCCCAATCATAAAAGGGGTCAAATTTTGCAGCAGGATGGTGCTCCATCTCATACATCCATCTCTACATTAAAGTTCCTCAGGGCAAAGAAGATCAAGGTGCTCCAGGACTGGCCAGCCCAGTCACCAGACATGAACATCATTGAGCATGTTTGGGGTAGGATGAAAGAGGAAGCTTGGCAGACAAAACCAAAGAATCTTGATGAACTCTGGGAGGCATGTAAGACGGCATTCTGTGCTATTCCTGATGACTTCATCAATAAATTGTATGAATCATTGTTGAAACGCATGGATGCAGTCCTTCAAGTTCATGAAAGTCACACAAAATATTAAATATGGCTCTGATAGCACCACAACTTCATTCACCAATGTTAGGAAACAGATCTTTGTCTTTGAACAGCATTATTGGTTTGATTTTCACATTACTTTATGTGTGCGACAAAACTTTTGTCTTGCCAAAATCTGACCTTTCTGTGTTCTTTAAATGATCAATATTTCAGCAGTGAAGCCAATTTATTTTCTTAACCAAAAAATCATTTGGGAGGGTTTCAGCTTTCATATGAGTCATTTCTAAAACCAATGGATGAATTTAAAGTCAGGTTATAAGCTTTTGATTCCACAACATGGATAAGCGACAGAACTTTTGTCAGGGACTGTAATGTATATCATATGATAAAGTGGAGATCTAGGAGACAGATGTGTAGGACATGACTTTATAGGTATAAAGGCAGCTATATACTTTGAAGATAGGGACAAATCTGGCCTTTCCCCTGTAACATGGAGTGTGGACAAGTCCAGAATGGCAGAGGACATTGGTCTTACTGACATGGATGGTGCGGTAAGCGCAGGGGTCCATGGTGGGTGAAACAATGGGGAAGTACCCACACAGGTGATAAAGGTCAGGAGAACTTGGACTACAAAGCCACCAGGAGCATGGACAGGGACAGCATAAAATGATATACTGCATGGCTAGTGGAAACAGCCCCAGAAGCGTTGACCCCCTTTTCACTCGAGCAAGAGGGAGACTTCCGTTACATCAGCCAAGTGGTTACTTTGCTAATTTTCCAAATTTGTTGCTACTGTTGCCATTACCTGCATGTTATACCCTCACCCGGGACAGGAAGGCCCTCATTCCCATCCCCTAAAAGAATAGTATAGCTCTACAGAAAGTCATGTTCTTTAACATATGGATGGAAACAGTGAGTAGGTTCCAACCATGGTGAAATGTGATGAGGCCAACTCAAGTTGGCCAACAATTTGGTGTGCCCCCTTCTCTATTAGCAGTGTCATTCAGCTGGCCATACACAATGGGTCTAAATAATGTAATGTGGATGGACTAACTAAGTCCAGTGATGTCTACTGTACTTGATCTTTTGTTCTAAAGCAGATCAGAGGTGTCTGGACGACATCTATCCACATTCTCCTTTGGAAGGTACAAGCTCTATTGGGATTTAGTCTAGGTAAAGTTGATTCTCATTACGGTCTGTTATTCTAAAGCTGGCCATTAACTTTAGACAATTATTGCTTCTGATCCTCCCCATACACAATCATGCTCAACTCTGCCAAGCATGCATGTCTTCTGAATAGGGGAAAAGGGAGTACAATTAGAAAGAAGTGAACAGGTCCAGATCGAACCAAATATGACCCAAATTTTCCAAAAGATTTGGCCTCGAATCAAATCCAAAAAACACTATTATACTCTGGGGTTCCTATAGACCCCATAGTATAATAAGTGGAGAACCAGGGGAGGCGGAAAAAAAAAATTCATACTCACCTCCCCTCAATTCTTTTATGGCCTCCTCGCCGCGTCTGTTGCTCTCCTAGTGACGTCAATGTCTGCGGTCAACGTTGAGGCTGGTGATTGGGCCACAGTGGTCACATGAGCATGCCAAGGGTGATGACGTCATGAAGCTTGGTGTGCCCATGTCACCGCTGAACTGAACAGGTGTCTGAAGTGAAAAGGGATTTCTTATTTCAGCCAAATATGGCCTGGATGAGAATACGAGGCTTTTTATTTAAAAAAAATCTTATTATCTATATTTTAAAAATTTCCTAAAAATCCTGCAGTTCTGACTCTGGCACTGAGCCAAATAATATGCTTAGACTTCCTGTTTTCTTTAAGAGATTTCTTTGCAGCAGACACCTCACTTACAGCACACTGATGATCACAGCGATCATGCATATGTAGATAAGACACAGAATCCACCAGTCACAATAGGTGATGTCACATCTTATCTCCTCCTCTCTCTGCACAGGTCACAGAGCAGGCCTAGAAAATTCTTCCATAGAAGTCAATAGGGTCTGCTCCAGACCATTGTGTCTATGGCCCATGGTCCATCTCCAGAAGACAAGAAGTCACAGACTATTTTAGGCTTAGTGGCAAGAGAGGGAATTGCAAGATTTCTATGTTTTTTAAATACAAATAATAAAAAAGAAGAATGAAAGCAACATCACCAGAAAATCTTTTAAAAAAGATAATTAAAATAAAATTGAGATTTAAACAATAGCTCATTTTCTGGTGACACTCTCCCTTTAAGCATTAAAGGCACACAACAAAATCCCAACCTCTCTGTGTTTACCCTACAGCACAAACAGTAGGAGCGTAGAGACTTCCTACATCTCAGCAGGGTTATATATTTCAGCCTTTACATTCTGCACTTTAGGGATGTTCTTTATGTTTGGGTAATTATTTATTATATAATTACTATATGTTAATGAGCTGCAGCTAATTGTAAACAGAAAACAAGCAATGAAGCACTCGGCTGCGGCTTCTACTCTAGATTTAATGTAATCACCATTACAGATGGGCTAGTTCCTATGCCTGCAGCCAGAGGTAAGTAGCGCTAATGCTTCTACAAGTCGTTTGTTAGTTGTACTAATGAGTGGATCTGCAAGGGTCATCACCGGCGCTATAAATAACACTAATTATTCCATTTTCTTGAAAAATTGTCTTTTACGACCAGCAATGATGTGTGTACAGTATGTACCCAGGACTGAAATTATACATAATGACTCGAGCATGGCAGGGTTCATTGTACTTTACAATGTCTAATAAATGGAGTCTGTCACCAGAACAAGCTAATAACCCCAGCCCTGCAGATAGATAGGTTAGTGTCACCAGAACCAGCATATCACCCCAGCCCTGCAGATAGATAGGTTAGTGTCACCAGACCCAGCATATCACCCCAGCCCTGCAGATAGATAGGTTAATGTCACAAGAACCAGCATATCATCCCAGCCCTGCAGATAGATAGGTTAGTGTCACCAGAACCACCATATCACCCCAGCCCTGCAGATAGATAGGTTAGTGTCACCAGAACCAGCATATCACCCCAGCCCTGCAGATAGATAGGTTAGTGTCACCAGAACCAGCATATCACCCCAGCCCTGCAGATAGATAGGTTAGTGTCACCAGAACCAGCATATCACCCCAGCCCTGCAGATAGATAGGTTAGTGTCACCAGAACCAGCATATCACCCCAGCCCTGCAGATAGATAGGTTAGTGTCACCAGAACCAGCATATCACCCCAGCCCTGCAGATAGATAGGTTAGTGTCACCAGAACCAGCATATCACCCCAGCCCTGCAGATAGATAGGTTAGTGTCACCAGAACCACCATATCACCCCAGCCCTGCAGATAGATAGGTTAGTGTCACCAGAACCAGCATATCACCCCAGTACTGCAGATACATAGGTTAGTGTCACCAGAACCAGCATATCACCCCAGCCCTACAGATAGATAGGTTAGTGTCACCAGAACCAGCATATCACCCCAGCCCTGCAGATAGGTTAGATAGGTAAATAGGTTAGGGTCATTATAACCAGTATACTGGGACACTACGTATGTGTATGGGGGTCTTAATAGATAGCAGGAATCATTAATAAAGTAACATTGTGGCCCTTCTTTCAAAACACATTAGATGTGGGTTAACTTTTTTTTTTCAATAAAAGAACCTAGACAGTTCACATATCTTAGAGATTATTCACACATGCAGGTTTTGCTGCTGTATCTGCCACAAAATTGTGGCAAAAATGCAAAAAAAAGGAGCAACATCAGCCTGTGTGAATACCGTCTTTCTAGAATTTGGTTTGGGTTTTGGAGTAGAATCTCTATCAGCTTTTTGCTAATAAAACCAATGTGATGTACTGAATTCCAATGCTTCGAGCAGCAACCTGATCCCAGCCTGTGCCCTTAGAGATAGCGAGATAATGAAGAGTTTAGGGTGTAATAAAAAGTATAATAAATGATTACAGCGTAACTGAACGCCCCGCTGAGCTCATACGGCCACTTCTTCCTGAATATACAACTGCTATAAAACTGCACGTGAGGATAGTAAACTGCGTCTAATACACTCGGGCTGACTCCTAGAATAACATATAATATCGCTATGATGAAGTCACTCAGCCCATGATGTCATCACTCACTCCAGACGATATATAGCACATCTGCAATTCCTATGGTTGTCTGTAATGACATTACAGAGGACGACTCTGAACACAAACCCGTGGATTATAAATCAGGTTGTTGCCGTCGTCTGATATTATAAATGACCTGCACATCAATAATCCATGTCCATATCATTCCAGATACAAGCGGCGGGTTCATATACTGGTGACCTCATATTATAATGTAGAAGGATGTCATTAGATGTAGCTCTCAGCGTCTGTCATGTCTTGTACAAGCTATGAATAATGTATGGCTGTGACTAAGCATGCATTAGGTAAATACAGATGTGACATATGCAGATTTAACATATCTGGTGACAATTAACAAGTGACATGGCTGACGCTCCCTGCTGATCTCTTCTAATTGCTGGATGGTGACGGAGACACATAGCAGAAATGATCTGGTACAATGATATGTGCATATACACGGGTAAATGGGATTATTAAAGGGGTTTGGAGTCCCAAGTACATTGGTGCAAAATTCCTCTCATTTCCCCTCTACTTTTGCCAACTTTCTGCACCTCCTACATTGCATTTTTTTAACAAGAGGTTAGCAATATTTCTGGAGGCCTAAAGTGACTTAGCAGTTCATTTATGGCACCTCTGGTGGTCTAGGGTAATGAAGGGGTAATGAAGGTCTATGGTGGTCTAGGATGGTTAGAGGTTAATATCTAGTGTCCCTGGAAGTATAGGATGGTTATGGGTTAGTAAATAATACACCTGGAGGACTAGGGTAGCTAAAGCACACCTGCAATTATAAAGAAGCTTTTCCGAAATGAATATATTAGATTTACTGTAAATCCTTACAATGCTAGAGGAGTTCTGACTTTGGTCACTAAGCAGAGGCGTAGCTAGCGGAGGGGCAGAGGGGGCGGCTGCTCCGGGCCCACTGATTTTTTGGGGACCCACCTCGGGGACCGTCATTAATGCATGTTTTACTTTTAACTAGATCGATGTCTGCAGACACCGATCTAGTTAAAACCCATCCTGCAACTGTCTTGTAAACAGCAAGCCACTTCAGGTCTGCGGTTTACAAGACACACTGAACAGGCGGCGCGATGATGTCATAACATCGCGCCTACGCCGAGACGCAGATGTCCTATGTGTGAACCCTGCACATATTGCATAGGGCCAAGAAGAGGAGGCAGCGACTCCATTAACCAAAGGATCGCAAGTAGGTGAGTATAACTTTTTGGGTTTTTTTTTTTTTAGCGCAGTTGTGGGTGTTTTAATAGTTTAAGGGGGGGGAATTAGGAGGGAGAATTATAAGAGAGGATTTATTAGGGGGCATTATGACAATAGGGGGGTCATCTATATAAGGTGGCATTGTGAACGTAAGGGGGGTCATTTATATAAGGGCTATTAGGGGGCATTTTGAATACAAGGGGGGGAGGTTATATAAGGGGTCATTAGGGGGTATCATTTATAAAAGAGGTCATTAGAGGTGCAGTATTTATGTCAGGGGTAATCAGGGGCATAATATGGGGGGGCAATTAATTTAATTAAGGTGGCACTTGGGCTTTTTTAAGACTAAGGCCCCACGTAGTGGGCTGCAGCAAAAAAGCGCACCAGTTTTTTCCCCGCAGTGCTTTTCACAGAAAGTCCGCAGAGGTTTCCTTTGCGGACTTTCTGATTCCATTATACCTATAGAGAAACCGCCAGCATCTCATCCGCTTTGCAGGAACTGTAAAAAGATGCATTTTTTCCGCGGCATTTACACCATGGCTACACCACAGCATGTGCGGCCCCGGCTTTAAGGAGTTTTCCAGCTCATTTTTATTGATGATCTATCCTCAGAATAGATCATCAATAAGAGATCAGTGGACCCCTCCTCTGATCAGCTGTATGAAGGGGCTATGGTGCCTGTTTATATCGCACACTGTCTGTTTATAGTGACCGTGTGATGTAGTTACAGTCTTGTCCCATAGACGTGTATAAGACGAGGCTGTAGTTACATTACATGGCCACTATGAGATGTATGATATTATATAAACAGAGAAGGGGTCACGGCGCTTACACAGATACCACGGTTCATTCAGACAGCTGATCCTGGGGGTCCCAAGTATTGTAACCCCACTCATTTTTTTTTTTACCTTTTAATTAGGAAACACCTGGGGCATTAATTAGGGGAACTATTTGAAGGGGGTACACAGGGAAGTTAATTTAAAGATGCACTTGGGGTATTAATCATTATGGGGGGTATATTATACATTTTATAATTGGGGTAGCAGCAGGATGGGGGTGCAGGTGAGGACAATGTGGGTCGGGTGCCTGGAAAAGTGAGGAGCCAAAAATGTCTGTGCTGCAAACTTTACAGAGACTGGAAGAAATGGTTATGGTGGTCCAGATGGAAGAAAAATTGGAATAGAAATGGGAACAATTAGTCAGAGACGTCACTGGTAAGTCACTAAATATTATTGCACTGTATTCACCCTGTGTACAGCCGATATATACCACTATACGGTCACCGTATAGTGATAATATCAGTATACCTAAGTTGGGGGCCACTTGAACATGTTTGCCCCCCTGTGCTCAACCCCTAGCTACGCCTCTGCCACTAAGCCAAATAATATGCTGATACTTCCTATTTTTTGTAGGAGATTTCTTTGCAGTAACCACCTCACTTGCAAAATATCCAATTATAAAACCACTATCCATAAATGCAGCTGAATATAAGAACTCTGTGACAAATCTTATTAAAGAAATGTTTTCATCAACACTGTTACTTTTTACATAGATGTCTATGGAAAAAGGATGAAGAAGGCGGCTGAAAAAGACACACAAATAGCTGCAGCTGCTAAACTCTCCTATATTGTTAGTGATCGAGCTCTTCAATGTTTCAAGATAAGACTCTGCCACTTCATAGAATGGGGCAATAAAGCAATTACCAGCCTCCTCCCCCTCTCCTCCATAGACTTCTATGTGTCAGGCTGAGTACAGAGATGGACTCTACATAAATAGTCTGAGTGAAGATAAGGAGGTGGAGAGCAGCCTAATAAGTGGAGAGGGAACTCCTCAATTGTTACCCCTACACCCCCTTATGGCTATGCCCCTATCAATGTACTGCATTTCCCTGCAGAGTTGCTCCAGAATGAAGACTAACCAGATACTTACCTTATATATAACTGAAAGCCAAGACTTCATATTACATGTATTATACAAGGACATCCCCAAAATATGAACAGGGTCTTGTAACTGAAATCTCAAATCTGCCTAACTCTACAGTGATACCTCAGTTGCCCCTCTATTACTGCATAGGCAGACCAATCTGCTATTTAGGATACAGGGAAGCAGAATGACGACATACAAGGGAGATGTTTCTGCTCATTTTATGACTCAACTTTCCCAGAAACAGATATAAATAATTCTAAGAACTTTGAGGACACAGAGACAGCACTGAGGACACCGCAGTAACTATATTTTACAGCACTTCTTAGACGGCCTTGGTAACATTCTTGTTAGTTTCGCTGTGCGCCCCCTACGTTATTTGCAGCCGCCTGCCAACCTCCCAGTCTATTCAGGATTCAGTTTGGCATTGATTTGTAGCAGGAAATGTTACTGGGTAACAAAGATCAACAATCGGGTATTTATTCCAGCTGTGATTCCAGGAATACTCTCCATATTGAGAACATTTCAATCTAAAGTGAAGCTTCGCCCGGCCGTCCCTGACCGATAGACATTATTATCTTCTGCACTAGACGCAGCGGTTCAATATGATAAATGTGCAGGCTCAGAAGACAACACAATGTGGACACATTCCCAGAATACAATAGTACGGCCTCTGCTGATCTACTATCTCATAGAACTGATTCTAATGCAGGGGATGATTCAGAAAATTCCAAACTAGAAAGTTCTTTAGTGTAATAGGTGGTGGTGCAGTTATAGGGGCTGTAGGGGAAGCGGTAACACCTGGACCCTAGTGCCTAAGGGGGGCTCTAAGGCCTCTCTGCTACATAAGAAGACAGCAGTAATGTATATAATAGGAGGGGGCCTTTATAAACTTTGCATTATGGCCCAGGAGCTTCAAGTTACTGTTCTCCCCTAAGTATACCTTATGTGCACCTGTATACTTTATGGGAAATCATTTATATGCACCGGTATACTATGGGGGAAATCATGTACAGTATGTGCACCGGTATACTATGGGGAAAATCATGTACTGTATGTGCACCAGTATACTTTATGGGAAATCATGTATGTGCACCGGTATACTATGGGGGAAATCATGTATGTGCACCGGTATACTATGGGGGAAATCATGTATGTGCACCAGTATACTTTATGGGAAATCGTGTATGTGCACTGGTATACTATGGGGGAAATCATGTATGTGCACCAGTATACTATGTGGAAAATCATGTACTGTATGTGCACCAGTATACTTTATGGGAAATCATGTATGTGCACTGGTATACTATGGGGGAAATCATGTATGTGCACCAGTATACTTTATGGGAAATCATGTATGTGCACTGGTATACTATGGGGGAAATCATGTATGTGCACCAGTATACTTTATGGGAAATCATGTATGTGCACTGGTATACTATGGGGGAAATCATGTACTGTATGTGCACCAGTATACATTATGGGAAATCATGTACTGTATGTGCACCAGTATACTTTATGGGAAATCATGTACTGTATGTGCACCGGTATACTATGGGGGAAATCATGTATGTGCACCAGTATACTTTATGGAAAATCATGTATATGCACTGGTATACTATGGGGGAAATCATGTATGTGCACCAGTATACTTTATGGGAAATCATGTATGTGCACCGGTATACTATGGGGGAAATCATGTATGTGCACCGGTATACTATGGGGGAAATCATGTATGTGCACCGGTATACTATGGGGGAAATCATGTATGTGCACCTGTATACTTTATGGGAAATCGTGTATGTGCACTGGTATACTATGGGGGAAATCATGTATGTGCACCAGTATACTATGTGGAAAATCATGTACTGTATGTGCACCAGTATACTTTATGGGAAATCATGTATGTGCACTGGTATACTATGGGGGAAATCATGTATGTGCACCAGTATACTTTATGGAAAATCATGTATATGCACTGGTATACTATGGGGGAAATCATGTATGTGCACCAGTATACTTTATGGGAAATCATGTATGTGCACTGGTATACTATGGGGGAAATCATGTATGTGCACCTGTATACTTTATGGGAAATCGTGTATGTGCACTGGTATACTATGGGGGAAATCATGTATGTGCACCAGTATACTTTATGGGAAATCATGTATGTGCACTGGTATACTATGGGGGAAATCATGTACTGTATGTGCACCAGTATACTTTATGGGAAATCATGTACTGTATGTGCACCAGTATACTTTATGGGGAAATCATGTACTGTATGTGCACCAGTATACTTTATGGGAAATCATGTACTGTATGTGCACCAGTATACTTTATGGGAAATCATGTACTGTATGTGCACCGGTATACTATGGGGGAAATCATGTATGTGCACCAGTATACTTTATGGGAAATCATGTATGTGCACCAGTATACTATGGGAGAGATCATGTACTGTATGTGCAATAGTATACTTTATGGGAAATCATGTACTGTATGCGCACCAGTATACTATGGGGGAAATCATGTATGTGCACCAGTATACTTTATGGGAAATCATGTATGTGCACCAGTATACTATGGGAGAGATCATGTACTGTATGTGCAATAGTATACTTTATGGGAAATCATGTACTGTATGCGCACCAGTATACTATGGGGAAAATCATGTATGTGCACCAGTATACTTTATGGGAAATCATGTATGTGCACTGGTATACTATGGGAGAGATCATGTACTGTATGTGCAATAGTATACTTTATGGGAAATCATGTACTGTACTGTATGTGTGCCAGTTACCCGGTGGTTTCTTGTTTATCAACGTTCAGGTTTTTTGGACATGAACCCTCCGTGCACTGACTGGTTTTATTCTTTAATGCAGCAGCTAATCTAAGTAAGAAGAGCCGCAGTGTAAAGCATGGAGGAGGAATGACGGACCAGCCCAAATGCAGAAAGTTAAAGGAGTTTTCCAGGTTTATCAATTGATGACTTATCCAGCATCAGTTCCTACCGGGAGATTTAATTCCAGCCACACGGGGCCTCCCATGTATGCGCCGCTTCTTATGCCAGTGGGGTAAGTGGTTGTCTTAATAAATTCCCCTCAATATGCAACATTGGAGTGTGAACCCATGAAACACTAGAGGGCGATAGTCATACTGTTGCAGATCGTGAGCTGAGCTCCAGAGCTAAAGAAGGGCAGGGCGCTTCAAGGATAAAAAACTGGGCGTGGGCGCATATTTGTTGGTTGTTGTGCAGTTCATTGACATACGAGGAACTCCTTGTCATTGCAGAAGATTATAGTGGCATCTAGTTCCCTGGCAGCTGCACCTGTCTTAAAGGGCCACTCCGACATCACCACGGCTCATGCCATACAAGGAAGACTTTCATTGGCCAGGCAGATGAAGACAAGTAGTAAGTGGGACCTTCAGTAGCAACGTCAGCAATGTTATGACTCTGGTCATGGGTGTGACCTCTGCCTCAGCCCCGCCTATAGCCCCGCCCCTGAGCAATCCTCCGCTTCTATAGTATTACATTTTGCTAACAAGGCAGGAAATTTTAGCTGACTTGCTGCAATGCAGATGGCTAGCACAGAAGCGGCGGATGGCACAGGCAGCCTACAAGGAACTACAGCCCCGTGTACACAGAATTATACACAATGACAATCTGACAATTAGCTTTTATTAGTCGTCTTGATTGATCCGGAGTTTAATCAACATGAGCAGAGCTGAGAGGCAACACAGGCAACTGCGAGCCACCTGCTTGTCAGCCTGAACACGGAGATATACTTGGACTAGTGCCCTGTATACTCGCCAGCTTCCCCATCTGCCTGCAATGCTCAGAGACCAGCCCGTATGGCTGCCTGCAAGATTTACCAGTAACATTAGCATGTCACTAGCGGGGTGCCTGTCATCTACAGCAACAGGCGGAGAAAAGTAGAAGTTTTAGCGCTATTGTATGTATCCATTGCTGTACCTATTGCTGCAAAGGTGTGAACTTTCTGCAGTCCCCAAATATGAAAATATGAAAAATAATATCCCTTAAAAAGAATGTTTTGTCATATTTTATTATTTATTAAAACCACATCGTAATCCTGTCTGTGAGGTAAATGAGGTGAGCACTACAAAGAAAACTGCAGAATTGCCAAGTGTCTATTATTAAGCTTCGGCCATCTTCAGTGTTGGACCAGATCTCGCGTGAGCCGGGCCGGCATCGCGACGCATAGGAGAGGTAAGTTACAGTGTTTTTTTATGTTCCCTCACCTCCCCTGGGCCTCCGCTCATTATACGTGGGGGTCTGAAAAGACCCTCGAGTATAATGATAGCAGTGTTTGTGGGGTTTGCCGGCCCGCGGCCTCACTTACCGATCCCCGCTCCTGCTCACAGTCACCTCGGCCTCCGCAGAATGGGAAGCACAGGCGGCCATGAGCAGGAGCGGGGATTGTTAAGTAAATAGGGCCTATTAAAAAATAAATAAATACATTTCCCGAGCCCTGTGGCAGCCACTACCGCTGCTACCCCTGTAGTTACACCCCTGATAAGCCCTCATATGTGAACTGAAAAATAAAAAAATTGTGACTTCTGGAAGGTGAGAAGTAAAAAACAAAAATGCAAAAATGAGAAATGGCTGCAGCGGAAGGGGTTAATGATACGAAACATAAAGCTAAATATCTAGTATAAAGTAACGCAGTTTATGTACTAAGAATATAGGGAATAATGCAGGCTCGGATGCCTTGTGCTACGTGGTTTCAGCCTTGCCTCGGGAGACGTTGCATTTTTATTTTCTCTCGGCGTGGATCCCATTAGTATTCATGATGATATTATTCAGGGAAAACTTTTGTGTCACTGAATAAGTAACAGTTTCGGCGTCCTTAGGAGCGTGTTTGAGACGGTACATAGAAAATGAGGCTTGAAGTGCTACCCCGGATAAGTGTGATTGGGCATTTAGGCTTCTAAACCTAAGACGCAGATGCTCTTAAGACAAAGCCATGTGCCGGGCGCTTAGATACTAAAGAACTGGTTTCCTTGGTAATGGTAACTATGTGAATATCTTGGAATGTGGAACGTCTCCAGACATTTACGCTTTAACCAGACTCTATCCGAAACTCAGGTTTTCAATCTTCCACGTAAAGAAAATCATTGTCGGAGACATCCCAGATTTACTATATGAGAATACAGAATTGGTCCATAACCTGCCTCTTAGGCTCCGTCCCTGCCGTTATTATTGTCCATTATAAAGGGAGTCTATCAACTCCCCTGAGCAGTTCCACCTGCCTACACCACATTGATACATACACATGACACCTCTTTTATGTAGGTCGATGTTGTAGATTTGGAGAAAAACAACTTTAAAGTGTTATGCAAATGAGTCAGTTGGTGCACTGGGGGCGGGTCTTCAGCCCTGGGAGCATTACTCCTGTTTAGCAAGTAGGATGGGTGATGTCATAGCAGTGGGAGGATCAACTCTTGCTGCATGGGGTGGCACAGGCAGGAGATGGTAGGGGGTCAGAGTGGCAAGAGCAGTGCTCCAGGGAGCTGAAGGCCCGCCCCCAGTGCACCAACTGCCTCATTTGCATTAAACTTTGACATTTTCACCAAATCTACAACAGAAGGATAACAGAAGGATGATGTGTATCACTGTAATGTGCTCTGTAACATGGTGGTAGCCGGTGGGTATGCTCAGTGGTCGTGGACTCCCTTTAAGCCATATATGGTTTATATGGAATATATACAGTGGAGAGAATGGCAGCAGGTAGGCACCCCCTTTTATACTCTGCATTGCCTTTGAAGGAGGGGGTCCCAAATTTCAAGGTGTATTTGTACCCAAACTGCATAAAAACCATAGAGCTGAGTTATTATGGTTTGTGCGCCTAAAAACTGGCATATAAGCCGTGAGCAAAGATGGCGACTTTTTTCATTTTGCAACCCACACGCCACTTTCCTTAAAGGGGGTGTATTGGGGGGGGTTTCTACTGTAATTGATACCAAAAATCTATGGCCGCCTGAGTGGGTGGTGCTTAAGCTATGTCATGCTCCACCCCCTCAGGCCCGGCATTAGACATCTCTCCGTCTATCAGTCGGCCGGCACTGTTCCTTTAAATGTTTTTCTCCTGACTTTATCATCATCTTGTATATTTCAGGTTCATCTATGGAATCTCGTCATAAAAACATTGCAACTGTATTACAGCAATCGCCCTTGTGGTTAATGCGTCTGCTGTAGAAACCGATACATTTGTCTCCATCATCTTCTAAATAATTATCTTTCGGGTTTCTGTAGATTAAACATTTTCTTGAATAGTATAAATAAGGAGATGATGAACGGCGTACAGCGGGCGCTGTGTATAGAAATGACGTTAATGGAGTCTGGCCCCGACTGAAACATTATGTGATTATTGTAGCTCCATCCTGCGCTGAACACGTATATGTCACTAAAGAAAGATCGTGTAATCAGCTTGTTCTCCACAATATCCAAGACGACTCCTATGGTAATGTAGCCACAACTGTTCATCTCCCCTATAGCTCCTCTACAGGTTAAGTTAGGCATTGCACAGGCGTCATTATACATGGGTCCTCCAAATAAGAAGAGGACCCATGTATAACAGATTAAAAACCTGAATGGGGGGGGTTCCCTTTCTATTAAAGGGAAACTCAAGTGTAAGCCCATATCAGATCTTAAAAGCTATGCAACCCTCCGAACTGCTATCCCAGTATACACTAAGTATATTTAAGGGTTTTATAGATAGATAGATAGATAGATAGATAGATAGATAGAGATAGATAGATTTGTTGTCCCTTCAACCAGCTGTTGGGAGCAGTGACCCTCGGCCAAGAGCTGTGGGCTCTATATTGTTTGCATGAATACTTTTGGGTCTGGCCATGTTCCCGCCGTGCGGGGCCACTCTCCGCTTGCTCCTCAACATACCCCCATTTGGGCCCTATTACGCCCTCTTTTTGTGACATATGCATTCTATCTCCTGATCACAACCCCTTTTTTGGGACAGAATCGGCACATAAAGTTTCCATGTCCCCTATAAATTGACTGCTAGCCCAGTGGTGACACCGGATGTGGGAGAGATGTGCCCATTCTTCCAGAAGTCCAGGAGGTCACCCCTCTTTTCGAGAGCCTCCCAGATGTTCCAGAAGAGTAGACAACTATGACTAAGTAGGACTTGTCTACACAGGAGAGTAACTATAAGAGGTACTGTGGTTAGTAATACCCAGGCCCTTTAACTTGTAGGATCCCAAAGAATCCCCCTACCCATAGGGGGCGGTCCTGTATTGAAGCCTAGCTTTAAGTTACTTACATGTTTATGTTACCAATATGGATTAATAACATTGTGTTCCTTGAAAATGAAATATTTTTGCCACAAATTGGCTCTATGTCAAGAAAAGTCACAGATATGTGAAGGGATTAGGTCTATATAAACAAAGCCTAAAGAAAATGTAGCATGGTATTATCCGCAGCAGACGCCGCAGCTTTCCATTGTATTTTCTAGCACTAGACCTCTTGTTTAATCATTTCTCTGGGAAACAATCTGTATCCCCCTGAGCGGCCTTACATTCTTGTCCATACGTTCCCTCCTCCAATGGACCACAAGTTCACATGAAAAAATAACCTGCTGGCCGTCCTTCTGAGTTTCAGATTGCTTCCAGACCGTAAACCCACAGCAAACACTATGAGGTCCAAAGCTGTTATAGAGCGACTCAGCTCTGCCGGACTGGGAAAAATTCCCTGAGGGGAAGCAGAAAAAGACAAAAAAAATCAAGGAAAAAGCAACAAATATTGTATATACAGGCAGGATCAAGCAATCATGTGACGCTACAATAACAATAATGGAAACTAAGTTATAGCCTCCAATCTCTCACCCACGGATCCAGAATATCTGCCAAAAATAGTCCCAATTTCAGATCAGTAGGAAATTTCTGATATTTTTGGAAAAGAGGAATTTTCTTTTTGACCTTTGGCACTGGCTAATTTCCACCTCTTCTATAGTGTAAGATGTTCTTATCCCAGCTACCTGTAGAGGGCAGTATGATTTGATGAATCACAACTGGAGTCATGGCGGCAGACTTATCATTTCAAGGGCCCCATGCAAAATTATCCCCCCCTAATAAAAATGTTTAGCCAATGCCCCCTCTTTACCAGCACCACCCCCACTAAATTAACCCCTTTATTGGACCCCATACAGTATATTACCCCCTTTACTGATTTCTATACACTATATTACTATATTACCCCTTTTACTGGCCCCCATACAGTATATTACCCCCTTTACTGATCTCTATATGGTATATTTCCCCCTTTACTTTCTCCCAATCTTACTGTCCCTTTTTTTCACCCCCATATATATTTCCTCCTTTTTATCGCCCCACACACATAACATTGCCCACTTTTTTGGCCACCACACATAATTTCGCCCCCATTTTTTTGGTCCCCACTCAATGACATGTTAGGCTGCTACCTATTGGATTTTTCCATGGTGAGTCCATGGACACCGTCATCTCCTCTAGATGCAGACATGCAAACAGTCCAGTTTTGGCCAGATAATTCCTTAACTGCAGAAGTGCGAAGTTTATGCAAATTTGCCACCTAATTAGAGTTCTGAGGACATTCCAAGAAGCAAAGCTTAAAGGGGTATTTAGTTATTTAAAGATATGGATAGGGGATAACTTGCTGATCGGTGGGGGTCCAACCGCTGGCCTGGAATCCCCACCACTCGAGAGAATAGGGTCCCACTACCCCATATGAATGCAGTGCCAGGTTGAGCGTGCTCGCTACTGATCCATTTATTCTTTATGGGACTGCTATAGCTGCATTACACTTTCTACCTCTGTAAGTCCCATAGTAGTGAATGGAGCGGCCATGCATGTGCGATGAGCAACTCCCTTCAATTAGGGATACAAAGGCTGTCCAAAATAGCCAGAGAACCCTTTTAAGTATCCAAGGTAACTAATATAACTTCTTAAGGGAAAAGTCCTGCAAACATGTTACGACGTCCTGCAGCTGCTAAGGCTGTGCATTACGATCCTGAGCTCTATGACAAGCAGACATGTAAATTTCATGTACTTGATGGTTTTTGTGCGTTGAGCAGATTTCCCCCTGGAATCTGGAACAAAACCAATGAAGTATTTCCTTTTCTTCAAAAACACATGTGCATTTCTGAAAAAAATTCCACCTATCTATTCATCTGACTGAAGTGCAACAG
Source organism: Leptodactylus fallax (assembly GCA_947044405.1). Lineage (NCBI taxonomy): Eukaryota > Metazoa > Chordata > Amphibia > Anura > Leptodactylidae > Leptodactylus > Leptodactylus fallax. Next base: position 5,192,203 of record CAMRHE010000028.1, on the reverse strand, counting down.
AGCAGAGGACGGAGCAAGGACGCAGCACTGAGTATTTCAGCACTTCCAGTATAATAAACAGTTCTGCTGAAGCCGCCATATTGACATAGTCATCATCACACAATAGTTAAAACCTATGACTGCCTGATAACACCCCAGTCATAAAAACAAGGGCCTAGGAAGCTCAGATCTATTATGCTGTTTGCATGGTCCTTGAATTTAGCTAGATTGAAGGGTTTTTAACATTGCTGACCTGTCCTTAAAATAAGTGACATTAAAGGGGTTATTCCATTAAGGACACTTATCCTCTATCCTCAGGGGTCCAGGGGCGTAAATACTGGGGTAGCAGCGGGAGCGGCAGCCACAGGGCCCATGACATTTGGGGGCCGGCGGGCCCCCTGATGTTTTTTTTTTTTTTTTTTTTAATAGGCCGTTACCTCATGGTTTTACCCCAGCAAGTAACGGCCTATTTACTTACCAATCCCCGCTCCTGCCTACAGCCGCCTGAGCTTCCCATTTTGTGGAAGCTGTGATCGGTAAGTAAGGCCGTGGGCCGCGAACCCCACAAACACTGCTATCATTATACTCCGGGGTCTTTTCAGACCCCAGAGTGTAATGATTGGAGGCCCAGGGGAGGTGAGGGAACATAAAAAACAATGTTACTTACCTTCCCTGTGCTCTGGAAGGCTTCAGGCCTCCTTGGTGACATCCAGGCCGACGTCATTATGCATCGCAACACCGGCCGTGATGTCTGGTCCAACATTGAAGAAGCGGGGAGTGCGCCGGAGTCAGGGACAGGTAAGTAACACAGTTTTTTGTGTTTGTATCCTCCCCTGGGTCTCCGATCATCATACTCTGGGGTCTGAAAAGACCCCAGAGTATAATAATTGTTCATGGGTGGTCCACAATGGGGAATAATATTGTGTGTAGGGGTCACTATGGGGCATAATACTGTGTGCAGGGGCCACTATGGGGCATAATACTGTGTGCAGGGGCCACTATGGCGCATGATAGTGTGTGCAGGAATGAGGGGATTGCGGTTTGTGCGGAAGGGATTGCCAGGGGGGGGGGGGGGCCCATGTCAAATGTTTGCCTTGGGGCCCAGCCATTCCTAGTTACGCCACTGCAGGGGTCCTCTAGCAATCAGGACAATGGGCATCCAAAAGTCCCCATACCTCCTCCTTGTGAGTGCACTTGCATGACCAGTTCTCCATTCAAGGATATGGGGCTGCCAATGCATATCAGATAAGGGTCCCTTTTAATTAAATTGGTGACCTTAGGATAGGTCACGGCAATATAATATCTGCCCCTTTGGTGGCTTCCTTATCTCCAGGCCTGAGAACCCCAGGAATTATTTGCATACATAAGTGCACACGATATAAGGCGCTCTTCCTATAAGAGGCCCTTGTATAAGCTTTCAGCTGGTTTAGTGCATCTCGTAGAACAAGCTTTAGCCGGAGGTTTCTTCTCGAGTGATAATATTAATGCTCTTCCTATGATCTGATCAATCTCCCGCGCGCCATGTACTGCTGTGACTGCTGAAATATGCTCCTTGTCAGAGACTTCTCCACTATGAAACAGGCTGAGCAAACAAATCTGCAGCCGGTCGCCAACTTTCCACAGGGAGGAGGGGGCAGGTCAGCGGCGGCCCCTGCTGCTCCACATGGAGTTTTATTTCCCTCCATGCTCATGCAGATGCGGACAGATGACAAGCTACAGGTTGTCAGCCGCAGCCATAGACAGTGTCAGCTCTAGTCATCATCTCTCATACAGTCTAAAAAAAAAAAAAAACCCTCAAGGTCTGAACAGTCTCCGCAAACTTCTGGAATTAATATCCACTTTTTATTGTATAGCTTGCACGAGTTATTTGTCACCAGCCAGAATGTCTGCAGACTGAAAGGTAACCTGTCAGGACAGTTTGGGACACTAAACCACCCTCTGGTCTTTATGGACTGGTGGTTTAGTGTCCCAAATAACCCTGACATAACGCCATCTGGGACCACATTAAAAATATAAAACCTATATATAACCCCAGTGACTCTACTGCTAGTGCCTGCAGTGAAGCCGGGACGTAAACCTCGTGTTCAGTGCACATGCGCCAAACTTTGGGCACATGCGCTTCACTGATCTACTGAGCAAGTGTTGGGAGCTCCAAAGATTATTCCAATGAGACTCATCTCTAAGTGAGTATAAAGGTTTGTGTTACAACAGGGGTATTTGGGATACTAATAAACCCCCTCCATAAGGACCTATGAGTGGTTTAGTGCCCCAAATTGTCCTGATAGGTTCCCTTTAAGTTCTTGCAAAATTGCTTCTCATCTTCTATCCATTTTTCTTTCTAACAGGAGTGTTTCCATTCACTGACAGCAGCGGAGGTCATGAGAAATTAAAACAAAGTTCGTAAGATGGTGATTTTTTTTCATTATACGGTCAATAACCGCTTCCTGCACTTCTGCAAATCGGGGGAATCAGGCTCCGCCCCCTGTGCACTTGCAGGCTGATTTGCATATCAATTTGCATTGTTTTGTCAGTTTGTAACCACAAAGGTATCTGCTCCTATTGAAGGCCCCTATATAGTAGTTTTAAAACAAGACTCCATATTGCTGCATTGATGCAAAAATAATGACAAGATGTAAAATCCAAATTTTGTATTGGATTATGTGTGGTCCTAAAGTGGTAGAGTAGGAAACCCTATAAATGCCAATGTCTATCTAACTATCTATCTATTTATCTATCTATCTATCTATCTATCTATCTATCTATCTATCTACCAACCTGTCACACATCCACAGGATAGATCGGAACATCACCATTGGGACCACCATTACCTAATCCCTGTCCATGCAGGGTAGCGGGCTAGCCCCAGACTAAATGGAGAGATGGTCACAAATGTACATAGTAAATTTACAGAAGCTACAGAGAAACCTGATGACACTTTCTTAGTTCTTCCATAACTCCTATAAATTTGGATGGGGGCAGCCTCCACCAACTCTTCATTCAGCACTGGACATTGAGCCAGGGAAACCCAAGCTATGAGCTATTTATGGCCCACCATAGGTGGACAATGGCGAATAACCCATAGGGGTCTTCTCTAAACAACACTGTAACTATATTTTCTATCTTGCCAGAGACATCACTATTGTGGGCGCATCGAAAGTGGCCACACCCAGGCCCTGGTGTCTGAGGGGGCCTAAACGCCCCTTTGCCACATTATAAGACACCAGTAGATGGACACATTGTAGGTGGGGGCCTTGTTACAGATTTTGCATTGAGACCCAGGATTGTACACTTAAAAAGGACCTTTCACCACTTTCACTATCTCCAACTCTTTCGTCACTCAATAGGCTCCGCTTCACTGTTTCTAATGCGGTTGGAATTTTTTCTGTAGCCCCCACTGTTACCGAGCAATCATTTCTGTTAATTTCAATACCCAATATGCTAATTGAGTTAATTACTGTCAAGGGCGGTCTCAGTCTGGAGCAGAAAAATAGGGACCGCCCACTTGGCAAAAGTGAGCAAAATTATGCTGAAACTAACAGAAAGGATTGCTCAGGAATGGTGCGGGCTAGAGAAAAAAATTCCAACTGTGTCGGAATCAGTGAGGCGGCGCCTATTGAAGGATATAAAGAGTTGGAGGAGGCGGTGAAAGGTCCTGTTTAAATCTTACAATATAATAAGCACCACCGTCTACATGGGCTTGGTAAGACCTCATAACCAGCCTCTCAATGTGACATGTACTGGGGTGTGACTTAGAAGCCATGAGTTTCTCCCGACTCTCATCCGCAGGTGATGGCTATTATATAGACTGAAACTTTAACCACATGTCGTACTAATGGAATTTACAGCTATTTCTGCAACCTTTTATGTGCTGAATGGATATTATGGCAACAGCAAACCTGCATCGCGCAACCTCCATTAAGTGCATTAAGAATAGAAAGGTCGGAGCAACAAACAACCCGGGTCCTTGGATCTTAAATTAGAATGCATTAACAAAATATAAAGCACAGACTGTTCATATCCTGCAGACAGCCCGATTCCAGGAACGTGCTTGTATCTTATGTGAAGGACGACCATTATATACTGAAAAGTGAAGAATTCAGCGGTGATGTCAGATTGTCTAATTGGGTAGAATTCGTGTCATTATTGACCTGGTCACGACTAGAAGTGATATAATGTATTTGCATAAACACAACTTAATTCTGATACATTAACCACCATATGGTTCACTATATGGTACAATAGAAAGAGACGCCCACTCCACTCCCATACATAGGTTATATTGTTGAACTCTAGCTAGGTTCACACTAGTGTGGGTATTTCCATTGTTTGGAGGACTAAAACAACGAATGGGCAGATGCTACAACAGCGGTCACATACTATAACAGGATCCATCAGAGGACCAGAACAACAGTTGGGCAGACTACTACAACACTGGTCACATACTGTAATGGGATCCTTCAGAAGAATGGAGGGGCAGACCACTACAACAGCAGTCACATACTGTAATGGGATCCATCAGAGAACCAGAAGAACAGATGGGCAGACCACTACAACACTGGTCACATACTGTAATGGGATCCTTCAGAGGACGTAAACAATGGATGAACAGAGCATTGCAACTGCGGTCACATACTATAACAGGATCCATCAGAGGACCTGAACAACGGATCGGCAGACCACTACAACAGCGGTCACATACTGTAATGGGATCCTTCAGAAGAACAGATAGACAGACCACTACAACACTGGTCACATACTGTAATGGGATCCATCAGAGGACGTAAACAATGGATGAACAGAGCATTGCAACTGCGGTCACATACTGTAATGGAATCCATCAGAGAACCAGAAGAACAGATGGGCAGACCACTACAACACTGGTCACATACTGTAATGGGATCCATCAGAGGACGTAAACAATGGATGAACAGAGCATTGCAACTGCGGTCACATACTATAACAGGATCCATCAGAGGACCAGAACAATGGATGGACAGACCATTACAACTGTGGTCACATACTATAACGGGATCCATCAGAGGACCAGAACAATGGATGGACAGACCATTACAACTGTGGTCACATACTATAACGGGATCTCTCAGGTACTAAACAAAAAAAAAGGAGACCACCGCACAACCAATAGTGTAATACCGTCAATTGGGTAGAACGTATGTAATGGTAAAATATACTGCTCATCTTGTGGGGTTGTGAATAAGTCACAACTCCCTGTAGTGCATAATCATGAGTATGTAGACATCAGGGGTAGAAATCTGGAGAGGGCAGCTGCTGGTATTCCGTCACAAGGATGTGTACAACAATGTAGATCAGGACCAAAACCACAAATCATTCAAATCCAGGTAGGTATGGAATGTGTAAAAGAACCGCGCTTACCCAGGAGTCTTCAGAACAATCCTTTATTGGAACCAAGACTTACAATGCGTTTTGGAGTGACAGCTTGCTCCAGACACAGAGTAAACAACAGAGCAGGGTCGGCAGCAGCGATACCAGCAAAGTACAGGAGCAAGTGACGGAAGGAGAAGTGAAGGTACGTAGCCAGAGTCAAAATGCCAGAGAGGGTAAGTTCAGCAGAGTCGTAATCCAAAAGAGAAGTCCGAGTACACAATCCAAAGGTCAGAACCAGAGAAACACAAACAGCTGCAGGAACAGGAAGCAAAAGATATGGGAGCCAAAACCAAGGTGAAACCAATAGCCGGCTGTTTGTGTTTCTCTGGTTCTGACCTTTGGATTGTGTACTCGGACTTCTCTTTTGGATTACGACTCTGCTGAACTTACCCTCTCTGGCATTTTGACTCTGGCTACGTACCTTGACTTCTCCTTCCATCACTTGCTCCTGTACTTTGCTGCTATCTCTGCTGCCGACCCTGCTCTGTCGTTTACTCTGTGTCTGGAGCAAGCTGTCACTCCAAAACGCGTTGTGTGTCTTGTTTCCAATAAAGGATTGTTCTGAAGACTCCTGGGTAAGCGCGGTTTCTTTTCCACATTCCATACCTATCTGGATTTGGATGATTTGTGGTTTTGGTCCTGATCTGGGATCTCTCAGGTGTCCATTATTTAAAACTGAAACTGCCAGAAGAAAAAGTTGAGCTTGCGGAATTTTTCGTCTGCCAATTTTGGATGCACCAATGCAGATGTGAACATAGCCTTAAAGGGGTTGTTTGAAGTTAGGAAAAGGATCTCAGTTTGTACTTGCAATTTGGGGCCTGATAGAGATGAGCAAACTGGTTGAGAATGAACTGGATTTGACCCATATTTTACAAAAGTCTTTAGAGGTTCACTTCAGACCTCAGAGTATAATAAGGGGAGGTCCAGGGGAAGTGCAGAAACATAATAAACACTGATACTCACCTTCCCTCACCTCTCCTGGGTATACTTGTTGTGTTTGGCACTCCCATGGCTTCTTCTTTAGACCTTTTACAGCCTCTAGGTTGAGCTGGTGGATCTCTGTTGTAAAGTGCTTCGGAATATGTTGGCGCTATATAAATAAAATGTATTATTATTATTATTATATTATTATTCTTATCTCTGAGGCCTGTGATTGGGCCTCAGTGGTCATATGGGGCACGCCAATGTCATGATGCTTGTGTTAAAGCGTCATGACGTTGGCCTGCACCATGTGATCACTGAGGCCCACGCCACCTGGAAGAGGATGTCAAGGAAGCACGACAATTCCCTAAAGAGGTGAGGCAAGGTGTGTATAAGTGTTTATATATGTATATAGTTCTGCACCTCCCCTGGGCCCCCTCTTTATACCCTGAGGTCTGAAAAGAGTATAATAATTGCAATTGTAGCAACCTGTAGAAGATGCCATCAATAAGGCAAAGGTATTGCAGATAGGATACCTTAGAAGAAAACTTTATTTAAACTGCATTGTGCATGGTGTGAAAAAAAATGGAGGAATTGCTGTTCACCATTCCACCCATAAATAATAAATTAAAAAAAATATTTTACATACTCAAAAGTAGCACCAAAAATACAACTTATACCACAAAAACAAAGCCCCATATGGCTAAGTTGATAGAAAAACTTTAAGACTTTTTTATCAAAATGACAGACATTGTAACGGTAACGGATATCTGAAGGACCCCATTATAGTCAATCCATTATAGGATCCATATCTGTCTGTCATAGGAAAGATCTGTCCTGGTCAGGTTTTCCATTTTTATGTTCTCAGAACAGAAAAAAAAAATCCCAACCGAGAGCCTGAAAGATGCCAATAAAAAGAATTCATCCCACAAAAAAACAAGCCCCTCTTATATATGCGAACAAAAAATAAAAAAGTTATAGTAATTGAAATATGTTGATTCAAAAAAATTCACCAGGCCCTGAAGGCCCAAAATAAACGGGTCCTTAAAAGGTAAAACCCTAAAGGCTAAATAACTAAATTATTTCCAAAATTTTGAATCTAATAATCAAATAGTTCTCCAATTTTTTAGATGTTTTTGGCTGTTTCTTCCTGGGTTCTATTTAGTGGATATTCTTATTATTCTGGGAGACTGACTAGAAGTCTTGTTGGAGCCGTCACCTTTCGCCACAAGTCTTCAGGATTCTAAATGAAATTCAAAAAGTTCCCAACAAAAACTTTCTCTGATCTGAAATTGCTCAGCAGCTGTCAATGAATTACTGGAAGCATAAAATATGGCACTCCTCTCCAGTCCTGAGCAGTAATCATACTTGCTCGGTTCACGCTGTGATCAAATGATTCAACTTTTGAAAAAAGGACATAAAAAAATCTAATGGCACAAATTCCAATTTTCACTTCAACCGCAAGATTAGTTTCCCTCATCCAGTGATTTCGAGTGTCTTCTGACAACTATTTTAAATATAATCACACATAAAATGAAGGAAAAAAATCCAATATACACATAATTTATTCTTAGATATTGGCTGCTGAAGATCCGATTTTCTGTACTTTTAGGACAAGTGTCTTCATGAATACAAAAAGGTCACAAATAAAAAAAAGGGGCGTAGGTCTATGACTTCATTTCACATTAGGCTTATCTGATGATTACTGGGCGCAGGCTCCGATGCAATAATGGACCCCAAAGAAGGTAACCCCATAAGGAAGTGTTTTTGTAGTCAATCACTAGTCAGTATAGTAAGGCCCAAATAACTTATATTAGACGTCATTGATGATATGTCCTCAACATGCATTTTTTTGTATACATGGTGTGTGGTCTTCAGAGTTCACCAATTTTTTTTTTTTTATTTAGACTATGTAAAAAACAAATCTGTATATACCACCATATTTCAATACAGTGTTAGGCTTCACGAATAAGTGCGCAAGCTTAAGTGGGTTCCGATTTTTTAACAAAAGGCACTCAGATGACATCCGAGTGCCTTCCGTTATATTAAACATATTTTTTTAGAATTTTGGTGATGTTTTTAATTTTCCATGTTATTATCTATACTTTAAAAAAATCCTAAAAATCTTGCAATTCCAACTCTTACTACTAAGCCTAAAATAGTTTGTGACTTCCTGTTTCCTGGAAATGGACCATGGGCCATAGACACAATGCTCTGGAGCAGACCCTATTGACTTCTGTGGGAGAGTTTTCTAGGCCTGCTCTGTGACCTGTGCAGAGAGGGGAGTAGATAAGATGTGACATCACCTATTGTGACTGGTGGATTCTGTGTCTAATCTACATATACATGATTGCTGTGATCATCAGTGTGCTGTAAGTGAGGGGACTGCTGCAAAGAAATCTCCTACAGAAAACAGGACATCTCAGCATATTATATGGCTTAGTGGCCAGAGTCAGAACTGCAGGATTTTTCTGAAATATAAATAATAGCATGGAAATTTAAAAAAAAATTTCTTTAAAAAATATGTTTAGCATAAAACTTGATTAAAAAGGTAGTTTTCTGGCAACACATTCCCTGCAAAAAGACATCAGTTGTCCAAGCCCTATCCCTAATCTTATGTCCTATGATATGCCTGGACCCCCCTCTATTAGAGAAGTAAAAGGGGCTCAGGGTACCCTCGGCTGTCCGCACATTACACGGTCACCATGCATGCTACATTTGCCCTGCAGCGGTTAGCTACGGCTTACTTCACCAATCACAAGGGATTAGAGATGCCGGTCCTGCGATGATCCAGCTTTTTATAAGTGGGATCATACACTGACACTTCAATTTGCTTAGATTTTTTTTTTCCTTTGTAGCATAATAAAATAGATATGTCAACACTTGGGACTTTTTCTTCCATTTTCAACCATGAATGACCTTGACAATGGAGGTAAATGGGCTGCCTGAGTGAGCGGTGATCTATATTGTGCTCACAATGGCGACATATGTTACTTAGAGTAATTGACTTACTACAGAGCAGGCAGGAAATCATAAAACATTTGCACAGTGCCTGAGGACATCTTATAAAAGAGACCTCGTGACTGTCACGCCATGAATCAGGAGATGATAATATTTGCGGTGCCTGTCATTCAATTACGGGCAGTCTGTTTTCCTCTCGTCACATGGCACTATGAATTCCATTGTATACTTATTGCCGGACTCTACATAGGGTTTATGCGGTTCGGTATTAAAGGAACAGTGTCGCCAGGAACCTATTGTTTAAATCATGTTTTATATCAAACATATTTTTAAAGAATTTTTAGAGATGTTTTTATTTTTCCATGTTTTTATCTACATTTTAAAAAAAATCCTAAAAATCTTGCAACTCTTACCACTAAGCCTAAAATAGTCTGTGACTTCCTGTCTACTGGATATGGCTCATGGGCCATAGACATAATGGTCTGGAGCAGACCCTGTATAGGAGAGCTTTCTAGACATGGCCTGTGTAGAGGTCATTGTGCAGAGGTGGAGTAGATAAAATGTGACATCACCTACAGTATTGTGATTGGTGGATTCTGTGTTTTATCTACCTATACACGATAGATGGGATAATCCGTGTGCTGTAAGTGACGTGACTGCTGCAAATAAATCTACAGAAAACAGAAAGTCTCAGCATATTATTTAGCTTAGTGGCCAGAGTCAGAACTAAAGAATTAGTAGGAATTTTTTTTAAAATATAGATAATAACTTGGAAAAGTATTGAAATATGAAAAATATTTGTAGGGAGGAATGGGGAAAACCAGGCAACTATGCTATTGTTTTAGAGGAAACCTCTGTGGACTTTCTGTGAAAGTGTTGCGGGGAAAACCATGGCAGCAACGTGCTTTTCTGCTGTGGCCCGCTATGTGGCTTTCCCACGAAAGTGATTTATGGCATAAATGTCTGACAGATACGGCTCGGTACTTACCTAAATGTGCCCTTGCAGAGAAGACTGCCAGTTATGATGGTACTGAAACAGCGTGACTCTGCTACATTGTTTCTGTAACGCCCATAGAAGTGAATGGGAATTCCGGAAACAGTGTAGAGCGTTGAGCTGCGCTGTTTCCATAGCGCCCATTCACTTTTATGGGAGTTACGGAAACAGAATAACTCAGAGCCCAACTGTTCCCATAACGTCGGGCCATAGCTGCTTCTCAGCGATGTCGCATTTAGGTAAGTATTGGGGCACGGAGTCTGGGGGGCTCATTTTTGGGATAGGTGCGAGTCCCAGAGGTGGGACCCGTATCTATCCGTAACTTATGTCATGTCTTGTGGGTACGCCATCAATGTCTTTCGTGTCAACTTTTTTTTTTATTGCTTAGTAATTAACAGACGATCATTTACCTTATATACATACAGTGATGTGCAAAAGTTTTAGGCAGGGAAAGTAAGACTGCATTCAGAAATAGAAGAGTTAATAGTATTTACTGTGGCTGCACTTCCGGGTGTCACATTAGCAAAAATATCAAGTTTTCGCTAAATGAAGGAAATTTTGAGGTTTTTTTTAGTCTTGTGAGGTTTGTAAGCAGGTCGGATACTCCGTACAACATGAGCCATGTTCCCTATAGCCGACCGTGATGTGTTATTCAGGCGGCCGCTCCGTCACACAGCAGCAATGAGCCGCCATGCGCGCTAGTGTTTGTCCCAGAAAATAAATGCTGTGTACGCTGTACGCAGGCGGCAGCCACGCGACAGCCAGTGGAAAATCAATTTACGTTTGTAAACGCTGGTCTGAAAATCACCGGCGACGAAAAGAGCAATTAAAAGCAAATCAGGATAGAAGCCATTTATGCCGAAAATCACTTGCATGTAAATGAAGATCTGAGTAATGAAATTGAAATAAAAATCTAAATGCATTTCCATTGATTGAAATTTACAAACACGGTTGTGCTAATACATTTTTCATGAAGATTACTATAGGTCAAGATTCACATTGGCAGCTCTGTTTGGTTGTGGTTTTGGGGAGGGGGGCAGTCACAATAGATTGCAGGCACAGCATTGCTGTGGGTTGGGAAGTTTCCTCTTGTTAGGTTCTGAGTTTCCTGGTTTATGAACAAAATGCAAGAAGTCCAGTGAAGACTGACAGAGCAGTTTTGAACTTCATCTTGCTAATACACAGGATAGACAATATCTATCTAAGCACTGGGCTTGGTGAAAACTCCACTAGGAAAGTAGAAAAGTAGTATGAGCTGGATAAAGACAATTTTTTTTAATCCCAATTACAGGTATGAAGCCAATTTTTCATTTTTTATGAAGGGCAGACATTTGGTTTTGCACCTATTGCAATCTAACTCACATCATGCTGCTTTATTTTCTTCTTCTCTATCTTGTATCTATCTATATGCATTAGAAAACTAGATAGATAGATCGATACAGACAGATAGAAAGATAGATAGACAGACAGACAGACAGGTTATAGATATTAGATAAATAGAAATTTATTCAGCATTTATTGGGTTTTTCTACTTTTATATAAAGAGTTGGCAGTGGTCTATTGCAAATTTCAGCAGATTTTTAATAAGCATTGTGATATCACAAATAGGCATTTTGACATCACAGAGGTTAACTGTGACATCACGATGCGTCAAAATGGTGGAACTCCTTGGATGCCGCGATCATGTTTGACCGCGGCATCCAAGGTGTTAGGACCCCCGATCGGTTATGGAGCAGGGTGTTAGGTATCAGTTACAGCTAACACCCTGCTCCATAACCGATCGGGGGATTTAACACCTTGGATGCCGCGGTCAAACATGCCGTGGGCGCTCGCGAAGGGGTTAAAGGGCTGTGACATCACAGGGCTGACTGCTCATTGGCTGCGCACATAGCAATGTGGGTAATCCCGCGTTCCCAAAGTTCCTTGCCCCATGTCCTAACATGGGCAGTAGCCATTTTGAGCTAAATGTGAATTGTTACCACGAAGCGTTAGGAAATTCGGATTCGATGCGAATCGAATATTTCCTGAAATTCAGATCGAATTCCACTTCGTCAGTTTCGACTCGCTCATCTCTAATCACAATGAGTATTGTGACATTGTGACATCAAAAAAGGGCATTGTAACATCATAATGGGCAACTGTGCTATTACAACGGGGCATTGGGTATTCACAGTGGGGTATTGTCATACCACAATGGGGCATTGTGGCATCACAGTGCCTAATTGTGACATCACAGTGGTTAATTGTGACATCACAATGGGGCAGTGATAGCTCGGGGAACCACATTTAGCTCATGACCCCCATATGTGTGACTCGCCGTGGAAGCCCTGAGTAATGGTCTCAAGCACTGGTTACATTGTCATAAATACTGCTATAATATAATACCGCTATTATAATTACAGTAAACTATCTGCAAATTTCTCTGATTTCATCATTTATTTCTCCAAATACTTTTTTTAACTGAATATGACTCTCGATCACCGGTCCAAGGTAAATGTAGCTCGTAGAGGAAAATCTTAGTCTTGCAGTCCTTGAACTTGATATATAGAAATCTGGATCGACTCCTGAAAATGGAACGGCACAAAGTGATATGTGGACGTCGCCCCCTCTAGATGCGCATCACGTATAGCATGCTGAAGGCGTTACGTTTGTAACCTTTGTTACTGTATTCTGCACGTCCATACAGCCCACAATACACGATCACCCCCGACAATGCGAGCGCGGACGTCTCTGTATACACCGTCTGCCTCCTTTGAAGCGGATTACGCCCTCTCATGTGAAAAGAAGTAGCAGACTGACAATATTAAGTGCGTGAAAATCGAAATCTTGCTTAATTTGTCTGCAAACCTGAGCAGTGTCAGCAGGGAGTCCTTTTCTGCGAAACGCGGTTTACGGATGTTCACGGATGTGATAGATCGCATATTCCCACCACAAGCTGTGTTTAAATTACCTTCTCTCTGCTTTTCTTCTAGGGACATTTTAACGTTTCCTACACAATAAATTCTTTAAAGGTCATAAAAAAACAAGAACAAGTGCGGCGGATCCTGCACGTCCCAAGATCTCTTAAATAAGGAAAGTATCGGCTGTGCAAACAGCGATATTAATATTGTCCTCAGATGCGTGGCATTTCTATAACCTTCTACCGATGCAGCAAAAGCAAGAATGACGGACAAGTCCCATAATATAGTTATAATACGACAGACACGTAAATACACTTCATATGCAGTTTGCAACTTTTTTTTATTTAAAGGGACACTGTCGTAATCTTGTAGCCACCGGTCAGGATGACGCAGTAACTGTATGACACCCCAAAACCCCTCCTGTCCTGCTTCGGATGTTGTACAGTTGCTTCTATAACAGGATCGCCCTGTCTCATGCTGAAGCCCCCCTGTCATAATTTGCGGGTGATAGCACCATCTTGTTAGGGACTCTTTAACAATATTGCAATAGTGCCTCTAAAATTAAAAGGGTTGTCCATCCCCAAAAAGATGTTTCATGCTGATGATCTATCCACAGGATAGGTCGCCAGTACGTGATCTGTGGGGGTGCAACACCTGGACCGTGTACAGACCAGCTTTTCCAGCAGCCTCCAGGTGGTAGAAGTTACAGCAGTGGACGGGGAGCGCCTGCAGACTCTCCTATCCTGTTACTGACCAACTCTTGGGATTCCCAGGCTGCACAGCTTCGGGCGTAGACTTGAATGTAACACTGATGCAATACCCATAAACCTTGTACAAAAGCAAATTGAGGATCTGTTACATCCAATAGAGGGCACATGAGCTCCCCAGCTCCTTTCCCATAATGCCATAAACCTTGTAAACAATGAAAGGAGCTGCGTGCTTCGGGAAACAGCTGATCTGCAAGGGTCCCAACAGTCAGACTACCGCAATCTAAAATTGATGACCTTTCTTAAGGATAGGCTATGAATTTTTAAAAAGTGGATATCCCCTTTAACCCTGCTGTTCTGCTCGGGTCTATATGACTCGAAATGAAATTTGAGACCTTGTAGATTTTTTTTTCATGCGGATCTGAAACTTGGGATTAATTGACTTTTCCTCATTTGAGGGGTTCTTACTATGAGTGTTTTATTTTGTTTACTTTTTGCTACTCGCTGATTTTTACACTTGTACTATTTGGGTCAATATGACCCGAACAGTTTTACAGGTCACTAATTATTTCTGCCTGCAAAATTTCAGGGTATGTGAGTTGTTCTCAATTTGACTCATGGACTAAAAGGACAAAATGTCACATGTGACAACTTTTTCACATCCTACCAACTGGGCCAGATGTTGCGAAAAAGACAATTTACCATGCTGGGTACTATAAGGAAAAACAAGCCAGAACTGCTGCAAGGTATCCTTAGTAAAAGAGAAGTGTGTAGTCCTACTTTTTACTTTACTGGAGATACAACAGTTGTGATTTATGTTCCCAAAAAAAATAAACAGGTAATTCTAATGAGCACAATGCACCGTGACAATGCAATAAGTAATCGAGAAGACAAAAAGCCGGACATATTAGATTATAATGCCACAAAAGGGGCAGTTGATACTCTAGATCAAGCAATATCAACATACACATGCAAACGCAAAACTAATTGTTGGCCAATGATAATGTTTTACAACATTCTGGATGTTTCGGCATACATCTCATTTGTTTTATGGAGAGAAATTGACCCCAATTGGAACAAAAATAAGCTGCATAAAAGAAGAATGTTTATTGAAGAATTAGGAAAATCCCATTTGTTTATGATCAACCATGTTCACATACAGTTTAATAATGAAATAGGTATTAAAAAAAAAAACACTTACAGTAGCTAAAATCAACATTTTAATAGGTCGGGTCATATTGACCCGAAACAGTACAAGTGTATAGTAAATGTGAACAGTACAGCAGGGTTAAAGCTTCTGCCTCTTTCTTCCTGTGAGAAGAAAGGGGCATAAGAAGGTAAAAATGGCAACACACCTTCAGCTGTTCCTCCTGACTGTCCCATACACACAAATACACACTTGTGCATGAGGATATATAGGGAGAGGAGAGCATGGCACTGACAGGCACCTCTGCTGGCAGCTTATCTCCTGTAAGAACAAAGGGGTTAGCCATATAAAATTCTACATACTTGATTCGTCCTCATCCGTCGGGGAAGAGTTGGGAGGTCGCCATATACACAAATTGACTTAGTCAACCATGTTTTTGCTCATGTGTCTATGGGACTTAGAACATTACTGCCAAATCAGACTGCATAGGGTCTGTAGTCTGTAGCCATGGAGACAAACCGTTCTGCATAGGAGTGGGAGACAAATATTTTAAGCAAAGAATTTTCACAGAGTTGATACATTTTGTCTTATAGATACATTGGAGCAACATAATGTGAAAGTTGACCTAAACTTTAGATTTAAAGAGTTTTTAATTGATGTCATCTTGTCCATGTATTTTTTCAGCTGTTTTTAAAGGGAGTCTGTCAGCTAATCTCAGTAACTTGTAAGGCTGTCAACACAGTTTACAATGACGTATTTCTTATTCAGGACCGCTGCTCCTTTCTTGTAAAAATCATCCTTTTATCCCTATGCAAATGAGCAGAAAAGGCCTTTGGGGGCATGGCTTTCTATCAATGGGCTTCACTATTTGCTGCAGACCCCTATTAATTGTTTAATATTAGACAGTCCCTTTAATTGTTGATGATTTTATCCCCTCCCACTGACTAATTCCCCTATTGATTTCAAAATCTAAAAAAAAAAATGCATAAAAAGCAAAAAACCCGCCGTATGTAATGTAACAGTATTGTAATAGTGACACAGGAGCATCCTGTATAATCAGTTTTTGTAGACCTGATGGCGGTTCAGAGCCGCGCACATCTATTCCCCAGGGTCGCTGGCGCAGCAGCTGAGCCCTCCACTGCACTGAAATCTCCAATTTAAGCTGCGCTCGCTCTGTAATGGGGGGGATTGTGCATCCAGCTAACACACTGCTTTGTTTGATAGCCCAACCATGGCTGCACATTTACAGTTCCAAAAAATGTATTCTGCCTTTTCTCCTGTTCAAAATAACATTTCCATTTTGATTAGCAAAAAAAAGAAAAAGAAAAAAAAAAAGTACGAAAAAAAATCTAATAAAAAAAGTACAAACCTTCACAGATCCGATGTTCAATTTCTATTGAATTTATTCCATGCAAGTAAATGGAGGACAGACATTTATTGCAGAGAACACGAGCAGGAAAATAAAAGCATAAAAATATAAAAATATATGGAAGTGTGGACAGAATCATCTAATATAGAAGAGATGATGTATGAGATATATTGTAGGAATATGAAAAGTCACCAAGGAGTTACGTTACCACGTAGTATATGGCAGCAGGTTAGAGTTATTCATCATTCATAGCAGGAGGTGCCTTATTTCTGATTTAGCTGCTGCAGAACCTCTTTTTAAAGAGTAAGGGGAAGCTTCCTCACCATCACTCAGGGATTGATCTTAAGCAGCTGAGGTGTGTATTATGAGGTTCTGCAGCAGCTGAGGTGTGTATTATGAGGTTCTGCAGCAGGTAAGGTGTGTATTGTCATGCTCTGTAACAGCTGAAGGGTGTATTATCATGTTCTGATTCAGCTGAGATATGTATTATGAGGTTCTGCAGCAGCTGAGGTGTGTATTATGATGTTTTGCAGCAACTCAGGTTAGTACTATGATGTTCTGCAGCAGCTAAGGTGTGTATTATGAGGTTCTGCAGCAGCTGATGTGTGTATTATGATGTTCTTCAACAGCTGAGGATTATATTATGAGGTTCTGCAGCAGTTGAGGTGTGTATTATGACGTTTTGCGGCAACTCAGGTTAGTACTATGATGTTCTGCAGAAGCTAAGGTGTGTATTATGAGGTTCTGCAGCAGCTGAGGTGTGTACTATGATGTTCTGCAGCAGCTAAGGTGTGCATTATCATGTTCTGTAGCATCTGAGGTGTGTATTTTGAGGTTCTGCAGCAGCTGAGGTATGTACTATGATGTTCTGCAGCAGCTAAGGTATCCATTATGATGTTCTGCACCAGACAAGTATATTATGAAGTTCTGCAGCAGCTGAGGTGTTTATTATGAGGTTCTGCAGCAGATGAAGAATGATTATGATGTTCTGTAGCAGATGAGGTGTGTATAATGATGTTTTGCAGCATCTGAGATGTGTTCTATGAGGTTCTGCAGAAGCTGAGGTCTTAGGCCTGGTTCACATCTGCGTTCTGGCCATTCTGTTCCCCTCTCTGCATGAAAAATGCGGAGAACAAAGTCCTGCAAGTAGCACTTTTCTCTCCACATTTTTTATGTGAAAACCAAGCGGAAACCACATGGACCCCATTATAGTCTATGGGGTCCACTGATTTCCTAAGGTAACTGCTTTTTTATGCGGATTAGGTTTCCGTTCGGGTGGTCCCCAAGTGGACTCCCCAAATGGAAAACCATGCGCAGATGTGAACCGGGCATTAGACATACACAGAGATCATATGACCTCATAGGACCCCTAGGATCTAGAACTCATAAATCTTAGTATGGGCCCCAAATACCTTAACAAAGTAAATGATGACACTGTAGCTGTCCTATCCCACCACTAGGGGGAGCTCTGCACATAAGACTGTATACAGCTACTACTGAACTACTATGGAAGCTGTAGGAATCTCTCTGCACTGATCTCCCATCTAGTGGCAGGAGAATGCTAGGGCTCTATACAGGGAGCAGGAATTTCAGCCTGGGTCCCTCCTTCCCACAAGGGCCCCATAGCAGTGACGTGGCCTGTCTCTATGCATACACCACTGGCTCAGGTATGTATACTGTATGTATCATATGGTAACATGAAGTATATAAAAATAACCTAAATATACAATACCGGGAAACTGCAGCTGCAAATAAATATCAAATATTTTCCAGAAAACAAGTCAGCCTGTCAATTGTCATCCGGCGCTTCGGTCACAGAGAAGATTGTCTTGCACCGAAGAGACCTGATAATACCCGAGCCGCGCCGCAGAGTGTTTGAAGTTGACAAGGGATTAAAATAAATTCTCAGGAGAGATGAAATGTCCTTTGTGAGGTCAGGTGACTTCTTATCATCCTAGACAACAAATACACCATACTTACATCTCCTTCAAGAGGCTAAAATCAGGAAGCTGGAGACTCGCGAGCGTAACCCCCGACCAATTTACGCCCTATGAACAATCTGCATCTGAAGAAGTAAAAAGAGGACGGCGAAGAATCTGCTGGAAGGGACAATTCATAGAGGGGCTGCTAAAAATTACAACAAAGCGCCTCTGTTGTCAACAGGCTTTGTCTGGTATTGCATATCAGCACTGGTAACTTGAATAGAACCTAGATGCACTCCTATAATCATTGTAAAATAGCGGAAATACAACTCGACCAACAAAAAACAAGCCCCCATATGGTTACATGGATAAAAAAAAAAGTGATGGCTCTGAGCATGCATTATTATACATAATATGCATTATTATACATAGATAAAATACCAGATGCCCTCTAATTCCTAGTCCCCTCTTAAAGGGGTTGTCCATGTTTTAGGATTTTATAGCCTATCGTTAGGATAGGCCATAAATATCTGATCGTTGGAAGGCTGATAGCCAGCCCCTGCACCAATCAGTTGTAAGGCGGCACTTCTCATATCTGTATTATACCCAATACAGGTGGGACGCAGTTTGCTCCCTTCCCTGTATAGTGGCAGTATAGGTGTAGGTACCAGTACTGCAGTACAGTACGGTACGGTACGGTACTGCAGCTCCCATAGACATCCCATTGCTGGAAGCTGCCCTGAGCAGCTGATTGGTGCAGACCCTCAATCTTCAATTGATGAGCAATCCTAAGGATAGGTTATCAATTATTAAGCCTGGAAACCCCTTATACGCCCTTTGCAATCGTTATATGTAAATATATTCCACTACTAATGACCTTAAAAAGTCAATTGATTATATTTTCACACAATCCCGATGTGGTCAAACATTACATAGAATCCTCTAATTCACCCTATTTGCAAGTACACAATGGTAATTCATTAACTGATGACATCACAGCTCAATATTGATGACATAATTTTCTGATGTTTACATAACTATAGACTCATATACATAAATAACAATAACCTATAGCCGTATTAACCCTCGTAGAGGTTTTACTCGCTGCCCTTATTAACACAATTTGCTTTCACGTGTAGACGACCCTTTCATCTCATTGTTCTAGGTGGCCCAAAACCAGAGCCCAACGCCTTATACTAATATGTGCCCCCCACCGATTCTAATGACATGTCATTTAGTCATTATGAGTTATACCTGCCAGGACTCGCTGTAATGTCATTTATCATGGGCCTGGTTAATTACACAGAATTACAAGGCCGCGGCTTTCTTACAATACAGAAAGGCCTGAAAATAGAGCTCATTAGAAGCCGCATTCACCGGAGGGTTTGATTGACAGGTGTATTAGGCAGAAACGCGGCGGCTGCATTGTGGATTGCTTACAAAACACATACTTACCCCACAATGGATTGTTCTGTGCAGTGGAGGGGGCTCTTCTAGAAATCAACTTCTGCTAATGCCGAGCAAATCCATATATTCCTTTTTGTACAATTGATGTTAACCTCTCACATGCTGGGATTCAACACAAAAGTATATCAAGCATTCTAAATGGGTCCCACCAGAGTACCAAAGGATTCGGGGCATAACTAAAGCATCACGGGCCCTGGTGCAAAAGCTCAGCTTGGGCCCCCCTGCACAACTTCTCCTCACAACTAGAGATGAGCAAATTGAGGCTGCAGAAGTGCAATTCGATCCGAATTTCAGGAAATATTCGATTCGCATTGAATCCGAATTTCCTCTCGCTTTGTGGTAACGATTCGCATTTAGTTCAAAATGGCTGCTCTACATGGGGCAAGGAACTCTGGGAACACGGGATCACCCACAATGCCATGCGAGCAGCCAATCAGCAGCCAGCCCTGTGATGTCACATCCCTTTAACCCCTTTGCGAGCGCACACGGCATGTTTGACCGCTGCATCCAAGGTGTTAAATTTCCCCGATCGGTTATGGAGCAGGGTGTTAGCTGTAACTGACACCTAACATCCTGCTCCATAACAGATCCGGGGGTTTTAACAACTTGGACGCAGGGGTGAAGCATGACCAGGCTATCCAAGGGTTTCCACCATTTTGCCGCCCACCTGCCCCCCCCGGTTCTCTGCAGCCAATAAATAGCTGTTTTTGGTATGCGATTCGCCACAATTTAATTCGGATCGAATAGAATCATATTGCGAAATTCTGCAAAGTTGCCAAATTGAATTTTTGAATACTCATCTCTACTCGCAACCATCAGCCACTTCCCATCTGTACATTTTGGCAGCATTTACATTTGCCTTTTCTTTTCTCTCTGTCCAGACCACCATGATGACTTCTTTACAACATGTCTGTGCACACAAGCCCTGTCGGTATCTGTGGGTAGACCTATAAGTAAGTGTTTCATTTCCCAGCAGCACCTCCACAGGGAAAATGAAGAATTACTCATCAATTTGAATCAATGTAGGACTAATGTAGAACTGGAAGGTCCTGCAGGGCAAGAGATGCTCTTTGTAGTTCTTTGCTCGGGTCAAGAAATGAATATATATCAAGATCAAAGGGTTATTAAACGGGTTGCCCGAGACCCATGGCTAATGGACACTATTAACCTATCCATATAGGTCATTGTTATAAGATCAATGGTGGTCCAAAATCTGGACCTCACACCAATTATCAGATCCAGCTGCCGGAAGCCATATACAAGGTATAGGGTGGGAAACAGCTCTGCTCCTACTGAAGAGAATGGGAGCAGAGTGCAGTTATAGCTGGAATCTGTATACAGTGCACTGAGATGTACGCTGTAGCAGTGGTGTCAGGAAACTGTAGATCTGCCCCCAAAAGGAGCAAAGCAACTTTCAGCCGTATACCTTGTATTTATGGCTTCTGACAGCCAGCTGATCGGTGCAGGGTTCAGGTGTCAGACCCCCATCGATCTGATACTGATGACCTATCCTGTAGTTAGATCATCAGTATCCAACATATGGTCACCGACAACCCCTTTTTAAGACTCTAAAAAAGTAAATGAAAATGGGTTTTCTAAAGCAGAGGATCCCTTTAAGGTGTAGATGGGGACATTAAATGTACAGTCATGGCCAAAAGTTTTGAGAATGATACAAATATTAATTTTTACAAAGTCTACTGCTTCAGTTTTTCTAATGGCAATTTGCATATACTCCAGAATGTTATAAAGAGTGATCAGCTTAACAGCAATTACTTGCAAAGTCAATATTTGCCTAGAAAATGAACTTTATCCCCCAAAACACATTTCAACATCATTGCAGCCCTGCCTTAAAAGGACCACCTAACATCGTTTCAGTGATTGCTCCATTAACACAGGTGTGGGTGTTGATGAGGACAGGGCTGGAGATCAATCTGTCATGATTAAGTAAGAATGACACCACTGGACACTTTAAAAGGAGGCTGGTGCTTGCCATCATTGTTTCTCTTCTGTTAACCATGGTTATCTCTAAAGAAACACGTGCAGTCATCATTGCACTGCACAAAAATGGCCTAACTGGGAAGAGTATTGCAGCTAGAAAGATTGCACCTCAGTCAACAATCTATCGCATCATCAAGAACGTCAAGGAGAGAGGTTCCATTGGTGCCAAAAAGGCTCCAGGGCGCCCAAGAAAGACCAGCAAGCGGCAGGACCGTCTCTTAAAAGTGTTTCAGCTGTGGGATCGGGCTACCAGCAGTGCAGAGCTTGCTGAGGAATGGCAGCAGGCAGGTGTGAGTGCATCTGCACGGACTGTGAGGCGGAGACTCTTGGAGCAAGGCCTAGTCTCAAGGAGGGCAGCAAAGAAGCCACTTCTCTCCAGAAAAAACATCAGGGACAGACTGATATTCTGCAAAAGGTACAGGGAGTGGACTGCTGAGGACTGGGGTAAAGTCATTTTCTCTGATGAATCCCCTTTTAGATTGTTTGGAACATCTGGAAAACAGCTTATTCGGAGAAGAAGAGGTGAGCGCTACCACCAGTCTTGTCTCATGCCAACTGTAAAGCATCCTGAAACCATTCATGTGTGGGGTTGCTTCTCAGCCAAGGGAATCGGCTCTCTCACAGTCTTGCCTAAAAACACAGCCATGAATAAAGAATGGTACCAGAATGTCCTCCAAGAGCAACTTCTCCCAACCGTCCAAGAGCAGTTTGGCGCTCAACAATGCCTTTTCCAGCATGATGGAGCACCTTGCCATAAAGCAAAGGTGATAACTAAATGGCTCAGGGAACAAAACATAGAGATTTTGGGTCCATGGCCTGGAAACTCCCCAGATCTTAATCCCATTGAGAACTTGTGGTCAATCATCAAGAGACGGGTGGACAAACAAAAACCAACAAATTCAGACAAAATGAAAGCATTGATTCTGCAAGAATGGACTGCCATCAGTCAGGATTTGGTCCAGAAGTTGATTGAGAGCATGCCAGGGAGAATTGCAGAGGTCCTGAAGAAGAAGGGTCAACACTGCAAATATTGACTTGCTGCATTAACTCATTCTAACTGTCAATATAAGCTTCTGTTACTCATAATATGAATGCAATTCTATTTCTGTATGTGATAAAAACATCTGACAAACACACATAAAAACCAGAGGGCAGCAGATCATGTGAAAATAGAATATTTGTGTCATTCTCAAAACTTTTGGCCATGACTGTACCTTTCATGCAGGTGGATCAGGAATGGTAAAGCTTTCTTTTAGGCTGAAGCCCCATGTTGCACAGCTCTTTTTGTTGCAGATTTTGCTGCGTTTTTTTGAGCCAAAGCCAGGAGTGAAATGACCAGAAGCTAGCACTATAACAGCTTCCTAGATATTTCCCATTTCTTTTGTAGCCATGCTTGGCTTTGGCTCAAAAAACCGCAACAAAATCTGCAACAAAAAAAACTGCGTTTCCGCAAAGTGGGGCCGTAGCCTTAAAGAGGTTTTCTAGATAGGTCATCAACTGAAAATCAGCGGAGGTCTGACACCCGGGACCCCCACGTTCATCTGTCACATGGCCTGACAATAGCTCTATCCCATTCAAGTGAATGGACTAAATTGCCAAGTACAGCCACTATACACATTTATGGCGCTAAGTACTGAAGAGGCTGCAGCGATCACCTGAACACTGCAGTCTATAAGGATCAGGTCAGGAGGATCGGTCATAAATTAGCCATTAATTAGCCTGAAAAAACCCTTTAACCTACGGGGAAGAAGAGAGGAGTCCAAAGCAAACCATAATGGTTTCATCTTTTTCCACCCTTGAGCCAGCTCTTCACTCTTCACTAACAATGCAGTCTGATTCCATTAAATGGAGTTGCAATACCAGACACGGCCTTTCCGGAAGAGTGGCACTGTTCTCAGAGAAAAAAATATCCCCTTCTTACCAATTATCCTGAACTTATATAGATGAAATAGTGATCCTAATGAATGTACAATCTTCATTCTTCAGCCATTACTGGATGTCAGTACTGTGCGCTGCTGACAGAGCTATTATATTAATTTGTGAATCAGTTAATTAAGTATGCCATTTCTAATGACGCTCGTTTACACAGATGGCAGGTTTATCTGCCTGGAAGCCCTACCGAATCAAAAATATAAAAAAGTCTATGTGCGTGTGTGTCATGTGTCATGGCTGCAGAGGAGTTCTCCTTGGGGATGGAGACGTGAGACGTTTGCCTGGGTTTCACAAAACTTTGTCTTCGGAACTGAAATGTGACGTTTGTGACTGACCCCAAGGAGACGTGTTCCCAAGTAAATGTGATTTTTTTTTTTGGTCTCAAGGTAGATTCTCCAAATAGCAGCTTTACTAGGACAAGGAGTATCTGTATCAATTGTTATAGAACCTCCAGTCACTACCAGTATCAGTACTAACGTCACTGGTGAAATAATCCGCTTAACTGGTTAACACATAATTATTCTGAAGGCATGTTTAATAGGGTTGTGCCATTTTGTACACTTATTCCCTATCCCAGTGATCATAAGGACGAGGGACCAAAAGTCCCTCTAAAGCCTCCTTGCAAATTCAGCTCCAGTGCGCTTGCACTCCATTCACTTCTATGGGGCTGCGGGCACTGCTGGAGATTAGTCTCAGCAGTTTTATTGAAGTGAATGGAGCGCAAGCGCACAGGAGCTCAATTCACGAGGAGTCTTTAGGGGGACTTTCGGTTCCCCGTCCTTCTGATCGCTAGGGAAACTTGGCAATCAGACGTCCAGGAATCTGACACTTGTCCCCTGTCATGTAGATAAGGGATAAGTGTCTATAACGGCTCCACCCCTTTAAGGATGGAAGCAAATTCTATGTTCTGTCATGCCGGAGAGGAGCTTTTTGCTTAAAGAGAACCTTTCACCACTTCCACCAACTCCAGCTTTTTTCATCATTTAGTAGGCGCCGCACCACTGATTCTGGTACAGTTTAAATTTTTTTCCAATCCCTCCCCATTCCCAAGTAATCAGTGCTGTTAGTTTTGGTGCCTGATATGATTACTAGACTCTCTAATGTCAAGTGGGTGGTGTCAGACAGGAGCAGGCAAGGGGGTGTGACTCTGAGCTCCGACACTGTCAGCCGCTGACTTGAACTCTGAGTCACATCCCTTTTTCTGCTCTCGCCTGAAACCTTCCACTTGACTGATTGAGAACAGTGGGGGCTAGAGAAAAAATTCCAACTGTACCAGAATCAGTGGAGAGGAGCCTATTAGAGGATGAAATTGCACGAGTTGGTGGAGGTGGTGAAAGCTTTAAGAGGCTTGTGTAGGTTAGAAATAGGGCTGCAGAAACAGTGCCACTCAAGTCCATTGGCCATTTTCGGTATTACAGCTCTTCTCAATTCAAGGGCATTAGCAAAAATTGAGACACCTATACATAAAAAAAAATCAGCCTTATGATGTCATCATCCTTTATGATGTCATTATATGAACTCATTCGCTACAGAGAACCAAGCAGAACATATCTTTGATCACCCCCAATGAAGTCATCACTGGTGATATCACAGATACAGTATAATCTCTTGCTATAGAGCTTTAAAGGGGACACCTCACTCTTCTAGCTTTGGTAACTCCTATCCAGGTGCAACCACAGCAGCTGTATACCAACTGTGGCACCTGGTGCTTAAGAACTAGAACCCCTTGTGACCTCTCTGCTTATCACCTCCCCATTTGTGACATCATTACCAACCCTAAAGTGGACTTATCAGGCAACTTTACTCACTGTGCCTATTGAGATACCACCACCATTTTGTGGTTACCACATTCACTTATGGCCTACAAGCGACTCACCAGTCCCTGACAAATTCCTATTATGACATTGTAAAGTCATCAATCGACTGATTTTGTTCCACTGTTTGTGACCTCTCTGCTCATCACCTCCCCATTTGTAACATCATTGCCAGTCCTAAGAAATGGACACATTGGGCAATGTTATTCACAGCACCCAATAAGATACCACCACCCCATAGTCTACAGATGATTCACCAGTCTTGCCTGAACCACCAAACGGCCTTATAGGAGACACATGGCTGCCATAGCTGTCTGGCAGTTGCAGGTTATAGATATGACACCCTTTGTGTTGTCACCAACCACTGTGCCCCTAGGTAATGTGATTGACATTGCCCTTTATGATGTCAATATCCCAACAATGTCATCTCATGTCATCATTGTTATCCAACAGTGGACCCACTACAGTAGCGCATATTTATGAAAACCTTCACATGATGATGATGAAGCCAGTGATGACACCACTCTTATGATGACACATTCCAGTTATGTCACCACCCCTTTGACCACACTCCAGTTATGTCACCACCCCTTTGACAACACTCCAGTTATGTCACCACCCCTTTGCCAACACTCCAGCTACATCACCACCCCTTTGAAAACACTCCAGTTACATCGCCACCCCTTTGACCACACTCCAATTACTTCACCACCCCTCTGACCACACTTCAGTTATGTCACCACCCCTTTGACCACACTCAAATGACGTCACCTTCCCTTTGACATACTCCAGTTATGTCACCACCCCTTTGATCACACTCCAGTTACGTCATTACCCCTTTGACCACACTCCCATCACTTCACCTCCCCTTTGACCACACTCCAGTTATGTCACCACCCCTTTGACAACACTCCAGTTTCATCACCACTCCTTTGACCACACGCCAATTACTTCACCACCCCTCTGACCACACTCCAGTTATGTCACCACCCCTTTGACAACACTCCAGTTACATCACCACTCCTTTGACCACACGCCAATTACTTCATCACCCCTCTGACCACACTCCAGTTACATCATCACTCCTTTGACCACACTCCAGTTATGTCACCACCCCTTTGACCAGAGCTTGATTATGGTAAGTTCCTTCTGGGTTTTGTAAAGAACCCAAGCATGGGTTTAGGTTTCAAATGTAGAGTTTGACCCAATAATTTTCTTATACTCTTCAAAAAAAATAAAACCACTGGGTCCTACTGTATATATGATCTATAGCAGTGATGTGTGTATGTGCTCGGACATCGCTGTCCTGATACATAATGTATTAGACTGTACAGTAGGTATAAGCCTCCTCTTCCACCACTATTATAGAGAACACGTCAATAAAATTGATGAGTTTATTTTTAGATATTCCCATTATCCTAATGATCAAACA
Source organism: Leptodactylus fallax (assembly GCA_947044405.1). Taxonomy (NCBI): domain Eukaryota; kingdom Metazoa; phylum Chordata; class Amphibia; order Anura; family Leptodactylidae; genus Leptodactylus; species Leptodactylus fallax. The sequence continues at coordinate 5,165,254 of CAMRHE010000028.1, read as the reverse complement.
AACCGCTAAGTCTGAAATGTGACCAAACATGTCAGGTCATATGTGTCACGTTAATTCCAAGCTCCATGCCATGTGACCTATAAAATGTCAGCCTTTTGGCCAATTAACATCGTGCTCTGGATAGAGAGGATGCTACTAATTAATGTCATGTCAGCGGAACAGGAAGTGATGTACGAGGTTTAGTCTCCGTATTCATTATCAACTTTACAGGTTGGACAAGAAGAATCCGTTATCTGGTAAGGTATCTCCAGGAGATGTCTGGGTTAGACTAAGGATTTATTCTGACTCCGAATGTCTTAATTTCTAATGATATGTTGATCCTATTGATCACCCTGATCAACCAAGCATTGGCTGTTGCCCTCTTCATCTGGTCAATGAATAATCGATCGCTTGCAGTTCCGCAGAGACAGGACCAATAGTGTAGCCATAGGGGATGCAGTTATCAGCTGCACTCGGGCTCTGGGGTTACCATTTCCCTTGTCAATATGGTGTACATATATTGTGCCAACATTGTAAAGTAAAATTATGGCCCAAGCTAAGGCTGGTTTCAAGCCTTGTTTAAATGGACAAGGACCGTTTTCCCTAGCCTGAATGCCACGTGAAACCAGCAAAGGCCAACGAATTGTGTAAGGATGCACCAAATTTATCATCCAGCGTCACAATTAATGCAAAGAAATCCATCAAGTTCGGCAATTTTCAACCAGTGTGGCTGTACAACGGGTGTTACCATGCAGAGACCCATCTCATCCATTCGTTGTGTGTCGGGAGGGAACAGAAAGTAGAGGCTAGCAGAGGACCCAGGCAGCAGCGAAACAGGGGCAATGGATTGGTGAGGATAGTATTGCATCATTTTCTTTTTTTTAACCCATTGTGAGCCATTGAAGTGTTATGTCTAGGGATGATTTCTAAATTTAGAATGATCTGTGCTGGCAGTAAATCACTAGACTTACTATATCCCACATATCTACGTCACATAGAACAATTCTAGCTATGAATCTCACAAGGAGTATTTTATCAGGAAACAACACGTCATGTGAACAGATTCATGGTGTACAGGGCGTCTTTCCAGAAGATGAACTTAACAACATATTACAAGGGCAATTTCCCCCTAAGGAATTAATTAAAAGAAATTGCCACCTGCAGTTAAAGCTGCCTCTCGCTATCCGCCTCACCGCCATACATTTCCTGTGCTAAGGTTGTGTAATGTGACGGTTATGGTGTAAATAACAATCAGCATCTCCACTGCCATCATATTTAGGGAGGTGCAGGTGACAGGGCAGTGGGTACCCATTCAAATCTGGTCAGAATTAATACTGTCAGAAGCACAATGGGGCAGATTTATTAGTTCTGTCTAATTTTTAGATGTAGACAAGACAGTCTTAAAATGCTCCAAACTGACCATAGTGGGTGGCGCTGGGTGATAAATCTGGGGTATATTTAATCTAGTCTAAGTTTATATTAGTTGGCTTTTTGTGACAGAAACGTCCACAAAAATTTTTTGCAGCACTGGGGAGCTTGTATGTTCTTCCAGTATTCCCAATTTCCTCCCACACACCAAAAATATACTGAGAGGTAAACTGGATTTCCATGAAAACCACCCCTAATGGGTGTTGGGGATGTGACCCAGAGGCTGAGGGCTTAGCCTGGCAGCAGAAATGGGGGAAAACAAAAGGGAGAAACAAAGGTGACATAAACAAGCAAAACAGTTGTAAAATAAAAGGAGAGAAAAATCAGAAAAACCTTCTACGTCCCAGTCCTTTGGATTCCATGGAGCTTGGTATGGAATGGTGGCCACCACCCAGCTCTTGGCTGGCTCCAAGGGTGTGACAAAGGGGGTTCTGATGTGACCACCAGTAATTAATAATTGGGATAATCAGCCCCAAAAGGATAATATTCTACTCTTGAATACAATTCACTGAAAAGTATACACAAGTAAGGGTTTCATTACAAAGATGCCGCCATGTATATGTATACTAAAAACTTTGGAGGAGATGTATAAAGACCATTGTATTCGACTCTGGTCTTCATATGTCCTGTACCACTGGAGAATGTGCCTCATATATGACAAGATGCACGTATCCTCCAGTGCGACCAAGTGGCTGCACGGAAATCTACACTGGTTCATAGCTGGTATCAATTTCTGACAAGGGCAGTGTCCTTACCCATGCCATGCACCTGGCCATTACCCTTTCTATTGTATTGTCTCTGTATTGTGGCACAGTAGCTGTTCCTCAGTCCTACGTGTGTCCACCACTGAACCAGAGGTAACCTCTGTTGCTTCTGCCCTCGGTCACTTTACAAGCCTTTTCCTCCACCAGTAGTGAGATGGCTGGTCACGCCTAGTGAACTAACAGTCAGCTACATGATGACCTGCATTATCGTATGGATACGCCACACATATCTGTGATGAGAATACCCCTTTAAAAAGAGATGAGCTGAGCTATAGCCTATGGACAAATATCACCCTCGGACTGGTGAACACAGACTCTGTATCGCTAGTCTACCCAAAGTCCTGACTGAATGAAAATCCTTAAAAAAAAATGAATTCAGTAAAAGTTCAAAGTAGCCGCAAATTAATTGTACAAAGTGAACTGAAGGTGTAAAATTAAGGGGTTAGCGAAGTCTATTCCGGAATCGCTCATGAAAAGACGTTATTATTTGTCTTGGCAAAGCACCTACAACCATTCATCTGCTTATAATGAACCGAAGCTTCTGAGATGTTCCATTAACTCACAGGTACAAAGAAGTTTTTGGGAAATAAACAGGAAGAAATTTTCTTGAAGTTTAAAAAAAAAAAAAAAAAAAAAAAAGCCAAACCTTTCTTCCTAAGCCACTAAGCAGAGCTTTCACATATCTTGGATTTGTTGGGTTCTTAGAGTATGTCAGTGTTTGACTGTCATCAAAACCACCAGGCGTAGAACTGCAGGAGAGAAAGACGTCTGAATAGATAGAGAAAATTGTTTGTAGCGACTTTAATCCGATTTTGTTCTTGTTTTGATGTCAATGTTTGATGTGCCACAAAGTACAAAATATCCAACGGTACATGGTTATACATCTTTTATTCATTCAAGATATGTGGGATAGATTAGATAGATAGATAGATAGATAGATAGATAGATAGATAGATAGATAGATAGATAGGTAGATAGGAATAGAAGATAGATAGATAGATAGATAGATAGATAGATAGATAGATAGATAGATAGATAGATAGATAGATAGATAGGAATAGAGATAGATGGATAGATAGATAGATAGATAGATAGATAGATAGATAGATAGATAGATAGATAGATAGATAGAAATAGAGATAGATAGATAGATAGATAGATAGATAGATAGATAGATAGATAGATAGATAGATAGATAGGAATAGAGATAGATGGATAGATAGATAGATAGATAGATAGATAGATAGATAGATAGGAATAGAGATAGATGGATAGATAGATAGATAGATAGATAGATAGATAGATAGATAGATAGATAGGAATAGAGATAGATGGATAGATAGATAGATAGATAGATAGATAGATAGATAGAAAGATAGATAGATAGATAGATAGATAGATAGGAATAGAGATAGATAGATAGATAGATAGATAGAAAGAAATAGAGATAGATAGAAAGATAGATAGATAGATAGATAGATAGATAGATAGATAGATAGGAATAGAGATAGATGGATAGATAGATAGATAAATAGAAATAGAGATAGATAGAAAGATAGATAGATAGATAGATAGATAAATAGAAATAGAGATAGATAGATAGATAGATAGATAGATAGATATAGATAGATAGATAGATAGATAGATAGATAGATAGATAGATAGATAGATACTATAGGAATAATGTATTAAGGTTTGAGAGTCACCATCCTAGATCTATGACCAAATCACTTCCATATAGTCATCTGGTGAGAGTCAAACGAATTGTCATTGATTAATTTAATTTGTCTGGTAATTTTGATAAAATGACTGGGAGACTTTAGGATAGGGGTTACCCCAAAAATGTGATTAAGATACAAAGAGATAGGGTTATGCAATTGACTAAGATGTCTTTACTCTGACCAGGAAGTAATAACAGATCTTGTGACCGCATTCCCTTTGTGTCCGCGTACACTGACTGAAGTAAGCGTATTACTGGTATCATCAAGAAGCATTGGCCAGTGTAATGGAGGGGTCTGCAGTGGGGAAAATGGTGGTAGCAGTATTCCTGGGCACTTCCCTGTAGTAAGCTTCCTACCTGATGGTGGTTGGAGTGCCCTTGATGGTGAATGCAGGATGAAGGACTCAGGAGACAATGGTGAACACAAACATACTGGTTCATAAAAGTGAGCAGGGCTATGGCCCACCTCCTGACTGCAACAATGTCACGTCTCAGCTGTCAGCCTAACCAGGTACTCCAGCATACACCTCCACTAACCTGTCCTGAAGAGGAACTGGTTGTCTCCTTCTAAGGAGGGGGAAAGCAGTTCATGGTTGCAGGTGATTTATCTCAACCAACCACCCTCTTACAAATACATCTTTCCCAGAGGTAGTCATATTCTCCTATTGCTCCACGGAGATCCCCCCATATAGATTTATATGGCTCCCAATGACCTCATTGGGTGTTGTAAAAACACACATTTACTATTCAGTGAGCTCCCCCTATTGACAGATGCATTTAGCCAGTCTTTTATTACTTTTCTACATATAACCCATTCTGCGTTTTTCCCTATAGCCCTTTTTGTCATCTATACTCTGACTAAATATATTCCACTGTAATACAATATTATGTAGAACAAACTGATTGTTTCTGGCAATGAGGAGATTCAGATCTGCCCCTCCCTTGTGGGAAATATTAGATAAATATAAGATGCTCTCCAAACCCCCATCTCCATGAAAGTGACTTTTCACAAGCTGTTGTTTTTTTGGGTTTATTTTAGACAAATGAGCAGATGGTGCAACGTGCAGGTACATTAAATTAAATCACTTCTAGGTTACATTGCGCCATAGCAAGAAGTTAATTTACCATGAAATAAAACAAATTGCTGTGAATTTCTGGTCACTGAGAGCAGAAAACCATATCCTGCATCTACTTCATCACCCTAAGGACTTGGAATAACATTTCAATCTCAATGAAGTTGTTTTCCTGTAGGTATATACATTATATGTCTGCAGATATTTTTTTGGAAGTTGTCCTTAAAGTGACATTCCAGTGTTTTTTTTAGCTATTCAAGATAGTCATCAAAGTACATTCAGAATCTGCTATTGCTGATGCAGTCACATAGCACCTGAACCCATGTCCAGTACCTGTACCCATGTCTAGCACTTGTACCCATGTCTAGTACCTGTACCCATGTCTGGCAGAAGTACCCATGTCTAGTACATGTACCTATGTCTAGTACCTGTACTCAAGTCCAGTACCTGTACCCATGTATAGCACCTGTACCCATGTCTAATACCTGTACCCAACACCAGTACCTGTACCCATGCCTAGCACCTGAACCCATGTCCAGTACCTGTACCCATTTCTAGTACCTGTATCCATGTCTAGCACCCGTACCCATGTCTAGTTCCTGTACCCATATTCAGCACCTGAACCCTTATCCAGCACCTGTACCCATGCTTTGTACCTGTATCCATTTCCAGTATCTGTACCCATGTCCAGTATCTTTACCCATATCCAGCACCTGTACCCATGTCCAGTACTTGCACCCATGCCTAGTGTCTGTGCTCATGTCAGGTACATGTAGCCATACCTAGTACCTGCAGACAAGTCTATTTCCTGTTTCAGCAAAATACTTCAGAGCTAATACTAAAATTAACCTTCCTGGACCCTAGACTGTGAGGAAGATATCATCAAAGGTCCTGGAAGCTGCACCAACTGCTGCTGATAACATTGGGGAAATTAATGGGGGGATAAAGATCTGACTGTGAGAAATCAGTGAACTATAGGCAGTATGTGAGAGAGGGGGCTATAGGGAGCAGATTATGTGAGAGACAGAGGAGGCATTTTTACAGATGAACAGGTGAGCAGGATGAGTCTGAGATCACATGGTAGTTTTCATTAGTAACTGCAGGCACCAGAGAGTGACCTCTTGTTTGTACAACAACCCATGATAGAAAAACAGGTCACACTGTGATTATGCTTCATTGAGGAAGGTGATATGCAGGATAAGGAAAGACACTGTGAGGAAAAAAAAGACTTCATATTTGGTAAAATTTGTGATAACATTTTAATGCTAAAAACTCCAGGTTCAGAATTTGACTAGAATTGATCGATCGGGTCAGTCCTGGTAAAATATCAGGTTATGGTATTTTTACCTGTTCTTCCATATGAATAAAAAGAGGCCACAAACAACTGCAACAATCACAAGAACTGCAACCTGGTAAAATTCCTGCAATTTGGTCACAACATTTTTTTCACCATCACGGAGGCTTTTCGAGGTTATGTGACTTTTATCACGACTGTTGCTCTACTTGTAGTTGCCGCCCTGGCCAATGGCTGCAGGGTTAAGCGCTAAGTAAATTCTTAAAAATCGCCCTTTTAAGTCTATTAAATGTAATTCCCCACAAATAAGACGTGTGTGGAGTGCCGGCTGATAATTGAGTATCGCTATCCTCCTGCAGCTGCGGACTGTGACATATTATCGTACACGTGCAGGGCTCGGCACTCCATTGTGTTAGTAATGTGCGCTGACCTTTACAGGCCCGATAATTGCTGTGGCATTTGGGATGATTTTTTTTCATTCCCATAAGACATCTTAATTTTGTGCAGGAACAAACTGTGATATCCCAATGTGGCCAAGAAAAAAGTAATTATATAGGGAGGCAAAAAGAAATAAGAGTTTCAGAGTGTTAGGCGGGGACAAGTAGAAATGCCCAGCCAAAAAATTTCAGCGTGAAAAGTAATGATACAGATTTACCCCAAATGAATTATTGTTTACGAGCAAGTGGATGGATTTGCAGTCCTGCAATGCCTTCTGGATGAAACAAGCTGGCCATACACCTGGAATAGCTGTCAGCTGAATAAGGTTCCCCAGTGAACTCCCAGTACACAAGTAAGCTTGGAGGAGCCGAGAATGCATGGGGTGAGAAGATGTCAAAGACTTCAAGTACCTCCAAGAGGTAGCGACCTGGAAGTCTCCCAACAGCAAAGTCTGGATCCCCATATGGAGGGTAAAAGTGAATACCGTGGAGACTACTTAGACAATGCTCTTAGGAGTGACCCGAACTCAAACCAGTTTGGTAGCACAGTGAGTCCACATCCACTGGTTCACAATAGTCTGTAGCTTTGGTTCACATTGTACATTATATACAATATAACTACAGATTAGTGAACCTCACAAGATTCATATCAACAAATATTCATGATGTTCAGTCTCCCAGTTAATTTCAGGCCAAACTTGTTCAGTAGGAACCAGAAGCGCTATTATATTCTGAGAATAATAAATGGAGGCCAAGGGGAGGTGCAGACATATAACAAACCCTGATTCTTACCTTCTCTCGCTTCTCCTTGGCTCCCTGGTGGCATCTGGAACTCCATTGCAGCCCTCTTCAGCCTCTTCTGACCTCCTGTGATTGGGCCTCAGTGGTCACTTTGATGTTATGATGCTGGATCAAAGTGTCATGACGTCAGTGCACCCATTGTGACCACTGAGGCCCAATTATAGGCCGCAGCATTGATCCCAGGACGCATGATGTCAGCCATTGGTCAGAAGAAGACTTCAGGATGGCGCCGGATGTCTCTGGACCAGGAGAGGTTAGGCAAGGTGAGTATACCTGTTTATTATGTTTAGTCACCTCCCTTGAGCCTCTACTTATAATACACTGAAGAATCCCCAGAGTATAATAGTGTTTCGTGGGTGTCAAAAGTTTTAGTTCAGTTCCAGCCCAAAACTTTTGGAAAATTTAGACAGAATCTGGTTCGCTTCGCTCATCTCTAATTATAACTACATCCTCTAAATTCTTCACGCAGATACTTTTTTATCATATGACATTACGATATTAAAGAGACTTCTGTAAATACAACAATTGTTACAATGTAAATCCGGAGCGCACGGCTGGTGATTATGATCAGGCTGAGGTGGGTAATTATCATAAGAAGGCGCTAATGATCTCACTTTCAGGTAATACAATATGCTCCATTTTCACTCCAAGCATTCAGAAATTGCCGGTAACCTTCCTCTCCTCCAATTAAAAGTTTACAAGTGATGGATTTACTTCTATCTACTTGAAGGAAAATAGAAAGGTTCATAAGTGAGATCTTCATTGAAGTGTTGTCATCGGAGAAGTGCTTACGTTCTTTAAGTGGCAAGCTGTAATTTCCCCATAACAGAGTCTTCCTCTCAACAACTTAATCTTCAATAACTTCTTAGGCCAATTATGCTGTTTAGTTTCCACACTGCAGAAAGACTTATGGCATATGCTGTGTTCACTGCTAGAAATTGAAGAAACAAAAATTATAAAATTGGATCAATTCAAAAAGTTTGGTATAGTAAGGAACAAAAGTTTGCTGAAACCGCGGCCAGTAATTATGTCCATTAAGCAGCCACATAAACTGGTCAAGAGCTGACAAATATGTGTATGTGGGGGTGACCTGTTGCAGGACTCCTCCGCTAGAGAATTATACTGGATGGTAATACAATGAGGAAAATCTTTAAACCTGCCATTCCTATATCTGTCTTCAATTTCCCTGCTGGTGCAAAATGCAGCCGAATTAAGAAGATCTGGCATCTGATTTCTGGTAAAACTCACCCCAGTAAATTTATCAGGCGGAGGTTTTCCTCCCCTCTTCACCTAGTTTTCTAAAAAGTGTCATACAAGAAGCAGAACCAACAATTTGATGGATCTTTGTCGTTAAAAAGATACACCACGTTAATGTCCATCTCCACAAGAAAACTGGTGAAGATGGATTGGTAAGTTCCCCCCTATTAGGTTTCTAAAGATGTCACTCTTTGAAATGCCCCTTACAACAATTAAGGGGTATTCTGGTTACAAGTTACCCCCTATCCACTGCCAGAGACAGATGAATGAATGGAGCAACACTGTGCATGCTCGGCCTGTCACTCCATTCAGATGGGGGAATGAGACTCTCATTCTTGTGACTGGTGGAGGTCAGATCCAGTCACAGATCAGCAACTTTCCACCTATCATGTGGACTGGGTGTAACTTGTTCTAACTAGAATACCCCTTTAAGGAAAAAAAAAAGTTATAAAGTAGTGCATACTACTTGTGAAGGGTCCTAGTCTCCATAAGATTCATGTTGCACTGGTTCCACTGATGTCCAACAGGTCAGGATACATCATGGCAAGCCCGATCCAGAATGTAGCGCATGCGCGATGAAGCAAGAGATGTATTGTCCCTGGCTTCATTTTAATTTGGGAGTTATTATATCCCTTCTGGTCCTCAGCTGTGTCATGTGACCAACACTCTGATTCCCCAAGTGACACATGTTACGTGTGGGCAGGAAGTCGGTTTCTCCATTCATTCCGTTGACAGCCTTGATGTTAGTTTCCTATGAATGGAGAAAATGACTTCCTGTCCACACATATGAAGTCTTATTGCTGATCACATGACACAGCTGAGGACCCAAAGAGCGAATAAGTCACAAATACAGCCAGTGGTAAGAAGATACAATTTACATCATGTACCTTTCTAATGGACAAGAGCATACAATCTATGTTGGAGTGCTACCTTGATAACATTGACTGCACAGTTATACAATGTTCTTATAATGGCTGACTCATAAAAAAAAAATTGTTGAACTTTGGATTGGAAGAAAGAAATTCCCATACATGTTGCACTACCATCTGCCACTGACAACATTGTACTCTTAAACCAGCAGGAGCTCTGTATGGCTCATTTATGGACTACAAGGCTTTATACTTAACCTACTTTCCTACGCCTTCCATTTACAATCAGCGGTGGATTTGCTCAGCGGTGGCCGCTCTGTCGGAATTATGTAAGTTACCAGGGCACGCATCACAGCAAGTGTTTCAAGCACATCTAAATGTGAGCAAAGGGTCCTCCGCTGAAATGTGACCTGCTCTAATATTGATTTTCCTGGGGGTTGAGCAAAGCGCTCTTATTAATACTGTATGGTGTGTAAGAGGTTTTCCTCTGGGCAAATAATTCCACTGGCACAAAGAGCCAAATTCTCTGCAATAGAGAATAAGTGCACAACCACAATGGAGAAGAAGTGCTAAATATTAGGACGTAGGGCACTTTTATTCTACTTACAAAGAGACCAATAAATCCAGGATATCATCAAGTCCCCATTTGCTATAACTGTTTCTTCTGGAGCATGGAGCTGCCATATTGAAGGACGTGGTGTTTTGCACTGGTGTTTGCACTCTTGAAGTTTTATGCTGGTTACTGAAGAGTTAATAAGTCATTCCTATGCTGCTGTATAAATGGGAATTTTCTAGAAGGCGGGTGGAGTTAGCTGATGCGTGGCAGCGCCAGTCTTTGGTCAGTGTTTGGGCTTGTTTCAGTTAGTTGATAACTAGCTAAAGTTGAGGGCAGTAGCTTGTGACAGAGCACCTTCAGCTCTCTGGGTTTAGTTAGTGGTAGTTAGGACACAACAGGCAGTCCCATGCCCACAAATTCCATTGCTAGCAGAAAGATACTTAATTGGAACTGAACATCTCCGCTACAGGATCATTGAGAAATCCTTGGTATGTGTGGCCAAAATGTGGTCTGCATTTCCAATAGTGACTGAGAGAGACCAAGTCCCACATTCATCATAGTGGAAAGGAAAAAAAGGACTAAAGGAAATACTGAAAAGCAAACACCACTTGTAGGGTGCCCAAAAGTTTAGATACACCTTGCTATATATGGACTGTGTCTCCATGTTAATCTGTGGCTGGAATAAACCTACTAAGTAAACTATGTCCCAAGTATCACCTCTTCACTTGCCATCCTGTTTCCTTCTTCCAGCTGAGAACACATACAAACTCAGCAAAGATTCGCATGCATGTGTATGGGAGTGGTGGAAGGAATAGTTGTCAGCCAAAGGTGCCAAAAGCTATCACATATGTATCCTAGAGTTAGCCAATGAATTTCTTGAAATAAGGGGAGGCGCTATCATTTATTGGGTTTTTCCATTATTTTTCTTTTTTTTTTTTTTTTTTTCACCGGGGCCCTCTGCTGTGTCTGTCCCTGGCTCCAAACTACTGCATTTATATGATTTTTAGGGAAAATATGGAGCTTCATAAGTTCTTAATATGGACATGTAGACATTTAAAGGGATTCTGTCACCATAACCCAGTATATCACCCCAGCCCTGCAGATAGATAGGTTATTGTCACCAGAACCAGCATATCACCCCAGCCCTGCAGATAGACAGGTTAGTGTCACCAGAACCAGCATATCACCCCAGCCCTGCAGATAGATAGGTTAGTGTCACCATAACCCAGTATATCACCCCAGCCCTGCAGATAGATAGGTTATTGTCACCAGAACCAGCATATCACCCCAGCCCTGCAGATAGACAGGTTAGTGTCACCAGAACCAGCATATCACCCCAGCCCTGCAGATAGATAGGTTACTGTCACCAGAACCAGCATATCACCCCAGCCCTGCAGATAGATAGGTTAGTGACACCAGAACCAGCATATCACCCCAGTCCTGCAGATAGATAGGTTAGTGTCACCAGAACCAGAATATCACCCCAGCCCTGCAGATCGATTGGTTAGTGTCACCAGAACCAGCATATCATCCCAACCCTGCAGATAGATAGGTTAGAGTCACCAGAACCAGCGTATCACCCCAGCCCTGCAGATAGATAGGTTAGTGTCACCAGAACCAGCATATCACCCCAGCCCTGCAGATAGATAGGTTAGTGTCACCAGAACCAGCATATCACCCCAGCCCTGCAGATAGATAGGTTAGTGTCACCAGAACCAGCATATCACCCCAGTCCTGCAGATAGATAGGATAGTGTCACCAGAATCAGCATATCACCCCAGCCCTACAGATAGATAGGTTAGTGTCACCAGAATCAGCATATCACCCCAGCCCTGCAGATAGATAGGTTAGAGTAGTGATCCTAACCTATCTATCTGCACGGCGTTGGTATGATATCCTGGTTCTGGTGACCATAACCTATCTATCTGCAGGGCTGGGGTGATATGCTGGGTTCTTGTGCAGTGGGCTGCTTGCCCATTATAATGCCATGTGCATGGACCCTAACAGTGAATTCCCAGCAGTGTATCTTCTGTCCAGCCTATACAATTTCTCTTATTCTGAAAGAAAGCAGCATTAAAGTATTGAGCCCTTTAATCAATAGGAGTGGATCTCATTGTGTGGATATGAAGAGCTTGAGCCGGCTATTATTATGGAAATGAAATCCGAAAGATTATCACATTTCTGCAGAGCGGAGAGGGTTTCACTGGTACACAATTAAGGAGACTTGAAAGAAGCACATTTCCTTTAATGTCTCCGATGATGCATTAGAAGACGACCAAATGACTCTATAAATCCAACCAAGTTGCAAAAAATATCATTAATGAAGGAAATCAAAGATATTCCTGTTTATCCTTTGGCATGTATTTAAGATGAGAGCACCAAAGGCTAATATTATTTTCTCAACGTTCTTGGCCAGGATCTCAAGGATGAGAGTTTTACAACTGCTTTCATGAAGGTTGTGGAATATACTGGGCTGTCAAGGAACTGGTTTAATGCTGCGTCTATGGGGGGTGAAATAAAGCTGCATTAAAGGGACTAAACACACGCAAACATTGGGAGTTATTCCCATCATAGTATGTCCTGGTACATTGCTGGGATTCATAGAGGTCCCATCAGCAATTCTCCTGCACAGTGACGCTCCTCACTGCCAGCTATGAAGGGAAGTGCAACAGAGCTCTGTTCTAGTGCATGGGTGTAACGTCTCTGCCTGTTCGGGTCTCTGCGCCACCCTCTGCTCGCATGCTGTGGCGCAGGAGGCGTATTCAGTTTGATTCCTTGCTTAAGGTTCTTGATGCTCAGTCTGAACACTGTCCTATGTAATTGAATTTCAGCCACACCCGTCTCCTGCACCTTGCTTCTCTCTGCCCCTCTAACAGTTAATCTTAGCCTTACCTGTGTGTGATTGACAGCCTGTCTACCAATCAAGTCTGGGGCAGGTCCTGGACTTGCTATAAACAGGTTGTCAGCCTTCACATGGTCGCTGGCTATTGAGATTCTGTCTTGTGACTTTGTCCCTGCTAGCTTCTTTTCTGCTATCACCTGTATTCTTATTCCTGACCTCTGGCTTTGACTTTGACTATTCTCTTGGATTGTGATTCTGTACTGCATTGCTCGACTGTTACTGACCCCTTGGCTTGCTGACGTCCCTTTTGTTGTTGTTTGTCCTCTTTGCGTTCTGTGTTGTCACTTATTCAGAGTACGGACCGGCTCCAAGTTGTCGGCTGTCACCTAGGACAGTCAGGTAAGAGTCAGGGCCAGTGGGGGAATTCAACTTTAGGGCTCGCTGTCTTGTTGTTCCCCTCCCCCAGGGTTCTCCAGCAGCACTGGGGAATTGCTCAACTGGCAATTCCCTTGCAATGGGGCTGTGCTGTAGTTCTTACACAAAAGATGGCCAGGAGTGTCAATGTGCAAGTAAAATAGGATCATTGGAGGTCCCACCACTGAGACCCCACCAATCTCAAGAACAGGAATCAGTGCTGCCAAACAATATGAACTATATGTGCTGGTGCAGGTTACTATGGCTACAATAGAAATGCAAACCCAAAAAGTTGCAAATGCATTCTGCAAGCACCAAGAGCATTACTGCTAACACTGACTGTATTTAACAATACTTGAAAATGAGGTTCTTGGTTAAAATTTTGATCGAATTGTATAAGCCCATCTGCCAGCGACAGATGGGACCCTACACTATAATGACTAATTTCTTTTTGGGCCATGACCTCCAATGAATTAAGGGCAAGTGTATCTTACACTTAGCATACACTACTAATAGTCTCCTCTCTCTGGACCAGGACCACTGAATTTATTAAGACTAGTTTTGTGTGTTTGTTGCATTGTACATTTTGGGGGTGTGGCGGACTCATATTTTAGTAGGGTCCCATCTAGGGCTGTGTTCACATCTGCATCGAAGTCTCAATTGGCGATTCCATCGCAGTGTCTGCCTCAGAATTGGCGGGGGATAAAGTCCTGCACGGTGGACTTCTTCCTCCGCTGGTTTCAGTTCAACGACATACACCCGACAGACTCCATTATAAACAATAGGGTCTGTCGGACTCCATATGTAACTGATTTTTTTTTGCAGTCCGCATATCCACAGTTTTGGATTTCCAATGGACCAGAACAACGGTTGGGCAACGCTAGTGTGAACATAGCGTCAAAGAGATCACCTTGTCCTGGCAGATGGACTTGTACAATTTGATCAAAATGCACAAAAACCTAATTTTCATGTATTTTTATATACAGTAGGAATTAGCAGTAATGCTCCTGGTACTAGCAGAGTGCTGGGGCAACTTTTTGCGTGAACTTTTTTTTTTGCAGTGTCTGGAAGAGAAAATCCAACCACTGCTGCGTCTCATTAAAACAATGGAAGGCAAATTTTGGGCAAAATTTGATGCCTCAAAATCAGCTACAAATTCCTCCATGTGAATGGTCCCTGACATTCAATATACGGCTGTATATGGGATTTGGAGCTCCGTATCGGGAGAAACATTCGACTCCTTTAACCACAGCACTTGTCATGTACTTGGTTTCTACTTGACGGTATGGCGCGCTACCCTTGTCATTACGATGCTCTTAATCTAAACCTAATATGTAATATTATTTCTGATATTTGATGATCTGTTCCAGGCCAAGACTATTTTTTCTAACAGAATTACCAGAGTATATTCTATTAAAAGTGTTTAAAATCCCGCTATATAATAGAATGCAATTACAATCACTTGGATGGTTTGGCGGCTTAATTTCATCACAAGCCTTGCGGTACTTGGATTACCGTCCTCATAAATTCTATTTAGCCGTGCATTAAATCAAGGACGTGATGAGATGATTGTGTGTCCATTTTCATTTGGTGATGGAATTAGAGAGAACGCCATGTTCAAGGTGAAAGTGATGTAAGATGGCTCCCCGCTGGGGTGTTACATGGTTAACAAGATTTTCTGATTTGGATGGAACGCTTTTATCTCACAGCCGTTGCTTGTCTTTCAATGAAAACTCACATCCCTTTATGTAAGCTGGGGCATAATGGAAACCGTTATGGCCGAGTTTTATGGGACCAGAACATTGCACCGGAGAGGAGTAATGGATACATAAGTCCCGAACATATCGCACGGAGGCAATGTACCCCCAGCCCTCCAGATAGATAGGATAGTGTCACCAGAACCAGCATATCACCCCAGCCCTCCAGATAGATAGGTTAGTGTCACCGGAACCAGTATATCACCCCAGCCCTGCAGATAGATAGGTTAGTGTCACCAGACCCAGCATATCACCCCAGCCCTGCAGATAGATAGGTTAGTGTCACCAGAACCAGCATATCACCCCAGCCCTGCAGATAGATAGGTTAGTGTCACCAGAACCAGCATATCATCCCAGTCCTGCAGATAGATAGGTTAGTGTCACCAGAACCAGCATATCATCCCAGTCCTGCAGATAGATAGGTTAGTGTCACCAGAACCAGCATATCACCCCAGCCCTGCAGATAGATAGGTTAGTGTCACCAGAACAACATATCACCCCAGCCCTGCAGATAGATAGGTTAGTGACACCAGAACAGCATATCACCCCAGCCCTGCAGATAGATAGGTTAGTGTCACCGGAACCAGTATATCACCCCAGCCCTGCAGATAGATAGGTTAGTGTCACCGGAACCAGTATATCACCCCAGCCCTGCAGATAGATAGGTTAGTGACACCAGATCCAGCATATCACCCCAGCCCTGCAGATAGATAGGTTAGTGTCACCAGAACCAGCATATCACCCCAGCCCTGCAGGTAGATAGGTTAGGGTCACCAGAACCAGCATATCACCCGAGCCCTGCAGATAGATAGGTTAGTGTCACCAGAACCAGCATATCACCCCAGCCCTGCAGATAGATAGGTTAGTGTCACCAAAACCAGCATATCACCCGAGCCCTGCAGATAGATAGGTTAATGTCACCAGAACCAGTATATCACCCCAGCCCTGCAGATAGATAGGTTAGTGTCACCAGACCCAGCATATCACCCCAGCCCTGCAGATAGATAAGTTAGTGTTACTAGAACTCAACATATCTCCCCTGCCTCATAGATAGATAGGTTACGGACATCTGAGTCAAACTGAAAGATTATACTGATTATAAGAGTGTAATGGATTATATGTATGTATGGATTATAATGGTAAGAACTGTAACGGAGCAGCTGATAAGACTTTGAACCTTTTGTTTCCCCTGTCTAGTTAGCGTCAGCCGTACAATGCAGATCTGTGATACATTCCAGCAATATGTTGGCCGACAGAGCATATGCCACATTGCCACCTGTCATACAATAAGAAGGTGGCCTTCAACATACAATAAAAAATCTGTGCGCTCCACTCCATCTGCGCGGATCAGCAGGTGATGTTCTGTACTATATCTGATCTCTGACATCTGTAGTCATTGCACAGACAGGCATATAAACCAATACAGAACTGCGTAATCATTGTATTATGTAGTTATGTAAATATACAGGTTTACTAACCAAAATGTAAAAAAATTCAACAAATCTGAGCATCGTGGTATAGTATAACTGGTATCTCATTTATATAAGTCTCGGCTTCTTCTGAGCTTTGGAGGTCAGTGGGCAGTCCTACTCAATGATTGACAGCTGTCCCTAGATACACGCACAGGAAATGCTATTATTCCGTGATTAGGACTGCCCACTGGATTCCTAAATTCAGAATGATCTTAAATGAATAAAATACAAATTATACTGAAACTTTCCCCATACAACTATATATGAATTTAGAAAAAAAAATATTTTTGCAAATATAAATAAATTAAAAAATTTGTATAAAGGTTTCTTCTTTAGTGGTCTTTTTGATTGGTTGCAGTGGATAAGACAATGAGTGCAGGAACTTTCTATGGTCTCACACTTGATGTCCTTATTGTGTCCGGGTTATCTTGTCATACATGTAGTGTCCCTCCTGATAACCAGCCATGATGTCCTTATTGTGGTCGGGTTATCTTCTCATACATGTAGTGTCCTCCTGATAACCAGCCATGATGTCCTTATTGTGGCCGGGTTATCTTCTCATACATGGTGTGTCCTCCTGATAACCAGCCATGATGTCCTTATTGTGGTCGGGTTATCTTCTCATACATGTAGTGTCCCTCCTGATAACCAGCCATGATGTCCTTATTGTGGTCAGGTTATCTTCTCATACATGTAGTGTCCCCTCCTGATAACCAGCCATGATGTCCTTATTGTGGTCAGGTTATCTTCTCATACATGTAGTGTCCTCCTGATAACCAGCCATGATGTCCTTATTGTGGTCGGGTTATCTTCTCATACATGTAGTGTCCTCCTGATAACCAGCCATGATGTCCTTATTGTGCTCAGGTTATCTTCTCATACATGTAGTGTCCTCCTGATAACCAGCCATGATGTCCTTATTGTGGTCAGGCTATATTCTCATACATGTAGTGTCCTCCTGATAACCAGCCATGATGTCCTTATTGGGGTCAGGTTATCTTCTCATACATGTAGTGTCCTCCTGATAACCAGCCATGATGTCCTTATTGTGGTCAGGTTATCTTCTCATACATGTAGTGTCCTCCTGGTAACCAGCCATGATGTCCTTATTGTGGTCGGGTTATCTTCTCATACATGTAGTGTCTTCCTGATAACCAGCCATGATGTCCTTATTGTGGTCGGGTTATCTTCTCATACATGTAGTGTCTTCCTGATAACCAGCCATGATGTCCTTATTGTGGTCGGGTTATCTTCTCATACATGTAGTGTCCCTCCTGATAACCAGCCATGATGTCCTTATTGTGGTCGGGTTATCTTCTCATACATGTAGTGTCCCTCCTGATAACCAGCCATGATGTCCTTATTGTGGTCGGGTTATCTTCTCATACATGTAGTGTCCTCCTGATAACCCGCTATGATGTCCTCATTGTGGTCGGGTTATCTTCTCATACATGTAGTGTCCCTCCTGATAACTCAACTACAGTATGGATATCATGGCTGGGTTTCTGACAAGTCCTAGACCATAGAAGGTTCCTGCACTTATGATCAAGACAAAAGACCACTATTTACAATTCTGAAAATTCTGCAAAATGTGTAATCACTTGTATTTGAAAAAAGGTTTACTTTTTATTTGTATACAAATTTACATTTATGGTTATGTTCATGAGAATGCCCCTTTAATCTTCATAACATTCTCTCTGCAGACCAGATTTACCAGTTGTGGTGTCCCTGCACAATCTAACATCGTCCAATCAGTACCAGACTGTGCAGGGACATGGCTCATTGACAACAGTAATGTTAACACTTGGTTGTCAATATAAGTTTCCAGGAGGAGTAACAGGGGGACAGCACAACACAGAGCTGTTTTTAAAAAATGCCCAAAAATTGTGACACTTCACATGTACAGTATAGTGTCTCACTGGTATTGAATCGAGACTGTGGGAAGGAAATGAAGACTACCAATGGTCACATCGTTCCACGACTCCATTGTTGGTTGAACCCAGATGAAGGGGTTTAAACGAAACGTTGCAATAATACGATGTCATATATGATGTGACTTCCTGGAATAAAGATTATTAACATGCAGAAAAGTACAGGGAGTGCCGTCCCAATTTCTCTCTACATCTGTAAAATTTTAGTCCAGTAGGGCTTGTATAGAATTGGACATGTGAGACGATGGAGATTAAAGGAAATATACTGTAAGTAATAAAATGAATATTTTTTAAAATTAAGATTATCATAAATGGATCCCCTGGAATATCTCCTTATAGTTATGGATATGCTGTATATTACTTCCTGCAGAGATGTTGCTCCTTACAGCGGCGTTGGATTATTAAGGGGGAGCCTGTTGTCTTTCTCTGACAGTGTAATATTTTATTTTTACACAAATCAGCAAGTGCTAGCCGCCCTGACAAGCATGGAATGGTATGATACAGAATGAAATATAACTCTTTATTCTCCTCCCAGGCTTTGTGGTTTACACAGATAGAAAATCCATTAGTTGAAAGAAGCTGCGGGCAATTTGCGCTCCATGATGATCTGCTCCTGTCAAATACTGAAGGAACATGCTTGCTTGTCAAATATTTTTGCAAGCTCATTAGCAAAAATACAATAGCCATTTGTGCTAGATAAATGATGGCTGTGAATAATGGGCGACTTTAAGGAAGGGGCCACGCGTTTCTACGGTCTGGCAGAATCCATTGTCATTCAATTAAGAACTTGCTTGAAATGTTTCCGCAGATGCTGGATGCAGGGGGTGGCTTAGATGGTGAAGGGGAAAAGACATTTCTGAAGGAATATTCTATGTTATGGATGATCAAGCGCAACATTTTTAGAGGGAGACAACTGAAGAAAATTTCCCAGCATTCTTGTTGAGGCATGCATGTGCTTATGGTTTACTGAATCATATCTACTATAAGAAAATATAGTATAAAGCATACAGGTGCATCTCAATAAATTAGAATATTTTTTAAACGTTCATTTATTTCAATAATTCAGTAATGCAATCCATAATCATCATCATCATCCATGATTGTGTGTCCTACTCAACCAGACTGAGGGACCATTTAGAGGCTTAGGAAACCTTGGCAGGTGACACTGAATTTACAAGACTGAACTTTTCTACAATATTCTAATTTTCTTAGATTTGGGTTTTCATTACCTGTAATCCATAATCAACATTTACAGAAATAAAACACTTGAAATAGAAGACTCTGTGTGTAAAGAATCTAGAAAATATAGGAGGTCACTTTTTTAATTTAATTACTGAAATAAATAAACGATTCAAAGATATTCGAATTTATTGAGATGCACCTGTAGGAAGTGAGAAGATAATAGTGTGGGTGATTGATGGGTTGGGATCCATGGAAGAGAGGGCAGATGTGCAGAGCGCGGACTTTTTCTTTTCCAGTGCTCCGTTGTCCACTGTCAGCGTCTGTTTTGTCTCATGCCAGTGTCTCTGAGGTGACTTTTTTAATTTAATTACTGAAAGAAATAAACGTTTCAAAGATATTCTAATTTATTGAGATGCAGCTGTATTTTTTAGTTTTTTTGGGCTGTATTTGTGTTCTCTAGTATCATCTTCTTTTCAGCAGTGCAGCTGTGTAGTCTGGACCTCCCCCTCTATAAACTCCCCCAAAAGAACAATCTGTCCAAATCTGTATTCTGGAAATCCCTGTATAGAGGCACTCTGAAGCTCCCCCTATAATAGCAGTCTGATAGTATAGTCTGAAGTTCATCCTTATCAACAGACTAATTGAGTAGTCTGGAATGTCTTCTATTGCAGCAATCTGGCTGTGTAGTCTGGACCTCCTACCTATAAGAGCAGGTGGGCTATGCAATCTAGAACACCCCTTGTAGCAGCATTCTTGCTATGTAGTCTGGAGCTCCCACTATAACAGTTGTCTGACTGTGTAGTCTGGACCTCCCTTCATAGCAGCAGTCTAGTTGTGTAGTCTGAACCTCTCCGTATAACAGCAGTCTGACTGTGTAGTCTGGACCTCCCTCTATAGTGACAGTCTGACTGTGTAATCTGGACCTCTCACCTATAACAGCAGTCTGACTGTACAGTCTGAACCTCTCCGTATAACAACAGTCTGACTGTGTAGTCTGGACCTCCCCCTATAACAACAGTCTGACTGTGTAGTCTGGACCTCCCCCTATAACAACAGTCTGACTGTGTAGTCTGGACCTCCCCCTATAACAACAGTCTGACTGTGTAGTCTGGACCTCCCCCTATAACAACAGTCTGACTGTGTAGTCTGGACCTCCCCCTATAACAACAGTCTGACTGTGTAGTCTGAAACTCTCCGTATAACAGCAGTCTGACTGTGTAATCTGGAACTCCCACTCTAACAGCAGTCTGACTGTGTAGTCTGGACCTCCCCCTATAACAACAGTCTGACTGTGTAGTCTGGACCTCCCCCTATAACAACAGTCTGACTGTGTAGTCTGGACTTCCCCCTATAACAACAGTCTGACTGTGTAGTCTGGACCTCCCCCTATAACAACAGTCTGACTGTGTAGTCTGGACCTCCCCCTATAACAACAGTCTGACTGTGTAGTCTGGACCTCCCCCTATAACAACAGTCTGACTGTGTAGTCTGGACCCCCCTATAACAACAGTCTGACTGTGTAGTCTGAACCTCTCCGTATAACAGTAGTCTGACTGTGTAATCTGGAACTCCCACTCTAACAGCAGTCTGACTGTGTAGTCTGGACCTCCCCCTATAACAACAGTCTGACTGTGTAGTCTGGACCTCCCCCTATAACAACAGTCTGACTGTGTAGTCTGGACCTCTCACCTATAACAGCAGTCTGACTGTGTAGTCTGGACCTCCCCCTATAACAACAGTCTGACTGTGTAGTCTGGACCTCCCCCTATAACAGCAGTCTGACTGTGTAGTCTGGACCTCCCCCTATAACAACAGTCTGACTGTGTAGTCTGGACCTCCCCCTATAACAGCAGTCTGGCTGTGTAGTCTGGACCTCCCCCTATAACAGCAGTCTGACTGTGTAGTCTGGACCTCCCCCTAGAACAACAGTCTGACTGTGCAGTCTGGACCTCCTCCTATAACAGCAGTCTGACTGTGTAGTCTGGACCTCCCCCTATAACAACAGTCTGACTGTACAGTCTGGACCTCCCCCTATAACAGCAGTCTGACTGTGCAGTCTGGACCTCCCCCTATAACAGCAGTCTGACTGTGTAGTCTGGACCTCCCCCTATAACAGCAGTCTGACTGTACAGTCTGGACCTCCCCCTATAACAGCAGTCTGACTGTGTAGTCTGGACCTCCCCCTATAACAGCAGTCTGACTGTGCAGTCTGGACCTCCCCCTATAACAGCAGTCTGACTGTTTAGTCTGGACCTCCCCCTATAACAGCAGTCTGGCTGTGCAGTCTGGACCTCCCCCTATAACAACAGTCTGACTGTGTAGTCTGGACCTCCCCCTATAACAACAGTCTGACTGTGTAGTCTGGACCTCCCCCTATAACAACAGTCTGACTGTGTAGTCTGGACCTCCCCCTATAACAACAGTCTGACTGTGTAGTCTGGACCTCCCCCTATAACAACAGTCTGACTGTGTAGTCTGAAACTCTCCGTATAACAGCAGTCTGACTGTGTAATCTGGAACTCCCACTCTAACAGCAGTCTGACTGTGTAGTCTGGACCTCCCCCTATAACAACAGTCTGACTGTGTAGTCTGGACCTCCCCCTATAACAACAGTCTGACTGTGTAGTCTGGACTTCCCCCTATAACAACAGCCTGACTGTGTAGTCTGGACCTCCCCCTATAACAACAGTCTGACTGTGTAGTCTGGACCTCCCCCTATAACAACAGTCTGACTGTGTAGTCTGGACCTCCCCCTATAACAACAGTCTGACTGTGTAGTCTGGACCCCCCTATAACAACAGTCTGACTGTGTAGTCTGAACCTCTCCGTATAACAGTAGTCTGACTGTGTAATCTGGAACTCCCACTCTAACAGCAGTCTGACTGTGTAGTCTGGACCTCCCCCTATAACAACAGTCTGACTGTGTAGTCTGGACCTCCCCCTATAACAACAGTCTGACTGTGTAGTCTGGACCTCTCACCTATAACAGCAGTCTGACTGTGTAGTCTGGACCTCCCCCTATAACAACAGTCTGACTGTGTAGTCTGGACCTCCCCCTATAACAGCAGTCTGGCTGTGTAGTCTGGACCTCCCCCTATAACAGCAGTCTGACTGTGTAGTCTGGACCTCCCCCTATAACAACAGTCTGACTGTGCAGTCTGGACCTCCTCCTATAACAGCAGTCTGACTGTGTAGTCTGGACCTCCCCCTATAACAACAGTCTGACTGTACAGTCTGGACCTCCCCCTATAACAGCAGTCTGACTGTGTAGTCTGGACCTCTCCCTATAACAGCAGTCTGACTGTGCAGTCTGGACCTCCCCCTATAACAGCAGTCTGACTGTGTAGTCTGGACCTCCCCCTATAACAGCAGTCTGACTGTACAGTCTGGACCTCCCCCTATAACAGCAGTCTGACTGTGTAGTCTGGACCTCCCCCTATAACAGCAGTCTGACTGTGCAGTCTGGACCTCCCCCTATAACAGCAGTCTGACTGTTTAGTCTGGACCTCCCCCTATAACAGCAGTCTGGCTGTGCAGTCTGGACCTCCCCCTATAACAACAGTCTGACTGTGTAGTCTGGACCTCCCCCTATAACAACAGTCTGACTGTGTAGTCTGGACCTCCTCTTATAAAATCTGTCTGTCTAGTCTGGAACACCCTCTATAACAGCTTTCTGTCTGTGTACTCTACCAGACATACATCTGGTGCCAGACACTTTACAAAACTTACGGCACCTGATCTTGCTTTATTGTTCTGGAGTCTTCTACCATCTTACATAAGGCAAGATGTCTTAGAAGTTTGTGTACACAGCTTGCTTTGTCAACAAATGAAGTGGATGTGAGGTGAGGGGTAAGGAGCATAAAATATTTGGAGTCTAAAACGCGCAGCTTACTGTATTGGACATGGCAGGAGCGCTCGCTGTGTCTTCTAATTAAAATTTTAGCTTAGTGAACCAGGATGAAGTGTTTACACAGCACGAGTGGGAGGTTAACCCATGGCGGCCGCCGAAAGCTGCAGGACCAATATCAACAGTGAGTCACGAAGCAACCTGTTACGGGGCGATCGCCCACCGCTCAGTGTATGATAAACAAGGACAATATTGATAGAACAGGAAAATCCACACGGATAACTAGAATCCTCAACCACCATCTAGATGGCACTTATCAGGATATTAGACTTTACTAACACATTGTCCAGGCAAGTCTTTATTTATTATAACCAGATAGTGAAATCGATCACTTTTTTCTAATCTGTTTTTATTTTCTGTAGATTTTTTATTCTATTTTTGTAGATTTTTTATTCTATTTTCTATACATGAGTATGGGGGCGGCCATCTTGCCTGAGCCACTCCATTTCTCTCTTAACAGCATTTAATGATATGCTTTACCGCATTGAGGTCTATGGGAGAGTTTTGTGGCTCTGTGCAGTGAGAGTGAGTAGATAATCTGTGACATCATCTATTGTCATTAGTGGATGAAATGATGGGGCAGTGGTGTTATCTATAGAGATGTTATCTGCTGCAAAGAAAACCTCTATCTCTAGGCATGTGTGGGAAAAATTGCTGTAAAGTAAAAATGATAAAAAAAAAAAATAGAAGGATTAATAGTGTATTTTTGTCAGTTAACAAAATTAAGTGAATGAAGAAAAGAGAAATGTAAATCCCATCAATATTTGGTATGACCTTTGCCTTTTGCCTTCCATCAATTCTTCTTGGTAAACTTGCAATCCGGTGGATGGGAAAGTAATTGTTTTCAGCAGTGGCCAAAACAATCAACTGTCTCCTTCTGACAACCTCCTGAGTTGGTGCAGAGCTAAGGGGGCCTGTAGAATAACTGATGGTGGTAGTAGTTTCCCTAAGCACTTCCAGTTGGGGTAATCTTCACCCTCATTGAGTCAGGTGATGGTGGTCAGAAGGGCCTTTGATAGTACATGCAGAAATGACCCAGGAATCAGTGGTTGCTTTTGAACAACAGGTTAACTTTACTGAATATGATGGAATAGCAAACCAAAAATCTTGCAAAATAGGGCACCAGTGCAATTGGAGTTCCATTGGAGGATTGGGATGAGCCACGTCATGGTTCTCCGCCAGATATGCCCAGAATATATCACTAGTGCAACTTCGCTTCTAGTATCTCTCTATATAGAGCTGTAATAGCTAGACTCAGCATGCCCTGACTTCTCCTAAGGGAAACACAGTCATCTGTCTGATGCTCTATCAAACAAACCTATATATCACAGAGCTCAGCTTCTCTCCTCTATCATATACCCTATATATCACAGAGCTCAGCTTCTCTCTTCTATCATATAACCCTATATATCACAGAGCTCAGCTTCTCTCCTCTATCATATAACCAATATATCACAGAGCTCAGCTTCTCTCCTCTATCATATAACCTATATATCACAGAGCTCAGCTTCTCTCCTGTATCATATAACCCTATATATCACAGAGCTCAGCTTCTCTCCCTCTATCATATAACCCTATATATCACAGAGCTCAGCTTCTCTCCTCTATCATATAACCCTATATATCACAGAGCTCAGCTTCTCTCCTCTATCATATAACCTATATATCACAGAGCTCAGCTTCTCTCCTCTATCATATAACCCTATATATCACAGAGCTCAGCTTCTCTCCTCTATCATATAACCCTATATATCAGAGAGCTCAGCTTCTCTCCTCTATCATATAACCTATATATCACAGAGCTCAGCTTCTCTCCTCTATCATATAACGCTATATATCACAGAGCTCAGCTTCTCTCCCTCTATCATATTACCCTATATATCACAGAGCTCAGCTTCTCCTCTATCATATAACCCTATATATCACAGAGCTCAGCTTCTCTCCTCTATCATATAACCCTATATATCACAGAGCTCAGCTTCTCTCCTCTATCATATACCCCTATATATCACAGAGCTCAGCTTCTCTCCTCTATCATATACCCCTATATATCACAGAGCTCAGCTTCTCTCCTCTATCATATAACCCTATATATCACAGAGCTCAGCTTCTCTCCTCTATCATATAACCCTATATATCACAGAGCTCAGCTTCTCTCTTCTATCATATAACCCTATATATCACAGAGGTCAGCTTTTCTCCTCTATCATATAACCCTATATATCACAGAGCTCAGCTTCTCTCTTCTATCATATAACCCTATATATCACAGAGCTCAGCTTCTCTCTTCTATCATATAACCCTATATATCACAGAGCTCAGCTTCTCTCCTCTATCATATAACCCTATATATCACACAGCTCAGCTTCTCTCCTCTATCATATAACCCTATATATCACAGAGCTCAGCTTATCTCCTCTATCATATAACCCTATATATCACAGAGCTCAGCTTCTCTCCTCTATCATATAACCCTATATATCACAGAGATCAGCTTCTCTCCTCTATCATATCCCTATATATCCGAGAGCTCAGCTTCTCTCCTCTATCATATAACCCTATATATCACAGAGCTCAGCTTCTCTCCTCTATCATATAACCCTATATATCACAGAGCTCAGCTTCTCTCCTCTATCATATAACCCTATATATCACACAGCTCAGCTTCTCTTCTCTATCATATAACCCTGTATATCACAGAGCTCAGCTTCTCTCCCTCTCATATAACCCTATAAATCACAGAGCTCAGCTTCTCTCCCTCTATCATATAACCTATATATCACAGAGCTCAGCTTCTCTCCTCTATCATATAACCCTATATATCACAGAGCTCAGCTTATCTCCCTCTATCATATAACCTATATATCACAGAGCTCAGCTTCTCTCCTCTATCATATAACTCTATATATCACAGAGCTCAGCTTCTCTCCCTCTATCATATTACCCTATATATCACAGAGCTCAGCTTCTCTCCTCTATCATATAACCCTATATATCACACAGCTCAGCTTCTCTCCTCTATCATATAACCTATATATCACAGAGCTCAGCTTCTCTCCTCTCTCATATAACCCTATATATCACACAGCTCAGCTTCTCTCCTCTATCATATAACCCTATATATCACACAGCTCAGCTTCTCTCCTCTATCATATAACCTATATATCACACAGCTCAGCTTCTCTCCTCTATCATATAACCCTATATATCACAGTGCTCAGCTTCTCTCCTCTATCATATAACCCTATATATCACAGAGCTCAGCTTCTCTCCTCTATCATATAACCTATATATCACAGTGCTCAGCTTCTCTCCTCTATCATATAACCCTATATATCACAGAGCTCAGCTTATCTCCCTCTATCATATAACCTATATATCACAGAGCTCAGCTTCTCTCCTCTATCATATAACTCTATATATCACAGAGCTCAGCTTCTCTCCCTCTATCATATTAACCTATATATCACAGAGCTCAGCTTCTCTCCTCTATCATATAACCCTATATATCACAGAGCTCAGCTTCTCTCCTCTATCATATACCCTATATATCACAGAGCTCAGCTTCTCTCTTCTATCATATAATCCTATATATCACAGAGCTCAGCTTCTCTCCCTCTATCATATAACCCTATATATCACAGAGCTCAGCTTCTCTCCTCTATCATATAACCAATATATCACAGAGCTCAGCTTCTCTCCTCTATCATATAACCCTATATATCACAGAGCTCAGCTTCACTCCCTCTATCATATAACCCTATATATCACAGAGCTCAGCTTCTCTCCTCTATCATATAACCCTATATATCACAGAGCTCAGCTTCTCTCCTCTATCATATAACCTATATATCACAGAGCTCAGCTTCTCTCCTCTATCATATAACCCTATATATCACAGAGCTCAGCTTCTCTCCTCTATCATATAACCTATATATCACAGAGCTCAGCTTCTCTCCTCTATCATATAACTCTATATATCACAGAGCTCAGCTTCTCTCCCTCTATCATATTACCCTATATATCACAGAGCTCAGCTTCTCCTCTATCATAAAACCCTATATATCACAGAGATCAGCTTCTCTCCTCTATCATATAACCCTATATATCACAGAGCTCAGCTTCTCTCCTCTATCATATAACCCTATATATCACACAGCTCAGCTTCTCTCCTCTATCATATAACCTATATATCACAGAGCTCAGCTTCTCTCCTCTATCATATACCCCTATATATCACAGAGCTCAGCTTCTCTCCTCTATCATATACCCCTATATATCACAGAGCTCAGCTTCTCTCCTCTATCATATAACCCTATATATCACAGAGCTCAGCTTCTCTCCTCTATCATATAACCCTATATATCACAGAGCTCAGCTTCTCTCTTCTATCATATAACCCTATATATCACAGAGGTCAGCTTTTCTCCTCTATCATATAACCCTATATATCACAGAGCTCAGCTTCTCTCTTCTATCATATAACCCTATATATCACAGAGCTCAGCTTCTCTCTTCTATCATATAACCCTATATATCACAGAGCTCAGCTTCTCTCCTCTATCATATAACCCTATATATCACACAGCTCAGCTTCTCTCCTCTATCATATAACCCTATATATCACAGAGCTCAGCTTATCTCCTCTATCATATAACCCTATATATCACAGAGCTCAGCTTCTCTCCTCTATCATATAACCCTATATATCACAGAGCTCAGCTTCTCTCCTCTATCATATCCCTATATATCCGAGAGCTCAGCTTCTCTCCTCTATCATATAACCCTATATATCACAGAGCTCAGCTTCTCTCCTCTATCATATAACCCTATATATCACAGAGCTCAGCTTCTCTCCTCTATCATATAACCCTATATATCACACAGCTCAGCTTCTCTCCTCTATCATATAACCCTGTATATCACAGAGCTCAGCTTCTCTCCCTCTCATATAACCCTATAAATCACAGAGCTCAGCTTCTCTCCCTCTATCATATAACCTATATATCACAGAGCTCAGCTTCTCTCCTCTATCATATAACCCTATATATCACAGAGCTCAGCTTATCTCCCTCTATCATATAACCTATATATCACAGAGCTCAGCTTCTCTCCTCTATCATATAACTCTATATATCACAGAGCTCAGCTTCTCTCCCTCTATCATATTACCCTATATATCACAGAGCTCAGCTTCTCTCCTCTATCATATAACCCTATATATCACACAGCTCAGCTTCTCTCCTCTATCATATAACCTATATATCACAGAGCTCAGCTTCTCTCCTCTCTCATATAACCCTATATATCACACAGCTCAGCTTCTCTCCTCTATCATATAACCCTATATATCACACAGCTCAGCTTCTCTCCTCTATCATATAACCTATATATCACAGAGCTCAGCTTCTCTCCTCTCTCATATAACCCTATATATCACACAGCTCAGCTTCTCTCCTCTATCATATAACCCTATATATCACACAGCTCAGCTTCTCTCCTCTATCATATAACCTATATATCACACAGCTCAGCTTCTCTCCTCTCTCATATAACCCTATATATCACATAGCTCAGCTTCTCTCCTCTATCATATAACCCTATATATCACACAGCTCAGCTTCTCTCCTCTATCATATAACCTATATATCACACAGCTCAGCTTCTCTCCTCTATCATATAACCCTATATATCACAGTGCTCAGCTTCTCTCCTCTATCATATAACCCTATATATCACAGAGCTCAGCTTCTCTCCTCTATCATATAACCTATATATCACAGTGCTCAGCTTCTCTCCTCTATCATATAACCCTATATATCACAGAGCTCAGCTTCTCTCCTATATCATATAACCCTATATATCACAGAGCTCAGCTTCTCTCCTCTATCATATAACCCTATATATCACAGAGATCAGCTTCTCTCCTCTATCATATAACCCTATATATCACAGAGCTCAGCTTCTCTCCTCTATCATATAACCCTACATATCAAACAGCTCAGCTTCTCTCCTCTATCATATAACCCTATATATCACAGAGCTCAGCTTCTCTCCTCTATCATATAACCCTATATATCACACAGCTCAGCTTCTCTCCTCTATCATATAACCCTGTATATCACAGAGCTCAGCTTCTCTCCCTCTCATATAACCCTATAAATCACAGAGCTCAGCTTCTCTCCCTCTATCATATAACCTATATATCACAGAGCTCAGCTTCTCTCCTCTATCATATAACCCTATATATCACAGAGCTCAGCTTATCTCCCTCTATCATATAACCTATATATCACAGAGCTCAGCTTCTCTCCTCTATCATATAACTCTATATATCACAGAGCTCAGCTTCTCTCCCTCTATCATATTACCCTATATATCACAGAGCTCAGCTTCTCTCCTCTATCATATAACCCTATATATCACACAGCTCAGCTTCTCTCCTCTATCATATAACCTATATATCACAGAGCTCAGCTTCTCTCCTCTCTCATATAACCCTATATATCACACAGCTCAGCTTCTCTCCTCTATCATATAACCCTATATATCACACAGCTCAGCTTCTCTCCTCTATCATATAACCTATATATCACAGAGCTCAGCTTCTCTCCTCTCTCATATAACCCTATATATCACACAGCTCAGCTTCTCTCCTCTATCATATAACCCTATATATCACACAGCTCAGCTTCTCTCCTCTATCATATAACCTATATATCACACAGCTCAGCTTCTCTCCTCTCTCATACAACCCTATATATCACACAGCTCAGCTTCTCTCCTCTATCATATAACCCTATATATCACACAGCTCAGCTTCTCTCCTCTATCATATAACCTATATATCACACAGCTCAGCTTCTCTCCTCTATCATATAACCCTATATATCACAGTGCTCAGCTTCTCTCCTCTATCATATAACCCTATATATCACAGAGCTCAGCTTCTCTCCTCTATCATATAACCTAT
The DNA here is from genome assembly GCA_947044405.1 of Leptodactylus fallax. NCBI lineage: Eukaryota > Metazoa > Chordata > Amphibia > Anura > Leptodactylidae > Leptodactylus > Leptodactylus fallax. The sequence continues at coordinate 5,134,598 of CAMRHE010000028.1, read as the reverse complement.
ATATCACAGTGCTCAGCTTCTCTCCTCTATCATATAACCCTATATATCACAGAGCTCAGCTTCTCTCCTATATCATATAACCCTATATATCACAGAGCTCAGCTTCTCTCCTCTATCATATAACCCTATATATCACAGAGATCAGCTTCTCTCCTCTATCATATAACCCTATATATCACAGAGCTCAGCTTCTCTCCTCTATCATATAACCCTACATATCAAACAGCTCAGCTTCTCTCCTCTATCATATAACCCTATATATCACAGAGCTCAGCTTCTCTCCTCTATCATATAACCCTATATATCACAGAGCTCAGCTTCTCTCCCTCTATCATATAACCTATATATCACAGAGCTCAGCTTCTCTCCTCTATCATATAACCCTATATATCACAGAGCTCAGCTTCTCTCCCTCTATCATGTAACCCTATATATCACAGAGCTCAGCTTCTCTCCTCTATCATATAACCCTATATATCACAGAGCTCAGCTTCTCTCCTCTATCATATAACCCTATATATCACAGAGATCAGCTTCTCTCCTCTATCATATAACCCTATATATCACAGAGCTCAGCTTCTCTCCTCGATCATATAACCTATATATCACAGAGCTCAGCTTCTCTCCTCTATCATATAACCCTATATATCACAGAGCTCAGCTTCTCTCCTCTATCATATATCCCTATATATCACAGAACTCAGCTTCTCTCCTCTATCATATAACCCTATATATCACAGAGCTCAGCTTCTCTCCTCTATCATATATCCCTATATATCACAGAGCTCAGCTTCTCTCCTCTATCATATAACCCTATATATCACAGAGCTCAGCTTCTCTCCTCTATCATATCCCTATATATCCGAGAGCTCAGCTTCTCTCCTCTATCATATAACCCTATATATCACAGAGCTCAGCTTCTCTCCTCTATCATATAACCCTATATATCACAGAGCTCAGCTTCTCTCCTCTATCATATAACCCTATATATCACACAGCTCAGCTTCTCTCCTCTATCATATAACCCTGTATATCACAGAGCTCAGCTTCTCTCCCTCTCATATAACCCTATAAATCACAGAGCTCAGCTTCTCTCCCTCTATCATATAACCTATATATCACAGAGCTCAGCTTCTCTCCTCTATCATATAACCCTATATATCACAGAGCTCAGCTTATCTCCCTCTATCATATAACCTATATATCACAGAGCTCAGCTTCTCTCCTCTATCATATAACTCTATATATCACAGAGCTCAGCTTCTCTCCCTCTATCATATTACCCTATATATCACAGAGCTCAGCTTCTCTCCTCTATCATATAACCCTATATATCACACAGCTCAGCTTCTCTCCTCTATCATATAACCTATATATCACAGAGCTCAGCTTCTCTCCTCTCTCATATAACCCTATATATCACACAGCTCAGCTTCTCTCCTCTATCATATAACCCTATATATCACACAGCTCAGCTTCTCTCCTCTATCATATAACCTATATATCACACAGCTCAGCTTCTCTCCTCTATCATATAACCCTATATATCACAGTGCTCAGCTTCTCTCCTCTATCATATAACCCTATATATCACAGAGCTCAGCTTCTCTCCTCTATCATATAACCTATATATCACAGTGCTCAGCTTCTCTCCTCTATCATATAACCCTATATATCACAGAGCTCAGCTTATCTCCCTCTATCATATAACCTATATATCACAGAGCTCAGCTTCTCTCCTCTATCATATAACTCTATATATCACAGAGCTCAGCTTCTCTCCCTCTATCATATTAACCTATATATCACAGAGCTCAGCTTCTCTCCTCTATCATATAACCCTATATATCACAGAGCTCAGCTTCTCTCCTCTATCATATAAACTATATATCACAGTGCTCAGCTTCTCTCCTCTATCATATAACCCTATATATCACAGTGCTCAGCTTCTCTCCTCTATCATATAACCCTATATATCACACAGCTCAGCTTCTCTCCTCTCTCATTCAATCAGTTTTATTAAGATTTTTATAAGGTCAATTACAACATTCAAGAAAGTATTATCGAATAATCTACTGAAGTAGCTGTAAGTCAAAGTAAACATAGAATAAACAGGGTACTAATATGCAGGGAGATATGTTAGTTATCTAAGAGTTGTAGGGTTATTAGGATAAAATAAGGAGCTTTATACAGGTATAAAGCAACAAGAGATGACAGTAATATTAGTTATGATCTTCTAATGGCAGCACAGTCGGGTTTACTGCCGATGCAGATGGGCCTTTAATGTCCACGGAAGCCAATTATTTTGGAATTGGTTGTCCCCAAGAACGCCATGGGAAAGAATTCTCTCATGTTGGTAGGTCAGTTCCACCATGGTCACTAGGTCTCCTCTGGATGGGATGTTAGCAGATTTCCAGTTGCGTAGAAGAGCCAATGACGCTGACAGTAAGGCATGTCCATTCATCACTCTATGTACCGCTGGGAAAGAGTCGATCTGCAGGAATAGTAATGCCAAAGCTGGTGAGGGGGGTATGGAGAATCCCACCAGAGAAGAAATCCACCGAAAGACGTCTTGCCAGTATGGCACCACTTGGGGACATGTCCACAATAAATGGAGTAGAGTTCCTTTCTCGCCACATCCCCTCCTCTCTCCTCTATCATATAACCCTATATATCACAGAGCTCAGCTTCTTTCCTCTAACCCTATATATCAAACAGCTCAGCTTCTCTCCTCTATCATATAACCCTATATATCACAGAGCTCAGCTTCTCTCCTCTCTCATATAACCCTATATATCCGAGAGCTCAGCTTCTCTCCTCTATCATATAACCCTATATATCACAGAGCTCAGCTTCTCTCCTCTATCATATAACCCTATATATCACACAGCTCAGCTTCTCTCCTCTATCATATAACCCTATATATCACAGAGCTCAGCTTCTCTCCTCTATCATATAACCCTATATATCACACAGCTCAGCTTCTCTCCTCTATCATATAACCCTATATATCACAGAGCTCAGCTTCTCTCCTCTATCATATAACCCTACATATCAAACAGCTCAGCTTCTCTCCTCTATCATATAACCCTATATATCACAGAGCTCAGCTTCTCTCCTCTATCATATAACCCTATATATCACAGAGCTCAGCTTCTCTCCCTCTATCATATAACCTATATATCACAGAGCTCAGCTTCTCTCCTCTATCATGTAACCCTATATATCACAGAGCTCAGCTTCTCTCCTCTATCATATAACCCTATATATCACAGAGCTCAGCTTCTCTCCTCTATCATATATCCCTATATATCACAGAGCTCAGCTTCTCTCCTCTATCATATAACCCTATATATCACAGAGCTCAGCTTCTCTCCTCTATCATATATCCCTATATATCACAGAGCTCAGCTTCTCTCCTCTATCATATAACCCTATATATCACAGAGCTCAGCTTCTCTCCTCTATCATATAACCCTATATATCACAGAGCTCAGCTTCTCTCCTCTATCATATAACCCTATATATCACAGAGCTCAGCTTCTCTCCTCTATCATATAACCCTATATATCACAGAGCTCAGCTCCTCTCCCTATGTCATATCTTGTTCTCAGACGGGGCAGCCGGAGTCACCTGACATGGTCACTTTGAGGGCATTCCTTGCATTAAGTAACTAGTAAAACACTTCCATAACTAATCTTGTAGATACTGAAGATAATACTGAATGACATTTATTGTAACTTAAATATGTTGAGTCAAAGTAAAGTAAAGTTGGTATTGCTTATTGTTAATATGGCAGCTCCAGCAGTTCTGACAGCCATGATGTTCAAAGGAAGTGAAGTGCTGATGTGGAGCTGAGAATGCTTGCACTGCAGAATACACTGTGATGTCTAGCAGAGCATCAGATAATTGATCAGACTTGCTCTAGACCTCGGGGCTCTTGTCAGTAAAATTATCTGGCACATGAGAGCACAATAAATGGAAGTGCATGACGGCTAAAATAAGAGAACCGTGCACACAACTAATGATGGGCGGATGAATGGAAACTGTTTTTACACATACAGATGGGAATCTTTATCTTCTGCCCACACTAGAAACCAAGTGTCACAGTGTACTGCCTGAAATAATATGAAGGGCTGAGAGATGATGGAACATGCTCATAGTCATTGACTCTCATGGGTATGTGCACCTTTCAATATCTTCTGACATGTTATTGAGATGGTCAAAAATGCTACTGGTGATGGTCCATGAAATGAGATCCCCGTAAGACATTCCCTGCCCTGCAGAACACCGTGACCCTATGAAATATATGTGATCATTGTCCACATCATTTAGAATTTTCCATGAGTGAACTTGACAGAGAATTACTATCCAGTTGATCCTTTACACGTCAATAACTGGTGGAGGGTCTTCACCTATGGAACCCCTTCCTCCATCAATAATATCATTGGAAAGGTTTTAAGGAGCCTCTTCCTTAAAGGTTCTTAAATGGGTTGGCCTATCTGGATAACCCCATTCTATATGATCTATTATGGCCTTTGCAAGTCATGTCAAGACTACACCATGAGTCAGTGTTGATTCAATGGGCACAGGTCAAATATGTGTATAGGCCGGGGGTGACACCACTTTGACCTCACACCATTCACTAGAACAGGGTTCAGTGTCCTCCATTACAACTAACTGTACAACCACAGTGAAAGGATCAATGGTCATGTATTGCTCCTCCATTCAAAGTCTATGGGGCAACCTGAAAGCAAAAGAGCGCAGCCTTGAATGGCTTCCATCAGACCATAGATATGAAGGAAGTGGCAGTGTCCATGCATGGCCACTGCTCCATTCGATCTCCTCCATACTAAGATAGTGCCTTGAGGTAGAATTCAGGGTGTCTTTGGTGTTAGGTGTGAATGAAGGCACAGTAGACAGGATGGTTGTTGAAACAGAGATACTCGCAGCTCAGTTTACTTAGCAAAATTCATCCGGTTACAAAACAACATGAAGGCACAATTCACACACTGCGGCAGGTTCCACATATACAGTATAGCACATTGCGCAGAAAGATAGGTGTAGTTATGGCTCTTCTCCCTTTCCTCAGTCCTCTTAACCTTTCCACCATGGCAATCTGGGGCGAACCCTGGGACCTACATTAGACCAATTATTCCAACCATTCTAGTGGAAATGCAAAACACATTTTGCCCATAGACACCTGTGTTTCCGCACTGGTTTAACAGTGGAGATGCTCAGTTTAAAGGAAGTATAGGAAAGCTTGGTTCTGTGAGCGAGTCTGATAATATAAGACTGCCTGTTACCCTATCTGCAACTAACTAGCCTGAAAATCTGAGAGTGTTCAATATACAGGATAGGTCGTGTATAAGGCCTGACACTCTGCCATCATAAATGGAAAAACAGAATGGATGCAAAACAGATGCACAACAGCCAATAAAGAATGGACATTCACAGGCATTAGATCCGTCAAAAATGGCACTTTTGCGTGAATAAGGCCTTAATGTCTTAAGCTTCAATTAACCACATCAATTTGCATGCCGCTCGTCTTCCTGTATTTCAGCATTACATCCTGACTGTAAGGGAATTGCCAGTTGAGCAATTCCCCAGTGCTGCTGCAGAACCCTGGGGGGAGGGGCACAACAAGACAGTGAGCCCTAAAGCTGAACCCTCCACTGTCCCTGGATAACTTGCCCGATCTGTCCTAGGCGACAGCCAGCAACTGGTCGACAGTCCCTCCTTATAATAAGTGATAACACAGAATGCAGACAGGACGAACAAACAACAAAGGGAGATCAGCCAGCCAAGGGGTCGGTAACAATCGAGCAATGCAGTACAAAATCACAATCCAAGAGAAAAGTCAAAGGTAAGCCAGTGGTCAGGAAATAAGAAGAGCAGGTAACAAAGAGCAAGGAGTATAGCCAGTACACGCAATGCAATAACCAGCGCCAATGTGAATGTGAGCAAACAATAACTAGGAAGAAAGAACCCGCCCCAGACTTGATAGCAGGATAGGCTGTCAATCACAAAGGTAAGGCTAAAATTAACTACTAGTGGAGCAGAGAAAACCAAGGTAAAGGAGATGGGTGTGGTGAAAAATCAATTAAGGAGGTGAGGAATAGGACTGTGTTCAGACAATACAGGAAAAACCCAAAGGAAAGAATCACAGCCGGACCCGCCTCCTACGTCGCAGCATGCGGCCGGATGGCGCAAAAGTTCGAACAGGTGCGGACATAACACTGACACTTTATTAAACAGGCAGATTCCTATTTAATAACATAATACATATGTAATTGTCACGTACGAACCTTCCTAGCACGTGACGTGGCTGCGGCTGTCAGGGGTTAATTCACTCCACTCACTCAATCTTGCACTCATACTTCACTAAGGCTGCAAATAGAGAGTAAATTGCAACCCAACACAGTCCACACACCCCAAATACATGACACCACCACTACTAAATTTGGTCTGGGCTCAGCAGAAACATTACTCACATATATACACATCTCTCTGACATATAAAACGCACTTTAGAAAGGTAATGGGTTCAAAGAGCAACATAAAGTACCATTAAATTTAATGATTTAATACCCAAGGGGTTCAGTGCTTATACAGTCATATGAAAAAGTTTGGGCACCCCTATTAATCTTAATCATTTTTAGTTCTAAATATTTGGGTGTTTGCAACAGCCATTTCAATTTGATATATCTAATAACTGATGGACACAGTAATATTTCAGGATTGAAATGAGGTTTATTGTACTAACAGAAAATGTGCAATATGCATTAAACCAAAATTTGACCGGTGCAAAAATTTGGGTACCCTTATCATTTTATTGATTTGAATACTCCTAACTACTTTTTACTGACTTACTGAAGCACAAAATTGGTTTTGTAACCTCACTGAGCTTTGAACTTCATAGCCAGGTGTATCCAATCATGAGAAAAGGTATTTAAGGTGGCCAATTGCAAGTTGTTCTCCTATTTGAATCTCCTCTGAAGAGTGGCATCATGGGCTGCTCAAAACAACTCTCAAATGATCTGAAAACAAAGATTGTTCAACATAGTTTTTCAGGGGAAGGATACAAAAAGTTGTCTCAGAGATTTAACCTGTCAGTTTCCACTGTGAGGAACATAGTAAGGAAATGGAAGACCACAGGGACAGTTCTTGTTAAGCCCAGAAGTGGCAGGCCAAGAAAAATATCAGAATGGTGAGAACAGTCAAGGACAATCCACAGACCACCTCCAAAGAGCTGCAGCATCATCTTGCTGCAGATGGTGTCACTGTGCATCGGTCAACAATACAGCACACTTTGCACAAGGAGAAGCTGTATGGGAGAGTGATGCGAAAGAAGCCGTTTCTGAAAGCACGCCACAAACAGAGTCGCCTGAGGTATGCAAAAGCACATTTGGACAAGCCAGCTTCATTTTGGAAGAAGGTCCTGTGAACTGATGAAACAAAGATTGAGTTGTTTGGTCATACAAAAAGGCGTTATGCATAGTGTCAAAAAAACACAGCATTCCAAGAAAAACACTTGCTACCCACTGTAAAATTTGGTGGAGGTTCCATCATGCTTTGGGGCTGTGTGGCCAATGCCGGCACCGGGAATCTTGTTAAAGTTGAGGGTCGCATGGATTCAACTCAGTATCAGCAGATTCTTGAGAATAACGTACAAGAATCAGTGACGAATTTGAAGTTACGCCGGGGATGGATATTTCAGCAAGACAATGATCCAAAACACAGCTCCAAATCTACTCAGGCATTCATGCAGAGGAACAATTACAATGTTCTGGAATGGCCATCCCAGTCCCCAGACCTGAATATCATTGAACATCTGTGGGATAATTTGAAGCGGGCTGTCCATGCTCGGCGACCATCAAACTTAACTGAACTGGAATTGTTTTGTAAAGAGGAATGGTGAAAAATACCTTCATCCAGGATCCAGGAACTGATTAAAAGCTACAGGAAGCAACTAGAGGCTGTTATTTTTGCAAAAGGAGGATCTACTAAATATTAATGTCACTTTTCTGTTGAGGTGCCCATACTTTTGCACCGGTCAAATTTTGGTTTAATGCATATTACACATTTTCTGTTAGCACAATAAACCTCATTTCAATCCTGAAATATTACTGTGTCCATCAGTTATTAGATATATCAAATTGAAATGGCTGTTGCAAACACCCAAATATTTAGAACTAAAAATGATTAAGATTAATAGGGGTGCCCAAACTTTTTCATATGACTGCATATAAAGCAGACAAATAAAAGATGGCAAGACAAGCAAAACAGTTTTTAAAATAAAAGGAGAAAAAAATGAAAACCTAGTAACTTAGAGTCCTTTTGTTTCCATGGAACTTATAGAAGAAAAATCGCAGGTACTCAGTTTGTTCACTGGTTTGCAAGGTGTGACAAAGTTCCAAAGCATTCACAGTTTTTTGTAATGGCTTCTGAAGACTGTGAAGACACACCTGCTGCCAGGGTGCCCCCTCCTTCCCCTTTCTTCATCTTGCAAAGCTGGGAAATGAACTTTTCCATCTGTCCGTGGGAAAGATTAATACCCTACAATTGACTCACTGTCCCTGTCCAGTCACAAACCCCCCCTCCCCCCGCCCTCCAATGCCTGGCTAACTTTTGTTAAGGACAACTAGTTGTAGAGCAATAAACCTGGCTTGGCAGGATATCTGGTCTTGTGATTTTTGTGTTTTTTAGATAAAATGTGGCAAAGTGTAGACTGTTGTATTTGTCTCATTTTGCATTCAGGACGGACCAACTTCCTATTAGCAAATCATTAGGTTCTTTAATGAGACTGGTCCCAAAACCCCAAAAAACATTTAGTGCTAGCGGAGACTAGATAGGGCTGAGACAGATAACAAATAAAGATATTCACATCCATCCATCTTCGGCTTAACTGCTGATCTATAGCAACACTTCTAAAACTTCTGCTTCTTTGTCCTATTCCTTTTAGACTTTGTACCAGGTTTCTAAAACATGCCTGCTTTCAACCTTTAACAGCACCTCTCATGTTCACAGATTATGTCTATAACTGAAACTTTCCATCCAAAGCAGCATCGCTTCATGGGCTGTGTCAAGTACAACAACCTAATAAGCTTTCTTGTTGAAACAGTGCCCCTCTTGTCCGTGGACTGTGTGCAGTATTGCAGGATAAATTGTTTATTTTTAATTGAAAAAGTGCCACTTTTGTACATGCGCTGTGTCTTTTATTGCAGTTTAACCACATTCATATAGACAATACCAGGTATTACCCATGGACAAGAGTGGCGCTGCCTTAGAAATGCACAACTCTCCAATTCTTAGTATGAATCAGCCCCACAGATTGATATGTTGGGGTCACCAGAACTAACATATCACCCCAGCCCTGCAGATAGACTGGTCATTCTCACCAAAACCAGCATATTACCCCAGATCTGGTGACACTAACCTATCTATCTGCAGGGCTGGGGTGATATGCTGGTTCTGGTGACACTAACCTATCTATCTGCAGGACTGGGGTGATATGCTGGTTCTGGTGACACTAACCTATCTATCTGCAGGGCTGAGATGATATGCTGGTTCTGGTGACACTAACCTATCTATCTGCAGGGCTGGGGTGATATGCTGGTTCTGGTGACACTAACCTTCTATCTGCAGGGTTGGGGTGATATGCCGGTTCTGGTGACACTAACCTATCTATCTGCAGGGCTGGGATGATATGCTGGTTCTGGTGACACTAACCTATCTATCTGCAGGGCTGGGATTATTTGCTGGTTCAGGTAACAATAACCTATCTATCTGCAGGGCTGAGGTGATATGCTGTTTCGGGTGACACTAACCTATCTATCTGCAGGGCTGGGGTGATATGCTGGTTCTGGTGACACTAACCTATCTATCTGCAGGGCTGGGATGATATGCTGGTTCTGGTGACACTAACCTATCTATCTGCAGGGCTGGGGTGATATGCTGGTTCTGGTCACACTAACCTATCTATCTGCAGGGCTGAGGTGATATGTAGGTTCTGGTGACACTAACCTATCTATCTGCAGGGCTGGGGTGATATGCTGGTTCTGGTGACACTAACCTATCTATCTGCAGGGCTGGGGTGATATGCTGGTTCTGGTGACACTAACCTATCTATCTGCAGGGCTGGGGTGATATGCTGGTTCTGGTGACACTAACTATCTGCAGGGCTGGGGTGATATGCTGGTTCTGTTGACACTAACCTATCTATCTGCAGGGCTGGGGTGATATGCTGGTTCTGGTGACACTAACCTATCTATCTGCAGGGCTGGGGTGATATGCTGGTTCTGGTGACACTAACCTATCTATCTGCAGGGCTGGGGTGATATGCTGGTTCTGGTGACACTAACCTATCTATCTGCAGGGCTGGGGTGATATGCTGGTTCTGTTGACACTAACCTATCTATCTGCAGGGCTGGGGTGATATGCTGGTTCTGGTGACACTAACCTATCTATCTGCAGGGCTGGGGTGATATGCTGGTTCTGGTGACACTAACCTATCTATCTGCAGGGCTGGGGTGATATGCTGGTTCTGGTGACACTAACCTATCTATCTGCAGGGCTGAGGTGATATGTAGGTTCTGGTGACACTAACCTATCTATCTGCAGGGCTGGGGTGATATGCTGGTTCTGGTGACACTAACCTATCTATCTGCAGGGCTGGGGTGATATGCTGGTTCTGGTGACACTAACCTATCTATCTGCAGGGCTGGGATTATTTGCTGGTTCAGGTAACACTAACCTATCTATCTGCAGGGCTGAGGTGATATGCTGGTTCGGGTGACACTAACCTATCTATCTGCAGGGCTGGGGTGATATGCTGGTTCTGGTGACACTAACCTATCTATCTGCAGGGCTGAGGTGATATGTAGGTTCTGGTGACACTAACCTATCTATCTGCAGGGCTGGGATTATTTGCTGGTTCAGGTAACACTAACCTATCTATCTGCAGGGCTGAGGTGATATGCTGGTTCGGGTGACACTAACCTATCTATCTGCAGGGCTGGGGTGATATGCTGGTTCTGGTGACACTAACCTATCTATCTGCAGGGCTGGGATGATATGCTGGTTCTGGTGACACTAACCTATCTATCTGCAGGGCTGGGGTGATATGCTGGTTCTGGTGACACACTCCCTTTAATTCCAAGTCACTGATCTGGGACCTTACAATGTATCTCTATTCGCTTCCAGTCCTCTGTATCTCAGTGTAACTTTCCTTAATGGCCGTCTATGGGATTAATGACTCATCTGCGTTACATTCGCCACTGTAACAATTAAAGACGACAAGTTCTGTTTCACCTCATTTCCCTCGCTGTAAAGTCCATTGTTTCCAATACTTCAGTGAAACGTTGAAACATTCTTGTCAAGATTTCCTTCCCTTTGCTTTTCATGTGTATACCACGCTGTCAAGAAAAATCAGATAATCCTCATATAAAGAATGACCTTTAGTTAGTTCTGTAACAGTTTAAGCCTCGCGTTGAATCTCATGAATTTCTGTGGATATAAAACGTCAGTCAGCCGCTTCAGTCCTGTCAGTCCTCCGGATAATAACACAAAGTAAGCAGCATACATACTTTATAGTGGAGACTTCTATCGGCGCAGGTAATAAATAATGCAACCCTAGAAAAACAGGGGACAAGAGTTGTTTAACTCTTGCGGCCATCCTGGAAAAGTAGAAATCTAAGATGTCATCTGGGTAATATAGGTATATATTATACACTGTTTTCTATCATGGGTGCTCCAAAGTCAATCTTCACCTAAGGGTCAGTACAGTAAGTTTGTATCAGTCACACTGCAGGATACAGAGCTCCAAATCCCCTGCATAGATGTAAATGTGTTGGGCATTTAGGTAATTTTAAGGTATTCTCATCTACCGAATAGGGGATGGCTATTAGTTTGGTAGAGCCCAGCTACTAGGACCTCCAATGATCACAAGAACAGGGGTCCCCTGTATGAATGGAGCAGCTGCTCATTGATGCATGGCTGCTACATTCACCTTTATGGAACAGAATAGGTCAGGTTAGGTCATCAGTATGGGATTGGTTGGGATCCGATACCTGGACCCCTCACCGATCAGCTCTGCAGTGCTGCAGTTCCCAGTGCCACTGCTACAGTGTAAAGACAAGAAGCTGTATAAAGTATACGGACTTATATTGTGCAGTTTTTAACAGTTTTCCCCTTGGCATGCGTTATCTGTAGTTTGCAGTTCTCCCTGAACAGAGGGGTGGAGACTGGCTGTCATATACTGCATACAGTATGTAGAGAAGAATCTGCTCTATAACAGTCTCTCACTCACAAACTGCCCCATTCAGGACATATATAGAGAATTACTGACATGCACTGATGTGAGTAAGTTGCTCTGCCTATAAGAGAAAGCTCTAGGGTCAGACTAAAAGCAGTCTATTATGTATTATCTCCCTCCCCTCTCCATAGACTTCTATAGATTCATCTTAGTCCTGTGACCTGGTGGTGAAAGGTCTTTTTTAGCAGCAGTTGGAGGACCCAAGGTTAGAGATCACTTTCTTGAGTATATGTAGCTGACTCTTGGTTGTGATCAGCACTTGGACAGTTCCTTCCTCTATTGCAATGTTTTTGACCATTGATTTACTATCCCTGACCATAGTCTGGTATAACAGGGACATCTGGTTCTGTAAACTGTTTACTGTGCTTTATGGCCTCTGTGTGCCTGTCAGCGGACAGCTTTATCGGTGGGGCTCATCTGCTCCTTTTATGTTATGCCAGCTATGTTACTAGACAATATTTGCTTGCCAAGATTTCTCTTTGTTTCCTTTTATAGCATTCTGAGACGTGTAATACTATTTGCATAATCCCCATGTCACAGATCAGGACACGACTTTGTAGCTACCGGAGTTATCATAAAAATACAATAAATTTATGGGTTTCAATTAATATTAAAGGGGTTGTACAAGATTAGAAAAACATAGCAGGTTTCTTCCAAAAGCAGTGCCACACTTGTGTACAGGTTGAGTGGGGTATTGCAGCTCAGCCCTTTTCACTCAAAGGGGTTATTACACAAAAATGATTTATTCCATAGGATAGAGGATAAAATGCAGATCGGTGATCCTGAGAACGGAGGGGGGTTATACCCTTGTGAATGAAGCAGCAGTGGAAGAAGATGTACCCCGTTCCATTCATTAAAATGAGAGCATGCTGTACCTTGGCTATTTCTGGCGCTACCATTGAAATGCTACATTCACAACAGAAGTATAACACCCCCGTTCTTAGGATTCCCAGATGGCGGCGGGAACAACCTCCCTGCCCAGTTCTGCCAAAAACTGTCTGTACCGAAAAGAAGGCAAAGGGCAAAGGTCACACCAAATATTGATGGGATTTACATTTCTCTTTTCTTCATTCAGATTAAGCTCTATATAAGGGTTGTGCATTATATGGGACATTATATGATTCCATCATCAAGGATGTGAGGTCATACAAGGGTGTCTGACCAGCGAGATCATGTGACGTGACATCATTAAATCACATAAGAAAGGTAAACAGAACAGGCAGGGTCAGGCAGAGCAGAATTACTGAACTAATAGATCTTGCACTTTTTTTCCTTCTGCTTATAAAAGCATTGAATCAGAGCAGTGAACGTCTTATATTTCTTGTTCCCCATGGTAGAACTTCCACTTTTAATTAGAATTATTATTCAGAGCCTTCAAAATATGCAAATATGAGGACAAAAATAAAATTATCATCAGCAATAAAGCCATGAGATAAAAACTTGGCAGCAGAGCCAATGACCCATGGCACGCGCTCTGTGACCCTCTAATAACATTCAACTCCCAATACATAGTGTTTGCAAGGTTAGTTTTATCTCTCGGATGCTCCTCCTGGATTTCTATGTAATATTTGCACAATGAAATTCTGAATAGAGTGAATTATTGTCTTTGAAGCTATCAAGGACTAGAGAAAGTTTACAGCAAGTTCAAAAAGTGCAGGAATAGTCAATAAGTATATTTTATAAAGCACACGCAGGGACTAGTGGAGTATAACAGGGATATTTTTATTGCTCCAGTGCATCTAAAATGAAGCAACTTTGCAAATGTATTTGAATTAAAATTTCCTCCTGTTTTATATCTGCAGCTCCTATACAGATTGATGTGTCTCCATGGTAACAGACTACAAATAAACCCTGTGTAGTCTGGTTCTGTAGTCTGACTTCCTGTCACTTGTCTCCTACTTCCTGCATACATACAGTAACTACGGGGTTTCAGGTTCTGGTTGCACTTGTGACCAGCCCTTGTGCCAGGCTGTGCTAAGAGGACCCCTTGACACACTAATGCTACACCAATACTAGCATACCTGTCTGCCATGTTATAAAAGTTGCCTTATAGATATATGTATGCAGGATAGATAGATAGACAAACACACATTTTTTTTTTTTGGGCGGGGGGGACAAAAATATATCTTACGGTAGTGATGGCGAACCTTTTAGAGACCGAGTGCCCAAACTACAACCCAAAACCCATTAATTTATCGCAAAGTGCCAACACGGCAATTTAACCTTAATAAAGTGCAGATACACAATTGCGCACAGTTACAGACCCACAAAATACGATCGTGTGAATGGGGCTTTACAGAGCTTTCAAAGATACAAAACAACTTTGTACTGAAAGGTAGTAGTTTGCATTTGGTACTTCTGAACAATTAATGTTCACTATTTACATCGCGCAGGATCTGTTTTATAGTGACCGTGCAATGTTATTACAGCCTGTAATAATATCACTTGTCTGCTATAAAACAGATACTGTGTGATATAAATAAAGAGGGGCCCCCACACAGTACAATCTGCTCCACAGTGGCCCCCAAACAGTACAATGTGCTCCACAGTGGTCCCCAGACAGTACAACCTGCTCCACAGTGCCCCCCACATAGTACAATCTGTTCCACAGTATCCCCTACACAGTATAATGTGCTCCACAGTGGCCCCCAAATAATACAATGTGCTCCACAGTGGCCCCCATGCAGTACAACCTGTTCCACAGTAGCCCCCACATAGTACAATATGTTCCACAGTGGCCCCCACACAGTATAATATGCTCCACAGTATCACCTACACAGTATAATGTGCTCCACAGTAACCCCCACACAGTATAATATACTGCACAGTGGCCCCCACACAGTATAATATTAACCACAGTGGCCTACACTGACAGTTTTCAACACCTGAAAGAAGCACTCGCTCGCCGAAGGATCTGGAACAGCTGTCCCAGATTCCCAGTTAGCGAGTGATCCAGGAGCCTGCCTGGAGTGACAGCGCATGTGCCCAAAGAGAGGGCTCTGAGAGCCCCCTCTGGCACATGTGCCATAGGTTTGCCACCATGGTCTTAGGGCTTACAAGAAGTTAGCAAGAATACATTAGAAGTGTCAGATTAAAGAAATGGTGCATCAGACTACAATTTGTAATCTGTTACCATGGTGATAAATGTATAGAACAGACATTTTTTGTTAAGACCATTTGCAACCTTTTCTTTTTTTGCTTTATTTTAGATGAACTGGAGCAAAAATGGTTACAAGGGTGCAAAAAGTCGTGAGCAGTCTAGAAACAAAAATATCATTTATTAACCTGCTCCTGCTTCATGCATTATCCATGTCCTCATCCATGGGACATCATGTGTTAACATTAAAAAAACTATATACAACATAACAACTTCTTGTATCCCTAATGGGTTAAAGGCAACCAGTAGTCCTGTTCCCATTGCCCATCCTACTCCCTAGCTTCAGGACATGTACAGTACTCTACTTACGTACACACTGGTATTTTTGGCTTCTATGTGTAAAATGGTACGAAATCTTGCCCATGGGCTATGTCTGATACTGCGGCTCACCGCTATTCGCCCATCCAACCCCCCAGTCCACATTTAGCTCTGCCTACTAACAGTTGGGTGACTATGAACTTAATAGGATATACTATATATCTTGCTAAAAAAAAAGTTCCATCGCATCACAAGTCAGTCTTCATTATTTTCCTTTCTGGGAAGTTAATTCCCTGTTCTCAGATAATAAAAAAAAAGTTTCCAGAACTGATGACATGTTAAAGAATTGCGATGGCCGGACAAGGTGCTATAAATCAGGTGCTGTAGTCTACCTCTTGTCTAATGATGGTAAAAGTCAGACAGATGTGATAGATCTAGGTGCTGACTGTCCCGAGCCGTAGTCTCACCTTACATGTTTCTCTCTGCTAAATAGATTAAATGTCTCCCAAAGAGACAGAAAATGGGATCACATATCCTTGAACTTTAGACATGAGCCTTCATCCAGGACAATTGAAGCTTGTTATAAACCTTGCAATATGATTTAATGACTTACAAGGGAACTGTAAAGTTTAGAGGCTTGGCCGGGGCTTTGTATTTTCAATGCCTGACCTTGGATGAAGGAAATCTCCATGTACATAATTCATACCCCATACAACCTAAGTCAGACTTGCAGCTATAAACAGCTAATCTTAAAGTGGAAATAACTTTGGAACATTGGTCCAAAATATAAACTAAGACTTGGATAAACCTTGTGCCTCGATCACAAAGCTTCTCTGCAGACCTTGAACTTTAATGGGCCAAGTTTTCATGGGCTATTGACTGAATGCTCCCCGATTTGTGTCGAAATGAGGTCTCTTGGGCCCACCAGATAAAATGATTCTGGGGCCCACCCTCCATCAACACCTAGGACAAAGACTTTAGCAGCCTTCACATTTGGAGGTCTTCTGCTGAACCATTATTTTGTTAAAGCCTAGGCCCACTGGAAAATCTTCTAGGACTTTGGTAGGCCAGTCCAATACTACTCCCCACCACAGGCAGGTTTGGCTTGGCCATGCATGCCTATGTTCTTATCCTTCCTGAGAACAAAAGGATTGGACATGTTTAAATCTCTGTGCCCATTCCTTTTCTTCTCCAACATCTGCCAATAGTGGAGTGTCGGCCAACAGTCATCTAACGGGGGTTTGGCCAAGAGTCATCTAATGTGTATAAACAGCTATGGTTGAAGACAATATATCGATGAGAACTGATACCATCTAGGAATTTTGTATGAAGTCGACCCTCCTGTGCCTTTTGACATAAGGTATGGGTGCAATGAATGTGTACATTACATAATTCCTTCCTTATGGGCGTAACTACTAGAGTATTAGACATAGCAGGGTGCCCAACTCCAACAAAGCAGTGAGGAGTGAACGGGGGCACAAATACAATACAGACCACTTGGAGATCAAGAAAAGTAGACTGAGTAGATAACCATCAGGACTATGGTAGGCCAAACCACCGATTCCGGCTCCTCTATGTCTCCACAATCCAACCCTAACACTTACTGTGACTCCGAAGCCTCCATAAATAGCTGACAGCCATAGTCAGACCGAAGCGTTTGGCAAGTAGTTGAGTAAGTCCTCGGAACACGTAAAATATTCCAAATAATTTTGACGTTTTTAAAAATATCTAAAGAAAAGACTAAGCGATAACTCATGAATATGGGCAAATGTCCACACACAATTGTATAACGTTTAAAAATAGTCCAGAAGGAACTCACCTTATACAAAGCCCTAACATTAAGTCATGTGTAATTCAATAGATTAAGGAACTGGAAGGAATTCAGCAAACTGTGAAGTGACCCGGGGTCGGCTCAAGTCCAAACCGAGACAAATTATTTAGCTTTGAAATGTATTCATTTTGATGTTCTCCCCGGAAGACGTATCCATGACCTGGAGTTCAGATGGATGACACAATTAAACAAAAACTGAACAATCATCCAATAGATACAACCGGCCGGGTAAGTAAATGAGAGGTTCACCCACCATGGAGCAGACAGAGCTGTGAAGCCTGGTAATTGGCATCACTCGGCTCAAAAGTCGCAGATTTACAATTATTATTCTTGAAAAATGTTGTATAATGGCTGCAAAACTGCAAATAATGAGACACCACATGTCAGGATAAAGGAAAGGTGGCCAGGAAGTCTCTATCTATTTACTTGAACATAATTCTAAGGATCAAGGTGTCTTCTCTCTATAACTGTGCTGAGTGGGCGGGCTCTTCCTGGCAGAGGGTGTGAGAGCTGCGCTGTGAGCCCTGACCAATCAGTTGTCTTCATTATCACACATGCAGAGCCACAGAGATTGCACATCCTCCCCTCCAGGTAAAGTGGGTTTACTCTGCATTCTGTCATTCCTCTGTTACTCCTCCTGAAAATGTATAAATAAATTGACAACTGGGCGCTACCATTACCCTTGTCAATAGGGTGTGTTCCTACAGCAGTGACTGGAGAATGTTAGAGTATGTAGAGACACACCTAATAAAACAGATATATCAGAAAAGCTGTCAGGTTCTATTTAAGTGTGCTACAGATTTCCCATGTGTTGGTCAACAATAAAGGCTGCAGGCAAGGGGTGCATGTTGAGGACAAACAACCAGGCATCATCTGGATATTTTTACTGAATACAATGAGACTTAACGGGAAAGTTTTTAAGAATTTTTGGTGATGTTTTTGATTTTCTATGTTATCTATATTTAAAAAATGATGATGTATATGTATGTATGGTGTATGATGTATATGTATATATGGTGTATATGTATGTATGATGTAAGTGATGTATATGATGTATGATGTATATGTATGTTTGATGTATATGATGTATATGTATGTATGATGTATATGATGTTGGGTATATGATATACTGTATATGTATATATGGTGTATATGTATGTCTGATGTAAGTGATGTATATGTATGGTGTATATGTATGTATGATGTATATGTATGTATGATGTGTGATGTAAGTGATGTATGGTTTATATGTATGTATGATGTATACATATGTATGATGTGTGATGTATGATGCATATGTATGTATGATGTATATGATGTATGGTGTATATGATGTATGGTGTATATGTATGTACGATGTATTATGTATGTATGATGTGTGATGTATGGTATATATGTATGTATGATGTATATGATGTATGGTGTATATGTATGTACGATGTATATGTATGTACGATGTATATATGATGTAAGTGATGTATGAGGCATATACAGTATATGTATGATGTATGTGATGTATGGTATATATGTATACACAATGTATATGTACTGTATGTATGATGTGTGATGTATGGTGTATATGTATGTATGATGTAAGTGATCTATAGTGTATATTTATGTATGATGTGTACTTTGTATAGTTTTATACACTTGTGGTGTCATATTCAGTCTTCCTCTACTTGTGTAATGTAAGGGATATTTTCAGAGGACAATTGCTGAGAACAAGCTGTTCTACATGTCCTGGTAAGATGGTAATGAAGTATTGTATTTCTGCTGCCTGCTGTGGATGATAATAAGGATTGCTGGGTCCAGAGCTGTATGGGGCCCGGGGCTATGATATCCAGAACTGGTGATGGGAGTCTATACTGACAGAACACCGTCTTATAAACAGGAGTCACGCCCGGTAATAATAATAATAATAATAATAATAATAATAATAATAATAGTCCTTTAATAGTCCCACAATGGGGAAATTCAGTGTGTTACAGCAGCAAAGATAAGCAGATACAAATACAAATACAACATGTACAGGAATGTTCCAAGGTGAGAGGCATTACATTAATAGCCGACAGACAGATAGGACGCAGCAGAGGAGGGGGGGGGGATTTAACAGGCAGAGAGATATTTCAGTTCTCTGTGTGTAATGATCTCCGCTTAGGTCGGTGTTGGTTGTACAGCCTAACTGCGGTGGGGAGGAAAGACTTCCGATAGCGCTCCTTCTCACACCTAGGGTGGAGCAGTCGGTCACTGACAGTACTGCTCAGCGCGATCACAGTCTCATGCATGGGATGGGACTTCTTCTTCTGCATGGAGCTCACCACGGACAGTATCCTTCTGTCACCCACCACCTGCACTGGGTCCAGTGGGCTCCCCAGGACAGAGCTGGCCCTTCTAATCAGCTTGTCAAGTTTATTTCTGTCCCTGGTTGATATACTGCTCCCCCAGCAGGCCACTCCAAAGAAGATGGCTGATGCCACTACCGAGTTGAAGAAAGTCCTAAGAAGTGCCCCCCGGATTCCAAAGGCTCTCAGCTTCCTAAGCAGGTAGAGCCTGCTGTGGCCCTTCCTGTACAGGGCCTCCATATGATCTGCCCAGTCCAGCTTATTATTAAGGAGCAAACCCAGGTACTTATAGGTGTTCACAATCTCGATGCCCGTCCCCAGGATGTCCACTGGTTTAGGAGGGCTTCTGCCTTTACGGAAGTCCACCACCATCTCCTTGGTCTTCCCCGCGTTAATCTTCAGGTGGTTCCGGTGGCACCAGTCGGTATAGCTTGCAGATAACCCACATTCACAATGAGGTTGGAGATACTATAAGGCTATGGTCACACCATCAGAAGCTCCCGTTGAAGGTTCCCACATACTTGAAGAGTCTACAGTGTTCGGCTAATTCTGACACTCTACCCTATCCTTTAGTCCCAGAAAACCAGTTATCCCTATGGATAGGGGATAACTTTCAGATCATTGGAGGTCTGAATGCTGATTTGGGGAAAAGGGGACATTCACCCCTATTCTGAATGGAGCAGCAGTTGGGAAGTTTTAACCCTTCCTGTTCAGACATTTGTGGCATATCTTATCGCTTCTAATGGTAAACCCCTTTAAGGCTGAATTTCCATCATAGATATTCAGCTACATGTTTTTGGCCACTCCTGTAACCTCAGCGGATCTCCTGCGGTTTTTGGCCTTGCATCATAAAGCTTCTAACTCTCCTCATAAACTGACACGCAGCGGGTTACTTTGCTCTGCAGACTTTCGTTGCATCATGTGCATAAGATCTGGTGAAATCTCATCCACTACGATACCGTACAACATGGTGGGTCAGCTGGCGGCGAGTTCATGGCTGCTAACCTGCTGCGTGTACGTCCTGTGTGATCACTGCCCTAGGCAGAGCTTCATTCTCCACATTCTGTTCTATGCTTAGATTTTTGTTTTGTAGTTTTTTTTATCACTTTTAGAACTTTTGATGATGTTTTTGACTGTTTTATAAATAAAAAAAGTTTGTAAAATGTTACAAAAACATTAACAAAGGAAAGGAAACAAGAGCTTTATAAGATCTGAGGTTCACATAATGTTCTCCTATCGATTTACAGGGCAAGGAAAAATCAGTTCTCAGAAAAACAATTTACAATAAACTGCACAGCCGACCGGCCGCCATAATGGCCTGGTGTAAGTTTAGCCGACAGACAAGTTTTCTTTGTTTCCGTGTTACAATTAACCTGCAATACAGCAGAGATCCCGGAGGTGTCCACTGAGAGCCTCCGTGTGCAGCCTCCAAGTACTTTACATTCCCATCGCATCGTAAGTGGCCGGGAAGCGAGTTATATTGACCACAAACAAGATTAGTCCATTGCCAGCCCCGGTGGATGGATGTATCAGAGTCAATGTCTCCGTCGTGTTTACTGAACACATCATTACATTAAGAAATTACATTTACAGATTGAGATGCCAAGAGTGTCAACAGCAATATATCATCTTACATTGGAAAGCATAATATTCCGGAAAGGAGCGAATGTGCATTAAAGTGTGCGGCTTCTTAAAGGGTGCGACCAGTTATCTCTGAGGGGGAGGCTGTCATTTTGCAAAATCCAGATGAAGGCACAAGAGATCTGTGTCTGTATAGTGTAGGTGCCCATCTGAATGAGGTCGTCTTGTCGGGGCAGATGGGTTCCACAATTTGATCAAAGCAAACACTTAGAACCTCGCATTTATATTCACAGATTATGACTATAGAGGTGATGCAGAATTCATTTTGTCCAGGAATTGGAGTAACCCACTAGGAGGTCTGGGAGGTGTAAAATAAAAAGATAAAGCATATCCCGTGCTTTGTTGTCCACCATGGGTATCCCTTCGGTCTCACAGCAGTGTCTGAGTGGTCTCATTGGTCATTGAGGAGGATCCGATGACATCACTAACATAAGTCAACCGTTCCTTGCCAGCAGCCTCTGAGCTCTGAGGCTCCTGATTGGTCTCAGTGTTTGGGGGAGAGGCCGAAGACTTCTGTCATCCAGGCACTGGTGCAAGACCAAATAGACACCTGCAGTGGAGCGCCAGGGACAGGTGAATATGTTTTATTTTATTTTACACCTCCTTCGGCCTCCTGCTGGGTTGCTCCAATTCCTGGACAATCCCTCTAATGTTTGCATATGTCATAGCGCCCTCTGCAGATGCTGCTGCATTTCTTGTATTTATTGTATTTCAGCCATAGCAGTGTGCACCTATCTAGATTTATTTTACTATGGAGGTGATGTCTGATTTTTTGTCTTTTTGCATTGTGCATGTGGGGGATGCTGCTTCCTCCATATTGGACTTGCACCCCTTCCATCTGCCCAAGACTAATTTAATTAGAATATGGTATATCTGGATCCTACTTGCCCTGAGTTCCCTTAGTAGGCCTAGACCTGGGCACAAGAGAATTATCATTACCAATTATGCAATAGCGTTTTTTAAAAATAAGGAACTTTTGGAGCTTTTTACTTGTTTTTTTATTTTTTCTTAAACATTATTAACTTTATTTTTAGTCCTCATAGAAAATGTCTACTATTCTGATCAGGGATATAATATACTGCTATACTTATGTATTCCAGAGTAATATGGCGGTCAGTGTTAAACTGACTGATAGGCTTCATGACAAACCTGGGGGTTGTTGTTAGGCTCCTGACTGTCTTAGCTATTGTTTAGAGATGGGCGAACCTCTCACCTCTTTTGGGATTCCTTGCCACGTCCTTTGCTCTCTCTCGGCCTCCTTGGTGACATCATTCACCTGCATGACATCACAAAGAGAGCGTCAGACGTTACGAGGAGGCCCAAAAAAGGTGAGTATAAATGTTTTTTTTTTATTTTTTACACCTCCCCTGAGCCTCCACCTGTTACACTCTGGGGTCTGAAGAGACCCCTGAGTATAATAAATTACCGCAATGCATATCGCAGCAGTCATTTTAGTTCATTGGAGACAAATCTCCATCTGTTCTGTTTTGTTAAAAAAAATGAACAATTTGGAATATTCAGGACGAACCCAGCTCGGAATGCCCATTTCTACTGTTGATCGAGCCTTGGGATTGCAGCACAGGTCAGAAACCCTTTCCCACTGCCTATATACTTTGATGCCGTGGTCTGCATTGACTGCTACATCTAAGACATTGACCGGCCCAGACTGGAGAAATCATGTGCTAAGAGATGGAGATTTGATACAAAGTATACAGTGCTGGCCAAAAGTATTGGCACCCCTGCAATTCTGTCAGATAATACTCAATTTCTTCCAGAAAATGATTGCAATCACAAATGCTTTGGTAATAATATCTTCATTTAATTTGTCTTCAATGGAAAACCACAAAAAGAATTGTCAAAAAGCCAAATTGGATATAATTCCACACCAAACATAAAAAAGGGGGGTGGACAAAAGTATTGGCACCCTTTGAAAAATCATGTGATGCTTCTCTAATTTGTGTAATTAACAGCACCTGTTACTTACCTGTGGCACATAACAGGTGGTGGCAATAACTAAATCACACGTGCAGCCAGTTGAAATGGATTAAAGTTGACTCAACCTCTGTCCTGTGTCCTTGTGTGTACCACATTGAGCATGGAGAAAAGAAAGAAGACCAAAGAACTGTCTGAGGACTTGAGAAGCAAAATTGTGAGGAAGCATGAGCAATCTCAAGGCTACAAGTCCATCTCCAAAGACCTGAATGTTCCTGTGTCTACCGTGCGCAGTGTCATCAAGAAGTTTAAAGCCCATGGCACTGTGGCTAACCTCCCTAGATGTGGACGGAAAAGAAAAATTGATGAGAGATTTCAACGAAAGCTTGTGCTGATGGTGGCTAAAGAACCTCGACTAACATCCAAACAAGTTCTAGCTGCCCTGCAGTCCGAGGGTACAACAGTGTCAACCCGTACTATCCGTCGGCGTCTGAATGAAAAGGGACTCTATGGTAGGATACCCAGGAAGACCCCACTTCTGACCCAGAGACATAAAAAAGCCAGGCTGGAGTTTGCCAAAACTTACCTGAGAAAGCCAAAAACTTTTTGGAAGAATGTTCTCTGGTCAGATGAGACAAAAGTAGAGCTTTTTGGGAAAAGGCATCAACATAGAGTTTACAGGAAAAAAAAAGAGGCCTTCAAAGAAAAGAACACGGTCCCTACATTCAAACATGGCGGAGGTTCCCTGATGTTTTGGGGTTGCTTTGCTGCCTCTGGCACTGGACTGCTTGACCGTGTGCATGGCATTATGAAGTCTGAAGACTACCAACAAATTTTGCAGCATAATGTAGGGCCCAGTGTGAGAAAGCTGGGTCTCCCTCAGAGGTCATGGGTCTTCCAGCAGGACAATGACCCAAAACACACTTCAAAAAGCACTAGAAAATGGTTTGAGAGAAAGCACTGGAGACTTCTAAAGTGGCCAGCAATGAGTCCAGACTTGAATCCCATAGAACACCTGTGGAGAGATCTCAAAATGGCAGATTGGAGAAGGCGCCCTTCACATCTCAGGGACCTGGAGAAATTTGCCAAAGAAGAATGGTCTAAAATTCCAGCAGAGCATTGTAAGAAACTCATTGATGGTTACCGGAAGCGGTTGTTTGCAGTTATTTTGTCTAAAGGTTGTGCTACCAAGTATTAGGCTGAGGGTGCCAATACTTTTGTCCGGCCCATTTTTGGAGTTTTGTGTAAAATGATCAATGATTTGACTTTTTTTTTCATTCTCTTTTGTGTTTTTTCATTGCAAGCAAAATAAATGAAGATATTATTACCAAAGCATTTGTGATTGCAATCATTTTCTGGAAGAAATGGAGTATTATCTGACAGAATTGCAGGGGTGCCAATACTTTTGGCCAGCACTGTAGATAGACTTGGAAATTCAAATTCCACAAAAGTAAGATATGTTATGTTCCATAACCATTCGTGACATGGATGACTGGTGACTACGCGGTCCTCAGGTGAAGGTGAGAACCATTGTCTATCTATTTCGCAGCTATTCATTGATTTCCAGATGCTTGTCATTTAGTCTTGCACACCGTCCCTGATAGCGGTGAGCGGTAGGGATATAATGAGGCGTCGGAAGATTTCGTTATATGGATGAGCGAATACCTGACAACACGGGCACTAGATGTAGACGTCGCTCACAGACGCCTCAGGCATTCGCTTCACTTATTATTAATGTTATGTTAATATTATAAAATCAATGCTTTATAATACCGAATATGTCACATCTATAGGGGGTTGTCATCACATATTCTTCGGGATGGTTAGATCTCATGTCAAATTAGAAGACGTAATAAAAATATTTAACATTATACGGGGGGATTTCTATTATATATTCTGCATTGTGTCCTCCATAATGTCTGTTGTGCTTCCTTATGAAAAATGGCTGCTCCTAAATATTCCTTAGGGACTTTGTCCCTATCTTGATCTTTTAGAAAACATGACTTGCAATATGGCAGGATCTAGCTTCCTCTACGTGATACCAATGGATGGATTTATTACATAATCTCCATAGAATATTTTAGAATTGTCTGATAGGGGGTTATACCTCTAAAAATAAAATGGTTCCATGACCTCTGTTTTGCAATCCTGATGCTCCAGATGAAGGATGGATATAGCAAGCCATGCATGACTGACATAGATACAGCAGACATGACCAGCTCACCCCATTCTCTAATATTTGCAGCTACCTTGGATTGCAAAACAGTTCAGGTGACCCCATTCTCCTGCTAGGAGGAAGTGCAACAATGGGAAACCTATTTATTAGATATGTATGATTATGCCATGAATGTAAGATTGAAATGGTCCAATTGTTGACATATGACATAGTCTGGTGGGTCAGTCAATGCTGGACTGACCCACCAGACTACCAGAAGATCCTCTGGTGGGCCCAGGCTCTAACACAGTAAGCATATAGCAGAAGACACCCAAATTTGAAGGTTACTGTGATCTATTTCCTATGGGTTGTTGGAGGGCGGGCCCCCAAAATCATCTCATCTGGTGGGCCCAAGGAATCTCAGTCCAATAACAACTGAGACTGGAGATAACCCTGAGAATGAGCATTAACCCATTAGATGCTGCAGTCAATAGAGACCATGGCATCTGAGTGGTTAGACAGAGGGAGCGGTCTACCTGTATCATACCATCACTGGATCGCTCATAACTGCTAGGTTGGTGAAGGACACGAACCCCTGACACCCCATTCAATCATCAGAATTGGGTCCCTTGTCCCCCCTACCCCCATAGTAAGACCTCTAGTCCCAAAAAGTTGAATAGAGTTTCTACATGACAATCTAGCTGCTCTTGCGGGGGAAAATGGGGTCCCTCTTTCTGGTAAGTGGTGGGGGGTTCCAGTGATCGGACTCCCATGGATTTAGCACCAATCCAGTGGATATAATAACTTACAAGAATACCCCTTTAAAGAGGACTTTTCACCACCTCCAACTCCTTTATTAGCCACCACTCCACTGATTCTGGTGCAGTTGTAATTTTTTCTGTAGCCCCCACCATTCCTGAGTAATCAGTTTTTTTAGTTTCAACATCCAATATGCTAATTAGGCTCTCTACTGTCCTGTGCTGGAGCAGAAATTCGGAGACCACCCACCTGGCAGTATGGATCCTAATTAGCATATTGGGTGCTGAAATTAATAGCACCAATTGCTCAGGGATGGTAGGGGCTAGAGAAAAAATTCCAACTGCTCCGGAATCAGTGGAGCGGAGCCTATTGAAGGTCCTCTTTAAAACACAAGGCATTTATGTTGCTGAATTCCTGGCATTTACCTTGACAGCATCCTTGGGTTAGTTCATTATAAGTCTACTCCTGCCTATGCCATAAGTCTATTTGGCTTTTATTATGCTACAATAAACTGTAATATTAGGTTTCTTCGGTACATTGCTGTGTCAGTACCCGGCGTTCTGCAATTTCATGTAATTGGCGGAGTAGTCATGCTTTCATTACATAACTGTGCATCTTTATAAATAGCCTATATATTGTATATATGACGGCACTATTCAGCTGCTTCATTTAGTCAATAGCCCAAGGCCATTATCTAATGCAGCCTCTCCATTAGAGAACATCTCAAGGTGTGGAATATCTATAAAACCTTCAATCCAGACACTTGTATGCAAAGCACAACTTGCCAATCAATTAAACAATACAGACTCGGCGATAAACTGGGATTTGCTGCCGCTCTGTAGTCTCAATTTCAAGCTACATCTGTTCAGGAGATGCAGTAATAAAAGTCACTTTATTAGAAAAGCAATGTGGGATTTACAGCACGGATTTGTTTTCTGTGACCTACTGTCTACTTTGCCACCAGGGTTGTTAGCTTAGGCTGCACATCAAAGATATTATTGCCCCCGCGCGTTGTTCGCTGTGTATAGGGAATCCGATGTTATGTTATTTTCACAGCGAATAAAAAAAAGTAGGGGAAAAGAAGAACTTTTGTGTCTTGAAGCTGGAAGAATCGAGAATTCATCATCCTTCAGCAGTTGTTAAGGGATAAGGAAGGAACCGCGGTGGAAAGAAGTTGTATTTTGATTCTAGGTCTATAATTTAGCAATGGCCATCTTGTCAGCCAAAGCAATATTCACATGTGAGAATCCTATAAATCAACCAGAAAATGTACAGTCTCATGAATGTGATAGTTCCGAGTACACAGCAAGGTCATTTGTAATATAAGGGTCAAAAGGCAATGAAGCATGAGTTGTCTCATCTCTCTTCACCATGGTCAACCTTTAAGACCACTACACAGAAACTGCAATTTTAGCAAACAAGGGAGAAGAGGGTAATATGGCCCTTCACTACCAAAGACCATGCTTGTCAATGATAGGAAAGAGGGTAACATGACTTCTCTACCAAAGACCATTCTCGCCGAAGCCTGAGAGAAGAGGGTAACATGGGCCATTTCTACCAATGACTTTCCTCTCCAATGACTGGAAGAAGAGGGTAACATGGCCCATCTCTATCAAAGACCCTCCTCTTCAATGCCTGAGAGAAGAGGGTAACACGGCCCATTTCTACCAATGACTTTCCTCTCAAATGACTTTAGAAGAGAGTAACATTGGCCCTTCTTTACCAAAGACCATCCTCGCCAATGTCTGATAGAAGAGGGTAACATGGCCCTTCTCTATCAAAGACCATCCTCTCCAGTGACTGGGAGAAGAGGGTAACAAGGTCCATTTCTACCAATGACTTT
This sequence comes from Leptodactylus fallax, assembly GCA_947044405.1. Taxonomy (NCBI): domain Eukaryota; kingdom Metazoa; phylum Chordata; class Amphibia; order Anura; family Leptodactylidae; genus Leptodactylus; species Leptodactylus fallax. The sequence continues at coordinate 5,106,365 of CAMRHE010000028.1, read as the reverse complement.
CCTCTCCAATGACTGGAAGAAGAGGGTAACATGGCCCATCTCTATCAAAGACCCTCCTCTTCAATGCCTGAGAGAAGAGGGTAACACGGCCCATTTCTACCAATGACTTTCCTCTCAAATGACTTTAGAAGAGTTACATTGGCCCTTCTTTACCAAAGACCATCCTCGCCAATGTCAGAGAGAAGAGGGTAACATGGTCCTTCTCTATCAAAGACCATCCTCTCCAATGACTTGGAGAAGAGGGTAACAAAGTCCATTTCTACCAATGACTTTCCTCTCCAATGACTGGAAGAAGAGGGTAACATGGCCCTTCTTCACCAAAGACCATCATCTCCAATGCCTGAGCGAAGAGGGTAACATGGCCCATCTCTATCAAGGACGCTCTGCTCCAATGACTGGGAGAAGAGGGTAACATGGCCATTCTCTACCAATGACCCTCCTAACCTCTGACTGGGAGAATAAGGTAACATGGCCCTTCTCTACCAAAGATGCTCCTAAAAAACTACTAATTCACTAACTAAATTTTTCTCCCCCCGCCACATAAATCTGTGGAGAAAAGGCAATATTAGCATGCTGTATTTTTAAAAAACTCTGGATTTTTCTAAATTTTCACTGTGGATATGAGCTTAACATAAATCTCATTAACTTTTCTGGGCCTGAGATGGTAAAACACGGTGTTTTTTTATGCCTCATTTCCACAAAACGGAGCATTTCCACAATATGTAGCCTCATCCTTTGCTTAGTTTTTGCCAAAGGTGAGTCCGCAGCAGAATGTCTGAGCTGGACATTTTGCAGCGGACCGGACATGTGGGACTAAGCCTAAAAGAGTTTGTAGTATTGCTTCACTTACACCTTGGACATTCTAGTGCTGCATCGGTAAACGCGTCTGGTTTGTGAATTGATATAATCTGAACAATGCTCCAGTGAATAAAGCAAACCTTGCAGATTATGAAGGGAGCAGGTGGACTAAATGGTGTAATGAGAGGGCAGGGTCCTCAATAAATTACACAGTTTAAGCGCTAATGCCGCCTCCAGACATGTAAAGAAGTGCAATATATCATGGCGTCACCTTCCACTAATGAACACAAGACCTTTTCGTGGTCCTGCTCACTGCTTGGGCAACTGAGTCTTTGCGATTTACCAGAATCAATAGACATGATCAGAGGTTACCCACTGCCAGGTCAGATGATTTATTCTCACTTTTGTTTCAATTGATTTTCTATGCTTTATCTTTTTAGAAGATTAAAATAGCTCCAAAAATAAAAAAAAAATCAATGCACTTACCGTGCCAAGGTATTCAGAGATAGTAAAGGATTGATTCTCACATAAAACCTCTTTAATCTGGAACAAGAAGATCTTGACTTCCTGCTAATGTGACATTCCACAGAAATAGTGCCAATGTTATAGCAGGAGGGAACTGAAGACCATCCAAAAATATAATATTGGAGAGTCCAATCGGCGGAGAGTTTGCATAGCTTTAAAGGGGACCTACATACAGAGGGTTGGGAACCTAAACCCTGGTCGCTGCAAGTTCAATGGTCCCAAACAACTGGACAGATTCCCTGCAAAGTCAATGTCCAATTTACAAAACTCAATTTCCTACACCCTGGTAAGAAATTCTGGGTTATTAGAGCCTTACCTCCACCTCCAGGATCTTTATCTCTTGGCCAGAGTGGATAATGGCTGCAAAGTTCTAGTTCTGGAGGACCTGACCTGTCCTGATTTACACAGACAGCCTGATGACTTGAATGGACAATGAGTAATACTTAATTTGTCCTGTGGTGGCGCTGCAGGGAAGCTGAACACTTGCCATATATGTCCACAAAAAATCACTGGTGGTCCCAGCGGTTTGAACACGTTGTGATTTGTCTATTGTTAAGGGATCCTTCTAACAAACCTAACTCTAAAGGAATTGTCCATGGTTAGTATTATTTTTGTATTGGACATAAGTATCCCTGCTGAGTATTTGTTTTAGTGATATCTGAATAGAGCACAACTTCAGGGGAGAACATACTAATGGTATATGTGCAACAAGTGCAGGTGCACAGGCAGGTGTGTAACAAATAACCATGGGGCCCCTCTCTATCATGACCAGGTTCACAATTAGAAAATTGTACAATTATTGTGGTCTCCTTTACACACAGGGATAATACACACAGTGATGTCCCAGTACAGGGATAATACACACAGTGATGTCACAGTACAGGGATAATACACACAGTGATGTCACAGTACAGGGATAATACACACAGTGATGTCACAGTGCAGGGATAATACACACAGTGATGTCACACTACAGAGATAATATACACAGTGATGTCACAGTACAGAGATAATACACACAGTGATGTCACAGTACAGGGATAATACACACAGTGATGTCACAGTACAGGGATAATTCACACAGTGATGTCACAGTACAGGATAATACACACAGTGATGTCACAGTACAGGGATAATATACACAGTGATGTCACAGTACAGGGATAATACACACAGTGATGTCACAGTACAGGGATAATACACACAGTGATGTCACAGTACAGGGATAATATACACAGTGATGTCACAGTACAGGGATAATACACACAGTTATGTCACAGTACAGTTACAATGTAAACAGTGATGTCACAATACAGAGATAATACACACAGTGATGTCACAGTACAAGATAATATACACAGTGATGTCACAGTACAGAGACAACGCACACAGTGATGTCACAGTACAAGATAATATACACAGTGATGTCACAGTACAGGGATAATACACACAGTGATGTCACAGTACAAGATAATATACACAGTGATGTCACAGTACAGAGACAACGCACACAGTGATGTCACAGTACAGAGACAACGCACACAGTTATATCACAGTACAAGATAATATACACAGTGATGTCACAGTACAGGGATAATACACACAGTGATGTCACAGTACAGTTACAATGTAAACAGTGATGTCACAGTACAGGGATAATACACACAGTGATGTCACAGTACAGGGATAATACACACAGTGATGTCACAGTACAGGGATAATACACACAGTGATGTCACAGTACAGAGATAATACACACAGTGATATCACAGTACAGGGATAATACACATAGTGATGTCACAGTACAGGGATAATACACACAGTGATGTCACAGTACAGGGATAATACACACAGTTATGTCACTGTACAGAAAAAAATACGCACAGTGATGTCACAGTACAGGGATAATAAAAAGTGATGTCACAGTAAAGGGATAATACACACAGTGAAGTCACAGTACAGGGATAATACGCACAGTGATGTCACAGTACAGGGATAATAAAAAGTGATGTCACAGTACAGAGATAATTTACACACTGATGTCACATTACAGGGATAATACACACAAATACAGTAATGCCACTGTACTGGGATAATACACACAGTGATGTCACAGTACAGAGATAATACACACAAAAAGATGACTGTGACATCACAGCATATGTAGAAAGTAATGGTAATGATGTCTCATGCAGGTATTATGATGTTCATTTTAAGTAATGGAGATGCAGTCAGTTTTCCAGATCCCATATCATCCATAGTTATCACTATTTGCACCCTAGGTCCCTTAGTTGTCGGGTCCCATAGCAGCTGTTTTTTCTACTACTCTGGTAGTTACACCCATGTGTACAAGAACTATCAGGAGGGGAGCACTGTCACTCTTACAACAGCTTCCTACCATCTATTAGATTGTATGTAACAGAATGATGTAATGGATTTCATGGCTCACAATATAAATATATACCCTGCTTTACGATGAGATCCAGGGGGCCGGATAGTGTCCATGTACATAGGCCCGCTGCTTTCTTCATCTGCTCCTGGTGAGGTTACTCATAAAAATTCTATTAGACACAAATTTGGCTGTTTGTACCTTATAATTTAGGATGAGGGTGAGAGTTGAAGAGCGTTTCTGACTAAGGTCAGAGGTCGGCAAGTAAGGGGGCAAGTTATTAATAAGGGCACATTATATAAACTAATAGGTCGCACACAGAGCGTCTAATCTCCTCTGATTTCCCCCTCTTGCGCTGAGCATAATTTCCCACATATCACGGGTCTGCTTACAACCCTATTATCACACGTTTTCCATTTTTCACAAGACTTCCTTACTCTTACATTACTCTACGGCGGTAATTAGCACTCCGCACATCACATCTGACGCTCTCATTTGCAAGCTCACACTGAGGAATATTTTCTGCAGACACATAAAATGCATAATTTTGAATATATTGAATTTATTTTCAGATGCACAATATGGTTATTAATAAGTAGTGACTAATACAGTGAGATCATTGGTGATCCAGGCAGGAGAAACGATAGTAAAACAGAAAAATCATTTTCAGAATTTATTGTGCTTGATCGGTATGGCGGCAGCTGCACGAAAAATTATTTAAGAATTTTTGGAATTAAAGGAGTCGTCACATGAAGATAAACCCAGTCATGTGCTCTATTAGGTCATACGGACATTACAGAGAGGGGTTCAGAATTAGAGACGAGTGTACCAGTTCATAACAAGCCAGTCTCATTATGAATTTATCAAAAATTTTGAGTTTTTCCATACCCTGAAATATTTGGGGTTCACCATCCATGAATCACTATTATAGTCTGGGGTCTCTTCAGGCCCAGGGGAGGTGCGGAGACATAATAAACACTGATACTCACCTTCCCCCTCCTTTCATGAGGTGCTTTCTCGTCGTCTTTGGTCATTTTCCGGCTTCCTGTATGATATCACAGGGGGCCCCAATGGACCGCTGAGACCCAATCACAAGCTGTGATGATTCCACTTAAATATGGCTAAAACTCAGAGATGTATTTTGATCTCTGGGTATAGGATCTCCCTTTCTACCTGCATTTATTCATAATGTGCGCAGCTATATCCCTGGAACAATAGGGCTTTGTATCCATCCCAGCAGGGCTCCATTGTATTCCTACACAGTCCTGGCTGATCAAAGAAACATGCATTGTCCAGCCTGCACTGGTTGATCAGATATGGCTGATAACATTGTATCATTCCACTTGGTCTCAGCTCTTTGCAAAGAATTTGGACTTGAGTGCATGATTCAATCAGACTTGCTGCCGCCGATGACCTCATTCTGGGAGGTGGCATAAAGGGTATATAAGATGAGGTAAGAGGCAATGGGAGGAGATTCTGTTGGGACTACAAGAGAACACCATGAGGAGATTTTTGTGATGAGACTACTGGACTAATGCTGAGAGACTGTGATGAGAGCATGCAGCCTGGAATATACTGTGATGCCACATGCTAGGAGTTAATGCTGAGAAAGCCTCCACTGGTGATCTCACACATACCAGAGCATGTGTGAGGGTTGGACTACAGAACCACATCAAGGAGATGTGTGGTAAAGTAACTATTTCACCTTTATCCCTTTTATTTTATTTGTATTGTATCTTGTAACTAGTAACTGTTAATGCTTGCATATATCTGCATATCTGTTCTGAAATGTATATGTTAGATGTTAATACCGACCCATTTAGGGGTTAATAAATATATAAAATTTAGAAAGCTTGTCTTGTATTTATCTGGTGAACCCGACATTCACTGGCGGTGAGTGTGGTTTTTATATGAAAGAAGACTCAGGTGGGGCCACAGCGGTGTTGGCGCACTAAGGATCTTTCACACAAGCCTCTGCTGTACTCCATGCCTGTGATGTCACCCAAGAGGCTGGAAGAGGTTGTAAGACAACTGAAGAGGACCTCTTCGGTCCAATATTGGGTTCTTCAGACCCCAGAATACAATAATCCGGTTCAGACTGCACTTGTTCAAAACAAATCAGGCAGCAAACCTTGAGAATATTTACGAAGTGAATCTCTATAGGTTCATCCATCTCTACCCAGAAATCTATGACCTCTGTCAGACTCTAGTCTAAACTTGTCAACTTTGTTGACTGAGATCTGGGAGACTCAGTGAAATTTTTTTACATGACCATGACCCCTTTTATTAATTCTCAGCCCTTTGTGGGGGTGTCATGCCTCTTTTTTGTGACGTGACTGGCATATAAGGTGTCCATGTCACATATAGTATGACCAGGGGCACAGCAGAACAGGAGCATTCTGCCAGGCCTGGGAGATTGACCCATTCTTCTGGGATGCCGAGAGGTCACCCCTTTTTGCCGGAGCCTCACGGACATTTCAGAAGTGTTGGCAAGTATGCCCTAGTCATCCATGTATTATGTAGACTCCATGTTATACTATATCTCTCCTACAGTGGCGCTGCCTGACCACAGCTTGCTCAATCAAAATCAGCTGATCATTAGATTTGATCCAAAAATGTTGATGTCATTATCCCTATCATCTGATTGGCTGCAAAATGTATCATCACTGTCACATGATTTGATTGGCTGCATGGTTTACCGGCTCCGCCCACTCCATAACGTATCTCTATTGCTGTGATCCATTCCTATACTTTGTCCAGTTTTTACCTTCCATTATAAAACTGAGACTATCCCGGACATGGCGGATATGATAACAAGAATACAAGAAGGTGCTCTGGCCCCAGTCACGTTGTGTAATATATGATCTAATCCACATAAATAAATGCCAGATTCCACCATCTGAGGTCACATCCCGAAGGTCAAGAATAATAACAGAAGTTATTAAAAGTCATTTGTACTTACTAACATGTCCTTGATGTATGAATCACCCACAAGCCACAGGCAGAGCCGCTCGCAACTGCAAAAAATATAGAGTTTATGTTTAATCAAAGTTTATTGAAAAAAGGAGTTTTCAGGTATAAAAGAATAAAATAAGGATGTGCAAGCTTAGACCGTGGAACAAGCAGGAAGATAATACTAGAGGGCTACTAAAAGTACAGCTCAGTGACTCTCTGAACCAAGGGTCAACAGGACCACCAAATCCTGTGGGAGGTTATTAGGAGGGCACAGACTGGGTCAAGCCCAAAGGAGAGTCATTGATCTAGGACCTGGGAGAAAAAGTGAGGGTCAAGGTCGGCCAAGCTCATGGAGCCTAGGGGGCCCTAAACAGGTACAGTAAGGAAGGGAAGGCAACAGAAAAGGAGGAAGAGCAACAGTGGGGGAAGTGGGGGTAAGAAGGAGGAATGGGAAGGGGAGGACATGCCAAGGCGTCAGTTGGAGGGAGGGAGAAACCCAACGGAGACACCTCAAGATAGATTTGCATACTCATTGGACTCCCAAAACAGGATCCACGACTGCCAGAGCGTCTCCACTCTGGATAAGTCGGGCAAGTCCTTCTCTTCCATACATAGCTAAACTTCTGAAGAAATTCCAACAAAGTAGGGGCTCTAGGACTGCACTAATGTCTAGGAATAACCAATCTGGCAGCCGTAAGAAAGTGTCGCAGGAGGTATTTTTTCACAGTGGATATCTTACCAGGGATAACAGACAAGAGAGCCAACTGAGGAGTAGGTGAGACTGAGCAACCACTGACTTGAATATATAAATTGAACACCTGATCCGAAAAGGGATGATAGCCGTGCAGTCCCACTATATATGCAGGAGGGTCCCTCTCTCAGATCCACACTGCTAACAGTGCTCTGACACCTCAGGGTAAATCTTGTGGAGGAGGTCTGGGCAACGGTAATAACAGCTTAAAATTTTTCTCCTGAGCGCTATAAGACATAGGCGGTTTGTGGGCTAAGAGGAAGGATCTATCCCAGTCGGTAGGGGGAAGCTCCCTCTGTACTGTAGGTCACACTCCCAGAGTCGTATGTAGGAAGGTTTACCCGGTAAAACATCCTGGAGAAGCAGGCGGTACAGTAAGAAGAGGATGCACATGGGGGTCTCTGTTTGTGTGAAAACGCTTCCAATTCTATGGGGCTGGAGGTGAGCAGGGGGATCTGCAAGAACGTCCACACAAACGTGAGGAATTGGTTATATTCCAGCCAAGACAGAGGAGTATCGGGACAGGAAGACTGCAATTGCGTGAAGGGAGGTACAGGAGCGCTCCGAAACACCTGATGTAACCGTACCTGAGCAGACCACAGCAAATACTGGTGTGCAGATCAGCCCAGAGGGAACGTCGGGTTGTGGAATAGAGGGCTCAGGGGACCTTCTACAAACCACAGAATCCCAAATACAGGTGCATTGTAATAAATTAGAATATTTTTGAAACGTTCATTCATTTCAGTAATTCAGTAATACAATCCATAATCAGCGTCTTCCATGATTGTGTGTCCTACTGAACCAGACTGAGGGACCATTTAAAGGCTTAGGAAACCTTGGCAGGTGACACTGAATTAACAATACTGAACTGAACTTACAATATTCTAATTTTCTTAGATTTGGGTTTTCATTACCTGTAATCTATAATCAACATTTACAGAAATAAAACACTTGAAATAGAAGACTCTGTGTGTAAAGAATCTAGAAAATATAGGAGGTCACTTTTTTAATGTAATTACTGAAATAAATAAATGTTTCAAAGATATTCTAATTTATTGAGATGAACCTGTAGGAAGTGAGAAAATAATGGTGTGGGTGATTGATGGGTTGGGATCCATGGAAGAGAGTGCAGATGTGCAGAGCGCGGACTTTTTCTTCTCCAGTGCTCCGTTGTCCACTGTCAGCGTCTGTTTGGTCTCATGCCAGTGTCACACGACAGCTTAAACCAGCGGTGATGTCACTTAGGTCACCGATTCCATGCCAGAAATCACTAAGGCCCCTGATCAGTCTCAGCGGTCATGAGGACTTCCAGCATCCAGGCAGTGGTGGGAGACTGAACAGCCCGGGGAATTGGAGGGAAGTCATTGAATCATCCATATTTGTGTTTCCTAGCTGGCTTTGTTTTTGGTTAGTTTTTGCTTTGTCTTTTTTTACATATTTTTTGTGTGAATGCGATGATGTAAACTTCATGAATTAAAAGCACAAAAAGACATCTCAGTAAAACGGTTCATCTTCTCATCACAGAATTTTTTGACAATATTTAGACGTCGTAACACTTCAAAGTTTCTGTCACTTCCATTAGAGCATTGTCTCTGCTGCATCTGTTTATCACTCAGCGCCACAGCGGGGGATTGGGCTCGTACGCCGCAGCCCCCAACAAAGAACACGCTGCATCATCCTGCCACGCGGCTCCACCCTCTGCTACAAATTCATCATCAATTTCCTGCTGGTCCTACGTAAAAATTGTAAAGACAGTTCATCAATCTAGAAAATGATTTACATAATATGGAAGGCAAATTTATATTGTTTTTTTTTTTGTTGTTTTTGGGTTTTTTTATGTCCAGTAAAATATAAATTTATTAAATATATAGTAAAATATATATTTATTAGGATTTTTCATACAAAAAATATATATATATTAGTCTACCAAACAGATGCAGAAGCTTAGCCAGTTGTAATGAACATTAGGCCAATTTATCGTTGATTTCTATCACATATGCATGTGTTTTTGAGCAAAAATTGTGATTTCTTCCATCTTGGGCCCCACTTGCCACTTTTGAAAAAAGAATGGGGAACAGTGAGGAGAATCTACGGTGGGCTAGGTGGGGAATGTCCTGAAAACTGGCGTGAGTTACACCTAAAACTTTATGCCCGTTCATGACTGTAATAGATTTAATTTTTGGCAAATTTTTGGTGGTGTGCCAAAATTATTAAGAGGCAGGAGATAAGGAACAAATGGATTAAGACCGCATCGGTTTTATATTGGACCCAATATTTCTAGTGGGTCTGTAATTGTGGCTTTAAAGGGGTTGTCCTGAGATCAATTTTTTTAAAGGTACAAGATCCCCACCGCTCTCATTACGAAGCTGATCGCATCCCTGCTGGTCTCTACTTCCTAGTCCCATCTCGAAAGGCAGAAAATATTCGCTTAGTCAGTCACTGGCCACCACTAGTATTTGCCGCGTGGTGAGAGAGACCAGGAAGCAGAGAGCAGTGGAAGCGTTGGAATGGGAGTGGCGAGAGATCGGGCGATTTCTTTTATTTTCTTATTGCACTATGAAGCTGAGGACCCACCTTGCGGAAATGCGGCTTTTTTTGTTGCCGAGGTTTTTTGAGCCAAAGTCAAGAATGGTTACAAAAGGAATGGGAAATATATAGTAAGTCCTTATATTTCTACCTTCTGCTCAATCCAATCCTGGCTTTGGCTCAAAGAAATGGAGCAAAATCTGCAACAACCAAAAGCTGCGTTTCCGCAACGTGGGGCCTCAGCCTGAATCTTTCTTTAAAAAAACATAATGTGCCAGACAACCGCTTTAAGGAAACCAGTTACTGCTTCTCAAAATAGCAAACCCTTTCAACAAATTTTATATTATCTCAGAATCCCCTTTAATATTCCGTAACAGGGTCCAAATGTCTGTCACTGCCAAAAATACCAATTCCCCTGGCCTCAGTCATTTAGGGGCCTTTACCATATTGTCCCCACAGGTGACCTGCATTACACATCCTTCCTGGTGGTTCACCATGGTGCTGTCAATGGTTGTATTAAGCACTATATGGCGGTTTAATTTGTCCATAGAATAGCACTATTATTTGTGAACTGTGTTAGGGTATAGTGATTTTGTATACAAAATATATAGCAGTGTTATGGGATCTTTATATTACAGTTCTTTAGCACTGTCTGGGGGTATTATTTAGCAACAGTGTGGCGGTATTATTCTCTATGGAAGAATGGCTTCAAACATGTTTTCTCCACGAGCTTAGACCCCAAAAGTACAAAACTGTTAATGTAGGGCAATATATGTACATTTAGGTACCTAGCTGTATGTGGCAATATTATTTGTGCATTGTATAGCACTGTTATACAAGCACTGTTAAATGTTGACTGTATAGCACTTTTGTATATGTACTATATGGCAGCATGAGCCTTTATATCACAGTTGTTTAGCACTGTCTGGGGGTATTATTTAGCAATAATTTGATGGTACTTTCCGCAAAAACATAGGGCAAAAACATTTACATGTAGGTACGCAGGTGACCAACCTGCATGTAAGTGGCAGTATTACTTGTGCATTGTATAGCAATGTTATTATATATATATGTAACTGTATATCACGTTAGTATAGGTACTATATGGTAGTATTTTGGGGCCCTTTGAAATATTATGTAGCAAAAGCTTGGGCAAAAATATTAATGTAGAGAAAAAACACTTACATGTAGGAACGTAGATGACCATGTAGTATTAGGGGATCTTTATATTACAGGTCTTTAGCATTGTTTGGGAGCATTATTTAGCAACAGTGTGACGGTATTATTTTGACAGCATTATTCTCTATAGAAGGGCGGCTCTAAGCACATTTCATCCAGGAGCTTTTTGTATAAAGTGCAAAACTGTAAATGTACTGCAGCAACGTGTACAAGTAAGTAAGTAGGTGAGTGTTCATTGCCGCTCACAGGGTGCTCATTAATACACCTCCCCCCATGACAACACACAGTCTGACTTCTTACCTTATTTCACAGCTGAGATGTTTCTAGTTTCTCACACTCCACAATCTGTAAATGCGCCTCTAATTTTAACCATTTTTTTATATTTTGGGAGAAAAAAATTCCAGGATAGACGCTCAGCAGATATAAAGCTCTGCGCCCGCCTGCCACCCTCCGCGCAATTGAAATAAGATACCGCACTGTGTGTGATGAATCTCATCCCCAGGAAAAAAATATGGTAATTTCATTTTACAGATTTTTCTGTGAAGCAAAAGTATTTTAACACCCACCATAATCTGATTTCTGATAATGATCCCAGTCGGCTGCCCGGGATTAAATTGCATTTTTGATTTCAGAATGGCAACTTCTTCAAAAATACAATTTTCAGCTGGTGTTAGATTCCTCTGAACCTCGCTTATCTGATCTGAATAACAAAATACCTCTTTGTGCCGCTCCTATAGCATTATTACGGTTTAATTACGATACAGATTTTCTGAATTGGATACATAGTGTTTCCGGTCCCGGAATCATTGTGCACAGTCCCTATTTCTTAGAAGGGTCCCCTGACAATAAGATGAGCACAGACCTGCTCCTTAGGCTATGTTCACACAAGGGATAAAAACAGCCATGAAAAATGGGCAAAATGGTAAGTTTTTCACAGCCATTTTGCAACCCTCTGGGACTCATTTTCATGAAAATAGACAAAAATGGGACAAGGTCTATTTTTGATCATCCGTCAAAACAGACTGGCAAAGAAATGGACATGTGAATAGCCACATTGTAATAAATGACCACTGGCGTAGTTTTCCTATGTAATTCAGGCTAGTTTTCTGGCATGAGTTATAATAATTGTATCAGGCCGGGGTGTCCCGGGCCACCGTGTTGTCTGTCCCGCTCCGACCACTTTCACAAAAAGTGGGATTTGGCACATCTTTGGTTCAAGGAAGGGCTGTGCAACAAAGATGCGTCACACGTACTTTAGGATAGGTCATCAATTGGGATGTACACCCCAGCTTCAATGTGCATGTGCAAAAGTCTAGCGCATGCGCACTGAAGCCGAGCTGTACTCCTCTGGCTTCACTGGAGAACTGCGCCGAGTACAGCCGATTGGTGAGTATAAAGCATTATTATTTTTAATGTGGCCACGGATTGATTTGCAACAGGACTATTTGGGACACTACAACCTCGGTCCATAAGGACCTGTGAGTGGTTTGGTGTCCCAAATCATCCTGACAGGTTCTCTGTTATGACCGCCACAGTCTTATTTTTCATCAGGAAGTCAGTGCTGTGAACTTTTTGTCATATTCCTCGTACCCTTCCTGAATAATTTTTTGCAGTGTGGCAGGGGACATTACCTCCGCCATTAAGAGAATTTGACCCCCATGAAGAGGTATACTTGGTCTATAGGTAGATGGTACATGTCACATTCACATGATGCCAGGACCCAAGGCTGCCCAGCCGAACATTGCCCAGAGCACCAATTCACCTGGGCCTCCTTCCTATATATTGGTGCCATCTCTTCTCCAGGTAAGTGACGCTCTTGTACCTGGATATCCACATGGTAATTTATCACACCAGGCGCCTTCTTTCAATGCTTTATGGTCCAGTTCTCATGCTCATGTGCCCATGGTAGATACTTTTGTCAGTAGACAGGGTAAGGTTACCGGCCCAAATGATGCCCAAGTGATCTGACATCTTCCTATCATAGTAAGCACTTTTTCAGCAGTTTCTTTGGGATCAGACCACACGGTCCAGCCTTCACTCTCCTTGTTGCTTGAACACAGTGGAAATGCCAAGAATCCTCTAAAAATTCTATTTTGCAATATAAACGTTCCTGCCATGGAAAATGACGTGCTGTCAGAAGCACCGCTTCCTACCCCGATCTCCATTTCCTCACCCTGGCCAAACATTAGCCTACTCAATAATGCAAATCTTCCCAAGGGGACGCGCTGACATTTTCACTGTCTATCGATTAAATAGAACAACCAAGAGGCGGATGAAGAAATTGCTGCTGGTTCTAAACAGCTCAAAAGTAGCAGCTGCACAAGTGAGACATAAGACAGCCTCATCATACTCAGTATGTTAGCAGAATATCAGGATATCTCACCAAAAATGGCACTTAAAGGAGCACACCACATTCTTCAAATGATCTGGGGAGCATTTTCCTTACAAATCTTACTATGCAAACTTACACCAGACCGAGCAGCATACCCCTGCTCCTCCTAATACATACTTGGCTAATAAGTCTTGGCTATCAGTTGCCATCACTAGCTGTGCAGGTGGAATAATCTGTGCACAATCCCCATTCAGATTATATCAATATCAACCATAGAGATCTTTATAAAGATTGCCCTAGTCTAGTCTAGTGGAGACAACAGGAATCAGACATTTGTACTAGTATTTCTACATAGCAACAAGGGAAACACATTAAATAAGATGTACTGCATGAATATTAAATGTGGTGCAAAAGTGTTAGGCAGGTGTGCAAAATTACTGCGCAGTAAGAATGCTTTCAGAAATAGAAGGGTTAATAGTTAATTATATGACGGGAATGAAGAAAAGAGAAATGTAAATCCCATCAATATTTGGTGTGACCTTTGTCCTTTGGAGGACGAGTCCTGGAAGTGATGACATGTCACCCACAGATATATATATATATAACCCTGATCTCAACATCACCCAATCTGTCTGGGATGACATGTAGGGTATGCCTGATTAATAAGGAGGTGTACACAAGAGATATGAAGACCAGTGTTGAAAACGCCACTCTTCATAAATCTTCATCATCCCTGTCTTTTCAACCAACTTTGCATAAATCAATAGTACAAGCAAATATAAAAAAAAATTGTAAAACATCTTATCTGAAAAAAAATGCTTCTTTCTCCGCTTATTAGCCGCTTCTTCTGCCCAAGAGGTCAGATCATGACATTGTCGGAGTCTGTAAGCTCTGCCTTGAAGCTCACAGATTGCATTAAAGGGGATCTTTCATCACCTCCATCAACTCCAACTCTTTGCATGCTTCAATAGTCTCCACTCCACTGATTCCGGTTCAGTTGGAATTTTTTCTCTAGCCGCTACCATTCCTGAGCAATCACTTCTGTTAGTTTCAGCACACTTATGCTCTCTACTCTCAGGTGGGCGGTGCTAGGTTGGAGCAGATAGTCAGGGACCGCCCACCAGACAGCAGAGAGCATAATTGTGCTAAAAATAACAGCTCCCATTACTCAGGAATGGTGTGGGCTAGAGAAAAAATTCCAACTGTGCCAGAATCAGTGGAGCGGCACCTATTGAAGCATGCAAAGAGGTGGAGTTGATGTTTATGGTGAAAGATTCTCTTTAATGTGATCTTCCGACAACTAGTTGATATTTATGGTGAAAGATTCTCTTTAATGTGATCTTCCGACAACTAGAACATATCACAAGTTCTTTTGGACTGGATTTCCTCTTTAAAACTTTTTCTTGCAGGTATAGAACTTTAGAAACTTTAGAACACCTCAAGGCAGACGAGTGATATACAATGGTAATTTGATCCTAATGGCTGATGTCATTACACGAGAAGCCTTTGCAGCTCACGTATCCTCAGGACTTTTATTACAATGGACGTTATTGATTCGCAAAAAGTCATAGCAGATGTAAACAATGGCACCGGGGGCTACCGAGCAATTTATAAACCCGGCGTCCTATTTTTAGGGGATGTTGTGTACGAAATAAAGGTTAATATATAGACCCATTATGGGAACAATCACTGTGGGAGACGTCTTATGAAAAGCCTCTGTACAGGAGTGTCTTTGGCGTTATAGCTCAGCGGCGGAGGGCCTGTCTTTCGAGAGTCCCCGGGTGGACAGACTGATATTGACAGCTCAGACTATTCCGGCTTGATTGTTGTTTGCACAAGCTACAGATGTAATTCTCCCTGTGGCTGTTTAGCCTATCGTAGCATATAGGGCTCTATTTATAAACGACGCCATCATTTCTCGTATTGATCGCTGGCGTTGCTTTGTTTCCTTACTTTGCTTTAGTTAGGCTAAGAAAGTGTAAGATGCGTTCAGCTCCTGATTAAAAATTACATTGATGGTGAATGCGATGTGCGAGGAATCACTGACTCAGTATTCGTGCCTGTGATGTAAATGTGCTACCGGCGAAGGCGGAATTTAGATGTCGATGCACATTTTTACTTCATCAGTGTTGTCTTCACATTGGTTTGCTAATCTCATGTGATATCATTCTTACATGCATAAAAAGACATCTTTGTCACGTCTGACATGACTAATAAAGCTGTAGATGTAAAAGGATGATAAAGCGTAATCGTTTGCTAGCGTGCAGCGTATTACACATCTTTAGGATTCTTAAAGGGAATGTGTCACCAGAAAATGACTTACAATTTTTTCTGTTAAACATATTATTTGAAGGATTTTTGATATTTTTTTTTTTTTTATTTTCCACTATTCATATTACCCTGAAATTTTCACTCTGGCCACTAAAGCTAATAATAGAATGACACTGACAAATTCTGTAATGGTTCCCTTTGCAGTAGTCACCGGATTTATATCCCAGACAGGATTACAATAGAAGATAACACCTTTATAGATAACACCATTGAGCCATCATTATATCACTGCTGTCAATAGTAGAGCATGTCTAGAAAACTCTCCCATAGACCTCAGTTAGTCGGCTCCAGTCTATTGCTGCCTATGGCCATGAGACTGCTGTAAAGTGTATCACTAAATGCTGTTAACAGAGTCCCTGCACCATTCGCCCCTTCATTACTGAATACACTTATAGCTTATTACCTGCACCCCCGAAGCTCTCCATGGTGCTGCTCTGCCTAATATCTCCTTCCTCATTTTCTTCTTCCACCCTACGAGGGCTCTCCATTCTGCCTATGATCAATAACTAACCTCCTCCATAGTTTGTACCTCCCTCTCCTGCCTACAAAACTTTTTCTCGAGCTGCACCAGTTCTCTGGAATGCGCTACCCCGGGCAGTCAGATTCATTGCCAACGTCCACAGTATTAAATGTGTCCTAAAATTACATTTCTTTTATAAATATTCGTGAGGTTCACCCAGCAGTTTCATTTTGGGCCAAACTTGTACGGTCTGGGATGTCCAAGATTAAAAAGACATGGCCATGGAGTAGAACTGCAATACCAGACAAAACCTTTGGCCAAGTGTGGCGCTTTTTATGAAAGAAAGTATTATATTAGGAAACTGATGATCTGATGGATCGGCCACAGAATGCAAACTCACAGATGTCTCAATATACAGGCGGGGACGCAGAAAAGGGGAAAAGGTGGAAATGAAAATTAGTTATTTTCAATAAAAATGTGTAATTATTGGTGTGACTTATGTTATAAATTTCCATATATTATTAGATATCTGATGTTCCGTCATCCCTTTATTACTGATGAAAGTAATGGAGTAATTGGAACAGGGAAGGTGAAGTCCCTATCAATAACCTCCATGACAGTAAAATGCAGAATCACAGTATTAGCAGTGTGATACCACTAGAGGGCAACACTGTATCGATAAAAATAAATAGGCAAAGTAAATCTGTATAGGACCATTTCAGGTAAGACATAAGAAGCTAATACAAACCTGTATAAAGGATTTTCTACATTGGACAGAGATGATAGATAGAGAGATAGATAGATAGATAGATAGATAGATAGATAGATAGATAGATAGATAGATAGATAGATAGATAGATAGATAGGAACCATTGCACACAAAATCAAGCACTCTATAGAAGGCTTTATTGACCCATACCTTTCTAGACAGATAGATATATGATAGGTAGTTACTGTAGATAAATAATATACTGTAGATAGATACATGGATAGCGAAAGATAGATAGATAGATAGATAATAGATAGATAATAGATAGATAGATAGATAGATACGAGATATATAGATAGATAGATAGATAGATAGATAATAGATAGATAATAGATAGATAGATAGATAGATAGATAGATAGATAGATAGATAATAGATGATAGAGAGTTACTGTAGATAAATAAAAAAAGATCAGGCAGTACTTCATAGAATTAGTGAAAAATTGAAGAGGGTGCTTTATTGTCCCATACCTGAGTGACCCATACCTTTCTAGATAGATGATAGATAGATAGATAGATAGATAGATAGATAGATAGATAGATAGATACTGTAGATAAATATATACTGTACTTTAGATGATAGATACTGTCACTAGATAAATACTGTAGGTAGATAGATAGATAGAGTACATAGATACTGTAGATAGATAGATAGATAGATAGATAGATAGATAGATAGATAGAGAGATACTGTAGATAGATATATAGATAGATAGATACTGTAGATACATAGATAGATTTGATATATACTGTAGATAGATAGATAGATTGATAGATATTAGATAGATACTGTATATAGATAGATACTGTAGATAGAGATAGATAGATAGATACTGTAGATAGATAGATAGATAGATAGATACTGTAGACAGATAGATAGATAGATATGGATAGATAGATAGATAGATATGGATAGATAGATAGATAGATAGATAGATAGATATGGATAGATAGATAGATAGATAGATAGATAGATACTGTAGATAGATAGATAGATAGATAGATAGATAGATAGATAGATATGGATAGATAGATAGATAGATAGATAGGCAGATAGATAGATAGATAGATATGGATAGATAGATAGATAGATAGGCAGATAGATAGATAGATATGGATAGATAGATAGATAGATAGATATGGATAGATAGATAGATAGATAGATAGGCAGATAGATAGATAGATATTAGATAGATAGATAGATAGATAGATAGATAGGCAGATAGATAGATAGATATTAGATAGATAGATAGATAGATAGATAGATAGATAGATAGATATGGATAGATAGATAGATAGATAGATATGGATAGATAGATAGATAGATAGATAGATAGATAGATAGATATGGATAGATAGATAGATAGATAGGCAGATAGATAGATAGATAGATAGATATGGATGGATAGATAGATAGATAGATAGATAGATAGGCAGATAGATAGATAGATAGATAGATAGATAGATAGATAGATATGGGTGGATAGATAGATAGATAGATAGATAGATAGATAGATAGATAGATAGATAGATAGATAGATACTGTAGATAGATGGGCACATAATAAAGAATATTTTTGTCCTTAAAAAGTTGCAATGTGAAAACTTTGATGTTGTTCTTGTATGGGCAATACATGGGGAGGGTCTGCGGTGTAATAACCTTTCTCTAACCTTTATAGCCCGACTGCTCTCTCTTTTCTATCCACAGATAACCTTTTTATCTCTTCACGGATCCTTAAAGTCGCAGGTTGACATTTTCCTATATGATGCATTGATCTATGTTACTATTTCCCCTCTGCAGAAGCATAAAGTGTAATAGAGCGTTAACTCCCCAGCCATAAAGAGTCCATGAACTTTCCACTCGAAAAGTCACTTAAAGGCGAACTTCACTTTAAAGATTTAGGGGTTAATAGACTGAACACTGATAAGGCTCAAAATGATCTGTCCGATCCTGTAGTAATACCACCTGACATCTGTCCCTGATGTCTTTCTATTGCACACATCGGAGGCAGATGGTAGGAAGTAATATATAACTGCCTGATCAGACTTCACAATGTTTGTAGTCTGTAACCATGGAGACACATAGATCTGCATATCAACAGAAGACACAAAATGTTGCTATTTTAAATAAGGGTATTTCCACTTAGACACCTTGGGAGTCTAAGGTGATCCAATATGGCTGTCAAATTTTCATAGATTCTTAGGATAGAATTTTGAGGGGAATTCACTAAACAATTCACTTAAAAATTTCCTTAAAAAACCATGGTTTTTGGATGAAGCTTTTGTAAAGGCCACAAGTTTTTTGACACAGTTTTGACAAAGTTTTTAGCCTTCCATTGACTTCTTCTGCAGATTCCCACATGCGGAGGGAGGACGGATTTAACCCTTTCCATAGGCTGTAAATATTTGTTCTCTGTGTTGAAGCAGAAATTCTGTCCTAGTAAGCACATAAAGCGATGCTATAAAATAGGGCAGTGCGTAACATTGTGTACATAATATATGCAGAGTGAAATCAATGGGGTTATAAATAGTATGTCGGAGTATGACAAATGTGATACTTGTTCTCACTCAGCTCTGCATTATATCATCCATGTACCTGATGTACAAACTATTCTGTTCTCTAGTAAAAGTGGGAAACGGGAATGAATCAGATTTCCTGGAGGCAGAGAAAAGCTCTGTTACAGCTACTTTGTGCACACATACATCATAGATGAACCGCGGACATCCATCGAAGATAAAAAAAAAAATTCCCATAAAAGCCGAACATTCAGGTTTGATTGGGGTTAAAGGGTCTGTAGACTTTTCCACCACTTATTTATTGCAGCGCAGCTATGTACAATGTAACACTCCGTTTTGGGTATACAGTATACAAACATGTGTTTCCATGTTTACAAACAAAAAAAACCTGAGTATTCTGACCCTGCAATCATGTGTTACTCCCCTTTCTACAAGATGCCCATTAAAGGATAACTGTTCACTATACGGGCCACATTTAAAGGGGTGATCCGAGAATATAATAAATATAAAAGAGCATGGATATATGTCTGAATGCTACTATAGATTAGAGGTAGTTCTTTACATACTGAATTTGCTAGATTGTCCTGAACTTTCAGTAAAAATCCTGGCAAATTTGGCTTGTCCTGGCCCAAAAAGGGCAGGATTTTTGCAAATCCCATCCAACAGTGGGCGTTCCTTGCATGTTGGGGCAGTCCCAGGGTCCAGACATGAATGTCCCAAGTTTATCAAGAAAATATTGGTAACTATTTATCATTTTTATTATCTCGCAAAGATCTGTGCTGCACCTTTGTTTTGATGCTACAAGAGCTTTCTGTAGATTATAAAAATGCAGATCTCATGATTGCTCTCATAGACATTGGCTTTATTGTCAGCTGCTAGCATGCTCCTCTATTATAAGATGTAAGGTACAGCTACAATATGTCACTTTCTTCACACACGACACAAATCTCCTGTGACACTGCTCTGCTGTTCTGTGCTGCACAATCTGCTTCCCAGCATGTGATACAGGATCACTCCAGAGACTGCGAGGGAAGGGAGAGGGTCAGCAGTGGAGTTAAGAGATATGTGTGTATGTGTGGGGCTCTGTACTACAAGGTGGGGGAGAGTGAAGATGACCATATGTAATATATGGTCACACAAGCAGGAAATAATCATCAGACCATGGTCATGTGACTGCACAGTGAGCGTGTATGACATAGGCATCACGGCTGCAGACTGTACATTAGTCTGCGACTATTCTTACCGCATGTAAACCATTTGCACAGAATTTTTAAAGCCCAGATAACCCATTTAAGTTAAATGTATTGCCTGTTTGTATATTATGAAGTAAATGGATCTTGGCAGACCAGCACTACTCAATGAATTAGCAGATCATACATAATTCATCATTCAGTGATGGGGGGGGCACCGTGAGCAAGAATCTCCCAGGGTCAAAAAAAATCAATATAAAAACATATTTAACAAAATGTACTTTAAAAAGAATGACAAAACCTTCAGTGTATTGTCAATGGTGAGCGGAACACTTCCTTAAAGGAAAACACTGACAAAAGTATCACATGGTTATTCATTAAATTCCATGGGGGAGATTTATCAAGTCTTGTACGCCTGCACAAATTTGTGTGCAAATTGGGGTTTTGCAAAAAAAAATTACCTTTATTCACTTATGAGGCACCCTCAGGGCTTTCATAGAAGGGGACGGACCATAGGGGTGGCCTCTGTTCTCGCCAGATTTATGACCATTTATGTCATCCTGATTTTTGAGGACACAAGCACCCTCTGCTGATACAGTAGTGTTGAAAATGCCATTTAAAGGGGCGGGTAATCACACTGTCCTCCCAGCAGGCAGAGACGGTACTGGCTCTAGCTGCCCATGTGATGCAATGCCAAGGCATCGTATCGAAAAGTCAAGCAGATGGGAGGCTACACTGCAGGGTACTGAGCACGGTACACATGATAGAAGTCACAATAAGGCGGGGGTTCCACGGATGGAAAAATATGCTTTTGTTGGAGGTCTCCTTTAAGAAGGGCGCATAATAAAGTTTTTTGATAATGTGTAAAATAACAAAAAGTTCTTTAATTTCATCTTTAGCCACACAGTAAAAATAGTTTCACATCTCTACAAAACATGACATATACACAATGAGCGCGAACAATGGAAGACGGGAGCGCGGTGTCAAGGCATCGCAATAATGACAGTGTTTCCTCCACGCTGCATTGTGCGGCCTCCATTAAATACGCTCATGATCCATAAGCTACAATTAACGTCTTTAAAAAGAAAATTATAGATAAAGTTATGTTCTCTCAATATGCAAACACCGCTATGCCATGGTCGTGTGTAGAGAAGCATCTGCCGGGTCCGACTCGAGAGTCCTCACAATTACTATGTGTCTGGCACAAGGACATTTAATGGGATACGCCATCCATAAAGATTTATTAACTATTCACGGTATAGGTGATAAATGTTAGCCGGGGACCCGTCACATGTTCATGTTCACTACAGGGACTAAAAAAAAAAAAAAAAAAAGTATAATAAAATTTTTTGAAATATTTTTTTAAATAGGTATATATTATCATTTTTAAATTTATTTTTAAAGCCAGATAGTAAAATCCATTGCTTTTTTATAATATGTTATTTATTGTTATTTGATATTTTTATTATTTTCTGTACATTATGTGGGCGGCCATCTTGCCTGAGCTTCCCCTCTGCGCTCTTAACAGCATTTAGTGATATGCTTTACCGCAATCTCATGGCCATAGGCAGCAATAGACTGGAGCCAATTCATTGTGGTCTATAGAAGAGTTTTCTAGACTTGCTCTGTGCAGGGAGGGGGAGGAGATACGCTGTGACATCATCTATTGTCAGTAGTGATGTAATGATGGGTCAGTGGTGTTATCTATAGAGGTGTTATCTTCTAATATAATCATGCCTGTGTTGGAAATGAGCTGACTGCTGCAAAGAAAACCCTAACAAAATTGGCAAGTGTCAGTCTATAATTAGGCTTAGTGGCCAGATCAAAAAAAAATTTAGAGACATTGAAAATTAAAAAAATACATATCAAAAATGTTAAAAAAAAGTATGTTTAACATAAAAAGTTGGTTTAAAGAATAGGTCATTTTCTACTGACAAATTCCTTTTTAAAAAAAACTCTGTTCCCACTCAACCTATAAATAAATTGGATAGAAAAAAAAAATTATAACATCACATTATTTTAAAAAATCACAATTTATCTCAAGAGTAAAAAATTGAAATGCCCAAATTGCTGGTTCACTGTATGCGAGCTATACAGCTCCCAATAATACATGAATATGCAATGAGCCCCCACTACCGGCAGCAGAAATATTGTTATTGTTGGCTATATACAATAATGCACTTTAACCTACAGGTGAATTTTTTTGCTGTGTTTTGGTTATTCCCCAAGTCATGTGTCTTTTTATCTATAAACTCTAGGGGGCGCAGTAGTCTCGAACATTAACTTGAGTGTGTCACCAGAAAATGACCTATTTTTTTTTTAAAACAAGTTTTTATGCTAAACATGTTTTTTAAGAATTTTAGATAAGTTAAAACCTAAAGAATTCAAGTCACTATTTATACCTTAAAAAAAGTATTTGATCCTTCAATTTGCACACTGTCCACTAAGCTTAATAATAGACAGACACTTGCCAATTCTGTAGGGGTTTTCTTTGCAGCATTCACCTCTTTTACATCACAGGCAGTATTACAATAGAAGATAACACCTCTATAGATAACAACACTGACCTATCATTACATCACTACTGACAATAGATGATGTCACAGTTTATCTCCTCCCCCTCCCTGCACAGAGCATATCTACAAAACTCTCACATAGACCTCAATGAGTCGGCTCCTGAATATTGCTGCCTATAGCCATGACTACTGTATATAAGCTCAGGCAAATTAGCTGATAGATTTCACTATCTGGTTTTAATAACCTAGTAAATGGTGCCAGGCTCCTTCTTTCTTTTTAACAATCAGTCCTAGTCTTCATACCTAGCACTGACCGTTCTTTGGTACATAAATATTCGTGGTAACCCATAGTAACCCGGGATGTTTTGTTCCTGCCGTCATGGCAGCTCGGGATGGAATGAGGCCGTCGCTTCTCGTGAGCTGTTCCGGATGAAGACGGATTTTCGTCTTGCTTTGTGCATCTCTTAGCTGGTGATTATCTCAGACACAATGCCATGGTCGGCTGTAAGATTTCCTCATACTTGGTTATGTTTAGCCGATTAGGCTTTGTCCTTTTCTTGAACTTTTTGGATCCATGAAAAGCTGCGACTAATAAATATGGATAAAGCAGATCAAAAACATATACAAGATCTAGACTGCCATCATGGCGAAGAATCTGGGTCTACACCCATCAAGATGAGTGGACATTGCATATCAAGCGCACGCACACTTTTTGAGCTGGCACTGTTAAAGGGGTTTTCCAGGACATATAGTAATAACTATCTTTAAAGGGGTTGGCCAGGATTTTTTTTATTTGTGGCCTATCCTTTGGCGCATAGTGGTGGTTCTGTAGAATTGCAGCGCGGCTCCTATTACTTGTATAGCAGCTTCTGGCACACAGAAGCTTCTAGAACAGATGACACACTGCGGAGCTATCCTGGGAACAGATCAACAGTATCCAAAATTTGTTTGGGGCTGGAAAATCCCTTTAAGCAACATCTCTCTTGAGAACAAAGGATTGATCATGTTGCGATCAGGGGAGATTTGGGACACCCCAATACATATCCGATCATTAGCCAGTCCCACTAATGTTTATATAACTTAAAGGGGTTGTCCAGGACCTGAAGGTAATTTATACTGGTAACCTATCCACATAACCTGGAAGAAGCCATATACTAGGTATACAGCCGGAAACAGTCCTGCTCCTATTCAAGTAAATAGAAGTGATGCTGCATTCCAGGTGGCCAAGCTGTATACAGTATACAGAGGTCGGTGCATTGAGGTGGTGGTGCTTGGGACTGCAGTCTCACTCCCATTTACTTGAATAGAAGTGGGGCTGTTTCCAGCCTTTTACCTAGAATATGGTTTCCAGGGGCTGAAACAGCTGATCAGGATGGGGTCCGGGTGTCAGACCCCACCGATCTGATACTGATGACCAATCCTGCATATACATCATCAGTATCAATTACCTTCAGGTCCTGGACAACCCCTTTAAGATACAGCGTGGCATAATACGTTTATTATGGTACTGCCTAAGCCCACTGCACTCAGGCAACCAGGAGAATGTAAAACTTCTTTCACCACCAGAGTAAATGAAGATAAATGTTTTTGCTCTTGCTTAACACACTTGCTATTTAAGCATCTTATTCCGGATGCGTTTCGCAGTTTTACGGTTGGAAGCAAATGGCATCTGAATGTACATTTAATTAACATATATCACATTGCAATGTGCTTGTACGCAGACTGAAATCACACAGCATATGGCACCCAGATAGCTCACGCCTCCAGCAATATGGCTTTATATATTTAATACCCACATAGTATAGTCAGTATTCACAGGTGAACTTCTCCCTCGCTCTACGCCTCTATCTACACTATCCACATGAAGTGTTACAACCCTGTCATAAAGGAGGACTTTCACGGGGCATTACACAGAACAGAAGACAAGATTCTCTTCCTTGCACAGTCCTTATAATACTCAGCAGGATTAATACAATGTCACTTTTAAAGGGGCTTTTCATAACATCCATATTGATGAGCTATCCTTAGGATAGGTCATCAACATGTGATCGGCGGCCATCCCGGAAGTCAGATCAGCTGGCTGAAGAATCTGCAGCGTTTGGGTGAATGCCCAGTTAATACCAACCACAGCACCATACATATTGTAGTAGCTGTGCTTGGTATTGCAGCTTAGTCCCATTCACTTGAATGGGACTGAGTTGCTGTTATACCATGTGACCAATGCACGTCACATCATCGGCACAGGGAAAAGGCCTCAGCACGGATCTATGTAGATCCCTGAACCAATCCTCAATATTTTAGACCCAGAAAACCCCTTGAGGCTGGGGCCCCAGGCTGTGCTGTGAATCCCATCTACACATTGCAGAAAAATACCTGCAGCAAAAATGTTGTGATTTCCAAAACCGTTGTCATCTATGGGGGCCGCGGGTTTCCGCAGGTAACCACTTTTTTAAGAGGATAGGGTTTCCGTTTTTCGGGTCCCCAAGCAGACCCGAAAAACGGAAACCCGAACATTAGAGTGAACCTAGCGTCAGTACATTGTTTTTTATCAATACACATCATGTTCCAGAGAATCTATATGGGGACTGCTTTAGCCCATAGAAGTCAATGGGTTAAAAATGTATGTTTTGCGCCTGCATATGTTACACGCGCATTCGTTCTGTATCTACGATCTGTATAATAATAATAATAATAAAAAAATCACAGAAATGAACAACGGATAAACTCAGAATAAAATACAAAAATAAACACGTATCGAATTGTAAAAAAACACGCTATCCTTATTGCACATTTGTATTTTTATAGACAAGTGTGAATAAGCCCTTAGGATAGAATGACTGGTTCATCCCATGAAACCATCTGCAGTTGTGTTTCTATGAAATCTCTCTGTGCGCGGCTCATGTAAACCTCAGCACAAAATGAAAAAAAATAAAAATGTACGGCAAATTGTGAAAAAAGGGATGTTATCCGCCTGCCAAAAAGCAGCACACGCAGTGACAGGCCGGCGTCCATGATAATTAGCAACCGCTCAAACAAATATTATACAGTGGAACAAGCCCAAGTCGTCTCTAAACAGCCCTTGTTAAATACTCCACTCGAAACGGCGAAAAATCAAATCTCTTTATCTTTTCTGCAAATATTTACATTTCCAAAAATGCCCTAAAATTCCATTTTAATGTTTCGGAACATAAAACACCCGTGCAAAAGCAAACTCATTTATTATGGATGTAATAAAAAGAGAGGCTGCAAAGAGCCACTTTCCAAATTACTCATCGTAAACTGCATACTAATGTAGTATCATTAACTGTGGATGAAGATGTATGAAAACCGCCATCGCCGTGAGAGCAAAGAACACCATTATTGGAAGAGGACTATGTTCTAGCAGGTCCCACTCTGGTGAGTGGCGCTTATTGTGCGTCTATAAAACCCATCACTGAAGATGATGGCTCTTTAATGAACTTCTTTCATGTATCATTACAGCTGCGTTAGGGTTCTAAGTGACGTGGCGGATAAAGCTTTATTGTTCTTTTTTCAGGATGAAAATTATTTCAAGGCGTTCTCCATGGTGGTATCTGTATGGTTATAGTTTAGGTAGGATTATAGACCTAGCTAAATCTATATTTAATTCTATTTTTCTTTATCTGCATGGGTGTGTGTGTCCAAGATGGCTAGCAACGACCTGACTTCCTGTCTGGGTGACCACCTTAACGTGTACAGAACCAGTCACAAAAAGTTTAATCATTCTGTCAAAATGAATCTTGTAGCTTCAAGATAAAAAGAAAAAGGAAGAAAGACCCCTCCTCAGACCCCATAGTATAATAAGTGGAGGCCTAGGGGAGGTGAGGAACATAATAAACACTTATATTCACTTACCTCACCTCTCCTGGGCATCCTCGCTGGGCCCAGTGCTCCCTCTGGGTCCTCTTCTGGCCTCATGACATGACATCACCCAGGAAGCCAAAACAGGACGCCAAGAGAGCACCGAATGCTGCGAGGATGAACAGGAGAGGTGAGGGAGGTGAGTATGACGCTAGGTTCACACTAGTGATTGGGTTTCCATTCTTCAGGTCCGCTTGGAGACCCGAAAAACGGAAACCCAATCTGCTTAAAAAGCGTTTACCCAATACCAACCCGTCATCACTGTGCCGTCTGTATGAGAGAATTTGGCACCAAAAGCCACTTTGATCAGTGAGGTTGCCAACTTGGGCCTTCCCTAAGTGCCCTATTCTCACACTGCTTGGCCCTGGGAGGTTGCACCTAACTAGCAGTCAGTATCGGAAGTGCTTGTGGCTTTGAAGTTATTCTTGGAAATAATGTTGTTAAAGGTTTATTCCTATGTAAAGCATTTTTCATCTATCCAATGCTAGCTAGATAGGAGTCTAACTGTTGGGACCCTAGTTCTCCGGTTTCAAGCATCATTTATGACATCTTGGGGCCTGTTGGTGGCGTAAAATCAAAAACAATTGCATATTTTTATGCATAAACTCAACATGCGGAAAAAATGCAACTTTTTTGATGCCTTGTACACTAGAAAAGCTGTGATAAATTTGCTCCTTTTTCTTGGGGCTGGGGTGAGGCACCGAATAGTGCAGTGAGCTACAAGATCAAGGGAAGGAGGAAAAGCCGCAAGGTGCAGAATGAAGACTAATAATCTTCTGCATGGTTTTGGTGAATCAGGGCCTGATTCTAAACTTTTTACTATGAGTCCCCATGGTGACTTATTAGACACTTTAATCATAGGCTGCCTGATAATATACCTCATGTTTTAGTTTGGTAAGAATGAAAGAGAAATCATTTCAGAAGTTCTGAAATATCTGGAGATCCTTGGGGGCCGAAACAATCATTTGAAGGTCTAATAAGCCATCCTGCACTACGTTTCCTGTGGAGCCTTCTTGGACTCATCAATTCTCGGTCTTTCCCATGATGAAAACTACTTTACCTTAAAAAGCATCTTATTAAACGCTCTCATTTCCTTCCCAAGACTCTTAATGAATTCTTCTCTACTGTATCAAATTCTCATTCCCCTGAACTTCTTCCAAGTCTCGTTTCCTTGACAACAATACCAATGTCATCATTTATATCTATGAAATTACAGGCTGCAGTGGACAGGATGCCGGAGAGCGCGATGGCCGCTCTTCACTGAAGGGCAAGATCATATTTTACAACTTTAAGAAATTCTTCTTCAATTCAAGCTTCAATGTTAAAGAGGTTGTCCAGTATAAAAAGTATTTTTTAAATTAGGCTGGGGAAGGTGAAAAATTTTTTAAAAATCATACTCGCTTGTCCTCGGATGCTCCGATGGCTCCCAGCATGGTCCAGTCCTGCTGCTCTGCTCTATTCTTTTGTCAGAAGTCCTCGCCGGCTGTGGCGTCCCGTGTCCCTTTGCTTAGGCCAACAATTGACCTCAGCGGTCACATGCGGCGGGGACTTCTGCTAAAAGAAAATAGTGGAGCTGCAGGACCAGACCGTGCTGGAAGACACCAGAGCACCAGGGACAGGTGAGTATGGATTTTTTTATTTTTTTACACCTTCCCTGGCCAAAAATAAAAAATTATCCTGGAGAACCCCTTTAAGTAAAGATCACTTGTACTAAATTTACTTAAAATGTCTGTTTTAAAAAATACATATACTGCCCACAAAATAACAGTTCTGGGGCATCTTTTCTTGGAATTCTGCATTTTGCTATTGTGCTGTTCCTCTGTTATCCTACCTGGTAATGTACCGGTCAATGGGTTGTGTCTCTATAAAACTGGACACTGTGCAGTGGGATACACCCTAGTGACAAGAGGAATAATTTCCACATATCTGTAATTAAAAAAAAAGCAATTTTGCAAAAAATGATCAATAAAAGTATACAGCTTTTGTCTACAGCTTCTACGTAGACTTATGTTTCCATGGTAACAGACAACAAAATAAACCTTGTGTAGTCAGATACATTGCCATCTAGTGGTCGGGCATGTGGTCCTATCCTTTAGGTCTGGATCAGAAATCTCCTGATCAAGACACATAAACGGAAAGACTGAGAGCAGATCCCTTTAAAGGATCGTAAATATACAGCGGCAGAAAATGTAGCAACACGACAGCTATAATAATTGACAACATTAATCTGAAAACTCTGACCAGTAAGTTTAATAGCCAAGGACAAATTTAGCGGAGATTGTAAAAGATCTGCCTCCATCGTACTGACTGTGAAGGTTTTGTTAATTGTTATAAATTTCTACTACATCCGCCTTTTGTCTCGAGCAGCTTCTATGGGGGTGTCTGTAATTGTTTTTCATGGAGATCAATCTGTGTTTCTCAAGCTGTTTGCCGGCTCATACTGCCAAATTCTAAATAAGGGTAAAACTGGAAGCAAGAATGTTATAAAGACTGTAATAAATACCCTCATTGACAAATAAAAATACCGCACCAGGAGGCAGTTGTTGGGATAGAATGAAACTTTCTCAGTGTGATGTGATGATGATCTATAAAAGTGAGGACAATATTACATCCAAAGAGAAAGTTATTGGGAAAAAAACTGTACAATTGGGCAGAGGCTCTAGGACCCTCTTGGGATGGAGGTATACAGGCTCTGTATGGTATCCTGCAGTACATTTACCACAGATGTTACAGCAGGGCCTGTAGTCTGGATACAAGATGAGATACGGCAGGACATGGAGGTATACAGGTTCTGTATGGTATCCTGCAGTACATTTACCACAGATGTTACAGCAGGGCCTGTAGTCTGGATACAAGATGAGATACGGCAGGACATGGAGGTATACAGGATCTGTATGGTATCCTGCAGTACATTTACCACACATGTTACAGCTGGGCCTCTATCCTGGATACATATGAGATACAGCAGGACATGGAGGTATACAGGCTCTGTATGGTATCCTGCAGGACATTTACCACAGATGTTACAGGTAGGCCTGTAGTCTGGATACAAGATGAGATACGGCAGGACATGGAGGTATACAGGTTGTGTATGGTATCCTGCAGTACATTTACCACAGATGTTACAGCTGGGTCTGTAGCCTGGATACAAGATGAGATACGGCAGGACATGGAGGTATACAGGCTCTGTATGGTATCCTGCAGTACATTTACCACAGATGTTACAGCTGGGCCTGTAGTCTGGATACAAGATGAGATACGGCAGGACATGGAGGTATACAGGCTCTGTATGGTATCCTGCAGTACATTTACCACAGATGTTACAGCTGGGCCTGTAGTCTGGATACATATGAGATACAGCAGGACATGGAGGTATACAGGCTCTGTATGGTATCCTGCAGGACATTTACCACAGATGTTACAGGTAGGCCTGTAGTCTGGATACAAGATGAGATACGGCAGGACATGGAGGTATACAGGATCTGTATGGTATCCTGCAGTACATTTACCACACATGTTACAGCTGGGCCTCTATCCTGGATACATATGAGATACAGCAGGACATGGAGGTATACAGGCTCTGTATGGTATCCTGCAGGACATTTACCACAGATGTTACAGGTAGGCCTGTAGTCTGGATACAAGATGAGATACGGCAGGACATGGAGGTATACAGGTTGTGTATGGTATCCTGCAGTACATTTACCACAGATGTTACAGCTGGGTCTGTAGCCTGGATACAAGATGAGATACGGCAGGACATGGAGGTATACAGGCTCTGTATGGTATCCTGCAGTACATTTACCACAGATGTTACAGCTGGGCCTGTAGTCTGGATACAAGATGAGATACGGCAGGACATGGAGGTATACAGGCTCTGTATGGTATCCTGCAGTACATTTACCACAGATGTTACAGCTGGGCCTCTATCCTGGATACATATGAGATACAGCAGGACATGGAGGTATACAGGCTCTGTATGGTATCCTGCAGGACATTTACCACAGATGTTACAGGTAGGCCTGTAGTCTGGATACAAGATGAGATACGGCAGGACATGGAGGTATACAGGCTCTGTATGGTATCCTGCAGTACATTTACCACAGATGTTACAGCTGGACCTGTAGCCTGGATACAAGATGAGATACGGCAGGACATGGAGGTATACAGGCTCTGTATGGTATCCTGCAGTACATTTACCACAGATGTTACAGCTGGGCCTGTAGTCTGGATACAAGATGAGATACGGCAGGACATGGAGGTATACAGGTTCTGTATGGTATCCTGCAGTACATTTACCACAGATGTTACAGCTGGACCTGTAGCCTGGATACAAGATAAGATATGGCAGGACATGGAGGTATACAGGTTCTGTATGGTATCCTGCAGTACATTTACCACAGATGTTACAGCTGGGCCTGTAGCCTGGATACAAGATGAGATACGGCAGGACATGGAGGTATACAGGCTCTGTATGGTATCCTGCAGGACATTTACCACAGATGTTACAGGTAGGCCTGTAGTCTGGATACAAGATGAGATACGGCAGGACATGGAGGTATACAGGCTCTGTATGGTATCCTGCAGTACATTTACCACAGATGTTACAGCTGGACCTGTAGCCTGGATACAAGATGAGATACGGCAGGACATGGAGTTATACAGGCTCTGTATGGTATCCTGCAGTACATTTACCACAGATGTTACAGCTGGGCCTGTAGTCTGGATACAAGATGAGATACGGCAGGACATGGAGGTATACAGGTTCTGTATGGTATCCTGCAGTACATTTACCACAGATGTTACAGCTGGACCTGTAGCCTGGATACAAGATAAGATATGGCAGGACATGGAGGTATACAGGTTCTGTATGGTATCCTGCAGTACATTTACCACAGATGTTACAGCTGGGCCTGTAGCCTGGATACAAGATGAGATATGGTAGGACATGGAGATATACAGGTTCTGTATGGTATCCTGCAGTACATTTACCACAGATGTTACAGCTGGGCCTGTAGTCTGGATACAAGATGAGATACGGCAGGACATGGAGGTATACAGGTTGTGTATGGTATCCTGCAGTACATTTACCACAGATGTTACAGCTGGGCCTGTAGCCTGGATACAAGATGAGATACGGTAGGACATGGAGGTATACAGGTTCTGTATGGTATCCTGCAGTACATTTACCACAGATGTTACAGCTGGACCTGTAGTCTGGATACAAGATGAGATATGGTAGGACATGGAGATATACAGGTTCTGTATGGTATCCTGCAGTACATTTACCACAGATGTTACAGCTGAGCCTATAGATTCTGCAAACTCATAGGTTGGTGAAGCTGGCGTTCCATAAATCTGGTGATTGGGCAGGCCAAGGAAATTTTGTAATCTGGTGGAGACATTCTTTAATGAGAAGAAAAGAATTGAGTGTTGGCTGATAGGAGTGAGTCTGAAGACCCCCTTACACATTAGATAGTTGGCCAGGTGCTGTATTAAGACTGGTGCTGTGTCTGATCTAATTCTGTCCTTGACTCTAACTATATAACCTATACACAGAACCATTGCATATACATGTGCATGAGACTGAATATAGAGATAAACATAAAAAAACAAATCAATGCCACAAATATACCAATCTCTACTTAGATTGCAATTTTTTTTAAGGACTCTAAAATGCTTTGAAAACCATGTGTATAAAAATCTGTTAATTTTCAGTTCTTGTATCACACCATGTCTGATGAAGGGAGCGAGCACTCCTGAAAGCTTACTTATAAATATACTCAGTTAGCCTCTAAAAGGTATCGCCTGATTTCTTCACTCTTCCACAAATATACCAAAATATAATCGATTCAATGTACGGTTCAGTACAAAAAAATGCTGCAAAGTAAAAATGCATTCAGAAATGGAAGGGTTAATAGTTTCCTTTTCTTTCTACATTGGTGCTGCCCGTGCATTCTCTACCACTGCACTTCAGTCTTTGGGTGCACTCTCTAAGGGTGCAGTTACATGAGACTTCCTTTAACCCTGACTTGACTCAGATTTTGGCAGTAACTGTGGAGTTGAAAATGTTTATTGCAAATATCCCCAAGTACAACTTGGTATGCTGTATACATCTTCCTCCTGCTGGTAACGCTCAAGGCTAAGGCTACACTGAGACATTTTTTTTGTGCTACTTATTAATTTTTAAGTAGTGTACAGAGCTAGAGCTGCAGTCTGAAGGAATACATTGAGTTACTGTAGGTGAAGTCTTGTGGACTGGACAATTTCTACCAAAACTATGAATTGTCAGGTAAAATTTAATAACAAGTTCTAAATATAGCCAAGAGGTGACTGTAGTGAAGCAGGTTGGATACAGGACAAGAGAACTGGACTTCACCTATAGTAACGCCCTTTCCTAGGTACTGGCAGTGTCTCCTGGTACCCCAAGTTTTCTCCAGTCAAATAAATCAGAAACATGAAGCACATATGAAGCACGCACAACACTGACAGGTAACAAGAATATAAGGTAATGGGAAGTCATCAATAGATGATGGAACAAATGGATGATAGGGATGGCATGGTGAGCAGATGACTGGAACATGAGACTAAAGCATATAGGGAATTACTGAATTAAACACACATAGCACATGCTATAACCAGCAACAAACTGTAAAAGACCAGGATGGTGGGGGTGGTATGGTGAACAGATGATCACAACGACAACATTCCCTGAATCTTTTCCAAGATCTATCCCCAAACATTGACCATAGCACCAGATACCAGTAACCCTAAGTATTCCTAAAGATAGCCTTAATGTGATCCCTAATCTGCAATACTGAGCCTAACATAGACAACAGGAGTGCACTAAGACCCGGAGACAGGAAAATCAAAGTAAGCAAAGCTGAACACCAGTAAATAGACAAGGGACAGATTCCGACAGGGTGGAAACAAAGCACAAGGTACAAGAACTAGAAGAAACCAGTAAAATAAAAAAACGCAGCAGTATGGACACTACTGGACTGAAGAATATAGAGAATTACTGGATTAAACACACATAGCACAAACTACAACTAGCAACAAACTGCAAGAAACTAGGATGAGCAGGATGGTATGGTGAACAGATCATCAAGCAACTTTCTCTGAATCTTTTCTGAGATCT
The DNA here is from genome assembly GCA_947044405.1 of Leptodactylus fallax. Taxonomy (NCBI): domain Eukaryota; kingdom Metazoa; phylum Chordata; class Amphibia; order Anura; family Leptodactylidae; genus Leptodactylus; species Leptodactylus fallax. The sequence goes on along the minus strand of CAMRHE010000028.1, from coordinate 5,072,109 downwards.
AAACATTGACCATAACACCAGACACCGCTAACCCTAAGTGTCCCTAAAGATAACTCTAATGATACGCCTAATCTGCAATACTGAACCTAACATGGAAAACAGGAGTGCACTAGGACCCAGTGCCAAGAAAATTTAACCAAACAGACCTGAATACCTGTTAAGTAGACAAGGAACAGATTCTTACAGGGTGGACACAGCACAAGTTACTAGAACTAGAATTGGAACTAAAACGCCACTAAAATGAAACAACACTGCACTAGGAACACTACTGAACCAGAGCAAGAGACTGAAGTATATAGAGAATTACTGGGAGCAACACACATTGCAGATACTGTAACCAGATCCAAACTATAAGAAACCAATATAACCAATCAGGTAAGTCTCTGAGTTAGGGACATCACTAATGGTTCAGCCCCAATAACAAACTAATAGGACTAAATAATTCCTGTCCATGAATGATTGTTCTGCGAAAAAACATTCACAGATAGATTGTTTGTGGTCTGCAGATGTCATAGAACACGTATGGCCAGCTTGAACGATTGTAATGCCCAATACGGACTAAAATTGGTATGGTTTCATCAGCTGAATGATCAGTCACCAGACTATGGGTTCCAATAGTCATTGCTAGATTTAAAGAAGACCTTTCACCATATCAAACTCTTTGCATCCTTTAATAGGCTCTGCTCCATTGATCCTAGTGCAGTTGGAATTTTTTTCTCTAGTCCCCACCATTCCTGAGTAATCGGTGCGGTTAGTTGCAGCAATGAGTATGCTTATTAGGCTCTCTACAGGCAGGTGAGCAGTCCTGGGATGGAGCAGACAGTGTGGGAACGCCTACTCGACAGTAGGGAACCTAAATAGCATATTGGGTGTTGAAACTAATAACACTGATGGCTCAGGAATGGTGGGGGTAGAGAAAAAGTTCCAACTGGGCTGGAATCAGTTGTAGTTGGTGGAGGTGGTGAAAGGTCACCTTTCAAAAAAATCTGTGATAGATAACAAATGATGACAGCACAATAGGCACAATAGTATACTGCAGCATCAGAAACATATGCCGTTCACGCCACTAGGACATCCATACAGGGAAATCAAGGCAATGTGAAACTCTATCAACACTCAACTACCAATTTATATAAAAAATGCAGCAAGTTTACGAGGTCAGAAACTTCCCATTAAGAAGATTCGGGTTAATTATGAAGCTTCGTCACCGCTGTTTATCATTTAAAGTTCACATTAAAGTTCTGCACAAGCCGACCCTGGGGTCAGGTACGAGGCAGCAGAGGATGGAAGATGAGACTAGAAGTAGATAGAGATGAATTTTGTTCAGGTCAGGAGGTCATCGGCTGGTGAAAAGCTTATAATGATGTGAGCATTGTGCAGTACAGCAAGGTTAACCATTTCATCAACAGGGTATATTGGGCCTTAAAGGGGTGGTTTGGTTTTGAAAACCCAATTTCAAACACCCTATTAGGAAATTTTAATGGGGTTATCCGATTTATTTTTTGAAGAATTAATAGTACTGCTGATGGGGCCATAAAAACATTACTCACCTCTCCCTGGTTCTCTACTAACAGATGGTCCAGTCTTCCATTTAAAGGATCCAGGCTGACATTAGCAGTGATGTCCCTTTTGTGCCAGGTGGCCGCTGCAGCCAATCACAGGTTTCTGGATCACCTCCTGGGCTGGTGCGGAGCTGAGGGGACTTGCAGGGTACCTGATGGTAATTTTATTATTCCCCCAAGGCACGTCCTAATGGTCTTTAGCTATCTGGAACTGGATGGAAGGTGAGGTGCCCGTGAAGATAAATGACTTAGGGGTCACAGGGTTAAGAGTGAAACAGTTCACAACTTTACTGGTAAACGATGCAACAGCAACCAACAGCCTCCACAAAAATTGGTGGTGCAGATCTTATATACATGTATATACATACACTGTGGATGTGGGGTGAGCTTGGTGATGGTATATCCAGTAGCCTGCACTGGAATGTACCATCACTCCATAATCCCCCATCCCTAGTAGAACAGCCCATTAAAGGGTAATATACCATATAAAGCTGTATACAGCAGATTAAATGTATAATTCATATGGAACATTTATTTAACAGTGTCCATTGGGATTCTGCAGGAAGACCATTGATCTTTGGGGAACCCAGTACAAAGTGTTCTGTTTCTCTGCAGTGCCTCCACAGGGGAAATTAAGCATTACACATTTCCACATGGAATCAATGGACTGCCCATATAATGCCTGGACGTGCAAGGTCCTCCAGAGCATGAGGTGCTATTTTTAGCTGCTTTCCAACCTGGCTAATAGATGAAGGTCTTTCATGGAAGACCCCTCTCTGTTTGCTCAGAAATGACTATTAATCCTACAAAAAAAGCAATTGTTTTAGTTTTGTATTTTATTTCTGCAATTTCAAGGAGTTGAAGATTTCCTGAAAGTCGGAGTTTGCTTCTTTGTTTGTGCAGCTGCGGTTATAAATGGTGCATTAGGTTATACAGTAAACTGATTATATTTCGTCATATAAGAAGCTGTGTGGTCCTGATCTGACTAATTCCTAAATTATAACTAAATATGTGTAAATGTAGGAAAGAAAACATTATCTGGATGTCGTCCCTGTGTATGCAGAATGTTCTCAGCTCATGATTTCTCATTGAATACTGTATAGAATTAGGATCAGATCACATTGTCATCAGATCATCCACCAGCAGTTACAAAAGACGTAACAGGAAGAATGGCGCAGCCTGTATCACTATTCGTTCCTTAAAATGATCAAGTTGGGTACTTATGCAGGCAGTTTTGGGCAGAACTGGGCAGGGAGGTTGTTCCCGCCGCCATCTTGGAGAACTAAGCACAGATCTTCTGTGGATGTAGGCTTGCTCCAATCCTTCTGTCTCTTCATGTCATCCCAGACAGACTGGACAATGATGAGATCAGGGCTATATCTGTGGAGGCCATATCATCACTTCCAGGACTCCTCCTCCTTGCCATATCCATAGTACAGACACCCATATGTGGAAGCAATACACTCATGTGTCAGAGACCTAATATGGTCTTTGCTAAACTGAATGGGGAAGATTTACTAATGTCCTTCCCCTTGATCTTGTTCTAAAATGCACCAAAATTTGGTGCATTTCTGGCATGTAATGGGCTTGCCAGTTTTCTGGCACAAAACTTGTGCCACTTTGTCCATTTTCATCGCTTTACAGAAACTCAGGGCGGAGATCAAGGCGGGCCGGAGTGTGGACGACTCAGCCCAACAGATTTACTGGAGCTCACACCAGAAAACTGGTGTGAGTTATACCTGAAACCAGTCAGAGAATTCAACTCTGCCATACGGGACCTCCCATGATGCACTGGGATTATTAATAGGCCGCAGTAGATTGTGGCAAATTTATATATCTTAGAAAACACCTCTAACTCTGTCCATGCCCCACCCAGTCCCTTTTCACCCCCACACAGTATAATACCCCCTTAGTGTCCTCATCACAATATACTGCCCACTTAGTGTCCCATATAGTATCATATCCTCTTATGGCCCCACACAGTATAATATAACCCTAATGCCCCCACAGTATAATCCCCCTTATTGTGGCCGCCACACAGTATAATGCCCCCGCATTGTAGCTCCCACAGTAACACGCACCAAAAAGGAGAACTCACCTCACCCTGTTCCCCCAGAGTCCGCTCCGGTCTCTGCTGCCTGTGGCTTGGGGCAGCAGGTGCCATGTAGTGACATTGACTAAATCACCCCGCAGGCTTCCAACAGCCAGCAGGAGAGACAGGGACTGAATGGTGAAGCAGAGCGCAGAGGACTCCCTGCGTCGCCATTGTACTCAACTCTATCTATGCCCTCCCGACTTAGAGCCAGGGGAACGGAGTAGCACTCGAAATCTGGAACTGTTCTGCTGAATTCTGAACACTTGAGAGATAAGAATAATATGCCAAATTTATCACCCCGCATTAGCCACCATGATAGCTTTGCATCTCTATTTATGTCTCACCCTGGGACCACCCCCGAGCAGCCAGGAGTGCACATTTTTGAGTGCAGTTTGCATAAAGCCCATCTCTTTTTGAGCTGGGAGAGGCCAAATTAACCAGGATTATTTCTGAAACTTCAGGGCAATCCTGCAAAAATTGGGACAGTTATTATGTATTACATCCATCCCACTATATTGGTCATGTTTTAAATAGCCGAACATTATACAACCCCCTCATTATAAAACCCCTCTCATTATACAACCCTCCTCATTATACAACCCCCCTATTATACAACGCTACTCATTATACAACCCCCCTCATTATACAACCCTCCTCATTATACAACCCCCCCTATTATACAACGCTACTCATTATACAACCCCCCTCATTATACAACCCCCCTCATTATACAACCCTCCTCATTATACAACCCCCCTCATTATACAACCCCCCTATTATACAACCCCCCTCATTATACAACCCCCCTATTATACAACCCCCCTCATTATACAACCCCCCCTATTATACAACCCCCCTCATTATACAACCCTCATTATACAACCCTCCTCATTATACAACCCCCCTCATTATACAACCCCCCTCATTATACAACCCCCCTCATTATACAACCCCCCTCATTATACAACCCTCCTCATTATACAACCCCCCCTATTATACAACCCCCCTCATTATACAACCCCCCCTCATTATACAACCCCCCTATTATACAACCCCCCTCATTATACAACCCTCATTATACAACCCTCCTCATTATACAACCCCCCTCATTATACAACCCCCCTCATTATACAACCCCCCTCATTATACAACCCCCCTCATTATACAACCCCCCCTCATTATACAACCCCCCTATTATACAACCCCCCTCATTATACAACCCCCCTATTATACAACCCCCCTCATTATACAACCCCCCTATTATACAACCCCCCTCATTATACAACCCTCATTATACAACCCTCCTCATTATACAACCCCCCTCATTATACAACCCCCCTCATTATACAACCCCCCTCATTATACAACCCCCCTCATTATACAACCCTCCTCATTATACAACCCCCCTATTATACAACCCCCCTCATTATACAACCCCCCCTCATTATACAACCCCCCCTATTATACAACCCCCCCTCATTATACAACCCTCATTATACAACCCTCCTCATTATACAACCCCCCTCATTATACAACCCCCCTCATTATACAACCCCCCTCATTATACAACCCCCCTCATTATACAACCCTCCTCATTATACAACCCCCCTATTATACAACCCCCCTCATTATACAACCCCCCTCATTATACAACCCCCCTATTATACAACCCCCCTCATTATACAACCCCCCTCATTATACAACCCCCCTATTATACAACCCCCCTCATTATACAACCCTCCTCATTATACAACCCTCCTCATTATACAACCCTCCTCATTATACAACCCCCCTCATTGGAGCCGCATTGCACATTGTATGTGTATTATTCCTAAATGTCCTGAACATCCATAATGTGTGTGCATGGAAGATTACAGAGAACAGTTGTGTGATGACATCAATGGAAATAAATGTGTAGCGCGCCGCTTCTGTGTCACTTGTGAATAATTTCCTGACATCAGCCGTGCAGAGATTTCTTGCCTTATAATATCAAGGCCAAATGTCTGAGAAATACTGCTGTGCCAAGAAATGCAGGTGAAAATGTATCTGAGACTCTGGAGAAACACTTATACAAGTGGGAACTGGGGGAACAATCATATCTGTCTTATGAGACTACATATAATGGCTGCAACTACTGGACAGAGGCATTATACTATTTAACCCCTTCATACCAAAGGATAGCAAAAAAACTGAAGATGCAAAGAAATTAGCTTGTCCTATGTAAAATAGCAAATTCTTGGTTGGCCGAGAAGGATTAATTGGTCACGCCTGTCGTGTCTGGAGGCCTCAATAGCCAAATAAAGATTCAGTGCTTTACAGAGGGGATTTTGTGAGGGCTCCCAGATCGGGTGGGCATGCAGCTACTATTATAGTTCTATTTATCTATCCTAATATCGAGAGCTCTATCTTGTGATCACTTAACAGGGCACGTAAAGAAGTTTTTCATAACAATGAACTAAACACAGGAAAGATCATCAGTCTGTGATCAGTGGGGTCCGACACCTGGATCCCACACCGATCAGCAGTTCCAGTAGCGTATGGATGCTGGAAACTATAGCAGTGGACGGGGAGCGTGCGCAGGCTCTCCCATACAAGTAACAGAAGCGGCACTGAGTTCCCTAGAACCATCGCTATACAGTGGACAGGGCTGCTGCAACGTTACTATTACTTGAATAGGAACAGCCTACGCACCCTCCCTGTCCACTGCTATAGCTTATGGCGCCCGGACGCTGCTGGAATAGCTGATCTGTGCGGGGTCTGGGTGTCAGACTCTAATTATTCGTAAAAAAAAATCAATTTGGTGCCAGAAAATCCATTTAACTACTTTTGGTAAAGGTCGACATACCTGGGCCTGCCATCAGCTACAAAAGCTACACACCAACACCTTAGCGGCTCAGTCTAAAATCATCGAATTCCAAGTTCCTTCCCTGATCAAGGTTCTCCAGATACCCTGCTGCATTTTCCACTATTTCCCTAGATCATGGTTCTCCAGATATCCTCCTTCTTTTTCCACTATTTCCCTAGATCATGGTTCTCCAGATATCCTCCTTCTTTTCCCACTGCTCTTTTGGAACAAGGTTCTCCAGATACCCTGCTGCATTTTCCACTATTTCCCTAGATCATGATTCTCCAAATATCCTCCTTCTTTTTCCATTATTTCCCTTGATCTAGGTTCTCCAGATATCCTCCTGCTTCCTCCTTTACTCTCCTGGATCTAGGCTCTCCAGATATCCTGCTGCTTTTTCCATTACTCTCCTGGGTAAAGGTTCTCCAGATATCCTCCTGTTTTTTCTACTACTCTCCCGGATCTAGGTTCTGAATGATATCCTTCTGATTTTTCCACTCCTCATCTGAATTGAGGTACTCCATACCCCTCTCTTGATTCTTCCCCTGCCTTTCTGGTTCAATGTACTCTAGGACCCCTCCTGTTTATTCTGCTTACCTCTTGGATCACAGCACTCCAGATCACCTCCTGCTTTTTCCCTTGATCTCCTGGCTCAACGTATTTTTACATTTATTATACCTCACACCAGTTTTCTGATATGAGTTATTTAGGAAATCTACACCAGTTCCTGCCTGGCAAAGGTCTCCATTATGGCCTGCACCTGATTTATGAAAAGGCCTGAGCCTCTTGATAAATCAGTCGTGCCTTGTGGTAGTCGGGGTCTTTATTAAGGCTGGCGTACGAAACACCAATCTTAATAAATCTTCCCAGTTGTCTGTAGGTTTCATAAAAAACCAGGAAGTGATGCATAGAGAACTACCTTCCATAAGGTGGCGCTAGAGTGAGTTTTCCTTTTTCCATCAAGGAGAGCTTATTTGCATATTAATTTCCTACACATTACTTAGGAGGTTTTTGTCAATAACAAAACTTTACCTTGTCTGAACCAGTGTTAATTTAAGGTATCAAAAAAAGGTAAAAAAAAAATCCTGCAATTTATCACATCCAATTAAAGATCTGCAACTGCGAGCAGAAATAAGAGGTAAACACACATTAACAGAAATCACATGTTTTAGTTTTTTTTTTTTTTTCCATATAATTCGAATGATGTGATTTTACCTGCCTAAGCTGCTATATATATATATATATATATATATATATATATATATATATATATTCACTTTGTAGCATTTTTTATACTTCTCTAATAAACTAAAACAATAAAAGGTTTGCAGCCTTGATTATAAAATCTACCGTTCTGTTTCCTCAGCTCCTATGCTGATCTACTCTGGAGAAAAGTATTGGGACATGTTCACATTACACGTACGAGAGCTTCCACACTTTTGGGAAGGCTTTGTACAAGATTTTGGAGGTTTCTGTGGGAATTTTTGCCCATATATACAGAACATTTGTGAGGTCAGACACTGATAATGGAGGAGAGAGTTCATCCCAAAGGTGTTGAATGGGGTTGAGGTCAGGGCCTTCTGCAGACAGTCAAGTTCCACACCAAACTACCCCAACCATGTTATTATGGACCTTTCTTTGTGCACTGGGGCTCAATCATGCTGGAATAGAAAATAATCCTTCCCCAAACTGTTCAATGTTGGAAGCGACAATTGTCCAAAATTTCTTGCTCCTCTGAAGCATTACTGGACCTAAGAAGCCTAGGCTAAGCCCTGAAAAACAACCCCCATAGCATTACCCCTCCTCCACCAGACTACAGTTGGCACAATGTAGTCAGGCAGGTAATGTTCTGCTGGTATTCTCCAATCTGAGCCTGCCAGATACAGAAGTGTGTTTGCTCACTCCACAGAACAAGTTTCTACTGCTCCAGAGCCCAGTGTGCATTGTGCCTTACACCCCTCTAGCTGACCCTTGGCATTGCGCTTGGTGATGTAAGGCTTGCGCATGCAGCTGCTCGACCATGGAAACTCAAGGTGGTTTGGACTGGCAGTTTTGGAGTCAGCAGAGTGTTGGTGACTTTTCTGTATCCGCACTAGGGGGCGCCCCTGCTGTGTCACTTTACATGTTCTGCCTACATTTTGTTGCGGAGTTGTTCTCAATAACACATCTCACAGATAATGGAATATCTAGGAGAGAAGACATTTCCGGCAGTGATCTATTGCAGTGGTGTCTCCTATCACAGGACCAGATCGGGATTCAGTGACCTCCGGAGAAGCGGCCATTGTCACTAATGTTTGTAAAGGCGACTGCAGGGCAAGGGACTGGATATTATATACTGGGGACAATGGGGCAGCTCTGGACGACCCTCACCCCATGCATCCACATCTAGCATAACAGTTTTATCTCTTACAGGTTTACAGCTACTTTACGTAACTTTTTCCCTAGGAAGCATTGACTGTCCTATAAGAACTTGGTGGTCTCCCCCAGACCCACGTTAAAGGCCTCTCAAGCAGCCAAAATACTCCTTCTTCTGCCCTGCAAGGGGTAAAAACCCACAAAACAGCTGTCTGTGCCTGGTTCTAATTCCTTATGGAGAAGATTCTGGCTTGGCTCATATCCAAGGTCAGACTGCAAGACCTGTAAAATGGTCGATCAGTGAGGGGCACTAGAGAGACAGAGTTTCTCCTTCCTGGAGGAAAGCTTCATTGTATTTTACTAATATTTATTTTTTAAAGGGTCATTTCCATTTTTACAGATTTACAGACAGAGCATTCAGCATTTTTCCTTTCTACAAGTCCTTGCTCGGGTATGACATGCGTTATATAAAATAGATGGCCACAAAAGTACATTAGATATAGTATAAAAGACTGTACAAAAGAAGCTAAATCGACAAAAGAGAAATATACATCTGTACAAAGCACATTCCAATGTGTTAGAGGTTTAGAAAAGTGACCCAAAATACAAAGATGGGAGAAATTTATTAAGACTAGAATTTCCTATGACAGTCTTAATAAAGCCCCAAACTGGTGCAAGACTCGACTGAACTAAGACACTCCGGCCTCCTAATAAATGAGGCGTACTCCTGTGCCCCAGAATGGAAATCTAAGCCAGTCAGGAGCTGCTGTAGATTTCCTGTACAGCTCGCATGATTTGTATTAAAGGGGTTGTCCAGGGAGTCAAATTTATCTGCAGATTCTTCATGCTGGACCTGGGGGTGTGGCCTGTTTCTGACCCCAGGGTCATATGATCGGAACCAGGTTTGCAACCAGAACTGAACTCCCCGCTGGAAATTAGGTAAATTTAAGTCCCTGAACAGTCCCTTTAAATCTGTCAGGCTGAGGCATTCCTGACCTGCTGTGCTCTTCACCCTGCTCTGCCCACCTTCATAAAAAAAGTGGCGAGCAAGGCACAGGACACACATTTACACCCATCTACACCGGTTTTCCTCCCAGTGTATTTATCTACCACTGAGATCTGATTGTTTTGAAGGGGTTTTCCTCCAGATAGGGGATAGGATCTGCTTACACAAGAACAGGGGCCCCTGAATCCCTTATGTGCATGTGTCTCGATGGTCTGACCCTCAGTGATCAGACACATCCCCATCCTGTGGTTAAGCGATCAGTGCTGTCTGTAAGAAAATCCCTTTAAGGACTTGTTTATAGCCTGCATCTAAGTCCTGCATTTTTCTATGAATTCTTTGGCCAAAAATAGGAACCATTGCTTTGGATCATACTTTCATTTACCTACAATTTTTCTTGGACAATCCCTTTAATACTGTATGCTTGGCACAGCAATTTGGCCTCCTAGTTAAAGGGGTTTCCAGGCATATTAATTGAAGTCTTATCCTGTGACAGCTATTTAAAGACACCACAGTGCTCGGATGAGCACAGAAAACCAAGCACAGCACTATCCATTGTATAGTGGCTGCTCTTGGTATTGCAACTCAGCCATGTGGCTGAAGAACGTGACATCAAGTAGCCTCTGAAGGGAGCACTGCTGTCACATCAAACAGCTGGACCGCCACAGATCTTCAATTGATGACCAGTAAACCCCTTTAAGGCTGAGGCCACACATTGCTGAAAAGCAGCTTTTTTTTTTTTTTGCAGATTTAGATGCTTTTTTTTGAGTCAAAACCAAGAATGGCTACAGTAGGAATGGGAAATATATCTGTCATCTGCAACAAAAAAGCAGCTTTTCCGCAAAGTGGGGCCTTAGCCTAAAGGAGTTGTGCGAGTTTAGAAAAACAAGACTGCTTTCACCCATAAACAGCGCCACTCATAGGCTGTGTGTGGTATTGCAGTCAAGCCCCATTCACTGGAATGGTACCAGACACAGGATATGTTTTAGGAGAAAGCAGACATGTTCTTGTAACCTCTTACAACCCATTTAATATTACCTGTATTCAGACATTTTTTTCTGGAAAGGAAGACTTGAAATATATCTTTTAAAAAAAAATCTAAAAAAAAAAAAAAATCTAAAAACAATTTTGTAAAAAATAAAAATACTATTATACATAAAATTAGATATACAAAATGTTATATAAAAAACAAGTCTGCATGAACAATACACTGGATGCGCTGGATCTTCAGAAGGTGGCGTACATTGTGAGCGGCGATATTGCAGAATATATATTCAGAGCAGGCACCAAAGCACAGTGAGAGCTGCCACAATGCCATTAAGTATTGCCATGGTGTAGCCTATGTGGAATGAATGGCCCGTCATTCTCCTAAAAAAAAAAAAAAAGACAAGCTGAGCTATAGAGAATACAGAAAAGGGGTCAGAAAAACACAACCAGAATATAAAACACTGAGTTGTAAAGAGAGCAGTCACAGTGACAGCCATCTGAGAGACATTGAGATGTGTCAGATGATGTCATCGGTGAGAGGGTGACTGTGATGGCCAGTTGTCACAAGTCAGAAATTTCTCTATCTGTAAGCAACATTTAGGACAGGGCTACTCAACTACCTTTAGTAAAGGTCCACTGACCAGGGTCCACCATCAGGTCCAAGCTGAACACGTCCAGTATTTACTGACAAGACGACACATGTGACTATAGGACGCCACCAGGCTTAGACAAGAAAAGTTAGAAAAAAAAAAATATTTCATATTAACATAAAGGGGTTTTCCAGCCTCAAAATTTCATATGGTAGATCTATCCACAGGATAGGTCATCAGTATGAGATCTGTTGGGGTCCGACATCCGTACCCCGCACAGATCAGCTGTTGTAGCAGCCTGCGGTTGCCAGAAGCTGCTGGTGGACAGGCGGCGTGCGCAGTGCTGCTCATATTCAAACATCCCCGTCCACTGCATAGCGGTGGTTTCGGTGAACTGCAGTGCCGCTCCTATTACTTGTATAAAAGGGGTGCTGCACATGCAGGCCGTCCACTAGCAGCTTCCGGCGCCCGGAGGCTGCTACAACAGATGATCTGTCGGGGTCCGGATGTCGGTATCCTGTGGATAGGTCATCACTATGAAAATTTGATTTGGGGCTAGAAAACCTCTTTAACATTTCCTGGTGGTCATGTTGTAGTGGGTTCAATGTCATTAACAAGTGAGGGGGCACTAATGGGACATTATACTGTGTATGAGGGTGCTAAGGAGCATTATACTATGTATGGGGGCACTAGTGTGACATTATACTGTGTATGGGGGCACTAGTGTGACATTACACTGTGTATGGGGGCACTAGTGTGACATTATACTGTGTATGGGGGCACTAGTGTGACATTATACTGTGTATGGGGGCACTAGTGTGACATTATACTGTGTATGGGGGCACTAGTGTGACATTATACTGTGTATGGGGGCACTAGTGTGACATTATACTGTGTATGGGGGCACTAGTGTGACATTATACTGTGTATGGGGGCACTAGTGTGACATTATACTGTGTATGGGGGCACTAGTGTGACATTATACTGTGTATGGGGGCACTAGTGTGACATTATACTGTGTATGGGGGCACTAGTGTGACATTATACTGTGTATGGGGGCACTAGTGTGACATTATACTGTGTATGGGGGCACTAGTGTGACATTATACTGTGTATGGGGGCACTAGTGTGACATTATACTGTGTATGGGGGCACTAGTGTGACATTACACTGTGTATGGGGGCACTAGTGTGACATTACACTGTGTATGGGGGCACTAGTGTGACATTATACTGTGTATGGGGGCACTAGTGTGACATTACACTGTGTATGGGGGCACTAGTGTGACATTACACTGTGTATGGGGGCACTAGTGTGACATTACACTGTGTATGGGGGCACTAGTGTGACATTACACTGTGTATGGGGGCACTAGTGTGACATTACACTGTGTATGGGGGCACTAGTGTGACATTACACTGTGTATGGGGGCACTAGTGTGACATTATACTGTGTATGGGGGCACTAGTGTGACATTACACTGTGTATGGGGGCACTAGTGTGACATTACACTGTGTATGGGGGCACTAGTGTGACATTATACTGTGTATGGGGGCACTAGTGTGACATTATACTGTGTATGGGGGCACTAGTGTGACATTATACTGTGTATGGGGGCACTAGTGTGACATTATACTGTGTATGGGGGCACTAGTGTGACATTACACTGTGTATGGGGGCACTAGTGTGACATTATACTGTGTATGGGGGCACTAGTGTGACATTACACTGTGTATGGGGGCACTAGTGTGACATTACACTGTGTATGGGGGCACTAGTGTGACATTACACTGTGTATGGGGGCACTAGTGTGACATTACACTGTGTATGGGGGCACTAGTGTGACATTATACTGTGTATGGGGGCACTAGTGTGACATTATACTGTGTATGGGGGCACTAGTGTGACATTATACTGTGTATGGGGGCACTAGTGTGACATTATACTGTGTATGGGGGCACTAGTGTGACATTATACTGTGTATGGGGGCACTAGTGTGACATTATACTGTGTATGGGGGCACTAGTGTGACATTATACTGTGTATGGGGGCACTAGTGTGACATTATACTGTGTATGAGGGTGCTAAGGAGCATTATACTGTGTATGGGGGCACTAGTGTGACATTATACTATGTATGGGGGCACTAGTGTGACATTATACTGTGTATGGGGGCACTAGTGTGACATTATACTATGTATGGGGGCACTAGTGTGACATTATACTGTGTATGGGGATGCTAAGGAGCATCAGAACTATATCAGCATTCTGCCCCCTTCTTTCTTGGGGATTCGTGTGGGTCGCACAGGTCTGAACCCAGGGAGCATAAAGTGATGATATAGCCTAGTGATATGCCAGCACTTTAAGAAGATGGGAACACCCTTTAAGGAATTCCTGGAAATTCAATAATACGAGTGCAAAGTACTTACTTTATTTTCTACTTTTCTGCAGGAGGTAAATACAGAAATATCTTTTTTATATCAGATCTAAAAAATATTAAAGGGGATGTCTGGCGGCAACATATTTTGTTTGCTTACAAAGGGTGAAAAAACACAAGAAGTAATACATCACCGCTCCCCCGCTGCTCCTGCTGTGATACCACCCGGGTTCCTAACAGTCTCTTCTTCTGGAAATTACCACCCAGCCATTTTTGGGCCGCAGTGGTGATCCAGTCACTGGTTATCTAAACGCCATTTTATGTGTCTCAAGAGGTAAAAGACAGTAGTGACCGATGGAACGGGATCGGCAGGGGAGCGGTGAGTATTACTTCTTTTATAGTTTAACCCCTTGTGAGGCCTTGTGCCAATATTTTGTCCCTGATGGACAACCCCTCTAATCTTTTGGATATCTGCAGTGATGTCGCATAAACATGTAAATGCAGCTAAAATAAGAGAAGAAATCACAGCACGGGCCGAGCGTTTACAGAACAGCCTCCAACTTTTTGCTAAGACAGCGGCACTACAGGAGATATATTAATCGCTTTACAATGAATCTGGAAAACAAATTAAGAATAAATGTCGGCCCGGCTCACAGTGCGTATGAGTGTTTGCTGCAATAAAAGTTATGATATATTGCTCAGAGAGCTCGGTGCTCGGTTTATGTTTAATGGACTTCCCAGTGGTCAGCCTTCATGTCGTGTCCAGCCTGCTGGCACCAGCAGCTCATTCCTCCCCCGAATGAAGGAAGTTATAAAGAACCTGGTGTATACAAGCAGCAGACATGGCTATGGCGGCTTAATAACAGCTAAGGAGGAGATCTTTCAGTATGTTTTTGTAGCACTATATATGTGTCCTGCGGAGACATTACTGGGATCACTGGAAGGAGAGATGACGGAGGGATATAACAGGCGGTGAGCTTCCTTCCTGAATCAAAAAATACAACTTTTTATGCTACAACCTGACAAAAGAGCTGCAAATATTAAGCCTAGAACATCAAGCTTGGTATCATTTGACACCTAAATCTCTGGGGTTGTGCCGTGAAGGACACTTATCCTCTATCCTGTGGATGGGGACTAAGTGTCAAGTTGTTGCGGGTCCAACCGACTCCTTGTGAATGGAGCAACAGTGCAATTGTGTGATCGGCGCTCCATTCCCTGCTATGGGACTGCCAGGACTATGACATTCGGTGGCAACCACAGCCCCATAGAAGTGAATGGAGTGCAGGTCATGCAAGGATTCACAAGGAGGCTTTAGGGGGACACTCAGTCCCCTGTTCTCCTGATCACTGGGGGGAACCGGCCATCAGGCCAATGACACAAACCCTTTAATATGATGCCTAGCCCTTGTCTTCCAGCAATACAGTCCATAAGAAATGCTTATATAACTTATAGTACCATCACTATGCTATAATATAAGGACCCTCAGGGTTATATTGGCTCATTTCTGTCCACGTCTACACTGTCTCTGAATTCTGTGCTGGAATGAAGTGCTGGACTAGGAGACTGGAGGATTTTTACTGTAGAAAACTGGAAAATGTAATTGCTAAAGCTGCATATTTACAGGCATGGTAGTATGAAGGGATTTACTGATATATATCCAATCACAAAAGGGTTAAAACCACAAATCACTGGTGACACTAGTAAAGGGTCAGGACTACAATTCTGTCAGGTAACCCCGAGTCTCAGCTGCATTTTGCATGATGAAAAGCAAATGGATCATGAAGGGTCGATCTATCAAAACACAACATGACAGACTATAAAAATGAGAAATTACCCCGCAGCAGCAACAGCAAACATCTAGAAATCACTGTATCGGCTCCGAGCGGGGGAGTCTGCTTATCCAAGAACACCATCTACTGACCAATCCTATAGATGCAAGGATTTCAGCTGCTACAGATGTTTATGGCTTGCTTCACATAGAGCATTCTAGAAGACGCGAGTCCCTATGATTTATATACTTCCTGCCTATGTCCATATACCTTAAAGGTCCAGCCTCAAATCAATTTTTCAAGCTGGATAGGTCACCAGTATGTGATCTGTGGAGGTCCAGGACACGTGCAGCAGCCCTCTTATTCAAGTAATAGGAGCGGCTCTGTAATTCCCCGGAATCACCGCTATTCAGTAGTCGGGGCTGCTGCGTCACTTCTATTACATGAATAGGAGCCGTGCTGTACGTGATGCCTGTCTACAAGCAGCTGATCTGTGTGGGGTCCGAATGTCCGACCCCACAGATCACATACAGAGGACCAATCCTGTAGACACATCATCAGTATAAAAAAGACAATTCGGAGCTGGAAAACCCCTTTAAAGGAATATTCCAGTTAGTTCATGTTCTCTCCTATACACTGGATAGAAGAGAACTGTCTCACCAGACAATTGGGTGTTACCAGCTGGGGGTGTGCCCCAATTGTCCTATTAGTTGCTGCCAGTGTCTACTATGTAGGTACCCACCACGTTGACCAGTGAAATGGTAACACCCAGTTGCCTAGTAAGTTATACATTTCTTGGAGGACTAACAGAGGGACGGCCCAACATACCGATCTAAGCAAACATGCCCCATAATTGTCATACTATGAAAGATACAATTATTTACTAAAGCAGACGTGTTAGGAGAGGTAACTGGTCCTCTATACCCCCCTAACAGTCACATTAAAGTTATATAAACCCTCCAGAAAATGTCACTTTTTTATTGTAGATTTTTAATTTATACGTCAAGTAAATATACTGCCTAAGGTGCCCCAAGTGCATTTTAACCCCTTAAAGACATATCTAATATCAGTTTTTACAACTAATACTTTATTGGTTCCTCAGTGTAGCTTGTACAAGACCTTGTATTGTGCGAGACAAGATGAGTATTTATAGGAACCAATTACTTACCAAATTATGTGTCATTGTTTTATTTTTCTTTTTTTCCAATAATAAAATATTTTGTAAGGATTATTTTTTAACATTTTTTTCTAGACACTATTTGACATTTCTAAACATTGTTGAGATGCCGTGGTTGACCTTGACCACAGCATCTAAGGCTTTAAAGATCTTTCTACCTTTTTGAAGGAGTCCTATTGAGGCTGGATTTGTACTGGGTTTACATGGTACGTTTTGCGTAAATGAAACATGTAGGTGTCTTTCTTATAAAAAAATAAGTGTTTTTATACAAACGATGCAAAAACACATCATGTAAAACCAACCTTACATGCCACAGCATAGATCCATTATCTATGGACACAATTATATTA